>OU015757.1:8258052-8293657 GCA_907169655.1 Acomys percivali | reverse complement strand
CACACACACACACACACACACACACACACACACACACACACACACACACCAGTTTTTCAAGACAGGGTTTCTCTGTGTATTCTGGCTATCCTAGAACTCACACTGCAGACCAGGCTGGCCTTAAACTCATAAATCCACCTGTCTTTGCCTTCCTAGTGCTGGGATGAAAGGCTTGTGCTGCTGTCACCACCTGGCAGACTTTGAACCTTTGATCCTTTGGTGTCAGCCTGCTGAGCAACTGAGATAGGCTTATCCTACAAAGCTGAATACATTGTATTTATCATTTATTCCTGTATTGGTTTTTTGTTTAGAGTTTTTTTTTTTTTTTTTTTTTTTTTTTGAGACAGTATTGCTGTGACCCAGACTGGCCTTTATCTTATGATGTTTTCATTCAGCGTTTAAAGTGCTAGGGCTACTACAAGCTTTTCTATTTGTTTATCTGAGGGTTTTTGTTTTGTTTGGTTGGTTTGGTTTTTTGAGACAGGGTTTCTTCTTATAGCCCTGGCTGTCCTGGAACTCTCTCTGTAGACCAGGCTAGCCTTAGAGAACTCACAGAGATCCGCCTGCCTCTGCCTCCTGAGTTCTAGGATTAAAAGAGTGTGCCACCACCTCCCAGCTGTGAATTTTTTTTAATGACAGATGTGATTGTTCACATCACTGGGGAAAAGATAGACTAGTTCATAATTTTCCTTGGAAAAATGTCTAGATGAGGCTGTGAATTTTATCTTCACATCTCATGGGCATACATTCATGTATAAATTCACAAGGAAGAAGCCCAGGAAATGTGTTAGCCAGGCCTAGCACCATCGGCCCGTCATCCCAGCACTTGGAAGTTGGAAGCAGGAGATCAGGAGTTGAAGGCTAGCCTTAGCTACATGGCAGATTTGGGGGAGTCTAAAGTGAAAAGAGAAATGTGTCTCAAAAAACAAAACAGTAAATAAAGGGGGGGGGGCTGTTACCCAGAGAAACCTGGTCTCAAAAAAAACTAAAAAAGAAAAAAAAAAAAAACACACACACACACACAAAGTGAGGATAAGATTTACAAATAGAATTTTGGAGCAGGACAGGGCAGCAGGGGTCAGTATGCTATTCTTCAGGGCCAAGGTACGTATTGTCAGATTTTCATGGGATACTTATTTTTTTAACACTTTATGCTTATTTTGTGTGTGCACACATGTGTGCCATGGTGCACATATGGAGGGCGGAGAACAACTTGGGAGAGTCAAGGTTTTTTTCTGTCATTTGGGAGCTAGGGATGGAACTCAGCCTTGGCAGCAAGCACCTTTGCCTGCTGAGCCACCTGGCCTGCCTAGCAGGCTGCTGAACAGCAGGGGCTGCATCTCCTCCCTTTCCCTTTGCAGCTAAAGTAAAGCTAGAGGCCAAGGAAAGCCAAACGCCCTTCCTAAGCTCTTTATTTGCTTTTCCCCGCTTTTTGAGAGTTTTGTTATAGACGGTCTTTTTTTTTTTTTTTTAATGCAGTTTCTCCCTATGTTAGCCCAGGCTGGCCTTGCTCTTCCTGCCTCCACTTCCTTGGTTTTTGGATTTTTTTTTTTTTTTTTTTTTTTTTTGGATTGCAACCATCCACTACCATACTGGGATTCTGTGCTCTTGTTGCAAGACTTGAGGACCACCACGTTGGCAGTGCCAGGAAGAACCTAGGGTGCATTTCATCTCCAGGCCTAGTGCTAGTCCTGGGGATACTGCAGCAAGCGGCCATAGTTAAGGAATGGCAAGCCAGGGAAAAAAGGCAGACATCTCAGGAGCTGAGATAGCAGAGGCATGCCCAGGGTCTCAGAAATTAGTCCTGGAGGGAAGACTTTTGGGTTGGTAAGATGGCTCAACCAGTAAAATGTACTCAGCACCAAGCTTGACAACCCAAGTTCAGTACCCGGGACCTGCTGATGGAAGGACAGAACTGACTCTTAGAAGTTGTCCTCCGAGCAGAGTGTGGTGGCGCACACCTTTAATCCTGACATTCGAGAGGCAGGTGGATCTCTGTGAGTTCGAGACCAGCCTGGTCTACAGAGTGAGTCCAGGACAGCCAAGGCTACACAGAGAGACCCTGTCTAAAAATAAAAAGTTGTTATAAGTGATGTGGCCCACATACACACACACCCCTAATTGTTTAAAATGAGGGGATGTCTTTCAAGTTGAGAATGTATGTAGTTCAGTGGTAGACCATTTGCTTAGCTGTTAATGAGGACTCTGGTGTTATAAAAAAATAAAAATTACATGCAGTGGTGGGGCGGGGGCATGGGTCTTTAATCCCAGTACTTGGGAGGCAGAGGCAGGTTGGGCAGTGAGATGACTCACTGAGGAAAGGTACCTGCCACCAAAGCTGATGACCTGAGCTCAGTCACCGTAACCTACACGGTAGAAGGAGAGACCTGACAACGGAAAGCTGTCCTCTTGACCTTCCATGGGCCTCTGGGCAAATGCGAGTGCGCGCGTGTACACACATACACACACACACACACACACACACACACACACACACACACAAACACGAACACACATAATTAAAACAGTCATCAAGTTTACAATTTACAAACTTGCTGTTTTTAGTTTTTGGTCATATGTTTGTGGGTTGTGTGCATGTCAGCCCAGCGATCACATAGGGTGACACGTCCCTAGAGCTAGAGTTGCTAGCAATTGTGAGTCACCTGATGTGACAGCAAGTGTTCCAAGGAACTGAACCATTTCTCCTGCTGCCATAAATGTATTTTTCAGCTATGTATGTTCTTATACCTAGAAGCCCTTAGACTTTAGATACTTGGCTCATTTTGAGTTCATTTCTGCGCATGGTTTGAGACAGGAGGTTCAGTTTTATTCTTTTGCCTTTGGCTTTTCAATTGTTCCAGACGCAGCTGTTGAAAAGACCATTCTTTGTCCATTTCGTTGTCTTGGCCTTCTTTAAAAGAAATAAACTAACTGTCAATATGAGGGTTTGTTTGGTTTCTAGCTGGGGAATCGAACCCAGGGCTTGCCACGTGCTAGGCAGTGCTCTGCGCCTGTCACACCTTCAGCCTCATGTCTGCCATTATGCCAACACCACACTATCTTGATTACTATAGGATTAAAGAAATGTATTCATTTCTATGTACTTTGACTGCATGTATATCTGTGCTCTCAGAAGCGAGTATTGGAGCCCTTAAAACTGAAGTTATGGATGGTTGCGAGTCACCATGTAGGTGCTGGGAACCGAACCCTGGACCTCTGCAAGAGCAGCAACTGCTCTTAACCACTGAGCTATTCTCCAGCCCACCCTCATGAGTGTAGTTTTGAAGGAACTTCACATCAGAGCCTATGAGGCTTCCAACTTGATTATTTTTTTTCTCCCAATTTGTTTTAGTTCAAGATGTTTTTCTCTGCTCTTACAGTTCCATGTTAATTTTATTTGTAGTTTTTGTTTTGGTTTAGTTTGTTTTGGGTTTGGTTTTTCCAGACAGGGTTTCTCTGTATTAGCCCTGGCTAAGCTGGACTCACTTTGTAGACCAGGCTGGCCTCAAACTCACAGTGATCCTCCTGCCTCTGCCTCCCTGAGTGCTGGGATTAAAGGCATGGGCCACCACGCCTGGTTTATCTATAAATCTTATACTTCTGTTGTTAAATTTATATCAGATTAGTGTTTTTTGCTGCTATTACAAATGAATTGTTCTCATTTTTTCCTTTGTGACATTTAGTTTGTTTTGAGACAGGGTCTCATATAGCCTCAGCTGGCCTCAAAGTCACTGTGTAGCCATGGCTAGCCTTGGAATTTATCCGGAATTATAGGCAAGCCACGGTGTCAGGCTAAAGTGAATAGTTTTATTTATTTCATTTTTGTATTGTTCCTTGTTAATGACTAGAAATTCAGTCTTGTGATGCAAAGGGGAAGTTACCTTTCACTCCCATTATGTTAAGCTTTTTTGTTTGTTTTTTAAAGAAGTTTTATGGGAGTCAAGGTTGGTTTGGAATTTAGTACATAGCCAAGGATGACCTTGAACTTCTAATCCTCCTGCCTCCACCTTCTGAGTGTTGGCATTACAGGCCTGTAACCAGCATGCCTGGTTTCTCTGGTGCTTGGCATGAAACATGGGCCTTTGTGCATGCTACACAAGCAGTCCACCAACTAAGCAATATCTCAAGGCTCTAATATGCTTGCTAACTTGTTTTTGTTGTTGTTGTTTTTTGGGTTTGGTTTTTCAAGACAGGGTTTCTTTGAGTAGCCTTGGCTGTCCTGGACTCACTTTGTAGACCAGGCTGGCCTTGAACTCACAGTGATCCAGCCTCTGCCTCCCCAGTGCTGGGATTAAAGGCGTGCGCCATCACCGCCCGGCTTCTGTCTTATTATTTTCTTAATTTGTGTTTTGTATTTATTGTGGTTTTGTGTGTGTGTGTGTGTGTGTGTGTGTGTGTGTGTGTGTGTGTGTGTTTTAAAGGTTTATTTGCTATTTATACAGTGCTCTGCCTGCAAGTACGCCTGCAGGCCAGAAGATGACATCAGATCATATTATAGATGGTTATGAGCCACCATGTGGTTGCTGGGAATTAAACTCAGGGCCTCTGGAAGAGCAGACAGTGCTCCTAACCTCTGAGCCATTTCTCCAGACCAAAGCGTCTCATATTCGAAAGTCCCAAATTTGCTGGGTAGTGGTGGCACACGCCTTTAATCCCAGCACTTGGGAGGCAGAGGCAGGCGGATCTCTCTGAGTTCGAGGCCAGCCTGGTCTACAAAGTGAGTCTAGGACAGCCAAGGCTACACAGAGAAGCCCTGTCTCAAAAAACAACCAAACCAAACAAAAACAAAAAACTAAAGTCCCAAATTTTATCAACCATCAAAATCAGATGCCAATTCCACTGTGGGTATAATCTGCCTACAGCATGATTACCCAGCCCTGGACAAGTGCAGCGAAAGGGCTGAGATGTACTTTAGGGGAAGTGTGCTCACCCAGCACGTGTGAGGACCTGGGCTCACTCCCAGCACTGTGCCCTACCTACAGTGGGCTGGGACAAGCACAGCCTGACAACTACAGGCACTTGGACGGATGTAAGGCGAAAGGAAGCTACCCATTTAAAGCCGTGTGCAAAGGCACTTGGCAGGCTGGAGAGACGACTCGGTAGTTAAGAGAGATGACTGTTCTCGCAGAGGATCTGGGTTTGGTCTGCAGCACCCATATCAGGTGTTCTGCCTGTTTGTATACCTGCAGGCCAGAAGAGGACATCAGATGACATTATAGATGAATGTGAGCCACCATGTGGTTGCTGAAACTTGAACTCAGGACCCCTGGAAAAGCAGTTAGTGCTCTTAACCCCTGAGCAATCTCTCCAGCCTCCCCCCCCCACAAAGGCATTTATATGATGAGGGACACAGAAGTTCCTGCTAGAGAAAGTGGTGGTGACGGGCTGATGTACCCTTAGGTGGAGCATGGGTCCGAACACGGGCAACTATCAGCCCTGAGAAGGGAAGCTCTGCATCTGAGCCTCCAGCAGGAAGCACGTCTGCACACACTTTGCTTGCTGAGTGTGACACTGGCTTTGGATTTCTCACCTCCAGAATTGTGAAAGAATGAAATGTGGGCTGTGAGCCTCTAAGTGTGACAATTTGTCACATAAGTAATAGAAAAGTGGGTGGCATGAAATACAAGCTTGCAATTGCAGCACTGAAGAGGCTAAGCCAAGAGGCCAGCACTAGCCTGGGCTGCTGCTAGAGAGATGGCTCGGTGGTACAAGCACTTGCCAAAGACCTAGGTTTGGCTCCTAGCCCTCACATGGTGACACCCGAAACTGGTGGGAAGGCCAGTCCAGTGAGACACAAGCCCGGCAAGTGCTTCACTGGTGGTCAACACTGATCCCGAGCCCATGGAGTGGGCATCAGCTCTGCCATCACTGCCTGACCAGCAGCAGTTAAGCCCCAGGGTGTTTAGGGGTGCTTCTTCCCCCAGAATAGATGAGTTTCAGAAAGTCCTGGTGAAGGAATGGAGTGAGAGAGCAAGCAAGTACCTTTATTCATCAATTGGATTTATAAATGTTAGGCAGCAGGGAGGGGTTTGAGGGCGAATGTGTCTGATTTGATGGGGCTAGAGGTACCAGGGATACTACATGTAACAAAACAGCCCTATCATAAGAGGGGAGAGCAGCACTTAATTATCCTAAGGGTGGGGAAGACTCTCCAGGTACAGTTCAAAATCATTGGCTGAAAGCCAAGACACTGAGACATTTTATTAGCATAAGGTGGGTATCGACAGGAATCCCCAGGTGCTTGCTAAGCAGGTTTCTTATCAGGAAAGGGCCAGGCCTATAATCTTCCCAGAGAGCTATGTGACGCTCCACAGGGGATCTAGAGCCCCCCCCATGAGGCAAAGAGGGGCCCCACTAAGAAAGGGAGTCCATTGTTTTTGGTTTTTGTTTCATTTTTTAAAGATTTATTTATTTATTATGTATACAGTGCTCTGCCTGAAAGTACACCTCCAGGCCAGGAGAGGGCATCAGACCATATTATAAATGGTTGTGAGCCACCATGTGGTTGCTGGGAATTGAACTCAGGACCTCTGGAAGAATAGTCAGCACTCTTAACCTCTGCGCCATCTCTCCAGTTCAAGTGCCAAGCTCAGAGGCTACCCAGAAACAGCAGATTTCGACCTTCCAGCTGGGCCCCACTCTAGAGGGGTTAATATTTGTGCTGGCTGTAATTGCAGTGGCCACTGGTTTGCCAATATTAACTCTCCCCCTCAGTTCAGAGTAATAGAGCAAGAAGCAACCAACAGCGTGAGCTGCCCGTGGTAGTTCCCTTGGTAGTCAATCCCAGGAGCACTGGGAATTCAAAGCCAGCCTGGTATACATCCAGTCTCAAACCAAAAACTACTTACAACTGTAATCCCAGCGCTTCTGGGAGCCTGAGTTAATAAGGATTGCCACGAGTTCAAAGTAAGCCTGGGCTACAGAGTGAAACCTCTCCCAAAGAGTCAAAACAGCAAAACCAGAGGAATAACTCTGACCTGGGTGATTAACATGCTCTTTCTCAGCAACATGTGCAGCTACTTCTGGGGATGTGGTTTGTATTCTAAAACGAGTAGAGCAAAAAAATAAAAATAAAAAAATCACCTATGCAACTTGAGCTGCAGTTTAGAGGAAGGG
The DNA here is from genome assembly GCA_907169655.1 of Acomys percivali. Taxonomy (NCBI): domain Eukaryota; kingdom Metazoa; phylum Chordata; class Mammalia; order Rodentia; family Muridae; genus Acomys; species Acomys percivali. Next base: position 8,286,541 of record OU015757.1, on the reverse strand, counting down.
TGAACTGTTCCCTACCAGGGTGGGGCTGTGGAAGTGGCAGAGGGCCATCCTGAGTGTTGTGTCCTAGAGAAAGAACATAAAAAAAAAAAACAACAACAAAACCTCAATCGATCTTTTGACTCCACTGAACAACCTACTAACTCAGACTCCAGGGCTTACTCTGGAAGTCACTGTGAACTCAGGACAATCCTTTGCCCCAGTCTCCTGAGTGCTAAGATTTTAAGCTTGACACCACACTCGGAGAATGGTAGCTTCTTACCTAATAGGTAACAGATTCTCATCAGTTCAGTGGGACAACAGCGACACCCATAATCCTTTACAGAAATGCTTGCTCTCTAGCTGTGACTGTGGGCACCCCATGTCTCCTGACATCTTGGGAGAACTGACTGGTAATCCTTTTCCTTCCCCTGAATCACCTTGACTGACTAAACAGCGTTGTTGGGAATCACTACAAAGGCTTTTTTTCCAAGAAGCACAAACTGTACATGAAGATGAGTGTTAATTGTTTGTGGGGTGTGTGTGTGTGGGGGGGTGTTTGTGCTAGCGCGCATGCGCATTCGAGTGTGTCCATGGTCACATATGTGTGAGTGGATATGGGGGTCAGAAAACAAGCTGGTCCTCCCCTCCCTTCCCCCCCCAGCTCTTGTGGATTCTCCTGTCTCTAATTCCATATCGACCAAGGCCCCCTGGGGATGACACAGGTCCACCACCACACAAGCTTCACGTGAGTTCTGAGGACTTGATTTCCAGTCTTCATTCAGGCTTACGTGGCAAGTGCTCTGCCCAGTCCTTGAATTTGTGCTTAAACACCTTCTCAGCTGTATCTCCCCACAGTTGCCCCCCTCAACAATGTCTCATGTTTCCCAGGCTAGCCTCAAACCAAGGATGACCTTCAATTGACCTCCAGGCTCCAGATCTGCAGGGCCGTACCTCACTACCTTTCTCTTTCTTTTTTTGTTTTTTTGTTTACTGATAGAGTCTTGACGCAATGCCCAGGCTAGCCCTCTGGTATTGATATGTAACATGCACTGGCCTAACACACATAGTGATCTTCCTGTCTTAGCCTCTTGATAGGATGACAGGAACACACTACCACACCTGACTGTAGATGACAACTCAGTGGATAAAGGTTTTTGCCTCCCAGCTTGGTGACTCGAATTTAATGGAGCTCCATGTAGTGACAATTTTGGAATTTTGATTTCCAAAAATTGGAAATTGGAAATATGGCTGGGTGTAGTGGCTCATGCCTTTAATCCCAGCACTCGGGAGACAGAGACAGAGACAGAGGCAGGCGAATCTCTGTGAGTTGGAGGCCAGCCTGATCTACAAAGAGTCCAGGACAGCCAAGGCTACAGAGAAACCTTGTCTCAAAAAACAAACAAAAAATCAAGCAAACAAAACACAGAAATAAGTGAATCCAGGACAGGCAGGGCTATTACACAGAGAAACCCTGTCTCGACCTGCCTGCACCCCCCCAAATCCAAAAAAAACAAAAACCCCACAGAAATAGCCAAGCATGGTGGCACACGCCTAGAATCCCAGCACTAGGGGAGGCAGGAGCAGGCAGAGCACTGTGAGTTTGAGACTAGCTTGGTCTACAAAGTGAGTCCAGGACAACCAAAGACTACACAGAGAAACCTTGCCTCCAGAAACAAAAAACCCACAGAAATATTTTAAGAATATGTAGTTGAGCCGGGCGTGGTGTGTAGACTCAATTTTCTTAACCAAAATATTTTATTAACAACTTATTGATTGAGCCTCAGTCAATTATAATCCGATTAACCAAAACAGTAGGAAATGAGGATTCATTGACACAACAACAAACCCTTAAGGATATCAGTCCCGAGGAATGATTCTCCGGTCGGGAGCCGCAGGATTTCTTCCACTGGATCCGGGGTAACCAGACCCCAGAGCCTCAGCAGGAGCCGGAGCTCTGAAGCCTTCCCTCGAGCGGTTTTCTCTAGGAGCGTCTTGAAGGGCAGTGATGAACAGCCAAGTCTATCCCAAGTCTCCAATCCCCGCTGCCGCCAGTTCTGGGCTCATTGATATAGCTCCACCCAGTCTGTTCACAGGATCTTTTCAGATGGCAGCAATTAAGCTCCTGTACGAGGTGGTTGCTCTTCTAGTGAATTAACATCACCTGTTCTCTCACTATACCGGTCCGATCCCACACTTGGGATCCTAAAGAACAGGTTTCTCTCCTTTAGTGGTGGCTCATGCCTTTAATCCCAGCACTCTGGAGGCAGAGGCAGGTGGATCTCTGTGAGTTTGAGACCAGCCTGGGCTACAAAGTGAGTCCAGGACAGCCAAGGCTACACAGAGAAACCCTGTCTCGAAAAACCAAAAAAAAAAAAAAAAAAAAAAAAAAGAAAGAAAGAAAGAAAGAAAGAAAGAAAGAAAAAAGAACGTGTGGTCGGTTTAATCTCCGGTGTGGGCATGTGGGGCTGCTTTGGAGTGTCTGCAGCAGCTATGATTTATTTGCCTCATGCCAGCTGCAGATAGTTTCTGTGACTATGTGACATGTGGAATTCTGGGAACTCCTTGGAGGGTATATGAATGCTAGAGCCCGGGTGGGGTGGGTGATTGCTGGTTATTTAGGGAGATTGATTGCGGTTTGTTAGTAGTCATGGTTAAAGAAGAACCAAAAGGAGCTGGGTGGTGGTGGCGCATGCTTTAATCCCAGCTCTCAGGAGGGAGAGGCAGGCGGATCTCTGTGAGTTCGAGGCCAGCCTGGTCCACAACACGAGTCCAGGACAGCCAAGGCTACACAGAGAAACCCTGTTGCGATAAACAAAACAAACAAAAAAGAAAAACCAAAAGGATAAATTATATTCATGGATTTTCCTAATTCCTCTCCCTATCTAGTGTTAGGAAGTGAAACTGGGGGAATGAAGGGTGGAAAAAAAGAAGAGCCCACCGGGGGGCTGGAGAGATGGCTCAGGGGTTAAGAGTGCTGCCTGCTCTTCCAGAGGTCCTGAGTTCAATTCCCAGCAACCACATGGTGGCTCACAACCATCTATAATGTGATCTGGTGCCCTCTTCCGCAGATAAAGCCCTCATATACAATAAATAAATAAATTAAAAAAAAAAAAAAAGAAGAGCCTACCAAGCAGGAAAGGTCAGCTACAGCCTCACACCATGGAAGGAGAAAATTAGAGCCTTTGAGTCAGCCTTTTACCTCCACACATGAGCACACAAATACATAAAATTAGTAGTTAAAGACAAGACACGCAGCTGCACAGATATTGGTGTCCAATGTCTTGGCCTTGATCTTGTTTTACTCTGAAGTGGACAAAGGTGGCCAAAAGGCCAGGAGTCTTCTGGAGATGGAGAAAGAGAAGGAGCCAGGCGTGGTGGCGCACGCCTTTAATCCTAGCACTTGGGAGGCAGAGGCAGGTGGATCTTTTTGAGTTCGAAGCCAGCCTGGTCTACAAAGAGAGTCCAGGACAGCCAAGGCTACACAGAGAAACCCTGTCTAGAAAAAACAAAAAAGGAGGGGGTTGGGGAAAGAACAGGGAAGCCCAGAGTTCTGAACCAAATACGTGTTGTGCTCAGGCAAGATCCACTTGTCCCCAGCTGCCCCATCTAACTTGGTCATGTAGTTAGCATCTGCCCATTCCATGGAAAGGCGGCTTTCACTTTTGGGGAAGTTTCTCTGTCTCTGGCGACTGGGTTTCTCTATGTACCCCTGGCTGTCCTAGAACTCACTCTGTAGACCAGGCTGGCCTCTGCTTCCCCTATTGCTGGGATTACAGGCGTGTGTGCCACCATGATTTCTTCTTCTTTTGCGTTTGTCTGGGGACTCCACCTGCCCAGCACAGATCCGCTTCCTAAAACGAGCCACTTTACGCTGAAGGGAAGAAAACTTAAACTCTCTGACTAGGTGTTTCCCAGTTGAGGTCAAAGTACGTCCCACAGCTGGGAGTGGTGGTGCACCCATTTAATCTCAGCACTTGGGAGGCAGAGGCAGGTGGATCTCTGTGAGTTCAAGGCCAGCTGGTCTACAATGTGAGTACAGGACAGCCCAAAGCTACACAGAGAAACCCTGTCTCAAAAAACCAAAAACCCTCCAGCACTCAGCACAGTCATGGGGAGGTGGCTTAGCAGTGAGTCTCGTGGGATGGAAGCAGGATGCAGTGCCTTGGAGACTGAAGCCAAGGACTACTGAATCTAGCCACGCCTGGACAAGGACCAGCTTACTTCTGGACCATGTGTCCTCAGAAAAAGCTACGTCCTTCTCTGGAAACTAGGCACCTGGATGCGAACCTTTGGAAATTGAGACTCAGGGGCCAGTGAAATGGCTCAGCAGGTAAGAGCACTCGCCACACAAATCCGACAGCCTGACTTTGACCCTTGAACCCACAGTGGAAGAAGAGAGAACCTATGCCCCAAAGTTGATCTCTGCCTGAATGGATGCCTCACCATGCCAGGCTACACACAATACTCATTTCCTATTTACCCCTGAGACAGACTCTTTCTATGTAGCCCTGAATAGCCTGGGATATGCTATGTAGACCAGGCTAGCCTTGAAATACAACCAGGGCCTGCAGCTCATATGCCTTGTTGTTTGTTGTTGTCTTAAAGGCTCCAAGTTTCTCTGCCTGTTCCCACTGGACAGTTCCCATCAACCAGGCAGCCACCGTGGGGCAATGTGTCTCTAAGAACTCCTCTTGCAAAAGGCTGTGCCCCTCTCTGATGACAGGACCTGGCCTGCTGGTCCCTCTGCCGGGCAGCTTCTTCGGCTGCCTGTCCCCATTCCGTTTTAACATTCCACATAAACGCCGTCCCCACTGAGAGCTGCTCTTCCTGAATGCTTATGTGTTTCTGCAGATGGCTCTTCCTCTCGGCCTCAGGAGTGCCCCGGCATCTCTCACACATACACCTCACTCCCATCACAGCACTGGGCTAGGCAGCTTATCACTTCAGGGTTCTGTCGTCCCATCGCTCTCTGGCCCACCTCACCCACCCTGTGGGCAGAGCTAGTCTCCCGTGGATGCTCTTCTAGAGAAGTCTGATTGACTGGGTCTGGTGGCAGCAAAGGACAGGGGGAACGGAGAATGGATACTTGCGGGCCTGGGCCAGCCTCTCCAGGAACACACAGATGCAAGTGGCTGCAAGAATTTTTTCTTTTTTAATTTTGTACAAAATCACGTGTCCCAGACAAACAGGACATTGCAAACTTTCTCCCAGGCATTGTGGCCTAATGGGGAAGGACTCCATGAAGGAGCAGCTGCCAAGCCGAGAAGAGCCGTTTGCCCTTCTGCACAAAGGCCAGCGTGAGGATGGGTCCAGGGGAGGCCTGTCCTGCCCCCACAAACGCCAGGGCTCTGGCGCTCCCAGTGCCTGCAAGGGAAGGAGAGAGAAATGGGTCCGACAGGAGGCAGGAAGGCTATTGGCAGGGATGGGGCAGGCCCACCATATCTCACCAGGAACATGGGACATTATCCAACGGTTATGGTGATGCCAATGATGACAGCCAAGATGAGGACAGTGACAGAGACACAGATGGCAATCATGACTTTTTTCTGTGGGAGAGGGAGGGTCACAGAAGGTCACTCTGGAGTGGCCAAGGCTGGGGCGCGAGCCGGCACTTACCTTCCTCGCCTTCTTCTGGTTCTCCAGGGCTATCTTGACGTGCTCTTGCCCACGTTCCACATAGTCCGCTGAGCTCAGAATGTTCTTCTCGATTCGGTTGATCATCTCCCCCTGTTCAGAGAGGGCAGGGTAGCCGGGCATGGAGGTGGGCAGCAAGGACCCTGCCCAGCCCAGCCCAAAGTGACCGAGACATTCTGTTTGTTTGTTTGCCTTTTTTTTTGGTTTTTTTGAGACAGGGTTTCTCTGTGTATCCCTGGCTGTCCTAGACTTGCTTTGTAGACCAGGCTGGCCTTGAACTCACAGCAATCTGCCTGCCTCTGCCTCCCAAGTGCTGAGATTAAAGGCGTGCGCCACCATGCCCTGCTTTGTTTGCTTTTTGAGACAGGGTTTCTCTGTGTGGCCTTGGCTGACATGATACTCAACTCTGTAGACCAGGCTGGCTTCAAACTCACAGACATCCATCTGCCTCTGCCTCCCAAGTGCTGGGATTAAAGGGATGTGCCACCATCACCTGGCTAATGAAGACATTCTTGGCGGAGGGAGGGGGTGAATCTGCGCTAACAAAGATAAGGCAGGGCCAGAGCTGACAAATGTCCAGCGTTAGTATGGTTTCCAGGCCCCACCACTGTCATGCTGTCCCTTTGTCCTATATAACTCCCATTTGCAGTAGAGGCCTGCAACTATGGCCTCCCGTGGTGGCTAGCACCATTTTCACAGATGGTAAACTTTGGGTCTGAATTCACCCATTCTTCTAAGTCCGTCTCCATCCTCTCCCTCCCTCCTCCTGGCACTCCCAGCTTCTTTGGTCCTGGTGCTCCCACTGGACGGGAGCCCTTCCCCAGGACTCCCAGCGGTGGACAGGACTGGCCGCAGCACTGTGGAGTTGGGCCCAGGAGGTCAGGATAGGGCTGGAAGGGTACCCACCTGCATCTCCACCTCCGTAGCCAGAAAGGTGAAGATCTCATGGAGCTCGCGGATACTGCGCTCCAATTGCTGAATCTCACTGTGTCGCGCCGAGATCTCATTCAGGGCCTGTCGTGTCACCTGTGTGTCCTTCAGGATCTGTGGGGCAGACAGGAATTGGAGAAGATGTCACAGGGAGACCACCAGCCAGTCCAAAGTTTCTACTGAGCTTCTCAAATGGCTTCTAACCTATGACCCCAGTATATTCTAATTCGTTCCTTTCAAGATATGGTTTCTTTGTGTAGCCTTGGCTAGCCTGGACTCACTTTATAGACCAGGTTGGCCTCAAACTATAAGAGATCCACCTGCCTCTGCCTCCCAAATGCTAGGATTACAGACATGTGCCATCATGCCCGGCTCTCTAATTCATTCCTGACTGGGCCTTGGTCTGCCTTCCACACAAACAAACCAGGCCTCAAAGATGGAAGGGCCACAGGGGAGGCTGGCTGAGACCACTCACGTTAGACACAAACACCTCGCTCTGCCCACTGTCCAGCATCTGCTCCAGCTCCTCGTCAGACACCATGCCAGCATTGGCTGTAACAGGAAAAGGCCAGTTCAGAGCGGATTCCTGCTCCCGAGTGAGCGCCATAGACCGGGCACCCCACCCCACTCACTGATCTTCAGCTGCCTCCGGATGCGTTCCACGTTCTTCTCTCGGTATTCGGACTGCGTCGCGTTGCACTTGTTGATGAGCTCAACGAATTGCTGCGACAGGACACCATGCTAAGGACAGAAAGTCTAGCTGAGCATCAGCAGGAACGGCTGTGAGGTGCTAAGGCCATGGCTGCCTTGTGACCTTGGCAGGTTCCCTCCCTTCTCAGAGGCCTCCTCCTGCCCGCTCCTCACTACCTCCCCCCCTTCCCTCCCTCAACAAGACATGGTCCTATCAGTCTTTGCACACTGCTCCTTATGCCTAGAGTGCGCATTCCCACAAGGACCCTTAAAAGCCTTCAGCCATTTACTTTTAAAATTTGTATTATTTTATGTGTATGGGTATTTTGCCTAGGTGCTCATCGGTGTACTACATGTGCCTGGTGACTGTGGAAGCCAGTTAGCAGGCCCTGAAACTGGAGCTATAGACAGATGTGAGCCACCACCATGTGGGTGCTGAGAATTGGACCCAGTTCCTCTGGAAGAGCAGCTGTACTCTTTACTTTTCTTTCTTCTCTCTTTCTTTTCTTTTCTTTTTTTTCTTTTTTGTTTTGTTTTGTTTTTAGAGACAGGGTTTCTTTGTGTAGCCTTGGCTGTCCTGGACTTGCTTTGTAGACCAGGCTGGCCTCGATTCACAGAGATCTGCCTGCCTCTGCCTCCTGAGTGCTGGGATTAAAGGCATGCGACACCACTGCCTGGTTTTGTTTGTTTTGGTTTTTCTTTTTTAAAAAAGATTTATTTATTTATTATATATACAATGTTCTGCCTGTATGTGTGCCTGCCTGCCAGAAGACAGCACCAGATCCCATTATAGATGGTTTATGTGGTTGCTGGGGATTGAACCCAGGACCTCTGGAAGAGCAGTCAGTGCTCTTAATCTCTGAGCCACCTCTCCAGCGCCTGGTTTTGGTTTTTCAAGACAGGGTTTCTCTGTGTAGCCTTAGCTGTCCTGGACTCACTCACTCTGTAGACCAGGCTGGCCTTAAACACACAGCGATCTGCCTGCCTCTGCCTCCTAAGTGCTGGGATTAAAGGCATGCAGCACCATGCCTGGCGGTTTTGGGTTTTTTTGAGACAGGTTTCTCTGTGTAGCCTTGGCTGTCTTGGACTTGCTTTGTAGACCAGGCTGAGCTTGAACTCATATCAATCCACCTGCCTCTGCCTCTGCTGGGATTAAAGGAGTGAGTCACCATGCCAGGCACAGCTGGTACTCCTAACTGCTGAGCCATCTCTCTAGTTCCACCTTGCTTATTTTCTGCTGGCTAGTTGGTTTTGAGACATGGTCTCATAAAGCTCAGGCTAGTCTTGAACTCCTGAACTTGTCTCAACCTTCCAAGTGCTGGGATTACAGGTGTGCACCACTTCTGGCTTCTCTTATTTTTGAGTTTTTTTTGGTTTTGTTTTAAGATTTATTTATTTATTATTATATATACAGTATTCTGCTTGCATGTACACTTGCAGGCCAGAAGAGGGCACCAGATCACCTTGTAGGTGGTTGTGAGCTACCATGTGGTTGCTGGGAATTGAACTCAGGACCTTTGGAAGAGCAGCCAGTGCTCTTAACCTCTGAGCCATCTCTCCAGCCCTTATTTTTGAGTTTTAAATTTTGATCTTATTTATGTTATCATTACTATTATTTGGTTTGAGACTGGGTCCCAGGTAGCCCTGGCTGGCCTGCTAGCATCACAAGTGTGTACCAACAGGGAGCTGCATTGTGTGGTGGTAGAAATGTAGCCGGGAGTCCTGGGCGTGCTCAACAAGCATCTAACAACTGATAGATACCCCCAGCCCTTACTTATTTAAAAAGTTTATTTGGGGTGAGACTGCGGAGATGGCTGAGTTCCTAAAAATGCTACTTGTGCCAAGCACGAAAACCCACATTCAATGTTCCCAGAACCCATTAAAAAGTCAGGTGTGGGGGCGGGGCTGGAGAGATGGCTCAGTGGTTAAGAGAGCCACCTACTCTTCAGAGGTCCTGAGTTCAATTCCCAGCAACCACATGGTAGTTCACAACCATTTATAGTGTGATCTGATGCCTCTTCTGGCATGCAGGTGTACATGCAGGCAGAGTACTGTATACCTAATAATAAATAAATCTTTAAAAAAAAAAAAAAAGCCAGATGCAGAAGCCACGTGGTGGTGCACACCTTTAATCCCAGCACTTGGGAGACAGAAGCAGGTGGATCGTTGTGACTTCAAGCCTAGCCTGGTTTATAAAGTGAGTCCAGGACAGCCAAGATAACAGAGACCCTGTCTCAAAATAACAAAACAAAACAAAAAGCCAGATGTGGTGGTGAGCCTCGGTGATCCCAGCATGCCTAAGGTGAGATGGGAGGCAGAGGCAAGAGACTCACAGCGCAGCAGCAGATACAGACAGACCCTACGTTGGCAAGAGGAAAAGGTGGACTCATTCCTTTGACGTTACATGAGCACTGTGGTGCGCATGTGCATTCAGTCACAGACTAAAGAAACCAGGGCCACATGCACGCTAAGCACACGCTCTCCCTCTCCTCCCCTCCTTCCCCTCTTTTTATGCTGCTTCATCTCTTAATACATTAGATGATAAAACCATTTAAGCCGGTGTGGTGCACACCTTTAATCCCAGAACTGGGGAGGCAGACGCAAGTAGATCCCTGAGTTTGGAGGCAACCCTTACTTATTTGGTGACTGTCTTGCCCCACTAGAACATAAAGTCGCCAGGGTAGACTGTTGTTTAAGACGGTCAGATACTCAGTGTGCATCTGTTGAAGGCTTGGGGAAGGTCAGGTACGCATGCTCATGGACCTCAGCGTCGCCGTGCCACTACCACAGAGCAACAGGGCCCTTTGGTGGGCATAGCCCCCTTGTTCCTTTCCTGATTCCCTGCATAAGTTTACTCCCCTGAACTTCTACTCCTGTGCCCTGTCAAGATTCCCAAACCGGGGCTGGAGAGATGGCTCAGTGGTTAAGAGCACTGCCTGCTCTTCCAAAGGACCCGGGTTCAATTCCCAGCACCCACATGGCAGCTCACAACTGTCTGTAACTCCAGCTAAAATAAAAATAAATAAATTAAAAAAAAAAAAAAAGATTCCCAAACCTTCCTTCCTACTCCAACCCGGACATCCAAAAATCCCAACCGCTCTTTACTAAGCAACCAGGAGGCCCTGGCAGGTCACATCAGGTTCCTGGGCTAAGACGCTGCCTCAGGAGGATCCCTCGGTTCTTTTAAAAACTTTTTTTTTAATATATAAATGTTTAAAATATTTTTAAAGATTTATTTATTATTATGTATACAGTGTTCTACCTGCTAGAAGAAGGCATCAGATTCCATTACAGATGGTTGTGAGGCACCATGTAGTTGCTGGGAATGGAACTCAGGACCTCTGGAGGAGCAGTCAGTGCTGCTAACCACTGAGCCATCTCTCCAGCCCCCTAAAATGTTTTTATTTTTAATATTTTTATTAATTTTAACTGTGTGTGTGTATGTGTGTGTGTGTTCATCTGTAGGTAGTGCTGGTGTTCGTGGAGGTTGGAGGCCTCCCCCAGAGCTGGAGTTAGAGACAGTTGTGAGCCACCTGACATGGGTGCTGGCAACAGCTGAACTCAGTTCCTCTGTGAAAGTGCACCACCTCTCAGCCCCAACATTACCCTTTAATATATTTATTTTAACATATTAAAATATATTAATATATTAATATTAACAATGTGTGTGTGTGTGTGTGTGTGTGTGTGTGTGTGTGCAGTGCATGGGGAGGGTATGTGTGCGTGGCTCACACATAGAAGTCAGAGGACAACCTGCATGATTCTGCTCTCTTTCTGCTACGTGGCTCCTGGACTGAATCAGGACTCCAGGCTTGGAAGTGCACACCTTTACTCATTGGTCCATCTTGCCAGCCCTTTCATCTCTTGAACTCTATCTGTGGGGCCAAGGATGTCCTTGGCATTTTTCCTTCTTTTTATATTTTTAGACATTTTTATGTGCATTGGTGTTTTGCCTGCATTCATGTCTGTGTGTGCCTAGACCTGGAGTGACAGTCAGTTGTGAGCTGCCATGTGGGGGCTGGGATTTGAACCTGGGTCCTCTGGAAGAGCAGCTTAACCACGAAGCCACATCTCCAGCCCCACTTGTTTGTTTTATTTCTGTCTCTTCTGACCCTGAGCAGAGCGATTTAGGTACCAAGTCCTGCAGGAGAATTATCTTTGTTCCCTGTTTAGTCCAAATTCCCTGTCTCAGTGTTGGGAAAGTGTGTCTCTCACAGCCAGACCTAAGTCATGTACAATACAGCAAATTCTCTCTGAATGGAGTGAGCACCTTGAGACTCAGATCTTCTACCTACAGCAAATTCTCCCTCCTGAGTGCAGGCTTCCTCCTATGAAGAATCATCAGGACAGAGACTTCCAAATCAAGGGTCTCTAAGGGCTGCACACTCCCACTTAGTCACCTAAGAACTGCTTGATAAAATGCCTTCCTTCTAGGAAAACGAAACCCACCTGGGTTTTTCTCATTCTTGTGTTGACTGAGTTATAATTCTCATCAGCTTCTTCCTTCTGAGGCTCTATGGCTGCGGGAGAAATACAAGGGTTGATGGAAAGAGGGTTTGTCCTGAGACTTACAAAAATTGATCGGGAGGCCAGCTGGTCTCTGTTTGAGGCTAGCCTGGTCTACATATTGAGTCCCCCCCAAAAATATTTTTAAAAATTAAAATATATAATTAAAAAATGTTACATGAATTTTTTAAAAATGGTTTGGGGACCAGAACTCGGGGCCATATCTACATTCCAGATACATAATAAGAGGTTCTTGTCTTCATAGAATTTTTTTTTTTTTTTAGATATTTTATTATAAAGTGACTCTGAGCAGGGAAGTATTTTAGTAGTTGTGGAGGAGGATGAGGAGGAGGAAGAGGAGGAGAAGGAGGAGGAAGAAACTAGGAGGAGGAGGAAGAGGTGAGATGAACCAGCTGGGCACAGTTGGGGCAGGTCTTTAATTTAATCTCAGCGCTCAAGAGGCATAGACAGATGGGTCTCTGTGAATTCAAGGCCAGCCTGGTCTACATGGGAGGAAAAGAGTTGGGGGAGGAAGCAGAGAAAGAGAAGGGAGAAGGAAGGGGTTAATTCTGAATTTCTGTGCGCTTTCCTTTGTATCACATCAGTGGGTACCCAAAGAATACACACTGGGCTGCAAGAACTATAGCATTAAGTAGGTTCGAATTTAAGTATAAAACAATAATATAGGACTCTGTGAGTCCAGCATGTGCTATGCAAAGCACCAAGTCTTGAATGCCCAGAGATCCTTGACTGTGTAGGCAGCCCACTAACCAGATATACCAGCAACAGGGCTGAATCAGAGGAGAAGCTACGGCTGAGGCTCTGTTAGTTCATTCACCTTTTAGTTGTGCCCGGACCTCTCTCCCCAGCTGTTTGATCTCCTCGCGCAGGTTCTGCAGGCCCTGCTTCATGCCTAAATGAGAAAGGCAACACTTCCAAACCACACCTTCTACCACAAACCAAAACCAAACCCACGCTGGCCATCACCTAAATAAAACTACATCCCCCACAATCCACCGGGCTGGCGTGCGTGAGCCCCAGGTTTCGCTTACTCTCCTCGGGAAGAGGCGTGGCCAGGATGGTGACCTGCTGTTTCTCTAACTCTCGGACTTTACTCTCCAGTTTGGCCATGGTCTGCCGAATTGTCTGGACCTACGGAGGATAAGCAAGGCCTCTGAAGACATAAGTGGCACTCCAGTTCACCCTGCTCCTTGGACCTCTGGACTCTTACCTTCTGGAAGAACTCGTCGTCTGGGCTGCCCAGCCTGGCGGTACCTGGCTGCACCACCAGCGCGACTCGAACCTCATCTTCATCGTCCGAGCTGTTATCCCCCTGCCAGGGCCGGAGTCATTGGCATCACTTGCTCGCTGCGGCTCTCGTCCCGCAGGAACCACAGGCTTCCGGGATTCTCCTTCCTGGCCACCAGCCACCCTTCCCGGACCCCAAACCGGGAGTCCCCCACTCCAGCGCACCCGCCCGGCCCCAGCTTCTCCTCACTCCGGCGCATCTTCCTCACCCCAGTTTCTCACCTGCCTCAACTCGTGGGTCCTGTCGCGCATGGTGGCCGGAGCGCCCTGTCCCCGGACCTGAGCCCAAAGGGCCTCAAGGTTCTAAGTTTGGAAGTCCTGCACCTCTCTCACACTTGACACCCCCTCCCTCCCTCCGAGAACCCCAGTGCCCCCCCAGGAGCCGCCAAAGGCCCCGCCCCTTTCACCATCCACTGTCGCGGGGCAGAACCCGACCATAGGACCCCCAGAGTTCTACAGGTTGGAATTCCCTTCTCTTCCCCCCATCCTGCTCCCGCATCTGCAGCCCCGCCCCTCGGAGGGATGACTCCGAGCATGCGCACGAGGTCCCGTCTCTTCCTCGCTGAGGGGAAAGGCGGAGGTCGGAAGCAGTTGCTGCAGAACGGAAGCGAGGCTGCCAGGATCCGGAGCCCGCCCCGCCTTTACCGGAACGTCTCCTACTGGAGCTGAAATCTAGTTGCCCAAAGGGTTGGGAATGCGTCATTTGCACGCAGTCTGAGATCCTCGTATCTCACATCACCCCATGGCGCCCCCTCACCACGTGACAGGCAGGGCCCGGCTCCGCGGGCTGCACGCCCGACAGCCGGTCACATGTTCCGGCGCTGTCAGCGACGTCTCGGACTTCTGTCTCGCGACGTCCCTGACACCCGGGCGTCTGAGCTGTGCCCCTACAGCTTCTACAAGGTGGGGAAGGGTACACTGCCTACTCTCAGCCACGTACCGAGGATACCCTGTAGAACTGACTTTTTGTTTTAATTTTGGGTCCTAGGGCGTGGGCAAACTGAACACTTAGCATTGGGGGCTGTCAGTATCATGAGACCTTGAAAGTCAGAAAATAATGAGTCTTACAGCGTCAGAGAATTGCAGGGTTTTGTAGGCAGAGAATCAGGAGGTGGGAAGTGACCTCAGCCAAGGTGGAGCCTTCCCCCTCCTCTGCGTCCCTTCTGGCACAGCCTCTGACAGGTGGGCGGCCTACGCCCCGCATGAGCACTGCAGTCCCGCTGAGCTCGCTGCTACCTTCTGAGCAGCAAGATGATTTCAGAGCAGCTCAGACTGAGAGAAAAAAATGTACTGTTGCCTCTGCTGCAGCCCTGCCTTACAACTGACGTCTAAGCATGACTTGCTTTTCTTTAACGGAATCCCCAGCACCAAATTCGGTGGCTGGCACATAATAGGCCCTCACAAAAAAATTATTTTTAGCCTTTCGTGGATCTGAAACTAAAGCCCGTGGCTTCCTGTTCTTCAGGTTTCTGTCGCTCTGCTATTTTTCCCCCAGCTTTGCCTCTCTGGACATAGGTTCATTTGCATATTTATTGGGCACATACTATGGAACAGATACTGTTAGGAGCCGGTGACACATCAGAGACCAACAGACCAAAGCCCCATTCACTTGAGCCCATGTGTGGGGCTCTGACCCTTTTTCCCCTTTAGAATGCAGCTTGCCCAGGGTTGGGAATGAGAGAGTGAGGATAACGTGGCACCGACCACCCCACAGAAGGAGTGCAGTGTTGGTGGGTTTCTCAGGAGGCCCAGTCTGCCTGGTGTGGTATCCTGAAGATTGTGGAGAAAACTGCCTGCTGTGGGGTCTGACTTGCAAGGTCTCATGATGTTGACTGCCTCCAAATGATAGGTCTGCCCATGCCCCAGGGACCCAAAAGAAAAACAAAAAAAGAATTCTGCAAGGTTAAGCTTGCATATTAGCTGCTGCCTCTTCAGTTAACTGCTAACTTGCCTCCTACTCGCCCCCTCCTTCTCCGGTTAGTATTACGAGGGGGAGGGGAGGACTCTAGGGTACTTGTCTTCCAGCCCTGGATGTGATCTTGAATCTTTCATCGTTTCCTTCCGAGGTTCAATTTCCCCTTTTGACAGTCTGGTCTGACAGTTTCTTCCTTGCTAAAGGTAAGAATTGAATGACATCAAGAAAGGTTAAGGTAGCCGAGCAGTGGTGGTGCACGTCTTTAATCACGGTACTCGGGAGGCAGAGGCTGGTGGACCTCTGTGAGTTTGAGGCCAGCCTGGGATACAGAGTGAGTTTCAGGACAGCCAGGGCTACAGAGAGAGAGACAGAGACCGAGACAGAGACAGAGACAGAGAGACAGGGAGAGACAGAGAGAGAGAGATCTTGTCTCAAGAAACCAAAGAAAGAAAGGATAAAGTTCGGAAGAATGAGGCAGGGCCATGTAGACTGGTAAGGCTTCCCTTTCTGGGCTTCGCCTGTTTCCCAGTCTCTTGGCCTCCAGCTGCAGTGTGGAAGCTTTGGTACTTCTATTAAAGCATCTCGGGGTCTTAATAGTCATTATTATTTCGCTTGTGGCCTCCCAGTGCGATCACAGATTCTGTTTTGAAATTTTGTTTGTTTGGTTTTGTTTTTTGAGACACAGTTGCTCTGTGTAGCCCTGGCTGTCCTGGAACTCCAGTTGTGAACCAGGCTGGCCTCGAACTCACAGAGATCCGCCTCCCTCTGCCTCCTGAGTGCTAGGATTAAAGGTGTGAGCCACCACAGCCAGTGAGTGATCACAGGTCTTAAGAGGATAATGTAGGGTCCCAGGAGGCTTGGATCTCATTGGTTTCTGACTGTCAGAGTCTCAGGATGCTGACAGCGCCCCCAAGTGGAGTGATGTGGGAGCAATAGGCTGTTGGGTGGCACTCCCCATTGCTGAGTCCTGTGCTCTTCTTGCGTCCTTCACAGCTTTGTATCTTGTGTGGAGTATAGTGCGTCTTGGGTCTGTAGGCATTAGCAGGCTGTATATATTCCTCCTGATCTGTCCGAAGCTCAAGTTCTGCATGGACCTGAGGCTTAGCAGCCTGTCCTGTCCTCCCTGCCTACAGGTCTGATTCCCACCCACCCCAGAGCCAGAGCCAGGGGTACCCACACATTCACCACTATGAGGCAGGTTACTGGCCCCCTCTGCTTTAGTGCCCATCTGGAAAAAAAAAATGAGAACAAGAGCATTCAACTAGTGTTTGATAAGGATTAAACATAAGAGAAGGGAATAGAATGGTGCCTGCTATGGGCTAGCATTGCGTGTTTGCTGTGGCTGGACGGTGATGAGGATGGTGGTTGGTCCTCTGAGGATCTCAGTAGCCCCAGAGTCTCTGCCAGAGATTCCACTCGGCTGCTTGTCCAGGATCTTCACTTCCCATCTCCTGAGCCCCACTGTGCACCAGGTGCTGCTAGGGCAGCAGTCTTGCCAATCCTGTATATTTCTTCTGTCTCCGCTTGGACCTCTCAGGCCTTATATTTGCTTACCACTGGACTATAAACTCTACAGGGACAGGAACTTTCACCTGCCTTATTCGCCTCGAGGTCCCCAGCACACACTAGCTCCCCGTGAATGAATGAAATTCTTTCTTTTGCATTTAGTATTTATATAGCATTTATATGTGCAATGCACCAATATAAACATTTTATAGCTTTAATTCATTTATCTGTTTCATATCCCACAGTTGGGATCAAAACAAAAACATATTTCCATCCACCACAAGGCATGCTAACACATGCCTGTAGTCCCTGCTCTTGAGACGTAGAAGCAGGAGGATAGAGGAGTTCAAAGCCAGCCCCAGTTACCTGGCAACGTTGGGACAACCAAGGTTACATGAAATCCAGTCTGAAGAAACAAAACAAGCCCCAGCAGTCCTTCCCAGCAGTGAGGAGAAGATCAAGGAGAAGGGGAGGGGGAGAGGAAAGGGCGAAGGGGAATATTCCAGCATCCCCAGGGATGTTGCCTGCTGATGGTCTCCATGGAGGAGGGGACAGCCTGCGTGCTGGGCTGACCCTCCTCTCTGTGTTCCAGATTCTCTCTCCCACACTTGCCGGGTTGAAACGGAAGCACATCTCAGTCTACTTCCCTCTCTGTCCTCCTTGTCCCAGGGAGCCAAGGATAACCTCATCTCATTTAACAGCTTCTGTTCCCTGCAGGCAACACCCAGGCAGCAGACATGGAGCTCCAATGGTTTGGTTCTGTGGAGTGTGTTTGGGGTTATCTCTTGGCCACTCCCTAGAGTTCCACCTCAGACCTCCCCTTCCTCAAATTACCTGCACTTCTGTGCCTCCCAGTCCACAGCACTAGCACAGATGTTCTCCTGAGCTCCAGGGAAGGAGTCAATAGGCCTCCTAGAATGCTCAGCCTGGCTGTCCCCTCCTGGAGCCCCAACATGTACCAAACAGCAAACATTGCCTGCCCTTTGCCACATGTATGCTGTTCTTACGGTACCATCGATGCCTTATCTTGTCCTTAGACTTTATTCTAACGATGACAGAGAGTTATGGGTGTGTGTGTGTACACAAGCCCAGGATTTCACTACTAGACACTGGGAAAACAAACAAGTCATCAAAGAGATGGGTTGTGTAACTTGTTGAATAAAGTCCAGTAAAATGTTTTAAGAAAAGAGTCCAGGACAGCCAAGGCTACACAGAGAAACCCTGTCTCAAAAAGCAAAACAAACAAACAACCAAAAAAAAAAAAAGTAAAATTGGCTGGGTATGGTGGCATAATTCTTTAATCCCAGCACTGGGGAGGCATAGGCAGGTGCATCTCTGTGAGTCTGAGGCCAGCCTGTATTATAGAGAGTCTATGGCGAGGTGAGGGAGGAAGGAGAGAACTTCCTTTGTAGCTGTACAAAGAAAATAAAAGAGCCAGGTATGTTGTCGCACGCCTTTAATCCCAGCACTTGGGAGGCAGAGGCAGGCAAATCACTGTGAGTTCGAGGCCAGCCTGGTCTACAAAGCGAATCCAGGACAGCCAAGGCTACACAGAGAAATCCTGTCTCGAAAAACTTAAAAAAACAAACAAACTAGACAGTGTGCTATATTCTTTCCACCTTACTGTTCAGAGAACTCCCACATACTGATAATAAGACCAGTTTAATGTTTATTTTTATTTTATTTTATTATTTATTTTGTTTTTTTTCCACTATGTAGCTCTGGCTGTCCTGGAACTCACCATGTAGACCAAGCTGGCCTTGAGAACACAGAGTTCTGCCTGCCTCTGCCTTCTAAGTGCTGGGATTCAAGATGTGTGCCACTACATCTAATTTTTACAAAATAGACAAAGAATAGGGCAATTACCCAAAATATGTAAGTCTTAAACATACATGTCCAATATCCTACATAATACTAATAAAATAAGGCAATCAGACTGGACGCAGTGGGTTAGCCCTGTGATCCTAGCACTCTGGAGGCTGACAGGAAAATGCTGAGTTCCTGACCAGCCTAGGGACCCTATCTGTATAGACTAAGCCCTGCAGATGTGGCCCAGGGGTGGAATGATTGCCCAATGTCCCAGCACCAAAAACTTAAAACAGTACTTAAACATTATTTTATTCTAAATTAGACATGTTCCGATAAGTAACTCAAGTGGGCAAACAAGTTCTTCACCCAGGGAGGTAGGAAGGCAAATGATACTTAATCACAATGATAAACGAATATCTACTTGTTAAATATTTATTTATTTATCCTATTTTATGTGTACAAGTGTTTTGCCTACATGTGTGTATGTGCATGGCGGGTGCCTGAGGAGGTCAGAAGAGGCCATTAATCCCCTGGGACTAGAGTTACAGATGGTTTTGAGCTACCAAGTGGGTGATGAGGACTGAACCTGAGGCCTCTGGAAAAGTAGCCAGTGCTCTTAACCACTGAGCTGTCTCTTCAGCCCCTGGAGACATACTTTGAACTGGAAATCCCACTTCTGAGAATCTCAGGCATACCCGTGGCTGTGTAAGGAGCCAGGCCCAGGAAGTCAGGGTTACCAGCAGGCTAAAACAGATTCTGAGAGTGGCTGAGTGGATTTTCAGCTGACCTAGTATGTGTTGGCTCATTATTCCCCCTTTTTTTTTTTCTGGTTTTTTGAGAGAGGGTCTCTCTGTGTTAGCCTTGGCTATCCTGGACTCGCTTTGTAGACCAGGCTAGCCTCGAACTCACAGCAATCCACCTACCTCTGCCTCCTGAGTTCTGGGATTAAAGGAGTGTGCCACCATGCCAGGCACTCTATCTATTTTTGTAAGACAGGGTTTCTCTGTGTGGCTCTGGCTGTCCTGGAACTTACTGTGTAGACAAGGCTAGACTCAAACTCAGAGAGATCTGCTTGTCCCCGCCTCTCCAGTGCTGGGATCAAAGGCATGTACCACCATGCCTGGCTTGAGATTTGGTCTTTGAGGCCGGGGGTGATGGCACACACTCGGGAGGCAGCACTCGGGAGGCAGAGGCAGGCAGATCTCTGCAAGTTCGAAGCCAGCCTGGTCTACACAGTGAGTCTAGAACCGCCAGGGCTATTACACAAAGAAACCTTTTCTTGCAAAAACCAAAACAACAACAACAAAACAAACAAACAAACAAGATTCGGTCTTTGTTGTTGTTGTTTTGTCTGTTTGCTTGCTTTTAAGAGCAAGGGCTCTTCCTCCTGAGCCGTCTGTACGTCTTACAGGAGTGCCGATTGCATCATGTCTCTCTTTAAAGGTCTCCCTCAACTAGATAGTCGCCTTCCAGAGGCTCCTTCACAAGAGATGAGGATGAAAGCACGCCGACAGATGCTGTGGTCAGATTACCATGCAGCATAGATGCCACTGGTGGCCGCCACAGATGAACCATATAAAACACTACACAAGTGCCAGTCGCATCCTGGGAATCACGTGTGACTATTTCTGAGTGGCGAGGCGCTATGCAGAATCATAGATGAGAGAGAGTGACGGCGTGCAGCTCTATCTTTAAGATGCATGATCATACTACGTACTTTCCGTACAGAAACGCAGATACGATGGTATCCATGAAAATAACAGTGAGGGTGAATGACGGTCACTTTGGGGGACACACGAGGCTCCAAAGGGACAGCAGTGATGGTAGAGTGCTGCAAAGAGATCCCTGACTTTGAAGATTAATTGAGAGATGAGTTCGGAGTCAGAGAGGCACACTGAACCTAGGAGACGCAGATAAATCTCCATTAAAAGGATGGAATCTGTCTGACCTGGCTCCGCATGGGAGGGGCGGGAGGACCCTGGGTCATGCCTTTGTCTCTTACTCTGCCTGTATGTCAAGTAAGTCTGCTAGTGTAAAAGACAGACCTTTAGCTGGGCGGTGGTGGCGCACGCCTTTAATCCCAGCACTTGGGAGGCAGAGGAAGGCGGATCACTGAGTTCGAGGCCAGCCTGGTCTACAAAGTGAGTCCAGGACAGCCAAGGCTACACAGAGAGACCCTGTCTCGAAAACAAAAAACAAAAAACAAACCCCAAAACAAAACCAACAACAAAAGAGGCAGATCTTTAAAATAGTTGTGTTTATAAGTCATAGCAGTAAACTATGATGGGAATGCAAAACGTGCTATGTACAGAAATATGGAGAGCCTAAGAAGGAATCTTTTTTTTTTTTTTTTCTTTTTTCAAGACAGGGTTTCTCTGTATGTATCCCTGGCTGTCCTGGACTGGCTTTGTGGACCAGGCTGGCCTCGAACTCACAGCAATCCGCCTGCCTCTGCCTCCCTAGTGCTGGGATTAAAGGCATGAGCCACCACCGCCTGGCCCTAAGAGCGAATCTTTTAGGGCTGGGGATAAGGCCTAACTTGTACAAAGACCTAGGTTCAATCCTAGGTCAGGTCTTGGTTTGTTTTGTTTTGTTTTTCCAGACAATGTTTCTCTGTGTATCTCAGGCTGGTCTCAAACTCACAGAGATTCACTTGCCTCTTCCGGAGAGTGCTGGGATTAAAAGGCGTACACACCCCCCCACCCCCCTACCCCCCCACCCCACTCTCCATGCCCAGCAAATTATTATCATTATTGTTGTTGCTTTTTTTGTTTTTCGAGACAGAGTTTCTCTGTGTAACAGCCCTGGCTGTCCTGCACTCACTTTGTAGACCAGGTTGGACTCAAACTCAGAGATCCACCTGCCTCCACTGCCCAAGTGCAGGGATTAAAGGCGCCTGGATTTTATTTTTTATTTTTTAATCTACTTATTTATTTATTATGTTTACATTGCTCTGCCTGCAGGCCAGAAGAGGACATTGAGATCACATTATAGATGGTTGTGAGCAACCATGTGGTTGCTGGGAATTGAACTCAAGATCTCTGGAAGAACAAACAGTGCTCTTAACCTCTGGGCTATCTCTCCAGCCCACAAATTATTATTTTTAATGTAACCTTTCCTTTTTCTTTTTTATTTTATTTTATTTTAGTTTTTCAAGACAGATTCTCTCTGTGTTAGTCTTGGCTGTCCTGGACTCGCTTTGTAGACCAGGCTGGCCTCGAACTCACAGCAATCCACCTGCCTCTGGCTCCTGAGTGCTGGGATTAAAAGGCGTGCACCACCATGCCTGGCCTGTAACCTTTCTTTTTAGTTATTTCATGTGTATGAGCGTTTTGCCTGCATGTATGTTCTGTGTGGATACCTAATGCCCTTGGAGACAAGAAGAGGACAGTGAGTCCCCTGGGACTCCAGTTTTGGCCAGTTATGAGCAACTATGTGTGATCTGGGAACTGAACACATGTCCTCTGGAAGAGCAGCCAGTGCTCTTAACTGCAAAGCAATTCATCAGCCTTTCCTTCTCAAAAAAAGAATTATTTTTAAAATATGTGGAGAATGACTCAGTTACAAGGCCTTGCTGCTATTCTCAAGAGTAAAGTGTGATGGTGTGGTGGTGCACGCCTTTACTCCAGCACTCAGGAAGTACAGACAGATCTCTGAGTCTGAGGCCAGCCTGGATTACCCAGTAGGACCTTCTCCGAGATGGGGGATCAGTGAGGGGGACAGGAAATGATCTTGCTATGTAGCCAGCTAGATTTGAACTCTGGAATTCTTGGGCCCAAGAGAGCCTCCTTCTCAGCCTCTTCTGTAGCTGGGACTACAGGCACGCGCTGTAATGACAGACAAAGTCTAAGCGTGTAGCCCAGACTACCTTTCTGGTTTTTGTTTTTTTCAAGACAAGGTTTCTCTGTGTAACCCTGGCTATCTTGGACTCACTTTGTAGCCCAGGCTGGCCTAGAACTCACAAATCCGCCTTCCTCTGCCTCCTGAGTTCTGAGATTACAGGCGTGCGCCACCACACCCAGCCTCCAGACTACCTTTTAATTAGCTGCAGTCCTTCTGCTTCATGATGAGATTACAGACATACACTACTGCACTGGGCTAAGTATTTCAATTTATTGAAAAACTTAAAGAGGTCCTACGTTGTACTGGGCATGGTGGCCCACACCTGTAATCCCAGCACTTGGGAGGCAGAGGCAAGCGGATCTCTGTGAATTCAAGGCCAGCCTGGTCCACAAAGCAAGTCCAGGACAGCCAAGGCTACACAGAGAAACCCTGTCTCGAAAAACCAAAAACAAACAAAGAGGTTCTAAGTTGCAGCTATAGAGTTGTCTCAGAAGTGAGCAGATAGATTCTACTCTTGCAGAGCACCAGAACTCAGTTCCCAACACCAACGTCAGCTGGCTCATAGGCACTTGTAGCTCTAGACTCCACAGGCACCTGCATGCACACACCCACGCCCACATACAAACACAGATTGTCTTAGCGTTTGTACTATGTAATGAAACACCATGACCAAAAAGCGTGTTGGGGAGGAAAGGGTTTATTTGGCTTACACTTCCACATCATAGAAGGAAGTCAGGACAGGAACTCAAACAGGGCTGGAACCTGGAGGCAGGAGCTGGCTCAGATTCCATGGAGGGGTGCTGCTTACTGACTTGCTCCCTATGGCTTGCTCAGCCTGCTTTCTTATAGAACCCAGGACCAGCAGCCCAGGGATGACCCCACCCACAATGGGATGGCCCTCCACCATCAATTACCAATTAAGAAAATGCCACACGGCCAGATCTTACGGAGACATTTTCTCAGCTGAGGGTTCCTCCTTTCAGTTAACTCTAGTTTGTGTGTCAAGTTGACATAAGATTAGCCAGCACACAGATAATACACATACTTACAAACAAAATAACTTAAAAAAGAAGCCCTAAAATGCCGGGTGGTGGTGGCACACGCCTTTAATCCCAGCACTCCGGAGGCAGAGGCAGGTGGATCACCTCGAGTTCAAGGCCAGTTTGGTCTACAAAGTGAGGCCAGGACAGCCAAGGCTACACGGAGAAACCCTGTCTCGAAAAGCCAAAAACAAAAAAAAGCCCTAAATTAATGTTATCCACACCATGTAAGTGGGTAGGGGAACTAGATGTTATAAGCCATCAGTTCTCAGAACTCACCTAGAAAGGCAGGGCCGTGAGTTAGCCTCTACTGTGTAACTGTTTGGGCTTCGCTGCAAAACAAAGGCTGAATGGGCCCCTTTGGAAGCAGAGACAAGGTGACTAGGGGAATATTTGGCTTTCCGTCCAGACTGAATGTCAACTCCTGCCTTGAGCAAGCTACCTCAACTCCTTGGACTTTCCTTTCCCTACCTGTAAATGGAGATAACAGTGGTACCCTCAGCCAGTCATAGAGAAAAGTAACGAACTAATGCCTGCAAAATACTTTTTTTTTTTTTTTTTTGCAAAATACTTAAAACAGAGCTTGGTACCTGATTAGTGCTATGCAAGAATGATCTGTCAGTCTCATCATTATTATTTTAAATAATAAATATTTTTTTATTAGGCTTTTCCTTTTTTTTGTTGTTTTGGTTTTTCAAGACAGGGTTTCTCTGTGTAGCCCTGACTGTCCTGGACTCACTTTGTAGCCCAGGCTGGCCTCAAACTCACAGAGATCCACCTGCCTCTGCCTCCCGAGTGCTGGGATTAAAGGCCTGTGCCACCATGCCCGGCTTCATAATGGTTCTGTGAGGCAGTGAATGCTGTGAGGAGAAGGACATCAAAGCTGGAAACGGGCTGAAAAGACAGAGGAACAGGAAGGGTGCACACCAGAGTTGCAGGCTCTCTCTTGGCCGCCTGAACAGAGATCTCTGAGTTACAAATGGCTTCCGTGATCAGATTCTCAGTGAATTCTTTCTCCGTGCCCAAACCAGAAGGTACTGGAATGACTTACAAGCCTAGAAACACCAGGCACTGGTTCTGTGAGGGGAGTACAGATGTGCTCTTCACTGTCTGCTGTGTCTGTACCACAAACACGTGATGAACAGAGAGCAGAGATTCACCAGACACGCGCACATGGATGCCTGGGCCTGGTGGCCACTCATCCGTTCCTGAACAAGCAAGTTGTTGCAAGTGAATGGGACAGAAATTTAACCAGCTGAGGACACAGGTGGGTCAGCTGTGCGTCCATTCTCCCCCCACAGCACCCAGTCTTCTGGGAGAACAGATTCTCTGAAAGCAACCGGACTCTTCATAAAAGCAAACCTCTGAGGTCTGTTTGTTTTCAAGACATAGTTTCTCATTGTGGTCTTGGAAGTCCTGGAACTCACTCTGTCAGCAAGGCTCAGAGTGCTGGAATTAAAGGCATGGACCACCACGCCTGGCCTGCAAATCACTATAGTCTTAAATCACTCACAGTTGGAGGACTTTTGGGTTGTTTTTGTAGCATAAGCTGGCTAACCTAATAGCCAACAGTTCTCAAACTTGACTGCAAATAAGAATCCTCAGAGGTAATTGCCAAGAACTCAGATTCCTTAGTCGCTGGCCACATCTGTGGAATCTAGGAAAGAGGACACACAGTCTGGGCGTACAGCAGCCTTTCCCTCAGACACCATGGGAGTTAAGAGAAGCTGGAGACTAAGCTGTGAAGGTTGCGGTAGGCAAGAGACCTCCAGGAGACCGGAACGTGAGGAAAGGCACGGTGGGAGAGAAGTGTGAGGAATGGCTTTTGGCTGGAACCAGAGTGCTTAAGAAATAGCAGCATGCCGGGCGTGGTGGCGCTCGCCTTTAATCCCAGCACTCGGGAGGCAGAGGAAGGCGAATTGCTGTGAGTTCGAGGCCAGCCTGGGCTCAGGACAGCCAAGACTACACAGAGAAACCCTGTCCTCAGAACAAAACAAACACGCAAAGGGTTGGAGAGATGGCTCAGATGTTAAGAGCACTAACTTGCTCTTCCTGAGGTCCTGAGTTCAATTCCCAGCAACCACAAGGTGATTCACAACCATCTATAATGAGATCTGATGCCCTCTTCTGGCCTGCAGGTGTACATGCAGGCAGAGCATTGCATACATAATAAATAAATCTTTAAAAAAAAAAGAAAGAAAAGAAAACAACAAGAAGAAGAAGAAAGAAAGGAAGGAAGGAAGAAAGAAAGGAAAAAGAAAGAGCATGTGCCCACATAAGCAATGGAGGCCAGGGTCACTTCTGAGCAGGGCCTGCCTGTATACTGAGGCTCCAGTAAGGTCACTCAGATAGAGAGACTGCAAAAGAAACGTATGCATGATGCAGGCTCACCTCATAGGTTTATTCGGTAAGTTTCAAGCAATCCTGGATGGGATGAGTGGAAGTCAGTAAAGGATCTAGCAAGGCATTTGCCTAGCCAGTCAAGGGTGTGGATCCACCCCCAACAGCACAAGCAAAATGAAACAAGCCGCAGCAGCAGCAGCAGTCCGATGAACAACCCGAGCACGGTGGCACCCTCCCTCAAGGAATTAATTACTGTGTGTACGAGCGTGTGTGTGGCATGGTGCAAGTGTGGAGGCCAGAGGACCACCTGCGAGCGTGAGCTCTTTCCCTTCACCATGAGTCCTGAGGACTGAAGTCAGATCTTAGGTGGGCGCCAAGTGTCTGCACCTGCTGAGCCACCTTGCCGGCCCTTGCACACACTTTTAAATACAGCTACTTGGGAGGCTATAGGCAGGATAGCAAGCTCAAGTCAGCCTGAGCGAACTGGCAATACACTATCTCAAAACAGAAACTGAAAAGGAGGGGCTGTCCCTACAGATCCGCGCAGTTAAAAGCATTTGTCACTCTGACAGAGGACCTAGGTTCAGTCTCCAGCACCCACATGGTGGCTCACAAATATCCATAACTCTAATTCCAAGGGAGCTGATGCTGTCTGCTGACCTCTGTGGGCACCGGGCACACACATAGTGCATATACATACATATGAATGAAACACACATAAAATAAATTAATATTAAAAAATTAAAAGTTGCTGGGTGTGGTGGTGCTCACCTGTAGTCCAAGGCTACATGGAAAAACCCTGTCTCAAAAAGACAAACCAAAACAAACAAATTAAAAGTAGGGCCTAGGGGCTGGAGAGACGGCTCAGCGGTTAAGAGCACTGCCTGCTCTTCCAAAGGACCCAGGTTCAACTCCCAGCACCCACATGGCAGCTCACAACTGTCTGTAACTCCAAGATCTGACACCCTCACACAGACATGCATGCAGGCACAACACCAATGCACATAAAATAAAAAATAAATAAACAATTAAAAAAAAATAAAAGTAAGGGCTAGAGAGACTGGTTGGCAGTTAAGAGATCATACTGCACTTGTGGATGATCCAAGTTTGGTTTGAAGCACCTATGTGGGGCAGCTCACAACTGCCTGTAACTGCAACTCTAGAGGACCCAACACCTCTGGAGTCCATAGGCACCTGAATTCACTGCATCACACACACACACACACAAGCCGTGTGCCCATACACACACACACACATGCACATACACACACACACACACATGCACACAGACAGACAGACAGACAGACAGACAGACACACACACACACACACACACACACACACACACTCTGAAAATAATAATAAATCTGGACCAGGTATGGGGGTATATGCTTTTGGGCAAGTGGATCTTTGTGAGATCGAGGCTAGCCTGGTCTACATTAACAAGTTCCAGGCCAGCCAAGGATACATAATGAGGCCCTGTCTCAAATCATCATCATCATCATCCTTAAAAATAAGGACTGTAAATATAGCTCAATGGTAAAATGCCTTTTATCATACCTAATGCTCCAGGTTCAATCCCCAGTACCACCAAGCTAAGAAAATAAGTAAATTCATGGACCGTGGCAGGAATTCCTGTTGCCACCATGTCTCTGTGTGCCTGTCCCCACTCACTCTATCCACTCATTCACTGACTTAACAGACACTGTTGCGCACTGTGTTCAAGGATCCACAAAACCATGGGGAAGTTAGTAACGAACACAACAGACAAAGTCTGCCTGTTTTCTTGGGTTTGTTTTCTTCATCTGTGTGCCTGGGCAAAGG
Organism: Acomys percivali; assembly: GCA_907169655.1. Classification (NCBI taxonomy): domain Eukaryota; kingdom Metazoa; phylum Chordata; class Mammalia; order Rodentia; family Muridae; genus Acomys; species Acomys percivali. The sequence goes on along the minus strand of OU015757.1, from coordinate 8,259,215 downwards.
TGTGAGTCAGCCATTTGCTCGTTGTTGAGATTCCTGGCAAGCATCTACTTTGTGCTTGGCCGGGTCAGTTCCTGGGAAAATGCAAAGGCAGCTAGGCTTGTGCTGTTCTGCTAGGAGACTGGACAGTGGCCTCGCATCACAGAAGTGTGACTCTCAAGAGAGGGACTCAGTGCCATTCCACACACAGCGGACACCCATCAGGGGCTCAAAGGTGCTGGGGGGCTATGTTTGTTGGTGTGAAGAGAGGTGATGCGAAAGTGGAGGTGATGTTGGTGTAGGAAATGGCAGAGTGGGCTTTCGTTTATTTGTTGTAAAGATGTCTGTCTGTCTGTCTGTCTGTCTGTCTCTCTCTCTCTCTCTCTCAAAGATTTATTTATATAGTATTCTGCCTGCATGTACACCTGAAGGCCAGAAGAGGGCACCAGATCTCATTATAGATGGTTGTGAACCACTATGTGGTAGCTGGGAATTGAACTCAGGACCTTTGGAAGAACAGACAGTGCTCTTAACCTCTGAGCCATCTCTACAGCCCCAAGATGTCTCTTTCTTTTATATCTATGAGTATTTTTCCTATACATATATATGTGTAACCACTTGTGTAACTGTTGCCTGAGGAGGCAAGAAGAGGGCATCAAGACCTGGGCGTGGTGGTGCACGCCTTTAATCCTAGCACTCGGGAGGCAGAGGAAGGCGAATTGCTGTGAGTTCGAGGCCAGCCTGGTCTACAAAGTGAGTCCAGGACAGCCAAGGCTACACAGAGAAATCCTGTCTCGAAAAACCAAAAAAACAAAACAAAACAAAAAAAGAGGGCATCAAATCCATCACGGAGGATTGTGAGTACCACATGGGTTCCTGGGTCCTCAGCAAGAGCAGCAAGTGCTTTGTACTGTTGATCCAACTTTGCTGCTTCTAAAGATTTGTACTTGAGTGTGTGTTTTGAGGCTCTGGACAGTGGTGGCGCACGCCTTGAATTCTAGCACTCTGGAGGCAGAGACAGGTGGATCTCTGTGAGTTTGAGCCCAGCCTGGTCTACAGAGAAGGTTCCGGGACAGCCAGGACTACACAGAGAAACTTTGTCTCAAAAAAGTATGTGTGTTGCCTCTGTATGGTATGTACGTGTGTGTGTGTGTGTGTGTGTGTGTGTGTGTGTGTGTGTGTGTGTG
>OU015757.1:8214885-8250594 GCA_907169655.1 Acomys percivali | reverse complement strand
TCACTGGATGGCCACACCCACCAACACATCACTGGATGACCACACCCACCAACACATCACTGGATGGCCACTCTCGGACAAGTTATGTGATCTTTCTGTGTCTCGGTTTCTTTACTTGTCAATGAGGAGTAAGAACATCTACCTTGTGGACTAATTGTGAGATAAAATGTGAAGAACTCCATGCTGGACATGTTCTCACACTTGAGAGGGTGAGGCAGGAGGATTGCTATAAGTTTGTGGCTACTACTCTGAGCCACATAGTGAGACCCTGGGGAAAAGTGGGTGGAGGGACAGAGAAGTGGAAGAGAGTGAGCAGGATAGCTCTTTGTGGCCAGGGGACGGTAGAGGGACTGTCAGGAGGATGGGTGGGAAAAACCCTGAGACCTGACAAGTCCTCCTTTCAAGCTCCACCTCTGGCCGTATATGCTGTGAAGCCTCAGGCAACAGGGCAGCAGGTCTGAGCTGTCTCCTTCCCTGTCACACAGAAGACACAGGACCTGACAGTCCACCTCAGCAAACTTTCTCCCCTTTACAGCAGCATTCCCCTGCCTGTCCATTGCTTCCTCCCCTGCCTTCTGTGGGAGGAGACAAAAGAGGCTGTGAGGCCTGGAGATCAGAAGCCCACAGGGCTGTTTAGCTGCTGGGCTCTTGGCCTGTCTCTCCGGGAAGTTCTCCTGTTAATAAAAGGGGCTGTGATAATGTGTCTCTCAGAACGCTCTTGGAAGAATTAAATAAGTCTGCTGGTGACGTGATTTATAGCCTCAGAACTCAGGAAGGAGAGGCAGGAGGATTCCAAGTTCAAGGCTACCTTGAGCTACAGTCTGACTGCCTCAGCAACCAAGAGCTGGCACGGTCACTCAGTGACAAAGGCTTGCCTAGCGTGCCTGTGAGGCGCTGGGTTCCATCCCCTTACACACTCACACACACAGACACACACAGAGAGACAGAGACACATGCAGAGAGAGAGAGACACATGCAGAGAGAGAGAGAGACACACACACACATAGACACAGAGAGAGAGACACAGAGAGAGAGACACACACACACACACACACAGAGAGAGAGAGAGAGAGAGAGAGAGAGAGAGGGAGGGAGGGAGAGAGGGAGGGAGAGAGGGAGGGAGAGAGGGAGGGAGAGGTCAAGAAGAGATTAGCCAGGCCGGGCGGCGCACGCCTTTAATCCCAGCACTCGGGAGGCAGAGGCAGGCGGATCTTTGTGAGTTTGAGGCCAGCCTGGTCTACAAAGCGAGTCTAGGAGAGCCAAAGCTACACAGAGAAACCCTGTCTCGAAAAACAAAAAGGAAGAAGAAGAAGAAGAAGAAGAAGAAGAAGAAGAAGAAGAAGAAGAAGAAGAAGAAGAAATTAGCCAGTTTGGTCTTCAGAGTAATTCCAGGACAACCAGGACTACACACAGAGAATCCTTATCTTGAAAAAGCTAAAAAAAAAAAAAAAAAAGAAAGAAAGAAAGAAAGAAAGAAAGAAAGAAGAGAATGGATTAAATGGATGCGCATATGCAGAATACACAGGCCACAGACCAGCACCCAGCACTTATAAAACTCTGTAGTGTTTGCCAGCATCACAATGACATCAGTCAGCGGTCATTGTAGACTTTGTTTATATGTGTGTATGTTTTAGGCAGGCTCTTACTAGGTAGTCCTGTTTTGGCTTGGAACTGGGTATGTAGACCTGGGTGGTCTTGAACTCACAGAGGTCCATCTCCCTCTCCCTCTGTTGTAACTAAAATGTGCATGGCAGGTATATACCTGTTTGGAGACAGGATCTTATTCTGTAGCCCGGGCTGAGCTGGGTCCTGTGTAGGCTAAGCAACCAGTATTCTTAGCCACTGAGCCGTCTCTGTTTTTGTTTTGTTCTTAAGATTTTATTTATTTATTTATTTATTTATTTTGAGACGGGTTTCTCCGTGTAGCCCTGGCTGTCCTGGAACTTACTCTGTAGACCAGGCTGAGATCTGCCTGCCCCTACCTACTGGGACTAAAGGTGTGTGCCACCATAACAAGCTCTAAAAAAGATTTTATTTTATATTTGTGTGTGTGTGTGTGTGTGTGTGTGTGTGTGTGTGTGTGTGTATGTGTGTTGGTACATGTGAGTGCAGGAGCCTGCAGAGACCAGAAGAGGGCATCAAATCCCCTGGAGTGGAGCTATAAACAGGTGGTTGTGAGCCACCCACCTTGGACATGGGTGCTGAGAACCGAACTTGGGGTCCTCTCCAAGACCGATGCGCACTCTTTAACAGCTGAGCTCCAGCCCCTCCTCTGTACAGAGTTTAGGTGACGGGATGAAAGGAGTGGAAACTGCTTGCAGGAGGCGCTGGCAGATGGCGCTGTATGCCTGGGTTGCCAGGACGCGCGGGACGTGACCCCAGAGGCCTGAACAGGAGCTGGCCTGGGGGAAAAGGAAACCAGTGGATAGGGCACTGATTGCCGCTTGGAGCCTTCAGGGAAGCCGGGACCTGGAGCTCTGGTCCCTTTCTCCCTGGTGCCCTCGGGGAGTCATTGTCCTTTTCCTCCTCTGGCTCTGTGCTCCTTCGTCTGTGAAATGGGAACAGTATTTGTCCAGCTTTTCTCTCTGGGCTGTGTGGCTCAAGGATTATGAGTGTGAACATGTTTGTACACATTGAGGCATTTTGGCTTTCTTTGTAGTTATTAGCCAACCCAAAGCAAACTTATGCCCTTCTGCCTCTTTCCCTCTCTCAAGAGCAAGCAGATAGGTAGCCTGGATACTCTCGGAAGAAACTAAGGACTTCTTCAAGTTGGCGTGGAAAGGGAAAGAGGCAGAGAAAAGGAAGGTTCCCAGGTACCTAGACCAGCAAAGGCTCTCCTGCCCTGCGTGAGGCTGGTCAGGGGGTGGCTGAGGGCAGGATGAAAGGGTCAGCAGGCGGCTGTGGCCCTGGAGGCTGTGAGGCTGCAACGCACCCTAAGAAATTGGTGCGTCCTAACGATGAACTCTGCTTCTCAGGGGCTTTGGGGGCCAACATCTTCCGGGAGCCGTCCTGGGATAGGTTGAGGCTGGAGAAACCAAAACTCCTAGCAGGGTCTTTGAGACCTTTCAGTTTGGTTTGAGCAAGACCTGGGGAGAATCAGGTGTGGTGTTTTGTTTTTTTTTTTTCCTGGCCTGCCGCAGGCAGTCTCCTCTGGGTTGTGTGGGATCCAGCTCCGCGGATCCCAAGCGATCTTAGTGTCTCGGTCACATCTCAGTCCCATCTGGCTGTGTTTAGGTTCGGTCTGAACAGGCTGAGGTACATGTGAGCCAAGTGTAGTTCCTTCTTCGCCTGTCTGACTTCCATGAGGGCCTGTCTGAGTTCCGCTCCAGCCCTGTCTGCGCTCCCCTTCAGGCCCAGTGCCTCCAATCCCCAGCAGCTGCTGTTTGGCTCCCGGTCTTGATTTCATCCAGGCTCTCTTAGCTACGTTCTCTCTGAACTCTGGCTCAACCTGTCTGTGATTCGAGCTGACCCCTGGAGCTAATTAGGGGCTCCAGACTTCAGTGTCTGTCGATGGCTGAGCTCAACTTTGCCCTGAGAATTCTATCGCGAGCAAAGAGGAATGGGGATCCCAGGGGAGCCCTCTTGTACCTTTTGCCCAGCTCTGGGTCAGAAGGCAATCCTGGGGTTCAAAGAGGTTGGGTGACCAGGCAGCAGCCTCCTCCATGTCCCATGTCCACGTGGCGGCAATGCGGCTCTGCCTGGGTCTGTGTGCAGCGATTGTCAACATAGCAGTGTGGCTCTATGTGGGTGTTGTGGGGGCCCTATTTCTGTGTGCCTGCGTGTCAGCTCTTCTGTCGGTGTCACTGGTCCTGCCTGGAGATGGCAGTGTGGGTGGGTAAAATCCCTTTGTGTCTCTGGGCCCTGAGGGTGGAGGGCTGAGCAGCTGCACTAGCAACTGGGGAATCGAGTCAGAGAGAGTTGGTGGGTGTGTGGTTGGAAGGGACTAGAAGAAAGTGAGTGAATAACGTGGGAAGGACCTCCAGGAGCACAGTGCAGTGGGAGGAGGAGGGAGCTGTGGGATGAGGGAGGGGAGGGGGTCGGAGTGTTGCCGACACGGCTCAGCCATCCTTTCCTGGGGCCTGGCTCTGCTTGCTCAACTTGGCATCAGGCACTGGCAGCCTGGCGGCGATGTGACCTTCTTCTGTAGGGGAATGGATGGTCAGGCTGTGGCAGGGAAAAGGGAGACCCGAGCAGGGGATGGTAGGTAGCTTCTCAGTCCTGGAAGATCATTCCAAAATCCTCTTGGGAGCCCAGAGCTGGTCATCACAAGGCTAGCATTTAGCTGGTTGTTGAAATATTGAAATTTGTCCATATCCAGAGGTCAACAGCAGTGGCCTTGACTAACGTCTCTTTCCAAGGAGCCTCTGAGCACTTGAGGCTGTTCCTCTCTCAGAGCATGCCTTTAGCTGGCTCACTTTAAGGTGCCCTGGCGTCTATGACGTTGTTCTATAAGACATCTGGTTCTGGTGTCTTTGCTGTCCCTCTTGACCAGGACCCTTTTCTGAGTCTAGAGCGGCTACCACCCATATATGTGGCCTGCACCCATGGTGTGCACCCATGGCCTGCAGAGGACCAGAGAGCTATAGAGTCAACCTTAGGGAACAGGGTAGGAACTGCTCATGGATCTGGCCTTGCCTTGCTTCCAGGCGAAAGACAGTGATGATGAAGAGGAGGTGGTCCATGTGGATCGAGACCATTTTATGGATGAGTTCTTTGAGCAGGTAGAGTTCCCCGTATCCCTGGACTGGAACCTTGCCCCTTCCCAACAACGTCCATTGTCCTGTGCATTTCCTCTTTCCTGCACACCCCTTGGCCTTATGGTTTGGCCTGTGTCACCAAACACTGGCTAGTTCTCCTGATTCCCTCATGTGGCCCACCAGCCTGGGTGAGGTGTCACTGATTTCCTGCCCCAGGTGGAAGAGATCCGAGGCTGCATCGAGAAACTGTCTGAGGACGTGGAGCAGGTGAAGAAACAGCACAGTGCCATCCTCGCCGCCCCCAACCCAGACGAGAGTAAGTGCTGCTTCGGGGGGGGGGTCCCCCCTCTCCCCCGGGTGGGGACCCCATCCAGGTTCTCACTGCCTGTCTTGCCCTCCTGTCCCCAGAGACTAAACAGGAGCTGGAGGACCTCACGGCCGACATCAAAAAGACGGCAAACAAGGTCCGGTCCAAGTTGAAAGGTGAGGAGGGCAGCCCTGCAACTGCGGAGTCAGGTCTCTGCAATACACGAGACAAAACAGGTCTCTCTCTGTAAGCAGTGCTCACAGGCTCCCTGGGGCCAGAGTCCTACGCAGTGAGACAGACGAGAGACACCCCCCCTTTTTTTTTTGTTGTTGTTTTTTATTTTCTTTCTCTCTCTCTCTTTTTTTGTTTTTTGCTTTTTCGAGACAAGTGTCTCTCTGTGTAACCTTGGCTGTCCTGGACTAGCTTTGTAGACCAGGCTGGCCTTGAACTCACAGTGATCTGCCTGCCTCTGCCTCTGCCTCCCAACTGCTGGGATTAAAGGCGTGCGCCACCACCGCCTGGCCTACGCAAGCCAACTTTTGCCTGCATCCTTTGTTGACATTTGATGGGGGCAGGGAAATGAACCGGGTAGAGTGCCTGCCTGAATTGACCTGAGACTTGAGACCGTCAATCAGAAAAATACAGACTTACAGCCAGGCACGGTGGATGGGAGGGCCTATAATCCCAACCCTCAGGGTCGGCCACAGGAAGAGTGAGAATTCCTGATGAGTGCAGGCTACATAGTGAGACCCTATTTCAAAACAATCCAGGAAGGAAGGAAGCTGGGGCTAGGGTGGGGTGGGGAGTGAGAGAGACAAAACTCTTCCAAGAGGTGTTAATTTTGTTCAGTGCTCTTTCGTCCTGAGCAGACTCCGAGCAGGATACCTAGCACACAGTACGTAGGCTCTGCAGAGCGCCCAGTAGGTGGGCTCCGCAAATGCTGCTGAATTAGTAACCCCGGCTCAGGACAGATTGGACTGTGTGGCTGACACCAGGGGCTGGCACGCTTTCAGGAGGGCCTTGCCAAGTGTTCATGTCTTCACTCTAATTTAAGGACTTGGGTGCTGGTAATAACCACCTTCCCTCAAGGCACTGTGGGTTAAGAACCTCCTTGTCTGCTGGTGCCAGGGTAATAGCAGCGTTAAGGAGCAGCCGCTATGTGCTCTTGGTAACTCAGCCGGGGGAGGTGTTTACCAAGCGTGTGTAGCACCCAGGCTCACCCCTGGGTTTTGGACGGGCTTTATCAGGAACTTGTCCCCAAGACCACTAGGCTTTCCCGGGGACATGAGGACACAAGCTTCATGTCCTTTTTGGATAAGAGGAGGCCATGTGAGAGCCTCTGATGCCAACGAATAAAAATGAGCCTTTTGCGCTCAGGGTGTGCTCTGGGGTCATGTTCATGCAGTCTGCACAGAGGAGCCCAGCCTCCGATATCAACTCACTCTGGTTGGTTCCTGTCCTCAGTTTTTTTCCTCAGTATAATAGGGGAAACTGAAGAAGAAATTACAAATATTTTTTCTTCTATTTTTGACTGCAAAATACTTTTCTCCATATGAAGTCATACCAAGAATCTCAAATATAGAGGCTAGAGAGATAGTTCAGTGGTTAAGAACATTGGGTGTTCTTCCAGAGGACCCAAGTTCAGGTCCTAGCAGCCACATGGAAGATCACAGCTGTCTGTAGTTCCGGTTCCAGTGGATCTGACATCCTCACATAGACATGCATGCAGGCAAAACACCAATGCACCTTAAAACAAAAAAGTCAGGCATGGTGGTGCATGCCTTTAATCCCAGCACTCAGGAGGCAGAGGCAGGCAGATCTTGAGGGTAGCCTAGTCTACAAAGTAAGTCTAGAACAGCCAAGGCTACACAGAAAAACCCTGTCTCAGCCGGGCGGTGGTGGCACACGCCTTTAATCCCAGCACTCGGGAGGCAGAGGCAGGTGGATCGATGTGAGTTCAAGGCCAGCCTGGTCTACAAAGTGAGTCCAGGACAGCCAAGGCTACACAGAGAAACCCTGTCTCGAAAAACCAAAAAAAAAAAAAAGAAAGAAAGAAAAGAAAAACCCTGTCTCGAAAAAAACAACAAACAAGCAAACAAAATGCCCCAAAAATCTCAAATATAAAACATGAAATTGCCAAACTGGATGGCACACATATTTAGTCCCAGTGCTTGGGGGACAGAAGCAGGTGGATCTCTGTGAGTTCGAGGAGTTTGAGGCCAGCCTGGTCTATAGAGTGACTTCCAGGACAGCCAGAGTTATAAGGTGATGTTCTCAAAACAAACATCATAAAAGTCAGGCTGTAGCCAGACACAGTGGTATGCTCCTGCACTTCAGCAGTTAGGAGGGGGAGATGGGCAGGTGGGTCACAGGTCTAGGCCTCAGTGGCTCCTTCAGACCCCTTGGATCCTGATCTAGAACACATGGAAAACTTTGTGTTCCGGGGTTCAGGAATAAGTCCAGACAGAAGACAGGAAAAGTAAAGGAGTTTGAGAAACTGACCCTATTTTTTCTTCTTTTTCCACTTGGTAGCATCAGGGTGACCTTGAATTCTCGTGATTTTTGTTTGTTTGTTTGGTTGGTTTGGTTTGGTTTTTGGTTTTTCCAAACGAGGTTTCTCTTATGTAGTCTTGACTGTCCTAGACTCACTTTGTAGACCAGGCTGACCTTGAACTCACAGCGATCCACCTGCCTCTGCCTCCCGAGTGCTGAGATTAAAGGCGTGTGCCACCACACCTGGCTTCATGATTTTTTTTTTTTTAATATTTTATTTTATTTGCATTGGTGTTTTGCCTGCATATATGTCTGTGAGAGGGTGTCAGACCCTCTGGAACTGGAGTTATAGACAGTTGTAAGCTGCCATGTGGGTGTCAGGAATTGAACTCAGGACCTCTGGAAGAGCGAGCAGCCAGTGCTCTTAACCACTGAGCCATCTCTCCAGCCCTGAATTCTCATGAATTTGAGACCTAGTTTCTAGTGTTAAACATCAGCTGATATCTGCATACTCCCACGGCTGTTGTAAAAAGACCCCTCTATCCAGACTTGGCCCTAGTTCCTGGCCTGATAGTAAGGTCCAGGGCAGGGCTACCAGGTTCCCGGATCCCAGGTCATGTGTGCCTGTGCTTTCCCTGAGCTGGCACAGCCACCACTGATCGCGCTCAGTCACTGTGCCTGCTTTTGCTTGCAGGACAGCCTTGAGATGCCATCTAGCTCTGTCCCTCGCCCAGTGCCAGAAGAACACACACACACGCACAGAGGTGGCACTCTTAGGACAGGCCCAGAGGCCTTCAGAAGTCCCAACAGCCTGGGTGATTCATGCCTGCTGTGTTTTCCGATCTGAATTGAAGAAGCGGTTACTGCAAACTTTTCTTAGAAAATCTGAGTCAGGAGGACATGGTTTTGAAGAAGAGAAAATATCCTCTAGAAGTTAGAATCCATCGGGCATGGTGTGCATGCCTGTAATCCCAGCACTCAGGAGGCAGAGACAGGGGGGCTCTCTGTGAGTTTGAGGCCAGCCAAGACTACACAGAGAAACCCGGTCTCAAAAACCAAAACAACCAGCAGTCAGGAGGCAGAGGCAGAGGCAGGTGGATCTCTGTGAGTTTGAGGCCAGCCTGGTCTACAAAGTGAGTCCAGGACAGCCAAGGCTACTCAGAGAAACCCTGTCTCAAAAAAAAAAAAACCAAAAAACAAAAAACAAAAAAACCAAACAACAACAACACACACAAAAAAACCAAAAAACCAAAACTCAACCTTCCTACCTCCAAAAGAAGTTAGAACTTAGCTGGGAGGTGGCTCTGGTGAGCAGAGGCCAGCCTGGTCTGCAGAGCAAGTTCCAGGACAGCCAGGGCTACTCAGAGAAACCCTGTTTAAAAACAAAACCAAAAACAAAACAAAACAACAACAAAACGCTGGTGAGGTTTGCTTGTGGACACAGCTTGTGGTTGGTCCCCTCTAGTGGACGGCTGTATCCCCCCCCACCTCCCCCACCCCTGTGGTCTTGAGCTCTTTCCATGTGAGCAAATGTGTCCGTGACCTTCTGAGGGTGTCTTAGGGAACCCCCTCGAACCCTGTGCCTGTGTACTTAAATATACCTCAAATATACCTCACCATAGCTCTTTCATTGGGCATGCATGGCGTCTCTTCTCGAGCTTCCTACGCCCCAGATCCGGGTGCCCCACTCGGTCCCCGGGCCACCAGCCTGACGCTGCCTTCTTTCTGCAGCGATTGAGCAAAGCATCGAGCAGGAAGAGGGCCTGAATCGTTCCTCCGCTGATCTGCGCATCCGCAAAACCCAGGTAGGCTCCCTGAGCGGGGTCGGGAACCCTGGGCGGGGTTGTGGTTGAGACCAGATCTTGGCGGTACCTAGCATTGCCTGTGGGCGAAGGATGGGGGTATAGGGTTTTGAGAATGTGGCAGGCTGCTGTGCATACAGCCTTCACGGCTTTGTGTCCCTGATGCCCTGTTGTGTCTCTCTCCCCCCAAACCCCCGGTTCCCTAGCACTCCACACTCTCGCGGAAGTTCGTGGAGGTAATGACCGAGTACAATGCAACCCAGTCCAAGTACCGGGACCGCTGCAAGGACCGCATCCAGCGGCAGCTGGAGATCAGTGCGTGTGCCCCATCCCTCCCCAAACTCCCAGGCCCCTCTGGAGGCAGCACCTGGCCTGAGCCTGGTGGGAGGGTGGATCCTGGGTTCCCACCACCTCTGGCCAACTTCACGAGCAAGAAATCCTTTCTCCCCACAGCTGGCAGAACTACTACCAATGAGGAACTGGAAGACATGTTGGAAAGCGGGAAGCTGGCCATCTTCACGGACGACGTGAGCCCCCGGGTTGGGTCTGGGTCTGTCGGGTAAACATTTGCGTCGCCTCCACGTCCACCATGGAACCTCGGACAATGGACAACTTGGCCCATGAGCTGGGAGATTCCACAAGTGCAGGGCAGGAAGGCAACGCCTTAAAAATGGCCAATTGAGCCGGGCGCGGTGGTGCAGGCCTGTTATCCAAGCACAGGCAGAAAGACCCTGTCTCGAAAAACCAAACCAACCAAACAAAAACAAAAAAAAAGAAAGGAAAAATGGCCAACAGCGGTTTATTGGGTTAGACATCGCAGGGGTTTTATTTGGTTGTCTGTTTTGTGGTTTGTTTGTTTGTTTGTTTTTTCTTGAGACAGGATCATGCTCTGTGGCCCAGGCTTATTTCAAATTCCCAATCCTCTCGCCACAGCTGGAATTACAGGCATGCACCACTATGACCATAATTTAATCTTCTTCACAATCTCAGAGAAAACCCATTTCACAGATGAGGAAATTTGGGCCAGAAGGTGAAAAAAATAATTTACTAAGAACTTCACTCTGGTTTCGGAGTCAGGGCTCTACATTCTGGTCACTGACAGCATCACCCCTCCCCACAGGAGCCCACCCCCCCTCCTGAAGCATGTCATTCATCCTCTGCCACTCACTTTTGAAGGCTTTTGTTTCGTTTCGTTGTAGTTTGGCTCAAATCTTCCTCATTGCCCTGGCCTGTCGCTTATGAGTGGGTGGGCTTTCGGCCTGTCATTTTGAGTGGGTGGGCTTTCCCTACACTCATGTTCTCCTTGTTCCTTGTGGACTTGTGCTCTGGCCTGCCCAGTCCTAGCTTCATTTCTGTCCCTGGCCAGATGACCCTTGAGAAATGGGTGTAGACCAGGTATAGAGTAATCACCGAGATTGGCTAACAGTTTGCAGTAAACCAGTATTTGAACAGTTTGTTTTTGTTGAACTAACCCTGGGCAGATAGGGTGTAGGTCACCTAGAGCCTCCTCCTCCCACTGTCTTTCCGTGTGAGACTAGAGAGCAGCCTGGTGGGTGACTGCAGGAGGTCTGACTTTAGTGGACAAGAGTTGACCTCTGGCCAGGTGCGGTGATGCATGCCTTTAATCCCAGCACTCGGGAGGCAGAGACCGGAGGGAGGATCTCTGCGAGTTCAAGGCCAGCCTTGTCTACATAGCAAATTTCAGGACAACCACTGACTGTACGGAGAGACCCTATCCCAGCAAAATGAAACAAACACAAACAAAAACAAAAAAAAAAAAGAGTTGACCTCTGCCCCCCTGGCACTCCATTGTGGGAGTGGAAACCATTTTGTGAAACTCATCCCTGGGTGTTGTCTGGGGGTTATTAATACTGGAGTCAAGACAAGCTGGGCAGCTGGTGTTGGCCATCGTTGCATGCCTGTAATCCCAGCACTCGGAGGCAGAGGCAGGCGGATCGCTGTGAGTTCGAGGCCAACCTGGTCTACAAAGTGAGTCCAGGACAGCCAAGGCTGACACAGAGAGACCCTGTTTCAAAAAACCTTTTCAAAAAATCTAAAATAAAAGACAAATGAGGGAGGCTGGAGAGATGGCTCAGTGGTTAAGAGCACTGGCTGTTCTTCCAAAGGTCCTGAGTTCGATTCCTAGCAACCACATGGTGGCTCACAATGGTCTATAATGTGATCTGATGCTCTCTTCTGGCCTGCAGGTGTACATGCAGATAGAGCACTCATATATGCTAGATAAATAAATAGACAAATGAGCTTTTAAGCATGAGAAGGTTGGAAAAGAACAGTCAAGACCTAGACAGAAGAGGGGGCACTTGCAAGGCAGCTGTTGGATGACCTTGGCTCTTACAGTATGGGCAGGAAATATGGGTACAAAAGGAGAGAGAACAGTGGCTGTCTGAGTGGTGGTGTGTGGCCTGTGGTAACAGGGAGCCCTGGTAGGTGTGAGAGGAAAGCCGTGGCCTACTGTGGTTAGACTCGGTGGGCAGCAATGGCCCAGGTTTGGAGCTGAGGGGCACTGTGCTGTGAGCCAGGATTTCTCCTCCTGACTTCTTGAGGCCTGTGTGAATTTTGTTCTGATTCATCCCCTGCGCCACCTCATGCAGGCTGCTGTTGACTTGTGGGCACAGTGCTTTCCTACCTGCTGTATCTCTTGCATCACCTTGTCAGCTTTTAACCATATCCTTTCCCTGGGCTTCCTCGGGTGTGCTACTACAGGAAGCCTGGGGGGGGGGGCGGTGGCGTGGGCTCTGTTCAGCCTTTATCTTGTAATTCAACAAACTTCTCTTTGATGCGTATGGTGTTCCGGGGAACCATTCAAACTTCCACACACAGGGCCGGGCGTGGTGGCACACGCCTTTAATCCCAGCACTTGGGAGGCAGAGGCAGGCGGATTGCTGTGAGTTCGAGGCCAGCATGGTCTACAAATCGAGTCCAGGATAGGTAAGGCTACACAGAGAAACCCTGTCTCAAAAAGAAAAAAGAAAAAAAAAAACAACAAAAAAACAACCAACCAAAACAAGCAAACAAACAAACAAAAACAATCAAAGTTCCACACACAGATTCATTCAGTTTCAAAAATAATCTTTTGAGGTAGACGCTTCTACGCTCCATATTTTCTAGGTGATGCTAGCAAAGTCCAGGGGATGGTAAATAATTTGACCGAGGATTTGAACCCCTCTGTTGCATTGAAGCGGTTCCGTGGGCAAAGGGTATTCACAGCCCTTTCTTCGTCTTGTCATCACCTTAGATCAAAATGGACTCGCAGATGACAAAGCAGGCGCTAAACGAGATCGAGACAAGGCACAATGAGATCATCAAACTGGAAACTAGCATCCGAGAGCTGCATGACATGTTTGTGGATATGGCCATGCTCGTAGAGAGCCAGGTACAGTCCCCCGCCACAGCAGCCTGGCACTTCCCCTGAGCCCCAAGGCTGTCCTTTCCACACCCAGCCCCACTTCTTCCCTCTTCGTGTGCCTTCTGTGTGCAGGGTGAGATGATTGACCGCATCGAATACAACGTGGAGCACTCTGTGGACTACGTGGAACGAGCTGTGTCCGACACCAAGAAAGCTGTGAAATATCAGAGCAAGGCGAGGAGGGTAAGCCGAGGAGGTGGCCTGGCACAGGGGGTAGGCAAGGAGGTCAGTGGGTGGGGTGTGGCAGTTGTGAAACTGAACGGGCGAGAGGCCTTATCTATGGCTCTGACCACTTCCTGTTTCTGTTTTCTCTCCTCTCTTTTTCCTCATGTCCCACATCCCAACTCTCCCCCTCATTTGTCTATCTTCCTCTCTCCCTCTTTTGCCCTCTTCCTCTTCCTCTCTCACCTTTCCACATGCAGAAGAAAATCATGATCATCATTTGCTGTGTGGTGCTGGGGGTGGTCTTGGCGTCATCCATCGGGGGGACACTGGGCTTGTAAGCCCCTACCTTTCCCTTCCCCAGGACCCTCCCCACACATCGGGAGCAATACCCCCACCTCCCTTTCAGTCTCCCCCCTGCTCCAAGCTCACCCCCAAAACAGACCCAGGCAGTTCCAACCACTCTCACCCTCACGCACACCCCAGAGTTCCTGGCTCCCCCTCCACCTTGCCGCACATAGATAGCAGCAGGCGTGATCACACATGCACACCAACATGCATGCGGAGGGCACATGCTCAAGACGTGTGGGCACCCAAGCGTGTGTTTACTTGTGTAGATGTATGTAGATGCCCCGAACCTCTAATTGCTGCCACCGTCATCCTGTGTGGTCTGAACTTCCCTTTCTATCCGGTTGCTGTGACGACTGTAGCCGAGCATAACACAGCAGCCCACCATGGCCCAACCTGTCCTCTGTGAATAGACATATGTGTAGTACAGGTGTGCGTGCGTGCGTGCGTGCATGCGTGCATGTGTGGGTGTGTGTACCCATAGATCTGTGGCCATACACCATGTGTACATGGGCTTTTGTGAGTGTGAAAACCCAATGCAGAAGCAATTCCTCCACTGACCTTCTCCCCTATCTGGTACATTGGAGTGGGAGGTATGTGTGAGGGTAATTCACATCCTCAGAGGATCCAGGGAGGCCCAGCGACCATGGCACATATCTCACGCGATGTACAAGAAACTCACAGACTCTCCTGGCTCAGTGGCTGCCAGGGATTGCATCATGACCTGGGGAACTGTGTGAAAGTTTGTGTGTGTGTGTGTGTGTGTGTGTGTGTGTGTGTGTGTGTGTGTGCTGGGCCTTGGAGTTCAGGGAAGGCAACTGGAAGCCTGTATGTGTAAACGATAAACAACCCGGCCTAGTTTGAAAGAATTTATTTTCCTTAACAGATGACGAGAAGGGCTTGTGCACAAAATTTTGTGTGTGTGTGTGTGTGTGTGTGTGTGTGAAGTGTTGATAAACATCTCTTCAGACAGAGCCCTCCACCTCCATGCTGTAAATCAGACACTAGTTTTGGGTGGGTACAGATACCTGTTTCTAAGCTACTCGGAATATGACTGTGTGTGTGTGTTTGTGTGTGTGTGTAGCCTTAGTAACTTTACATACACACACACATGCATGTGCTCGCGAGCGCATGCGTGCGCGCGCACACACACACACAGACACACAGACACACACACCTTTAAGGTGATGCTCCCCACCCAGGTTTGTTTCTCAGGCTTAGCTACTTCTCCATCTCCTCAAAACAGCAGCCACACACACTGCTCCACCACAGGGATGCGAGTGGAACTTCCTGCCTCACCGGACCATCTGACAGGGAAACACATACCCAGATTCCCACCTTTCCGTGTTTCTGCCCGAGAGCAATATTGAGCCTTGGACAATTAGCGCACACATGAGTGTGCTCATGAGTGCCGAGGCTGAGAAAGTTCTAGAACGTAGGAGCTGGGGCCTTTCACATAAGCAGCATAGTGCCCACCCTGGACCACACTCATTTGTACAGGAGTACAGTAGGAGTAATGAGGGAATATGTCAAGGGCTGCCCCTGGCAGGCATACAATCATGCCTCTCCACACTCACCTTAGAAGCTGTTGTTTGTCCTCCCTGCCCCAGATGATGTGCTGGATGGACGCTTTCTCAAGTAAGTTTAGGCAACTGGATTTCACACATACCTGAATGGCCACTTAGAGCCTTGAACCTGTACCTTGGACATGTCTGCTTTGAAACATCAGGCATGGCCACCGTCCCAGCTGGCGAGGCAGACTGTTCTCTGGCAGCAAGGAATGGAGGGATCCCTCAATTATGTGGAGAGCTGTGCAGTTTGTGGGTTCTCTGGGAGCAGGCAGACCACAAATGGGAAAAAGGACAGCGCTGGAAGTCCTGTGAACATGTAGGTGGGTACACAGAGGTGCACGTGTCCTGCCCTGAATTAGGTAGTCACGTGAAATGTGTGCACACATGTGTGTGCAGGACTTGGGGAGAAGGAAGAGGATGAGACCCTGCAAATAGGACCTGAGCCAGTACTGACTGTTGACCCCTTCCCTGCCTGCCGTTTGAGTCCTGCCCACCTGACGTGTGTGTGTGCGTGTGCGTGTGGTGTGTACATGTATGTCGGTCCATGTCCACATGTATGTAACCCCCAGATTAGCTGCGCTGAGGAGGGAGCCTGCCTATCCATTCCAGAATACACTTCTGCAGGGCAGGGCTCTGCCCAGACCCTCCTGCCCCAACCCTTAGCTTCTTTGAAGATGTCAGAGGAGGTCCCAGCATCCAGTCTCCTTCTTCTTTCAGCCCAGCCAGAACTCCCTTTAACCCAGATGTTTCTAGCAGCCTCCTTAACGCCCCCCCCCCCCAGTCATGATGTTCACAAGGACAGGACTGTGGCTGGCATGCCGCTCCTGTCTCTTTAAATGGCACTGGGCCCATAGCTGCTTACCAGTGGGCCTCAGGTAGACGGGCGGTCCCTGAGAGTCTGCTACCCCCACACATCACACGATGGACATGCTCGTTTGACGGCTGTCCATGTGTGTGTCCTGGATGGTTGTCTAGGGGCTGCTGTCTTGTGCACGTTCTCAGATGAGTGTGTGCTGCCTGCCCTCCACACACCTAAAACCATCAAGCCCAATTGTGCCCCTTGGTGGTCCCAGGCCCATGCCAGGACTCGATGCTTCCATCCTCCCTTCCCTTGCCTCTTACAAAGCACACGACGTGTCCATCTCACGTGCCCGTGGGTCATCACACTCTTGTCATGCCTTGAGTATGCACATGATGTGTTCTGTGCACCCACCCTGCCCTCCCCACAGAGGACAAGACGGTTGGCCCCAGCTCCCCTCTCCCCGACCTAGCCTCTCCCCATGCCCGCTGTGCAGCTGTGTGCGTTGGTGTGTTTCTGTGTCGCTGGCGTGTCATGTGATGTAGCCATGTTTGCTGACATGAGCCCCTGCCCCCTTCTCTTTTTCTCCATTGGTTTCTAGAACTCTCTCTCTCCCCTCCCCTGAGGGGACAGGACTCCTGGGGCCTGGCTGGGGGCCCAGAACCTGGCCATCCTCCTGTTAGCCCTGGCTGGGGGCCTAGAACCCGGCCATCCTCCTGTTAGCCCTCAGAGTCTTATTTCTCTCTATTGGTGATCAAGTTGCAAATGGATAAAACACAGGAAATTTTGACCCCCCTGCCCCAGACCTGCATGTCCTGTCCCCAGTGTCCCCAAACCCCATCCTGGGCCAGGTTGGGCCTGGTGGGACAGGAGAAATAGCAAGTAATCCAACAGCGGGCTTGCCGTGTGTGCTCACTTCCTTCTGTCCCCAGATGGGGCGGGCGCCGTGCTGATGGGGGAGGGGTAACAGGTAGACACAGGCTTGGAAAAGGATTTTAATCCAGGCTTGGCCAGACACAGCATGGCTGGCATCCTCTGGCATGAAGTGACAACATCACAGGGGGTGAATTTGGTAGGAGAGGCCAGCCACGGGAAAAAAAAAAATCATTGATTTCCTCAGCTTTCTTTAAAGCAAATTAAAAGACAAAGGTCTAAAAGAGATACATGTTAAGACCATGATGAAGCTATATAACCCTTAAGGAGAGCCAGATGTGGCAGGAGCCAGGTCTGAAGATGGTACCTGGAGGATGCAGACCAACGTGAGAGCTCTGAAATCTCTGCCCCTTCCTGCCTGAGAAACCGGAAACAGGAAAGGGTAAGGAGACCATTCAGGAGTCAGTTCTTGCCAACCAGCTGGTGGGCCTCAGTTGACAACCAAAGATGGGCCTGTCCCCAAATGTTGCTCCTACAGCTTGGAGACCGGGACACCAACTGGCAGGGTCCACATCACCAAGTCAGGCACCAGAGCCTCCAGCTTCAAACGGCAGCCACTTCTTTCCATCCAGGCTCTCAGGGCTCAGGACCTGGAGTAGGTGCCACAGTGGCCTCCAGCCCCTGGCCCTGCCATCGTCAGGCCGACCCCTCTATGGCCCGCACCCAGTGAATGGTGCGGGCCCTGCTCTCTTCCCACGAGAAGAGAGGCTTGTAGCCAAAATGGCGCTGTGCCTTGTTGGTACTGACGGTAAAGGTGGTGTTGGCCACAGCCAGCGTGTAGGGATTCAACATGGGTGTGTACAGCACCAGTGGGCGAAGCAGCCACTGCAGCAAGGCATTGAGGGCAGCCAGCAGCACCAGCAGCCAGTAGGGCAGCAGCGGGTGGGTGCCTATCAGCCGAAGTCCACAGGGACCCAGGAACTCCATGTTGAAGTCCTCGTAGCTCTTATAAGGTGATTTATCATAGCAGAAATAAACCTGGCCACCCATGAGTGCTGCCCGCTGCTCCAGCTCTCGGGCCACCAGCACGTGCATCCAAGCCACATTGCCTAGCAGCAGGGAGGAGGTAGATAAGCCACAGTCCCCTATTTGGCCCCATGTAGATGTTGCCCACACCTCACTGCTGTCTGGTCAGGGTTGACTCTCCCCAAGCCCCTGGAGTCACCAGCCCTCATAGGCATACTACAGCTAGTTGGTGCCTGTGTAGATGCTGCCCCTTTCTCTGGAGAGCTGTCACTCGCGTCGCTTCAATGCTTGGCATAACCTATGACATGTTTTTATGTCAGCCCTCCCAACTGGCATGGATACTCACTTCTTCCTTTGCCGCCCATGTAGAAAATGTCCACACGATCCCTGTGGGCCTGAGCTCTCATGGAGCCAGGTGTACACTCGGGGCTGCCACCCGCAGAGCCAGTCCTCCCGCCCAGCTCTCCCTTTGCCCCGCTCTGTCCTTACCGACATAGACCCGACCATGCTCCACAGAAGCTGGGATGGCCCGGAATAGCCGACCCCCAAAGCGCAAGCCCTGGTGGTAGAAGTCTCTCATGATCTGATGACCTTCACCATAGATGCCCGTGGGTCGAAGGGCACATGTCACCAGAGGTAGCCCTCCATTGACCTGGTGGCAAAGGGAAATGTTGGAGTACACCCCTCTACCCTGGCTACCGTGGCCTGGAGGTGGATGCAAAGAAGCCTGGGGGTCATGCTCTGCTTCTGCACCCCAAGCCCTATCTATCTGTGCAATATACCTTCCTTCCATTGGCCTCCAGGACCAGCTGCTCAGCGAGGGCTTTGCTGCATGGGTAGGGGTGCCTGTGGACTGCCTCATATGGGGTCTCTTCATTGCCCCTACAGAGGGAGGGGAAGGACTCAGTGCTGGAGGGAAACGGGCTCTGGAACTAAGTGGGGCTAAGCTCACCTGTAGAAAGGGTGGCTCTTGGCATTAGGCCCCACAGCTTCCATGCTACTTGTATAGATGAGAAACTGAGTTCCAGTCTGCACACAAGCGTCAATCACATTCTGTGTGCCTGTGAAGGGAAGGGACAGGTGCAAGCTGTGTCTTCCTAGCTCCACATCTTTTTCTGTCCCACCCAGCGTCCAAGGAGAAGCACCGAAAGGCCAGGAGAGGGTAGAACGGTAGTGACGGGGCAAGGTTATCAAAAAGACAGGCTCTCAAATTAAAAAAAAAAAAAAAAAAAATCACAGGAGGCCAAGTGATTTCAGGGAAGGACAGGCAGGCAGCACCTCACCCTGCACGTTGACTTTCTGGATGGTCTTTGGACTGGCCTTCCCAAACACATCCACTAGCCCAGCTGTGTGGATGACCACATGAGATCCAGCCACGGCTGCCACCACCTCGTGGGCCTGAGTCACATCCCCCTGGATGGCGGTCACCTGCACATGCCCTGGTGGAGAGGCCCAAGGCAGTGTCAGAGCCGGGGCTTTAGCCAGCTGCTGAGTTTGGCCTGCATGCACCCTGGGAGCCACGTGTTCCCAGTGACTCACCCGTTCCTTGTGTGTGGGCTGGAAAACAGACATAGGAATCATCTTTTCCACAAATGGAGTTATCCCAGTTTGGGGAGGGATGGGGCACCACACCCTCCTCCTGCTACAGCCCCACTCCAGTCACCTGTTTTCAGCTCCTCCAGCCAGGAACTCAGGTGCAGGTCAAAGACACGCAGCTCCCGCAGCCTGGGCTCCCGCTCCAGCAGCATTCGAACAATGCGTTCCCCGAGGAAGCCGCAGCCACCTGTGACCAGGTAGACCAGCTCTGGCACCTGTGCAGAGCCTGCCATGCCCAGCTGCAGAGGAGAATTTAGCTCACTAGACTTGCCTGATACCACCTGCTCCAACTGCGTGTTATTCCTAGAAGGGATCTACTGAGTGTGTGTGGGGAGGGGCACAGACAGGACGGAGTGATCTGGGTGGAAGAGGCTGAGTAGCAGCTGTGGGTTATAGTCCGGGCTGGTAGCAGTAAGGCTCTTTGACCTAACTGCTGAGTCAGTAGAATTGGATGCTAGAAGGGGATTAAGGAGGTGGATGGAAAAAAACAACTGGGGTTCTTAAAGGATGGGGCGGGGAGGCAAGGTGTTGGACAGGGAGGGTCTAGGGAGCTGGGAAGGGTCATCTGGGGCTCCGTATCATCTCTGCCTACCTGTAGCTAGTCCTAGGGCGCTCAAACTGGCCACTGGGAGAGGTTGTGTCCTGGGCTTGGGCCCGCTAGATGCACACAGGCTTCCTTCCTTCCGTTTGCTCCTCCCTCCTGGCCCATTCCAGGAAGGAGACCAGCCTAGCCTCCACCCCTAGGGGCGGGCAAGGGGGTTTGGAGGAGGGAATTCCCTTGCCAGAGTGCCCCCTGGTGGCCAGTCCACTCTCCTGCAGCAGGCGGACTACAGAACCGGCCACTTGGTAGTGAAACATTTGGGGATATTGAGGTAGAGGAGACTGTGTGACCTCATCAACCTGACCTTGGTACAATTCTGGCTAGCATCTGTGGGGAGATACTGGGTGGTTGCTGCAGCCTGTTAGGTGGTTGGTCCAAAGCAGTACTGCTGTCTGCAGGTCTAGTTACCCCAAACTTCAGGCCACCTATTTCCCCCTCTTGCTTCGCCATCCGCTGTGTTAACTCGAATCCCAGCCTGCTCTTCCCAAGGATACTGACCAAGCATTTTTTGTACAATAAAGTTTAATCACAATTATAAAAATGTGGCGTTGGGTTTTCACTATTAACATTATGTACAATCCAGCCCAACAAGAAGGGCCTGCCCCCCGCCATCCTGGCCACTGAGCCAGAGCCCTGAGGCACCAGGGTGGGAGGGTGACCCACAGGGTCTGGCAGGAACAGATGAGGCAGGGTTCCAGGCACAGAGTTCCCAGGAGTAGGGGCCAAAGGCCCCCCCAGGGGGAGAACATGGCCACTGCCCCAGAGACCCCTAAACTGGGGAGGGGTGCACATAGGGCAGAAGGGGAAGTCCCCATTAACATGAAGCAAAGGGCTATGCAGCCCCCAAGAATAGCATCTATACAGGCTGGTACCCCAGGTTTCCACAGGAAACAGCTGCTGGCAGCTACAAAACATTTACAGCTTCTTCTTCGCAAAGAAAAAAAATTAAGAGGGTGGTTGGGCAAGGGGTTTAGGGGAGGCAGAAGTTACCTCAAAAGGACTGAGGCTCCCTTGCTGAGCTCAGGGCCCCTATCCCACATGTGGAGATGGGGGCGTGTGGGCCCTGCTGAGCCCACTAAGGCTGGGGGTGCTGGGAGTTTAGGGCACCACAGGGAATAAATAGGGTGAGGGCACCAGTCCTGCCCCCTCAGTTGAGGGAGCCGCGGCAGCTCTCCGTGCCACACAGACACGGGATCTTGTTGTCCTCCAGGGGGAACTTGTAGTCGTAGGTGATCTCCTCGTCCACACCAATGGGCTGCTTGGAGTAGATCACGATCTTCTTCTGAGACTCGATGGTGATCACCTTGGCGTAGCAGTTGGGCTGCAGGAGGGGCAGTGTGAGCCACAACCCCACCTCACCCCTGCCCAGCCCAGCCCTGGCCCGGCCCTCAGCGCACCGTGCAGCAGTGGTTGATGAACCTGGCGAGGTTGCCACACTTGGTGGCATCAATGATGGTATCATGATCCACCCGGAAAAGGTAGCTGCTGCCAATGCCCTCCTGTACATAGCGCTTCTCCCGCATGTCGGCTACCATCTGGGAGGGTAAGAGGCACACGTGTCACGGACCTTAGACACTGCATGGGCTAGATCTGCTCCCAGCAGCTCCTCTGGCCAAGCCCCCAGCTCCTGGGGCTACGTTTACTGGGTCTGCATCTGGGGTCCAACGCGCCCACCCATCTTGACTCGAGGTCAGCCACAGGAGGACTCTGGGACAAGCAGTACTGGCTCTTCTGAGAACCTGTGTGGCCACAGTGGAGCCCATAGCATGCTGTGGGCCTAGGGTAGCTTCTGAAATGACAGTGGCCATGCCTTGAACCGAATCCTTTCCTAGGACTATCCTTTCCAAACAAGCCCCTACCTACTGGGCAGCTGGTGAGAGCAGATGGCAGATGGTCTGTGCCAGGACAAAAGCCTTGTTCAGCAAGGGACAGCTATTCCCAGGAAATAGGCAATGCATCCGCCACACTCTCACTGGGTGACCTTACCCCTCTGCAGAGTTGTAAGCACTAGCTCTGCGGCGACGACCCCTCCCAGGCCTCCCTCTCCAGCCAGGTCTAGCGCAGTAGGCTGTGGATGTCATCCCTGCACACCTAGGACCCTGAGCCTCACGCCTGCACTTGCCTAAGTCTTGAGCCGTTCTGTCCCTTCTGCTGCTCCCAGCTACATCCCTGGGGCTAACGGGGCGGCCCTGAGAAAAGCCTTGCCACCTTCTTACTTTCGCCCTCTACGGCCAACCACCTGGCTCTGTCAACTACTTTGAATCCACAGGCTAGACTCCTGCCATCCCTGCTGTTCCTACCTCATCTATACCTAGGCTTTCATCTGCCACTGAGGCTGGCCCACATGAGTTCCTTTCCACACAGCCAGAGGGAGCTCACTAGCTGCTCGAGTCCTTGTTTGCACAGCTTCCGGGCCATTCCCCACCCACAAGGCCACCTTTCCAGGCTTCCATCGCTGTCACCAGGTCACCTGAACAGACACACTGACTTTGTCCCCCTAAAAGGATGCAGCTCCTGAACTCTGCACACTGTCCCCACAACAGGAGCATATAGACACCCTGGTGCCCTGGGAACGCCTTGCCCTTTAGCTTTTCAGGCCGACATCACACCACTGTCTCTGGGAGACTCTAAGTCCCCATAATACGTCTCACCCTCTAGTATCACTATTCTTTACTCCACTACGGCCCAGTGTTCCCTGCTCGACACTAACAGCGTGATAGCTTGATAAGGAAGTCTTAGACCCGGGCGGTGGTGGTAATAAAGAGTGAGGTTCTGTACAAAAGATCAAATGGTAGCATAACATCCAATGCTATCGTGCACTCAGTAAGCGGCACGGTACCGGGAGCGGAACCACACCTGGCGGATGTTCTGGCCAACGTATTCTATCACCATCTCATCAGCTGCGATGGGTTCCATGGCAAACAGACCCCACTCATGGATCCGGCTCCGGCCAAATCGGAGTTTCTTCTTCCGGAACTAAGGGATAGAAAGTAGTTTTAACTGCCGGATGCTCTCACAAACATGTATCTTCCCTCCCCTGCAGTCCTCCCGTCTCACAGAATCCCACCAGGGCAACTCTCCTTGCTGCAGTTTTTTCACTGGGTCTCCTCCCTCTTCCCATTTCCCCTCCTGACCTTGAGTTGGTTTAGCTTTAGCAGATCGCTATCCACGATGGCTGAGGTGCCTATGGCGCTCAGTAACCGACGTTGCTCTGACCGTCGCTCAGAAAGCACCCGATTTGTCCCCTGTGAGCAAGACAAGGAGCGGTAAATGCTTGAAGGACGGGATGGGGTAGCAAGCCGGGGCCCAGGGCCTCTACCTGAGTGTCTGCGCCTTCCAGCTGCCGGGCCGAGACAGGGCACACATCCAGGTACTTGTCCTTCTCCTTCTTGCTGATGGGGTAATAACCTTCGCTGCGTGCAGAGCCTGTCTGATGTTCCCGGGGCCCGTCTTGGGGCCGCCGTTTGCGCTTTGGAGTGTTTAGGTTGGTGAGTGCAGGGTGTTAAGGAAGAGAACAGGTTCCTCATTGGCCAGCCCCCTGGGGCCCACACCTCCGTCCACCCCAGGCCCAGCCCACAGGGTAGCTGGTCTGATGGTGAGATCACTGTGTTAGGAGAGACTGGAGAAGGTTAAGTCTAGACCTTATGCATTCTGCCACAAGGCAGAGGGGAAGGACAGCTGGCACCCAGAGGACAGCCCCTAGGCTAAGCAAAGCACAGTAGGTTAGACAGGAGACCAGTGCAGCCCTAGGAGTTTCTTGCCATGTGACCCCAGGGAAGGCTGCCCCTGCCCCTGCCCCAGTCCTGTCTTGCCCTAGGGTGCAAGCAGGATGGGCTCTCAGGCTTAGGATATTTGTATGATGGACCCAGTGGGTATCATTAAGCCAGTCAGCACCACTGGTCTGCTGCAGCAGCCTCTCATACGTGAGCCGCAAATAGCTCATGTCTTCCAAATCCAGGCCTGAGTTCCAAATGTCATATAGGATGGTCATCTGCTCAAATTCACTCCTTGGCTCAAAGGAAGGAGGGGGTGGGGGTGGGGGTGGGAGCGGTGGCCGTCGTCGTCGAGTGTGGGAACGTAGGCTGCGCCTCCGGATCGCCCCTTCCTCATCACTGCTGCTGCTGCTGCTGCTGCTGCTTTCTGAAGACTCAGACTCCTCCTCCTCTTCCTCCTCCTCTCCTTCCTGCTCCAGATGCTGCTGCTGCTGCTGCAGCTGTTGCTTTGGCTCCTCTGCCTCAGCCACCACTACCTCAGGGGCCTCCAAGACTTCATCAGCTGGGGAGCTGAAGAGCGCAGCAAGGGCAGGAGCTGGCTCCAGGGGCCGAGGTGCTGGTGTGGCAGGTGGGGGCTTGATGGCCAGAGCATAGTTGTGTTCCAAGAGGATGTGGCTGAGGAGTGGGCTTGGGCGCTCAGCCTCATCTGAGGTCTCAGTAGCCTCTGAATCGTCACCAGTGGGTAGGGTAGCCAAACCACGTCGGGCTGGGGTCAGGGCCAGGTCAGCCAGCACTGCCAGGTCCACTTC
Organism: Acomys percivali; assembly: GCA_907169655.1. Classification (NCBI taxonomy): domain Eukaryota; kingdom Metazoa; phylum Chordata; class Mammalia; order Rodentia; family Muridae; genus Acomys; species Acomys percivali. Next base: position 8,226,370 of record OU015757.1, on the reverse strand, counting down.
TGTCCCTGACTCAGTAGCCTCTTCTTCCTCAGTAGAGCGAACACGACCTCCAGCCCGATTCCGACCCCCTCGGGTCACCTCTTCGGGCCAACTCTTGACCAAAGATGCATGGTCTAGGGGCAGGTTACGAATGGTCCGCTCCACAACCCGGGGAACTTTTCGAGACACTGGGCCAGGAGACTTGGCCTGCTGTGGGGCAGCTGGGGGAGGCTCTGGGGCTGGTACCTCCTCTGTAGCAGAGAAGGAAACAGTTTTCCGGCGTTTCTTGGGTGGGGGTAGGAGAGGGATAGGAGAAGAGGGACGCTCATCCGGGCGGGGAGCAGGGTCTGGAGGTCCAACTGGTGGCTCTGGGGGAGGCTGTGGTGTACTGGAAGGTGGTTCCTCAGGAGGACCTGGGGATCGAAGCACATAGGCAAGGCTAGAGCGTCACCCTCATCAGACCACACTGCCAGGGCAGCAGTCCTGGGCTCAGCTATGCTGGATCAGCGCAGCTTTACTTCATCAAGCTCTGCCCTAGTCGGCCTCAGCTTCCATCTAGTATGCTCACACACCTGCTTGTTACACAAGGGGCGCTCTGTCTGCCTCTCTCCTGCACAGAGCTTTCACACCTGGCTCCAGCATTCTCAGAACTCAATGGCAGCCAGCACCACACATCTGGCTGGGCAGGCAGAGATCAGCTATGTATTGTTCCTTACTTGGAAGCACTGAGCAAGGTCCCTCAATGTGTTGTGTCCTAGGCTCTGGATATCACGTGGGTCTTGGACCGTGGCAAACTACAACTTAGCATCCAATTCAGCTTCTTCACACATCTCTCTGTGCTCCCTCACTTCCCCAGGGCTTTCACTTAGGATACAATTTCTGGGTTACCCGCAGTTAGCACAACTACTTTTTTCCTGGGAATTGCACTCCTAAGTCCTCAATTCCTAAGGCCCTAGAAGTCAGCTCCTCCCCGCTTTCTTTCTCAGGGCCATCACTAACTGGTATCACAAAGACCACCCCCTGATCTAAGCTGGCCCAGCAGAAACTTTCCCAAGAAGGTGTTGGCTGGCCCGTTGCTGGTTTGGTGACCAGAACACTGCGCTGGACTGAGAAACAAAAGAAACCTATTTTCTTAGGAAAGCAAAAATACAGCAAACTAGAAAACAAAAGGAAGGCAAGATCACGATGCTCTACTTGTGTCTGGACTCTCCCCGTTGGGCATACCATGTAAACATACGCACACCACCCAACACTACCCTCCTGGAGAGAGGTCTCATGTAGTGTGGTACAGCCTAGCCTGGAGGTCACTGAAACCCAAGATGAACATGATACTTGTAATGCTGGGACCACAGGCATGCCCACCGTATCCAGCTTTTCTTTTTGTATTTAAACTCACTGATACTGGCTGCTGTCACTACACACTCAATGATCTTTCTTCAATTAGGCTATAGTTTAAGTTGACATTTTCCAAGGGAAAATGTGAACTACCTCTTCAAGCCTTTCCTAGGCTCTTGGCACTAAGCTGCAAAGCCTGATATTCCCCACCCTTAGAAAAAACTGGCTATCAGGCCAGGCGGTGGTGGCGCACGCCTTTAATCCCAGCACTCGGGAGGCAGAGGCAGGTGGATCGCTGCGAGTTCGAGGCCAGCCTGGTCTACAGAGCGAGTCCAGGACAGTCAAGACTACACAGAGAGACCCTGTCTCAAAAAACAAAACAAAACAACAACAAAACAAAAAAGCCCACCCACCAACAAACTGGCTGTCATTGTTATTTCTCCTCATCTGTCACACTTGCTTTCAGTCTGAACTTTTTCACCTGAAATTTGTACTTCCAATGACCTGTCAGGTCCAAGACACTTAAAAAAAAAAAAAGATGTATGCATGTATTATGCATAGTGTTCTGCCTGCATGTAATGCCTGTAGGCCAGAAGAGGGCACCAGATCTCAATATAGACAGTTGTTAGCCATCATGTGGTTGCTGGGAATTGAATTTAGAAGCAGCCACTGCTCCTAACCTTTGAGCCATTTCTCTAGTTTGACACTTTGTTGTTGCTGTTTTTGAGACAGGGTTTCCCTGTGTAACTTTGGCTGTTCTGGACTCATTTTGTAGACCTGCCTCCTCGAGTGCTAGGATTGTAGGAGTGTGCCACTGTGCCCGGCCACCTCTGTCTTGTCACTTCTCCTGTGGCCCCACAATATAGTCTAACCCTGCCTTTTCATTAGTTAGTACTCGACACTGAACCTAGGTCATGCATGCTAAGTAAATACTAACACTGAGCTACACTTCTTGCCCTTTGAAAAATTTTATTTAGATACAGGGTCTTACTAAATTACCTAGATTAGCTCTTAGCCTAGGATGGCCTCAAACTTGATCTACTGTCTGACTCTCATCAAGTAGCTGGGACTAAACCTGGCTACTCCTTCCTTTTAAAAAACAAAACAAGCCAAGCATGGTGGCGCACGCCTTTAATCCCAGCACTTGGGAGGCAGAGGCAGGCGGATCACTGTGAGTTCAAGGCCAGCCGGGTCTACAAAGCGAGTCCAGGACAGCCAAGGCTAACACATAAAGACCCTGTCTAGAAAAACTAACCAATCAACCAACCAAACAAAAAATCTTTTTTGTGTATGGTTGCTTTCCCTGCCTGTGGATCCTCTGGAACAAGAATTAGAAATTACTTGGGAGGCAGAGGCAGGTGGATCGCTGTGAGTTCGAGGCCAGCCTGGTCTACAAAGTGAGTCTAGGACAGCCAAGGCTAAACAGGGAAACCTTGTCTTGGAAAAACAAAAACAAAAACAAAAAACAAAAAAAGGAGGCTACAGATGGTTATAAGCCTCCATGTGGGTGCTAGGAATGGAACTTGAGTCTTCTGCAAGAGCTGACAATGCTCTTAACCACTGAACCATCTCTCTAGCATCCCTCTCCTTCTTTAAAAATAGGAGCTAGAGAAATAGCTTAGCAGTTAAGAGTGTTTTCTACTCTTGTAGAAGACCCAGGTTCAGTTCCCAGCATCCAACATGGTGATTTACAACTGTCTGTAATTCCAGTTACAGGGGCTCTGACACCCCCTCCTTCTGGCCTCCATTGGTACTGCATGCATGTGGTACATGGACACATAAACACATCCAAACACATTTAAAAACAAAAAGAAAGAGATATGGTCTTGTGTGTATGATAGGCTGCTTTCAACCTCGCTATGTAGCTGAGGATGACCTTCGCTTCTGGCCCTCCCAGGGCTGGGATTACAGGAATAGGAGCGCTTCACAACTAAAACACCTGGTTTTAATGCCCACCATCTTAAAGCAGTGCTTTGCTTGATGTACAAAACTCACTGTTCCCTCACTTTGTCCTTTGCCCTCCCTCTCTCATCCTCTGCTTTCCAAGGTGAACAGCTGAGTTCACATCCATGCTCTTACTGCTCTTCCCAAGGCCTCAGCTCTATAATCCTATTGTTAGCATTTCCACCTGGACGTCCAGAGACCTCAACCCAACAAGCCACCAGTGCCCGTAACCCCCAGAAATGAACATATCCATATCTTCTATGCAGTATCGCTACGTTATCTATCCTCTGCCTTCACCCCTATTTCCACATTATTTACACCTATTTTCTGTTTCTGTCCCTTAGCCTCAAGTGTAGTTCCTCAACTGACCACCTTGTTTTTTGATAGAGTCTTTCACTGGGACTAAGAATTCAGCCCCAGGAATCTGTCTCTGCTTCCTCAAATCTGGTATTACAAGTGCAAGCCACCATACCTTCATGTGGCTGCTATAGAGGAAATCAACGGCTCTTAAGCATGTGTGAGAAGCATTTTACCCACAGAGCTATCTCCCCAGTCCCAGACTGTATTTTACTTGTAATCCCTTTAATGCTACCCTTCTACTTCCTTCCTCTTTTCCAGATCTCTCTTCCTGCCAGAATGGTCTTTGAAATGCTGATGTGGCCCCAGAAAATGAAGGAGAACAATGCCCCCTAGGTGGCCTGCTGCCACCCGACACTCGGAGAAGCCTTGAGTGTGTAAGGGGTCATCATCCTGTGGATGCTGAGAATTTTTACAATTTAGTTCAATTACACTGAGGGATCCAAGTCGCAGCTTCCTTCCCTATCCTCACAGCCTCTGCATAGTCTCTTTGCAACACTTAGGCTCCCCTTTCCAATACATCTGTCAATCGCTATTCTCTGGCTTTCTTGTTGGTTTTTTGTTTGTTTGATACAGGGCTTCTCTGTGCAGCCTTGACTGTTCTGGAACTTAATCTGTAGACCAGGCTGACCTCAAACTCATAGATATTGACTGCCTCAGCCTCCCAAGTGTTGTGTCACCACCACCTGGCCTAGTCATAGCTTTCCTTTAAAAAAAAAAAAAAAAAAAGAAAGATTTTATTTATTTATTTATTATTTATACAGTACTCTGCCCCCATATGCCAGAAGAGGACACCAGATCTCATTAAAGATGATTGTGAGCCACCATGTGGTTTCTTGGAATTGAACTCAGGACCTTTGGAAGAACAGCCAGTGCTCTTAACCTCTGAGCCATCTCTCCAGCCCCGGCTTTCCTTTTTTGTGTTTGTATTTCAACATAGCTTCTCTGTGTAGCCTTGTCTATAGTGGACTGCTTTGTACATCAGGCTAGCCTTGAACTCACAGAGATCCACCTGCTCTGCCTCCGTAAGCACTGGGATTGCAGGTGTGTACCACTGTGCATGGCTTTAGTCATGGCTTTCTACGGCTCTCAAAGCAAAGATAATATTTCTTATACAGGCTCTGCATTTTGCATGCACCCACTTCTACAGTTCTGCCTACCTGCCATCCTAAATTTTTCGTTTTTCTTTTTTTCCACTCTAATAAGTTTTCAACCTACCATAAGTGAGCTTTCCTCCGGGTCTTTCAACTTGCTTCTGTGCCTTATGTAAATCCTGTGTATTTGCTAACACATCCTCATTGTCTGTGTTGCCCAGACTTTAGCCCAGCTGTGCTTCAGTAAGAGGATGTTTCCAGTCTGTGTTGCCCAGACTTTAGCCCAGCTGTGCTTCAGTAAGAGGATGTTTCCAGGCCCACAGATACCTTCAGAAGGCTGGGTTTCTTGCACTTTTCCTTCATAGTACTCACTGGTTTGAAATCATAGTTGTTTCTAGGCATTCACTGCTTAACTGGCCTGGACCTCCTTGTAGACTGAAAGCTTTATGAGGATGAAAATAGCTCCTGTCAGCCACACTAGCGTATCTTTGTACTGCTACTGGTACTAGTAGTGCTCAATAAAGTTCTACTCTATGAATAAATAGCTCCTACAGCAGGAGCATCATATGCATGTGCTGTAGAACATCAAGGACCATGCACATCCACAAAGGGAAGCAGAGGCACATCTCAGGTATGGGTCAAGTGTTACTATGTGCCCATTTAACTGCCTCCACATACACACAACACCCAGGTAAAGAGTGAGTGAACATCATTCTCTAAGACACCGATAAACGTGCAGCTTAGTCATGTCACCTGCCCCATGCCACCTACCTGTAGGCTGTGTGGGCAGTGTGCCCTTTTCAGGAAGAGGCACAACAGGGGAATCTCCAGCCCTGTCTGCCTCAGGCTTCTCATCAGGTACTGGAAGGGTCTCTGGAACTTCTCTGAGGGGCGAAGCTTGGGGAATGATTTCTGACTGCTCCTCTTCTTCAGAGGAGGACTCTGACGAGGAAGAGGAGGAAGAGGAGGAGGACGATGATGAAGAGGAAGAAGAGCTGCTACTCTCGGAGTCCGATGTGCTACCATTTTCACCGTCTGATTCAGCATACAGAGAACACTGGGAGGATGAGTCACTGTCCTCATCCTCACCTGGAAATCCAGAAGGGACAATCAGTGGTCATGATGAGTACCATTCACTGAGCACTCTGGATGTGAGGCTCTAGGCCGGGTGTTTAAGCCTAACAAGTCAAGAGGTGAAATAAGCAAATTATTTGTTCATGGTGGCAAACATCAGTATAAGGAACTCAGGAATAAAGGAAAGAAAGCCATGGATTCTGCTTAAAGAACACGTCTGGGAAGATTCCCCCTAAGGAGACGTGCCACCACAAAGAAATGGAGACGAAACAGAAATGCCAAAAAAGAAAAAAAAAAAAGAGATCTGGAGACTAGCAAGCAGTCGGCTTGGACCACCAAAATGGTTCTGCAGAAGATGGACTCAAAAAATTCTGGAGTAAACAGTACATGCTTTCAAAGCAGAAAGCGCCCTGATGTGGGGGAGGGTGGGGAAGTCTAAAGGGAGGGGACAAGGGAGGCAGCGAACAGCAGTAGCGTCAAATCAAAGGGAAGACCAAGGTGGGGGGAGGACACCAGCAAGCAGTGGGGAAGGAATGACTGGTACACAGCTATATAACGCAGCGTCACAGCAAAGCCCTTACTTTATATAGTAAATAAAAAAACTAATTAAGCCAGGCATGGTGGCGCACGCCTTTAATCCCAGCACTCGGGAGGCAGAGGCAGGTAGATCACTGTGAGTTCGAGGCCAGCCTGGTCTACAGAGTGAATCTAGGAGCTACACGGAGAAACCCTGTCTCGAAAAACCAAAAACCAAACCAAGGGGCCAGCAAGATGGCTCAGCAGGCACCTGTTGCCAAACTGAGTTTGATCAAGGAAACTTAAATGGTGGAAGGAGAGAACTGACCCTCCCACACATATCCCGGCATAGCCTTAAGACATTATATACACACTATACTTATGGAAGATCAGTATTGGATGAGAGCACTAAGAATCCTGAAGACGCATGATGGAAAATGCCTGTAATCCCAGCACTTGAAAGGCCAAGTGAGGCAATGAGGCCAGGGAGAGGGAGACGGAGAGAGACAGATGCACCGATGAGTCCATAATGGAGTAAGAGAAGGCGGGAAGACAAAGCTGAAGAGAGCATCTGTGCATGTGACTATGCAAATGGCCTACAGGTCACTTTGGCAGAAAACAGGGAATCTGGCAAAGACCCTGTAGAGAACAGAGTACATTTCCTAAGATGTACATTTTAGGAAAGACAATTTTATTAACAGTTTGGAAAACGGATTATAACAGAAGGAAGGAAAAGAAGACAGAAATCAGTCACGGCAGAACGTAGAACAGAGGAGCTAAGACGACGAATTCAAGACGCATGTCGGAGGTACAGCTGACGGGAAGGGAGCTGTCACCTTCCTTCTTCAGTGAGACTTAGATCATCCCTGGGTGTTGCTGAAACAGTATTTCGGAGGAATTCCCTGACTGCCGTGCAGACCACAGTGGCTCTTCTCTCAGGTCTAGCACATTACCACAAACTATTACCCTATTTCATTGCAATGACAGGACTTGTGCAACCTGTCGAGTCTGTCCCCTCCAACAAGTCAAAAGCAGGAACCGCTTCTTGTCTACATCAAGGCTTTGTCTGGAGTTCTTAAAACACTTATACAAAGGAGGGTTTGATGTATATATTTAAAACAAACAAAAAGACTTATTTAAGTTATGTCTCTGTTGAGTGTATGCATGTACACCTGTGGAATGGAAGAACGTACTGGAGCTCCAGGAACTGCAGTTACAGGCAGTTGTGCACCACCATGTAGGTGCTGAGAACCAGACCAAAGCTCTGTAAGAGCAGTCAGTGGTATTATCCACTGTGCTAGGTCTCTCCAGTTCCTCAATACACACTCCTGACGGAGTGGGGATCACTAAGCCACGTACAGCCTGTGGAAGCCAACAGACAGACATGCAAGCGGAAGGAGTGTTTGGTGACGGCAGACAAGATGATGACAAAGGAACAGACTGATAGATGGGCATTAAGGGAAGAGTAGCACCCAAGACCAGATGGTCTAGGCTGGCAGCGTGTTCAAGGGACAAGAGGAGGAGACTGTGTATCCTGCCCCTCTAGGACCTGGGAAACAAAGAGTTTGCTCGGCTGTTCTCAGGGAGACCTGTTTCAGAAGAGGGAGTATTCTGAGTTAATGGGGTTCATGGTCCGAAGACTCCCAGCATCCCAAAGGATGTTGCTAAAACAACTATTATTGTAAAGGGCATGACTGGCCAGAAGTCTAGTAGGAAAGTTATACAGATGTAGGAAAAGACAAAGCAGACTAGTTTCCTCTTCCCCTGACCGGAACTCCACTCAGTCATCTACACTTACCTTCTGATGCCTCGGCCTCCTTCTTGGTGGCGTCCACAGCTTCTTCCCGTTCTTCATCTTCATCATCTTCCTCATCATCTTCCTCATCCTTAAAGAAAAGGACAAATTAAGACTAATAGGAATAGGAAGCTGGGCGTCGTGTCACACACCTGTAATCCCAGCATGTAGGAGGCAGAGGCAGGCGGACTGTTCTAAGTTTGAGGCCAGCCAAGGCTACACAGAGAAACATTGGCTAAAAACAAAAAACTAACAGGAAAATGTTGTTATCACCCATGAAGCCCTGCTGGCTATGTGGGTTCTAGCTTACTGAGAAGCTGGTGTGCAAACAGGAGCCCAGGAAAGGATTCTGGCAGATAACGGGCAACTAGCATCTTACCTTTTCTGAGGAAGACTCCTGGGATGCCTCCTCCCCTTCACTGTCCAGAGCAAAGGATTTCCGGTGTTTGCCTGGGGTCTTGCCTCGTTCTTCATCTCGCTTTGGAGGCTTGGTCCCTGGACGTCCTGGTTCCCCAGCTTCCTTCTCTCGCTCAGGATCTGCAAGAGGAAGAAGTCAGAGCACTTGCCATCCATCAGTGCTACTGCTCTGCCATCACAGGGCAACAACACTGCTGCCCATTTTACTGACAAGACAGACTCACAGACAGGAAAAGTCAAACTCACTACAGAACCTGGGACACACTGACATGCCATACAACTTGAGCTAATCCCACACATTTTCTAGGCTGAATGAAAGAGGATGCCAACTTGCTTCATCTGGCCCAAGAAACAATATAAGGCAGAGCGTTCTTCAGGGAAGCATCTGACTCAATAAAGAAGTCATGTGAGCTGCTAACCAACAGCCCAGGCTTCAGCAGACTAGGAAGGCTAAACAGTGAAGCTGGGCAGATGAATCCTTCAAGTTCTGATTCTAAATGGTGCAATTTCTACTTTGTAGTTGGAAAAACCATGACACAGACTCACTTAAGTCAGCGCAGCAGAGCTAAGAGCCACAACTAACCTCTTGATGCTTCTGATGCCCTTGGGAATCCCTTTCCACTCACTCCCACTCTGCACCAAGGTCTCACCCTCAGAGATACCCTGACTCCTTCATCTCTCCTCTGGCTTCCTACCAGACTAAACAGACCACCCCTTTCTCTTTCTGCCTGGTTTCCTCCTTACCATCTTCATCTTCCTCAGCTGGAGTAGAGGGCCTGGGCCTCTTTTCCTCACTGGCCTCTGAAATTTCTGATGGCTCTTTCCGTTTTACCTGGCAGATGCAGAAGGACACGGCCCATTTAGAGTTCAGGGAGGAGAGTGAAGAAAGGGGAGGGAAAAAACAAAAAACCTCAACCACCACCATCCACAGCCCCATCCCACTCCCATCCGCCACTTCCCCAAGGAAAGGAGGCCCATCAGCTTTCCCCACCACATTCCTGGATACCTTGAATGAAGGCAACCGCAGGGCTCCTCTCAGCCCTGACCCAAAGGCAAAGGCCTCAATGCCTGTGATACCGCCACTCTTGGCCCAGTCTACGAGGGACAGCATGCCTGGCTCTTTGAGCTTCATCTTTTCCTTGTCCTCCTCCTTGGCTTGCTGTTTGGCTGCGTTCTGGAATGGCTGCAGATAGTAGGGAGACTGAGCTGCAGAACCCAGAGCACAGGTATTCCCTCCTGCCCAAGAACCAACAGGACGCCTCAGGAACACAGACACAAATTAACTCACTCTGCTGACACTAACTCTGGCAGATTAAAGCAGTTTCTCAAGTCTGATAATTTAGGTGATCCACCCTTAGCAAACAGTTACTAATTTTTCCAGGTTACAAACGATAGAACTGAAGACAAGCCCATAAACTTGAGCAAGCAGCTCCCTGCTGGTCAGGTAAGCACCTAGGCCGTGCTTACCTTTGGCTCTGACTCGCCAGCCCATAATGCCCACAGCCTTACTATCCATTTCATTTTCTCTTGACCCTACTTTGAACTATGCAGTATGGGAAGTCAAAGGTTTATCTCCTTCAGCAAAACATCTCATGTCCCAGCGTCGCTAGCACTGGACCTCCTCACCTTGGCCTTCTCCTCCTTGCTCTCCCACCACTGGTCAAAGGCTCCGAAGGCCACGTTCTCCACCATCTTGCGGTTGAGGTCTCGCTGCATAATGCTCTTCATCTCTTGGACAAGGGTGGCCAGGACACGGCCCACAGTGCCCGCTGACGGCAGGGCTTTGCTTTCTGCCATCTCCGCTTCCTCCCTATGAGGCAGCCGGGCCTCTTCTCCCGAGACTGAGGAAGAGGGCAGGGGCTCGGCTGCCATAGGCAGAGGCAGATGGTAGGCCTCCCGGGAGTATGCCCCACGACCTTCTTGTGTGTACAGAGCATAAGGCAAGCCATAGGCTGCCTCTTGTGGAGGAGGAAACGGGAGGAAGGCCTCGCCAAAGGCCCCACCAGGAGGACCTGCTGAGGCTGCAGTCAACCCCTTGCCCTGCCGCAGCTGGTGGAGGCGAGTTAACATCTGAGTCTGCATCTGGAAGGACATGGGCATCCCTCCCCACTGTGCCCCAAGTCGATCCATAAGTTCCAGGGAGTTCACAAAGTCATAGATGTGGGGTGGTGGTGGAGGAGGTGGTGGAGGGTACTCAGGAGGTGGTGGTCCATCTGGGTGGGGTGGGAGGAGGTAGGCAGGTTGGTGGGGAGGATAACCCAGGGGAAGGGAAGCAAGGTAGGGAGGGGGAGGGGGAGGTGGCGGCGGTGGAGGCGGCGGCGGCTGCTGTGGGGGCGTTGGGGCTGGAGGAGGTGAACCACCCCTGTCATCATCAGAGATCTCCATATCTTCTCCAGAAGAACACGGAGAAGCCTGTGGGGTAGGGAGGAGAGTCACAGATGGCCCCTGCTGCAGCTCCCTCAGTTGGCCCTCAAACTTGTTCGTGTCTGAGCACCTTCCCTCAACTACGAGCTTCCTTCCCAGACCCTCTGGCTGGCCCCAGGCTCACCTGGTTCTGTCCATTGGCCTTTGGCGACTCCCGGGCAGCCCCTGGCTCTCCAGTCCCTGTAGGTGCTACATCTTCAAAACTTGCTGGGGCAGGAGGGGGTGTGCAGGGCCCATGACCTGCCCCCGAAGGCACCTCAGGCCCTGCATCTCTAGCCCCAGGGCCCACACTGCTGTTCTCTTCCTCTTCCTCTGTATCAGAGGCCAAGAAAGAAAATTTGGAGCGTTGTTCCTTCAGCAGCATTTCAATGCGGGAATCCAAGCTGCTGTGCTGAGCAAAGGGCACACTCTCGTTGGTGGTCTCTGGGGCTGGGGAGCCAGAACGGGCAGGTGAAGCTGGGCGTGGAGAAGTCTGGGCTTCTTCTTTCTCAGGACTGGGTGCCCCACCACCACCACCACCACCACCACCACCACCACCACCACCACCACC
>OU015757.1:8202260-8214875 GCA_907169655.1 Acomys percivali | reverse complement strand
CACCACCACCACCACCACCACCACCACCACCACCACCACCACCACCAGGCTCTGGAGGCTCTGGAGGTGGGGCCTCTGAGGCAGGAGGCCGGTAGTCTTGGTCAGTGGATCGGTTGGGCTCAGGGGCCAAGTAGGAGGTATAGGAAGGTGGGAAGCGCTCAGCCGTATTTTCGGCAAATGGGGCCCCAGGAGGGTCCTCCCGAGTTGCCCGGCGAGGTGGGTAGGAAGAATGGCGCTGGTAGCGATTCCAGCTTTCGTAATATGCTGGGTAGCTAGAGTCAGAGCCACGAAACTGAGAGGCTGAGGAAGAAGAAGATGAGGAAGAGGACGATGAAGAGGAGGAAGATGATGAGGAAGAGGCTGCAGTGGCTGCAGCAGTTGCTGAGGTGGCAGTAGAGGTGGTTGTAGGGGCTGAAGATGCAGAGAAATGGCGGCGAGAAAAAGAATCTTGATAGCTGTTCTCTGACCGTCGGGGTTTGAAGGAGGTTGACGTGGTGCTGAAGAAGAAGCCAGGAAGTTAGCTAGACTCCTTCCTACCTGTGTGACCAAACTTGACTGTTTCTGTTCTCATACTCAAAGCCCCTCTAGACCTAGATTCGATCCCAGCACCCATATGATAGCTCAGAACCTTTTTTTTTTTTTTTTTGGTTTTTTGAGACAGGGTTTCTCTGTGTAACCCTGGCTGTCCTGGACCCGCTTTGTAGACCAGGCTGGCCTCGAACTCACAGAGATCCACCTGCCTCTGCCTCCTGAGTGCTGAGATTATAGGCGTGCGTCACCACACTCGGCTCTCAGAACCATTTTTCACTCCATCTCCAGGTGATCACTGCATTAGCACTAGAACACTGCGTGTACAAACATATATGCAGGCAAAACACTCAGACACATAAAATCTTTTTAAAAACCTAAAAACAGCCAGGTGTGGTGGAGCACACCTTTCATCCCAGCACACAGGAGGCAGAGGTAGGCAGATTGCTTTGAGGCCAACCTGGTCTACAAAGCAAGTCTAGGAACAAAGAGAGCTCCACGACAGCCAATGCTACACAGAGAAGCCTTGTCTCAAAAAACCAAAAACAAACAAAAAAATTATCTAAAACCAGGGGCTGGAGCAATGGATCAGTGGTTAAGAAAACATACTACTCAAGCCGGGCATGGTGGCGCACGCCTATAATCCCAGCACTTGGGAGGCAGAGGCAGGCGGCAGAGGCAGGCGGATCGCTGCGAGTTCGAGGCCAGCCTGGTCTACAAAGGGGGTCCAGGACAGCCAAGGCTACACAGAGAAACCCTGTCTCCAAAAACCAAAAAAAAAAAAGAAAGAAAACATACTACTCTTGGGCACTACGTGCATGTGAACACGAACACACACACACACACACACACACACACACACACACACACACACACACACACACACACACACCCTAAAAACAGATAAATCAAATCTCTCAGCACCCTTCTACATGTCTTCTACATTGCTGCTCAGGTCCTATACCAGCATCCTCGAAAACAGCAATTTGTCAGCTGAAATCAGAAACTAAATGGTTTCCAATTCCTTTTCACAGAGACTTAGGGCTTGTTCTTCCTAGCTGCAGCTCCCAGAATCAAATGGCTCGGTCCCAAGAGAGTGTGCTTCGCATACCTGCTGGAGTAGGCAGAGTCCTGAGAGTAGGGGGTGCTACCCCGAGATGTGTAGGGGGTTCCTTGGGAGGACTGGGGGGTGAACTGTCCGAAGGAAGATGGAGTATCCTGTCGACTGCTGGAGAAGTTTGTATCTTGGGAGCAGGGTGTGCCATTGCCAGGGGTGCCCCCCACGGCAGTGCCTGCTGGGTAGGCAGCTGTGTCAGAGGAAGTGCGGCGGCGGGCTTCAGTCTGGAGAGAAAGCGAGGCAAGGAGAAAGGAAAAGAAGATCAGGCATAATTTAAAAGTGGGTCCTGCCCCAATCGAAGAATCCAGTTCTTTGTTTCTGAAGGCACCTAGGCATCTTTGCTCAGCTCTTCCTGTACTTAACAGTAGCGCTCAGGGCCTTCCCACACGGCTCCTGGTGACTAGGTCATGAGGACACATGCTAACACAATGGCAGCTACAAGCTTCTCACCGTCTCAGTGGCTGCACCAGAACCCTGGAACTTCTCACTCAGGGCCTTGCCCCCGGTGGGCACAGTCTGAGGAGTATAGGAGCCATTGACAATCAGTTCATAGTACTTCATGCGTTGCTGTCCTACATGGAGAGAAATGGGGATCAGCAGTCAGAAGGAAAAACAACTCCCTGATTTGGTAGTCTTGTTTCTTCCTGGGGCCGCAAGTTCCCTACAATTTGAGTTGAATGTTTTAGAACATCAGCCTCCTACTTAACTCGACCCTGGGGAGCTTCTTCCTCATGCCCACTGGCTGGTGTTGCTCTGACTAGATCATGCTTCTTTCCTTCTGTTTTGTTTTTTTAAAACAAGGTCTCAAGTAGCCAGGCTGGTCTCAAACTTGCTGAAGAGAAAAGAATGACCTTAGTAGGGCGTGGTGGCGCACGCCTGTCATCCCAGCACTCGAGAGGCAGAGGCAGGTGGATCCTTGTGAGTTCGAGGCCAGCCTGGTCTACAAAGTGAGTCCAGGACATCCAGGGCTACACAGAGAAATCCTGCCTCGAAAAAACAGAACAAAACAAACAAAAAACAAAACAAAAACACAAAGAAAGGAAAGAAGGAAGGAAGGAAGGAAAGAATGACCCTGAATGGCTGGTCCTGTTGTCCCCACTGCCTGCGTTTGGAGATTACAGGTGTGAAGGAGCACTATGGACTGTTCTGCAGATTTACAGTCTGGCTCAGCTCTACCTCAACTATACAAAAAAAAAAAAAAAAAAAACCAAAACACATTAACACAGGTAGGCAATAGTGCTTGACTTAGCATGTGAGAAGCCCTGGCTTCAATCCAACCACCATATCTTGTAAACTCATAGTTTACACACATACATCATCTAGAGTATTTTATAAACTTCGAGGAAAGTTCTCTGCACAAAGCAGAGGTCTGTCTGCTGCTATGCCCCATCCCTCTTCCACTACAAACTAACAATTCCAGAATTGCAGTTGTAAGAGTCAATCCAGTCCACCAAGCTTGACACTCTAAGTTTGATCCCTGGAACTCACATGAGGAGCGGAGAGAATAAGCCCCCACTTGGTGCCCTCTGACCTCCACATGAAGCCATGCACGCACAATGGGCGTGCACACATACAACAACTGAATGCAAGAATACGAGCATTTCAGAAGGATGTGATCCTTAGAAATGAAGAGTTGAGCGGGCAGTGGTGGCACACACCTTTAATCTCAGCACTCGGGAGGCAGAGGCAGGTGGATCTCTGTGAGTCCGAGGCCAGCCTGGTCTACAAAGTGAGTCCAGGACAGCCAGGGCTACACAGAGAAACCCTGTCTCAAGGGGGGGGGGAAGAGTTGGCAGGTATGGTTGGTGGTATATACCTGTAACCCTTGTACTTGGGAGCCTCAGGCCATGAATTCAGCTCAACTAACTATACAGTGAGTACACGTCAACCAGAGACAGGCAGCAAGACTGACTCAAAAACACCAAACAGAGATTGAAGTGTCGCCCAGTTGGTAGAGTGCCTTCCTAGCAGGCATAAAACCCTGGGTTTCATCTCCAGCAGCACACAAAACAAGCAAAATGGCACAAGTCTATAATCCAGAATAAAGGAGAATTAGAAATTAAGGTCAACCTTGACTACAAATAAAGTTCAAGGCCAGCCTGAGCTACATGAGACCCTGCCTCAAAAAACAAAAACAAGGGGCTAGAGATGGCTCAGTGGTTAAGAGCAATATCTGCTCTTTCAGAGGTGCCAAGTTCAATTCCCAGCACCCACATGACAGCTCACAACTGTCTTGTAGCTCCAAGAGCTGACACCCTCACATAGACAGACATACATCCAGGCGAAACACCAATGCACATAAAATTTAAAAAAAAATTAATTAGAAACAAAAACAAGGAGTCAGAGAGATGGCTCAGTAGTTTAAGAGCGTACTATGCTTTTGCAAAGGACCTGGGTTTGGTTCCAACCACCCACTTGATAACTACTCCCCAAGTCCAGGGGCCTCTGTGGCACATGTGTGCGTGTACATTCACACAGACACACACATGCACAGAAGAACAAATCTTTAAAAGCAAAAGAAATCACCAAAAAATAAAACCCATGAGACTAGGTATAGAATTCAAAGGCAGCCTACGTTATAGAGTTTGACCTATAAAACAAATTTTAAAAACGTAAAAAACAAACAAACCTATTGAGGGCTCTTTAATCCCCAGCACTCAGGCAGCAGAGGCAGGTGGATTTCTCTGAGTTCAAAACCAGCGAAAGCTATATGGTAAGATTCTGTCTCAAAAACACAACAAACAAGCTGGGTGGTGGTGGCACACACCTTTAATCCTAGCCCTCGGGAGGCAGAGGCAGGTAGATCTCTGTAAGTTCGAGGCCAGCCTGGTCTACAAAGCCAGTTCAGGACAGCCAGGGTAATACAGAGAAACCCGGTCTCACCACCAAAACAAAAAACAAAACACACAACAAACGAACACATATAAAAGGCATGAGACTGCATACAAAAGTCTAAAGTCTGATTGAGGAACACTAGTCTTTACTCCCATTTGCAAACACCATTAACAGCTGCTTCCCTTAGATGGCACTGTGACCGAGTTTGTCTCATTTTACCCTTATAATTCCTTGAAAGCAGTCAAACCTGCTCCATTTTTCTTTACTTTCATTTGTATGTGATGTACCTGTGCGTCTCCAACTGCACACATGGAGGCCTAAGGAAGACCCTGGACATCTCCCACTATGGTGCTCTCTCTCACTCCCTTGAGAAAGGTCTCCATAGGACTGAGGCTTGCCATCTCTTAGGCTGGCTTCTCAGTGGGCTTCTGGGATATGCTTGCCTTGTCTTCACCCCTCAACAATGAGGTTACAGCCACACACAACCACACCCAGATTTTATGAGTTATGAGGTTCAAATCCAGGTCTTCATACTTGCACAGTAAGTACTCTCACCTACTAGGTTCCCTGAGTTGCTTTTTGGATTTTTGAGACAGAATCTCAGTATGAAGCCCTAGTTGGCCTGGAGTCATCTCTGCAGACAGGCCAGCCTCAAACAGTTCTCCTGTCTCTGCCTTACAGGCACTAGTACTACAGACATGTGCACCCACGAAGCTCCGCTGCACTCCTATGCATCTTCACAGAGCTGTGGGGTTCTTTTTTGGCAACCATGAGCATGCTAGGCAGGCCTAAGGTGACCTAAAACTCCAGCTCTTCAATTACCTAAAATTTCAATCTTAGTACATGAGCCACTGAAGAAAGCACAGATATCTATAATTTCAGAACAGACAAAAAAAGAAAAAGCCTCCCTGAGCTGGAGGGATGACTCAGCAATGAAGTGGACTGGCTGCTCTTCCAGAGGTCCAGAGTTCAGTTCCCAGCACCCACATAGTGGCTTTCAATCACTAAAACTCCTGTTCCAAGCCAGGCAATGGTGGTGCTTGCCTTTAATCCTAGCACTTCCGAGACAGAGGCAGGAGGATCTCTGTGAGTTTGAGGCAGCCTGATCTACAGAGTGAGTCCAGGACAGTGAGAGCTGTTACACAGAGAAACCCTGTCTCACAAAACAAAACACAAAAATCTTCCACTTCCAGGGAAATTTGGTGCCTTCTTTTGATTTCCATGGGCATCAGACATATGTGCCATACACAAACATATATTCAGGCAAAACAGTATTACCAATAAAAATAAATATTAAAAAAACACCTTAACCTCCCCCCAAAAACAAACAAACAAAAACAAACCCTAGCCGGGTGGTAATAGTGCACACTTGTAATCTTTTTTTTTTTCAAGACAGGGTTTCTCTGTGTATCCTTGGCTGTCCTGGACTCACTTTGTAGACCAGGTTGGCCTCGAACTCACAGCGATCTGCCTACCTCTGCCTCTGGAGTGCTGGGATTAAAGGTGTGCGCCACCACTGCCTGGCCACACTTGTAATCTTATGGGTAGAAACCCATGTGATTGACAATGGAGTACTGTCATTACCATGTTTCATGTTGTCAATATCAAAACAAACAAAAACAAACTTGCATGTACCATAATTTTTCTCTAAATTTAGAAAATTTAAATTCAGAAATATGTTTGGCCTCAAGAGTTTGATTTTGGTAAACAATCATTACTTGGCTGAGCCTAACAGGTTTGTATATATAATCCCTGCTAGAGACCAACCTCAAACGACACGCAAGGAGCCCTCACCTTTGATATCAAGCTGCGCATGGATGATGTTGCCCATGACGGAGGTGAGGTGGAGGTTCTTGACCGTCTCCTTAGCACCCCGAGTGCTGGTGAAGAGCACACGGGCTAGGCCCAGATGCTTGCGCGTGCGCGGATGAAGAAGGATCTCCACTTCCTCCACCTCACCGTATTTCCGACACATATCCTTCAAGAAGGTTTCCCGCACATTGTCATTGAGTCTTGCAAAAGTTACTTCCTTCAGCGGGATCTGTCCAATATAAAATTCATCCAGCTGTGGAAAGACAAGAGTTGGTGTGGGGTTTCCATAGTGAGCCGTTTCCTTACCATTCGAGAAACTTCAGAAGTAAATGAGACCCAGATACTCTGAGCGACTGTGTGGCGGGGAGAAGGGGCGATCATGAGACCTACATTAGCCTTGACCTGTCTTTGAATTCCTCTTATGACAAAACAGCAACAACTGGGGGAAAACACACAAAACAGAAGAATCAGCACATACGAAGGAAGTGATAGGAGAAAAAAATCCATTCAGGTCTGTGGATTACCCTAACATAGGCTAGATACGAGAAACACAAAGGCAGAAAAAAGTTCCCATTCAGAAAAGAGACAAGACAGAGCCTAGTGCAGTGTGTGCACTCCTCTAATAGTAGGACATGGGAGTTGGGCAGTGGTTGCACACACCTTTAACCCCAGCACTTGGGAGGCAGAGGCAGGCAGATCTCTATGAGCTCAAGGCCAGCCTGGTTTAGAGAGCTAGTTCTAGGACAGCCAGGGGTACACAGAGAAAAAAAAAAAAAAAAAAAAAAAGAAAGCACAAGGATTCTCAGTTTGAGGCCAGCCTGGGCTACCAA
Organism: Acomys percivali; assembly: GCA_907169655.1. Lineage (NCBI taxonomy): Eukaryota > Metazoa > Chordata > Mammalia > Rodentia > Muridae > Acomys > Acomys percivali. The sequence goes on along the minus strand of OU015757.1, from coordinate 8,207,753 downwards.
AGGAAAACGTGCCTTAAAAAAAGGTAAGCCAGATATACATAATCTAAACATGACACACTGGTAGCAGAGGTCTGGACAGAGTATCTGGAAGCCAAAAAAAAAATTCCTCCATACAGAGAAAACTCAGGAGAAAGAGTCACAAAAATGCTAACATTCTTACTAGACTTCACAGAAGCTCAAACTTCAGCAAAACAACAGACTTCTAAGTCATGAAATTTATTCATCTTGGTATTTTCTAAAAAACTGAAAGCTTTGAATATTACAGGGGCCGGCATGGTGGCACACACCTGTAATCCCAGCACTCAGGAAGCAGAGGCAGGTGGATCCCTGTGAGTTCTAGGCCAGCCTGGTCTACAAAGCGAGTCCAGGACAGCCAAGGCTACAGAGAGAGACCCTGTCTCAAAAAACCAAACCCCCCCAAAAGAAAGAAAAACCAGAGGGGGGAAAATAATAATAAAAAGAAAGAAAGAAAGAATATTATAAGGGTGTCAAGGAGTGATAAGGGCTGCCCAGACCAATAACAACACTCACCAATGCCCCAAAACTGACTTAGCATGCCAGCAAGTGGCTCAGTGGGTTTGGCCACTTCTCTCCAGGCCCGCAGCCTTGAGCTCGGTGCCTAGAACTCCCTCGAGTTGTGCTCTAACTTCTACATGTGCACAATGGCATGCAAGCTCCTGTGTGAACACACACACACACACACACACACACACACACACACGAAAAATTATGTAATAATCGGGAAAAGCAGACTTGGAAAATAAAAGTAAATAAGAACATTAGAACCAGAGACAAATGACAGCAAGATGGAGCCTAAAATTGAGGAGGGAGCCACAGAAACCAAGTAAACTGAACATCAGCCTCCATATGAAGGAAATGGTCATGGGAAGAGAAAGACTAACGTGAAGGGGAGGAGCTCCCGGATGACTCCTAGGTTTCTAGCGTGTGCATCTGAGCACCTGGCATTGCCATTTACCAGTCAAAAGACAGTGAGAGCAGGACTGGGGGAATAAGTGTGTGTCAGATGCTGGCTGGAAGAAGGTAAGGGAACAACAGAGTACAGGGAAAGTAGGAGAAGTAAAAGAGGGGTGAAAGCACCCCATAAATCAATCACTAAGGAAACAAAAACAACAAGTTTGGAAGGAGACAAAGGACCATCAATTTTCTAGGCTCAAACCACAGCTTAAAGAAGATCCTACCAGGGCAGGAGAGGGAGCTACTCTTACAAACAGGATGGGGAGCACACACAGCAAGACACTGAGAACAGAGGGCTCCAAGTGCGCCGCGCTCTCAGCTCAACGACCTGTGTGTGCCACTGTCATGCTGTTTCAGAACATCCAACCATCCCTCACTCCAGACAGCAGGAACTCTGTCACCTGAGGTGCACTAGAGTCACCTCAGCTATACAGGTGTATACCTCCTGTCCAAGAAATCTCAGCCTCACAGACTCAAAAAGCAATGACATCTGGCTGTCAGTGTTCCAGCCAACAGACTCGTTGGTAGGCTATGTGAAGACCACAGGACCAGGATCCTTGACACTCTCCAATGACCGACATGTTAGGAGACCAACAGACACTTACCTTAAACTTGGGAACCGGGAGGGAAAAGTCTCTGTTTTTGGACCTGACATGGCAGCGGGGATCTTGGAGGTCTTCCACTGGTGTATACTTTGAGTCCTAGCAAAGAAAGCAGGAAGAGACGAAATCGGGGTGAAGATTCACTAGGCTACCGACTCTATGAAGCCGACGCAGAGACAGACCCACATACAGAAAAGCTGGGATAGCTTGTTTTGCTCTCAGAAGAAACAAGCTACAGGTAGCGGAGGTCTGCGCGTTGAATACTGAGCAGGGGGGGGGGGGGCAAAGGGGGGACGAGAGGTCCGCAAAAGTCACGAAGAGCTCTGGGGCACTCACACTGACACTGAAGTGGACTCCGTCATAGCGGTACACCTTCTGGGAAGGTCTGCGCAAGGCAGGGTCCAAAGCAGGATCCACTATGAGCTTGTAGTTCCGCCACTGGAAGCTCGGGGCTTTCTGCCCATCTCCCCCACCTTCCTGGTCCATCTCTGCTCATTTACACTGTCAGGAAAAGAGGGATACGCCATGGGGGCCCAAGTCTCAGGCCTGACTCCCTTGCTGTCCCCCTCATGGCTAAGCCCAGATTCCGGGTCCTCACCATCAAGTCCGGTTTCCACACCTCAGCAATGACCCCATGACTCCCTAAGGTTTTGCCCCCGAGGACCCAGGTTCCCTACAACACTCCATTCCTCCCCACCCCTAATTCTACCTTTCAGGGCCCAGGCCCGTCTCGCGCGCCCCCTTACCTTCCCGCTCTCCCTAGCGCGCCCCACTTGGCCTCCACGCAAGACCCCTCCCCCGTCCCCTCGCAGGCCCCGCCCCCTCCCGCCTCCTCCACCGGCCAAGCGGCCCGGGCCAAGCCCCGCTCCCGCTCCCGCACAGCCGCTCTCGTCCCCGCGCCCCAATCCTCCGAACCAGAGGTGGCACCTCTCCGGGGCGTTGGAAACACCGCGAGACCAAGCCTGAGACCCAGCTTCGGTCCCTGAGTCCTGGCTGGCTGGCTGGCGGGCGGGCGGGCGGGCGGGGGGTGGGGGGGTGGCGGTGGGTAACGCGCGCCGCTGCCCTCTCCTCCCGCCCGGGCGCGTTCGGTGCGGCCCCCCCCCCCCAACACACACCCTGTCTTCGCGCACGCGCGCCAGGGCCCTACTCACCCGCTCGTGGCGAGCGGCTCCCCCTCCCCCCCACCGCGCGCAGCACCTCAGCGGCGTGAGGCGGCGGCGGCGGCGGCGGCAGCGCGAGACCGACCCGGCCCCGCAGCGGTGGCGGCGGCGGCGCCCCCCCACCACCACCTCCTCCCCGGCGCGCGCACCAAACACCAGCGCCACCTGCACGAGGCCCAGCGGGCACAGCGTCTGCATTCGCACTTTCGCCACAAGCACTGCGGAGCGATCCACGGGGCCGAGGGTAGCGACCTTGCCTCGGCCGGCGCCCCGCAAGGCTCGGGAGTTGTAGCCCGGGGAGCCTGAAGATGGGCCGCATCCCCCGGAGAGTGGACCGCACCACCCTGATCCTGCTGCTCCGGCCTTGGGGATCGTGACGAATCGGCGGCGACGAAAGCTGCGACAAACCCCTGAAGGGACGGAGGGCGGAGCCAGGGGGAGGAGGCCAGCCGGAGCTCGGAGATTTGAGTGGTGCGTCGAACGACGCAGATTCGCGAGGCGGGCGGGGCAAATGAGTGGACAGGATGCGCGCTCCTTTGCTCCTCTTCCCTGCCCCTGCCTTGCGCAGCCCAAAAGCCTATGAGGCTGCAGTGCAGATTCGCCACCGTTCTGGGCTTTGGCCGTCACCACCTCTCACCTGAGGTAGAGTCAAGAAAATGACGCCTGGGTTCGCCAAGCCCTGTTGGCAGTCGACCGCTAATTCCTGGATCTTTCCGACTGGCAACAGCTCAAGGAGCAGCCCGCTTCCGACTGATGCCGAAATGGTTGCAAGGGAAAAGTCCTCTCAGAGTTTCATGAAAAATTGCAGGCAAGAAAAGGTGCCCAAATAATCCTAAGGAGTCGGGTAGCGAATCTGCGGATCCTGTTGTGGGCGGGGCTAAGGCGCCGCGCCGAGAGGCGTGGCCAAGCGTGCGGAGCCCGGCGTAACGGGCAGCTTCCCGTAGAAGCCACCAAAAAGCCTGGGCGGGATGGGAGGTGGAAAAATACAACCAGGAGCGGTGACTCAGGCTCTTTTGCTTGCGGGAGCACATAACGAAGCGATCGGTTCCTTCCCGGTATTCTACTCGGGGCCCATGCTGTTGTGTTTTCAGATAGAACGGCGTCGAACTTGCTGTACAGCGGAGGACGGCCGCGAACTCCTGATCCTAATGCCTGTCTCCCGACTGCTGGGACCACAGGTGTGCACACCACAACCAGTTTATAAGACGCGGGGGATCTAACTCAGGGCTTCCTGCATGTCAGGCCAGCACCCTGGTTACACCTCCCCTTGGGCTAGTTTTTAAATGTCGTTTGTTAAACTGGAGACTGAGCTATATAGGCCCAAGGGAAGTGTAACTAGTGGTTAAGATTTAAAGCTGTCTCAGCCGGGCAGTGGTGGCGCACGCCTTCAATTCCAGCACTCGGGAGGCAGAGGCAGGTGGATTTCTGTGAGTTCGAGGCCAGCCTGGTCTACAAAGTGAGTCCGGGTCAGCCAAGGCTACTTGGGAGCCTAGAGCTGAGATTGTCCCGAGATTCCACAGCCTTTTCATCCGGTGAACACAGGCACTCTCGCCGGGTCTACCTCCTGAGCTGAAGATGCCCCAAGTGGTCCCTCAACAGTCCCTCATTCCCTGACACTGGTCACGCCACTGACTTCCCTTAGTTTCAGGTTATCCCTTCAGAGTGGGTGACGATTATTGGTCATAAAAGACTTACTGCAACCCTCACAACAGTGTAGGAAAAATTATCGGAGCCTGGTTTTACACATTTTTGTTTGATTTGTTTTTCGAGACAGGGTTTTTCTGTGTAGCCTTGGCTGCCGTGGACTAACTTTGTAGACCAGGCTGGCCTCGAACTCAGCAATCCGCCTGCCTCTGCCTCCCAAGTGCTGGGATTAAAGGCGTGCGCCACCACCGCCTGGCTGGTTTTACACATTGTTGTTGACATCTCAAGTAATAAAAGGAAAAGAGTCAGCCCAAGGTCTCTTACCACAAGATGGGATTTGTACTTTTTTTGGTTTTCTCAGACAGGATTTCTCTCTGTGGCCTGCTATCCTGGACTCACATTTGTAGACCAGATTTGGCCTCGAATTTACAGAGTGCTGAGATTAAAGGCCTGTGCCACCCTACCCAGCTGGGATTTGTACTTTTTGAAAAAATAATAATTTATTCACATTACATCCCAATTGTTATGTCTACAGTGTTATGCCTGCAGGCCAGAAGAGGGCATCAGATCTCATTATAGATGGTTGTGAGCCACCATGTGGTTGCTGGGAATTGAACTCAGGACCTTTGAAAGAGCAGTCAGTGCTCTTAACCACTGAGCCATCTCTCCAGCCCCTACGTCCCAATTGTTATCCCCTCACTTTTATCTTCCCATTCCCACCCTCCTTCCCTCTTCCACCCTCTTCCCCTCCCCTAGACCTCTGATGGGGGGAGGCCTCCTGACCCACTGTCTAATCACAGTCTATTACTTCTTATCAGGATAGCCTGAATCCCCTTCCTCTGGTTAAGACCACTCCACTAAGAGGCAGTGATCAAATTAAAAGCACCAGAGTTTGTCAGAGGCGGTCCCTGCTCTCCCCTCTCCCCTCAGACCTGTACTCTTGAAATTATGAGATGGAGAGAAAATATACATGAAGACACCAGAGATGAGGTTCCTTTGTTTTGTCCCAGTTGAAGGGTACCGAACTCCCTGTCTCCCTCCCTCCCTCTCCTCCTCCCTCTCTCTACACACACACACACACACACACACACACACACACACACACACACACA
>OU015757.1:8158962-8202250 GCA_907169655.1 Acomys percivali | reverse complement strand
ACACACACACACACACACACACACACACACACACACACACACACACACACACATCCCTATTAGATGGTAAAAGTAATAAGTTTGTGGACTAATAGTGTGGCTGTGGGTAAGGTCATCCATCAGCTTTCCTGGCCTCAGCTGCCTCTCTGAAATGGAAAAGATGAAGCTTGCTTATCAAGGGGCTGGGGAGATGGTTCAGTGGTTAAGAGCACTGGCTGTTATTCCAGATGACCTGGGTTCAATTCCCAGCACCCACATAGCAGCTCCCAAGTGTTTGTAACTCCATGACATATGTGAACCAGGCAAAACACCAATACATATAAATAAAAATAATTTGAAAAAAGAAAACCTGTTTATTGCAATGGCTGTGGCAACTAAATGTGAGAACTTTTTAATAATTCCGTAGGATGAAGGATCACTCAAGAAAGAAATTTAATCCCCAGTTTAGGAACAAGAGTTCAGAGGCCTTAGGCTCAGAGTAACTGTTACCACATTTGGAACTTATCAGCTGTTATCAGCACCTAATGGACTCATACCTTCCACGTCGCCCTTAGGAAAAAGTAATCTTCCCCCATTCACAGCCGTAGGAACACATGTGAGACACACATTTATTTACAAAACAAGGTGCATCAAAAATTCAGTGTCTGAGCCGGGCAATGGTGCGCACACCTTTAATCCCAGCACTTGGGAAACAGAAGCAGGCGGATCTCTGTGAATTGAAGGCTAGCCTGGTCTACACAGCAAGCTCCAGCACAGCCAGAGCGACATAGTGAGACCCTAGTTCAAACCAACTTCCCCACCTACCCACAGCCATGAATTCAGTGTCTGAAGGGCTCTGCCTTCTAAGGGCTGAACTTCCTCCCTTACAAACTCCCCCAACCCTTGTCAAGAAGTCAAGCTAGCTGCACAAACCTTCAGTCTGCCATGATCCCTCTTCCAGCTCTGGCCAAAGAAGGTGAGAGCCAGATGCCTGAACCTGAGGCGGTGGGAGAGGCACCACAACAGGTCACCAGGTGGAAAGCAGCTCATCCTAGGAACAAACATCCAGATGTCTACAGCTGCCAAGCCAGGGATGGGGAGCCCATCAAAACCATGACAGGCAAAACCTCTCCCACAATGTCAACTGTTAAGACAGTACACACATGGGCGGGCCACCTGCCTTGGAGTACAGCTGTGCAGGTATGTCACCTTTCTGTAGAGGAGCAAGCAACGGCTCAGCACCTCCAAGGATCCCACTAGGGCCGCCTTTCATCTATCCCAGGATCCTTGGACTGAGAGCATTCTTATTCTTGTGTTCCTCCAGCCAAGCAGAGTGGAACTTACAAAGTCCACTGTGCAGGGTGCCAGGGATCATCCCTGAGAGTGTGGGACTGTGAGCAGGAATTTGGCCTCAACCTGAAAGCTTACAGGTGGCTTCAGCCCGGGCCAAGGAACGAGGTCTTGTAGAGATCCCTGGGGTCTCTGAGGCAATGCTTGCAACAGCCTAAAGCCAGGCTCACACAGCCTGCAGCTCCCCCTGCAGGCGACTGAGTTCCTCAAGCTCCTGCTTGTGGCGGTCGGTCTTGTGGGCCACCAAGGATCGGTAGAAATGTAGGGCAAAGGCCATAAACACAAGTCCCACAGGTACCATGATTGCCGTGGAGGCCATAGCTGCCTGCCAGCCTGGCCCATGGCTACCACCACACACTTGCCGGGGTGGGCAGGCTTTGGAAGGCTGCTGTGACGTGGCCACAGAAGCAGGGGATGGTGTGAGGTTGGAAGGTAAACTGAGGGAGACGGTCACGGGTGGCACCTGGGACATAGGAGCTGCTTTATCCATGGGTGCCCCAATAGGCACAAACTTGACCCAGCCCACCAGAACAACTTCAGCCAGGAAGAGAAAGGTGCCCAAGGCAGTGGAGAAGCCCCAGGCCAGCTCCACGTATCGGTGGAGTCGCTGGTGTGGTGACTGGTGGACAGAATTGAGATTGTGGATGTTGCTCACGGCTTCGATATGGGGCAGCAGACACGTGGAGACCATGAGTGCAAACAGGTGCACAGCTACTAACACAGTGGTGCAGGCACTGAATGCCACTAGCAGACCTGGTGGGTAGTCGTGGTCATTTTCCAGCTGTACCTCCACCATTGCCACCTGTGGGCACAAAAGGGAAGACACTGAGTCCCTGTAGTATGTCAGTGTCAGGTGTTTCGTGTTGCCTCTTTCGAATCACTGCAGCGGGCTGGAGAGATGGCTCAGTGGTTAAGAGTGCCGCCTGCTCTTCCAGAGGTCCTGAGTTCAATTCCCAGCAACCACATGGTGGCTCACAACCATCTATAATGTAATCTGATACCCTCCTCTGCAGATAAAGCACTCATATGCAATAAATAAAAATAAATAAATCTTTAAAAAAAAAAAAAAGAATCACTGCAGCATCCCTAAAACTAAGTGCCTAGAAGAAGATACTAAGCTTGCCCAGCCCCACCCCCTTTTTGGAAGTGTCTTACTCTTATAATTTAGGCTAGTCTGGAATTTGCTAGGCAGCCTGGGTCGAGTTGAAATTTGTGATCCTCCTGCCTCAGCTCTCTTGAGCCCTGGGATAAGTCACCCTGCCTTGCAGTTACTTGTGCTCTTGAAGGTTCAGCTGATTTCTCCATCTCACTATCAAAGGGGCTGGCTAACATTTTTCTGAGGTTTTACCTGGTTAACATGCTGGTTAAAAAGCACGGACTCAAGTCAGGTGTGGTGGTGCACGCCTTTAATCCCAGCACTTGGGAGGCAGAGACAGGCGGATCATTGTGAGTTCAAGGCCAGCCTGGTCTACAAAGTGAGTCCAGCCCAGCCAAGGCTACACAAGGAAACCCTGTCTCGAAAAACCAAAACAAAAACAAAAAACAACAACAACCAAACCAAAACAAAAAAACCCCAAGCCAGGGGTGGTGGCGCACACCTTTAATCCCAGCACTCTGGAGGCAGAGGCAAGTGGATCACTGTGAGTTCGAGGCCAGCCTGGTCTACAAAGCATGTCCAGGACAGCCAAGGCTACACAGAAAAACCTTGTCTCAAAAAATAAAACAAACAAACAAAAACAAAAAACCAAACATGGCGAGGCAGGGGTGGTGCATGCCTTTAGTCTTAGCACTCGGGAGGCAAAGGCAGAGGCAGGAGGATCTCTGTGAGTTCAAGGCCTGCCTGGTCTACAGAGTGAGTTTCAGGACAGCCAGGGCTACATAGAGAAGCCCTGTCACAAACAAAACAAAACAAAACAAGTAGTAATTGCCAACTCTTAAAATTCAAGAATCTTGGGGGCTGGAGAGATGGCTCAGAGGTTAAGAGCACTGACTACTCTTCCAGAGGTCCTGAATTCAATTCCCAGCAACCACATGGTGGCTCATAACCATCTATAATGTGATCTGATGCCCTCTTTTGTCCTGCAGGTAGAAAACTGTATATGTACTAGTAAATAAATCTTTTTTAAAAATTCAAGGAGTAGAGCCGGGCGTGGTGGCGCACACCTATAATCCCAGCACCCGGGAGGCAGAGACAGGTGGATGGCTGTGAGTTCGAGGCCAGCCTGGTCTACAAAGTGGGTCCAGTACAGCCAAGGCTACATAGAGAAACCCTGTCTTGAAAAACCAAAAAAAATAAAAAAATAAAAATAAAAAAAAAATCAAGGAGCTTCATATTTTCCAAATTAATCTAAAAGCTTGGCAGCTCTAATCACACCAGGTCTGCATCCAAATATGACAGCTATCCTGACAGAAGGATCATGGCTATTCAATTTTGACAGGTCAGAGAGTCTTAACCACAGCACTCCACCCAGCTGGTCTGGATATTGCAAGCATTGACTTGATGTACAAATTTGGGCTCTAAAGCCAGGCTGCTGAAGTCAAAACCCTGTCAGTAGCTTGCTGTGCAGTCTTACGTACCTCAACATCTCAGGTCCTTGTTTTCACATCTGAAAAACTGCCATATAGTGACAGCTACTCTGTAAGCACCTTGCCAAGTACTGAGCATCGAATGCTGAGATAGGATTCCATGGAGCCCAGGCTAGCCCTGAACTCTCTGTGTAACCAAAGACAACCTTTGTTTTGTTTTTCTTTTTACTTCAAGTGCTAGCTAGGACTGTATAGGTGGGCTCCACCACATGTGATCTATACTAGAAATTGAACCTAGTGTTTCCTGGACGGAGGCACTCTACTAACTAGGCTCCAGTTCACAGCCTTTGTATCATTGTATGTTAATGTACCTCAGGATTTCCCCCTCATTTCTGTTTCTTAAGGATCCCTGAGATTACTCCGAGGCTAGAAGGGGGTGGAGGAAGTCAGTGGTAGTAAAATGAGTATTTGGCAGGGTGCGGTGGGGTGGCGCATGCCTTTAATCCCCACACTCAGGAGGCAGAGGCTGGCTGATTTCTGGGAGTTCGAGGCCAGCCTGGTCTACAGTGAGTCCAGGACAGCCAGGCCTAAAACAGAGAAACCCTGTCTCAAAAACAAAATCAAAGAAAGAAAGACTAAATAAAAAGAAAATGAGTGGCGTGGTGGCGCAGGCCTTTAATCCCAGCACTTGGGAGGCAGAGGCAGGTGGATCGATGTGAGTTCAAGGCCAGCCTGGTCTACAAAGTGAGTCCAGGACAGCAAAGGCAACACAGAGAGACCCTGTCTTGAAAAACCAAAAAAAAAAAAAAAAAAAAAAAAAAAAGAAAGAAAGAAAGAAAATGAGTTACTTTGGGAAATTGGGCCACGGCAGATAGATAGTAGGCAGGTGTTTTCACGAACAGGGATCTGGGTCAGTCTAGATTCTGGTTTCCTGAAGGGTCCGACCTGGCCTTCTCACTTGTCAGGACCTACAAATCCAGCCTGCTGATCTTCAGAGAAGGCCCTGGCTTACGCTGTCCATCGACCTGCCACTTCTGCAGGCTGGACCACAGGGCTGGCCGTGTAAGTCGCTGTGCCCTTCTTTAGGTGGTGCTGATGGGGGCGCAGGGGGAATGCCATCCTCATCAGGAACAGGGGGCTGCTTTGGGGAATCTGGGCCCCTTACAAACATCATAGGCCAAGAGCAACCTTTAGGATTACAGTTTTCATTCAGATACTGAGGCTGCAGAGCAAAGGGAGGTCCTAACCTACTTAAAAAAAAAAAAAAACCAAACAACCTAAGTTCCTTCTTATTCACCTCGTCTTAGGTAGCCCCACCAGTGTCTACTTACACAAGGGTACGTTCTTTGTTTTGTTTTTGGAGACACAGGGTTTCTCTTTCTCTGTGTAGCCTTGGCTGTCCTGGAACCTATGTAAACCAGGCTGGCTTAGAACTTACACAGATCTGCCTGCCTTTGCCTCCCAAAGTACTGGGATTAACGGCATGTGCCACTACAACCCATCCAAGGGTACTACATTCTGAAGGATGCTTTCCCTCCAGGGTTGCTTTCTCCTCCTCCTGCTAATCGTGTGGAGAAAACTTAAACTAGCAGAGGTTCACTCCACACCCTTCCCCTGCTGAGTGTGAAAACATCAGTTTCCACCCAGCCCAGTTAGCACATCGCTCTGACCCTCCTTTGCTGGGTGGGCCTTGTTCTGACAACACCCAGGTTCTATGGAGTCCCCATAAGACACCCAGCTCCCCCTGGACAAGCTTGGCGAACCACAAACACAGCACCTTCTATCATCTCACAACTTCCTACTGACGGCAGCGGGAGTGGAGGTCGCCTTGGGGTCGCACAGCTGGCAGTAAGTAGGGAGGAAACAGGACCACACTCCGGAATCATCTTCAGTCCCACTTCCCGAGGCCACTGCTGGGCCCGTTGGCTGACATTATCCTCCCACACCTGCAGCTTATCAGACTCATCCGCTAGCTCCCCAATCAGCTTCCTTTCCCAGCAGCTTCCTCATCGGCTTCTTCGTTTTCCCGGCAATTCTAGCATCCTCTGGGCCTTCTGAGAGGTGGGGCTATGTTCCCGAGGGACGGACCCTTCAGTTGAGTGACTTCCATACCCTATGTCCCTTGCCCTGATCTGATTTCGGGTCTCATTCAGCTGACTTGCCTTTCAGCTCTCGAGAGCTTGGTAACCAAGTCACTTCGGTGGGAGCAGTTTTTCCCCCATGTCTTTGCCCTGCTGAGCTCTTCACTCCCTTCTTCCATGGCACTTCTGGGACGGGTCTTCCCTTAGTCTCTATTCCTCTGCGCCTACTACAATCCTATCCCCGACATAAAGGGCTTTTCCAGACCCTTGGCATTTCATTCCTTCCTTTACCCCTCTTAAAGTAACCCTTTTATTCCGTCCTGCACTTACTGGGGACCCAATCTCTTGCCTCCTCGACCCACCAAGTGCTTCACCCACCCGATGGACCCGCTTCCCGCCCCTCACCATGGCGAAGCCCGACAGCAGAGCAGATGTGCGGCTGGATGCTTTGAGCTTAGCCCGGCTGAGGTAGAGGCGGCGCCAGCTGAGCGCCCGCAGAGAGTGCTGACTGGCCCCCATAAGGTCCAGGTAGCCGCGGTGCACGAACTCCCGGTATGTGGCCGAGCCCGCGGGGCTGTCCCCCTCCGGGTTCAGCGGGGCCTGCTCGCCCGCATCCCCCTCGCAGCCCTTCATCCTGAGAGCCGCCGCACCACAAGCGCCGACGGTCACGGAGGGGCTGAGGCGCCTCGTGACCCCAAGAAGGGATGACTCAAGCGCCGGCGGGACCCCATCCCGGGCAGCGCGGCAACCCCAGTGGGACCAGGAGACCGTTGCGTCTAGAAGGCCCAGGGGCCGAAACAGGAACTGGGGCAGGGGCGGAGCTCGGTGACCACATGATTGGGTGGAGCCGATAGACTGAACCCCACAGTTTGGCCCTCGGGCAGAGATCTCGAGGGACCCCCCGACAACCCAGGCCACCAAAAATATCCCAGTGCCTGTCAACCACCAACGTGAACGCCTAGACACAGCTTCTATCCGGGAATGGCAGGCCTCAGACCACCCACCATGAACCTGGACACTCACAGGTGCCCAGACTCCAATACTCCAACAGCCAAAGCAGGAAAAGTGAGCCCATTTTCCCCATAAGTGACCATAGAGACCCTTCCGCCACCCCCCCTCCCTCCCCGACTCAGGACTCGACACTGCAGACAGACACAAGAAGTCAGCGGCCCCGGCTAGAAGATTCTGAGTTTTATAGCAAACCGTATTGTACAGACTTGGGGGTTTAGGGGTCCAGCCCGGCTGGGTCCCCACTTGCCCCTTGCCGGGGTGCTTTCTCCCCTCCCTCAAGCGGCCCCATGGTCAAGCCTTTCTCCAACCCCAGGCCCCCCCTCCCACCTGCCTTTGGTCCGCCCAGCCCCCGCCCCCAACCCGCGCACCTTCCTGTTACCTGAGGTATGTGGATAGATTCCCCTCCCCCCGCCCCCATGTGGTACAATCCAGTTCCCCCTGGCCTAAATTGAGTGGGACCTGGACCCGACTCCTCCCTCAGGCTCTGGAGACCCCACCCCCACACTGGAAGAAGGACAGGGGTGGGGAGAGGGGAGGTGCCAAGAGTCTGTTAACTTAAGTTCCCACAGCAACTAAGAGGGACCGTTTCCAGTCTTAGCACTGATTTCCGGAGGTGTCCATTGGCTGCTATTTCCACGGCAACCAGGAGTGGCAGTTCCCTGGGCAAATGGGACACAAGTTTCCATGACGATGAAAGAACTGGATGAGCCAAGCTGGAGGAGTCCAATCTTGCCCATCTTTAAGCTGACATCCCCGACCAGGTCGGTCGGAGGGGTGGAGCTGTTCGAGACAGTAACGCAAGAGAGCTGGGGGGGTGGGACAGTCCAAACTGGGTACCCACTAGCCCAGTTTAGGTCAAGCTGGTCCCCTCACATCACAGTCCCCCCAGGTCCGAGATTCCCCCGGTTCAAGTAACACTTCAGTACAGATGAATGTTCAAGTATTGTGTAGAGAGCCAGGCAGGGGTCTGGGCTACCCCTCACCACTCCCCTGGGCCACGAGCTGAAGAGCAGGTTGACCCACCGCCCCCACTCCTTGCAATAGCTGCCATTTTCAGTGACGTTCAAGGAGTCAGGGTCAGGGAAAGAACTGACACCTGGGCAGAGGGAAGGGACAGGGGTAACCCCAGAGAGGGACTGAGCCCCACATCCGCTCCTCTCCCAGCCCCCGGTCCTGGCATTTCCTGGCTTGTAGAGCCCCCTAGCTGACACCTGGATCCCCGATTGCTCCTCTGGTTTCCCTTTTTTGGCCCCCCATCCCACCCAACTGGTCTTTGTTCCCTGAACCCTTGTTGGTGTGCTCTCTGCCCCCCACACCCATCCACCACCTCCCACAGCCCCGTGGCTCCCAGGATCCTGCCCCCTCACTCTTCCCTACTCAAGACCAGCACCTTCACCACCCCTCCCACCATCCCTTTGGCTCAGCACCTCCCCGGGACCTCTTGACCCACGCCCCCCCAAGGGGATGGACAACGAAGCAGGTGGAAGGCAGAGATGGGAAGCAAAGATCCCCAAAGACGTCAGTGCAGGTGGGAAAGAAGGGAAGGCTGGCTCAAGTCCCTGGGTAGGAATCCCAAGAGATTAAACTGAGGAGTGTCAAGTCATGAAGAAAATAACCTGGCCTCCCAACAAGGGGGTGAAATGAAGGCGAGAGATCCAGGAGCTCTTGCTGAGTCCTGGGGAACAGCGCATAGGCACCCAACTAGCTGTCCTTGAGAAGCAGTTTCTCCTCTGGGCAACGGAAGGGGCCAGGGGGCCCAGCAGCTGCCAGCCGGGCACAAGCTTCGGGTGAGAGCTGGCGGCAGGAGCGTAGGTCCAGGCGGCGAAGACGTGGGCAGCGACGGAACAGTGGAAGGCAGTGGTCCGTGAGGCGGTGGCACCCTGGGGACGAGGCGGTGGCAGCTGAGACTAGATAGCTCAGTAGATGGCAGGGAACAGTCCAGGGAGGGACCCAGGCTGCCCAGGCAAGCAAGACCAACGCGGGATCACACTTACCAGCGAGATTGAGGTGCACCAGCGTCTCCCGGAGAGGGGACGTGGGCGCGGTGATGAGGTGGACGCTGGGGTCTCCAACATGGGCGCAGTGACTCAAGTCGAGGGCACTGAGCTGGGGAGCATGGCGCAATAGGAGCCTCAGGGAGGCATCGGTGAGCTCCAGGCCTGCCAGGCGAAGTTCTGCCACCCCCTGCAGCCGGCCTCGGCTCTCGGTTTGCCCTAGGCAGAGAAAGCAGCATTAGCATTTAAGGCTCCTCCTACCCTTGGAGCTCTGACCCCTAGACCCTTCCTGGGAGCTCTGCCACTCCCCTCAGGCTTGAAGTTCTTCTTTACCTGCCCCGCACCCACCTCCCCTGCTGCTGCTCCACAGGACTTGCTCTTCCAAACATTCAGGGAGGCCTCCTGTGAGAGTTCTCAGTCTTAACATATTTCTCACTCCTAAGCCCCTACCCTCAGACACTGTATACACATCTTTCCTTGGGATCTTTTTCTCCCTCCATAAAAATGTCCATTTCAGCCGGGCGTCGTGGCGCACACCTTTAATCCCAGCACTTGGGAGGCAGAGGCAGAGGCAGTCGCATCGCTGTGAGTTCGAAGCCAGCCTGGTCTACAAAGGGAGACCAGGACAGCCAAGGCTACACAGAGAAACCCTGTCTCAAAAAACCAAAAAAAAAAAAAAAAGTCCATTTCAAAGCAGGAATTTTTGCTCAATGCTCTGTCCCTGGGACAGTATTTTCACCTCTAATCCAGTCAACCCCCACCCGCATGACCAATGACTGAGGTCAGTTCTGGCCAGACAATAGTCTTGTTTGAACTCTTGTTCCTTCTAAACCAGAACTGGAGCCTGGCATGGTGGCGCACGCATTTAATCCCAGCAGAGGCAGGCGGATTGCTGTGAATTCGAGGCCAGCCTGGTCTAGAAAGAGAGTTCAGGACAGCCAAGGCTACACAGAGAAACCCTGTCTTGGAAAAAACAAATAAACAAACAAACAAACACCAGAACTGGCTCTCTGACTGCAGAGACCCTCTGCACCTGTACCTCTCGCTGGCCTGAACTTCCTGTGTAGACCTACTTGGCCTCGGATCAGCATCAGTCCTGGCCCCTCTGGCCCCTGAGTGCTACAAAGCTTGGTGTTTGCTGGTTCAAGGAGACCATTCTCATACACAAGTGGGACAGTAACTTTCCCCTGCTGGAAACATCTCGGGAGTCTGTGCTGTTTAGGTTGGCTGGTTGGTTTTTGAGACGGTTTCTCTGTGTAGCCTTAGCTGTCCTAGACTCTCTTTGTAGACCAGGCTGGCCTTGAACTCACAGCAATCCACCACCTCTGCCTCCCTGAGTGCTGGGAGTACAGGTGTGTGCCACTACACAGGGCCTGGTTAAGAGTCTTTTGCTGTTTTTCTTGGTTTTAATTTTTGTCAACCTGACATAAGCTAAAGTCATCTTCAAAGAAAGAAAGGTCAATTGAAGACTGGCTCCCATCAGACTGGCCTACAGGTAGTCTGTGGAGGCGTGTTCTTTTATGTTCATTTAATGTTCAATTAATGATTGATGTGAGATGGCCCAGCTCACTGTGGGCAGGTAGACCTGGGTGGTGTAACAAATGCAAACGGAGCGAGCCATGGAGAGCAAGCCAATAAGCGGTGTACCTGGTGTACCTCCGTGGTCTCTGCTTTACTTCCTGCCTTGACTTCACATTGAACCCCTAGCTGGAAGATGAAATTAACCCTTTCCTCCCCGCACTTCTTTGGTCATATTTCATCACAGCAACAGGAAACTAACTAGACAGGATAACTCTATGACAGAATATGTTTCAGCTTCGAACCCAGCTCCAGCCCCACACACTGGGGCTACATTCCATAAGTGGCTCTGTCCACAGACCCTGGGTGGGATGACCCATGCTCAAGAGACTGCTGGCCACTGCAGAATGAGTCCAGAGGTCTCCCCCCACCTCCTCATCCCTGGGAAAGAGTTCAGAGGCCTCCCTCTCTACACCACTGCCTTAAACCCCTGACTGGTGGACTTCTGGCCCCATTCCAGAATTGCAGCTGGTCTATCCTGAGGCCCAAGATCTCAGATTTACTTTTTTCCAAATCCTCTTGTGATAACACTGCCAGGCCTATACTTAAGAAGCCAAGCCTTGAGGCAACAGAGATGACTCAGTGGCTAAGCACACGTGCAGTCCTTCCAGAAGCCCTGAGTTCAATTCCCAGCACCCACATCAGATGGCTCACAACCACCTGTCTCTTCAGCTCCAGGGCCACCTGATGCACCTGGCCTATGAAAGCAACTGCACTCATGTGCATGTGCCACACCCCAAACATATACATATAATTTAAAATAGGAATTTTAAATCTTCAAAAGGCCACAAAAAAAAAAAAAAAAGTGAGTCTAGGACAGCCAAGGCTACACAGAGAAACTCTGTCTTGAAAAACCAAAAAATTAAATTAAAAAAAAAAAAAAATGTTCAAAAGGAGCCAGGTGTGGTGGAGCACATCTGTAACCCTAGTGCTTGGGAAGACAGGCAGATCTCTGAGTTCGAGACCAGCCCAGTCTACAAAGCAAGTCCAGGAGAACCAAGATTACAGAGAAACCCTCACTCAAAAAAAACAGAAATCAAAAAAGAAAAAAAAAGTTTTTTCCAAAAGGAATTCAAGCCTCTCCTTTGATCCCCTCTGCTTACTGAGGAGCTCACTGAGGCTCAGGTTACAAAGTCACCTGTCCAAGAGCACGTGATTACACAGTAACAGAGCTCTGAGCCCCAGGCCTGGGACTGAACCACTGTTATCACAGTGCTAGCTATCACTTGCCAGACACAGCCTGGCTCTGAGAAAAACACCACCAGATGTCACAGACTCAGACAAGTTTCAAAAAAAGTTTTATGGGATCTGCATAGTGCTAAAAATCAGTGTGTGTGTGTGTGTGTGTGTGTGAATGTGTGAGTGTGAGTGTGCGAGTGTGAGTGAGTGATTAGGGTTTGGACCTAGGACCGCATGCATAACAGGCAAACACTTGCCACTAAGCTGTGTCCTCATTTACTTTCTGAGACAAATGTCTCTGAGTTGCCCTGAGTTCCTGATTCTCCTGCCGCAAATTCCTAAGTAGCCAGGATAACAGGAATGAACTGCTAGGGTTCTGGTAGAATTAATCTTTACTTAAATTTTATTTCTCAGATAGGATCTTAATATTAGCTCAGGGCAGCCTCAAACGTATAGTATTGCCCCTGCTCATGCCTCAGAAGTACTGCAACTACAGGGTGAGCCACCACCCTCAGGCTTTTTTTTTTTAAAAAGGTTTTTTGAGACAGGGTTTCTGTGTAGCCTAGGCTCATTTTGTAGACCAGCAGGGCCTCGAACTTACAGAAATCCACTCACCTCTGCCTCCCGAGTGCTGTGATTAAAGGTGTAGCCAACCTGCCTGGCTAAATTTTTTAAGTGTATGAGTGTTTTGCCTGCATGTATGCCACATGTGCGCAGTGCCCAAGGAGGCCAGGAAAAAGGCGTTGGCTCCCCTGTGATTAGAGTTGCAGAGGGAGGGAGCTGCAGAGCCACCATATGAGTGCTAGGATTCAAACCCAGGTCCTCTGGAAGAGCAGCTACCGAGCTCTCTCTCCAGCCACTAAAAGGACATTTTAACATAGAAATTTAGATACAGAGACTTTTCCTGAAAACCTGGGCTTCCTTTACCCTGACACTGAATAGCAGCAATAGGGCTGCTGGTGCCAATTGCTCCCGAACCTCTGGCACCCAAACATACCACTTCTGTTCCTACCTCCGTGGGCATTTACCTTGACAAACCCAAGCTTTGCCCTCATGTGACTCTGAGGAGCTCACAGCCTACAGAAGGAGCATGTTTACAGACTGGCCTCCGCCCACATATACCAGAGGAAAGAAAGACTATTTGGAGGAAGTGAAGAGGGCAGAAGCTGTGAGTGTGTGTCCTACAAGTGAGCAATCTAAGTATATTAAATAATAAGAGCCGTGCCAGCTTCGTGAAATGGAGGAAGCAACCCGCCAGGAAAAGAAGGCCAAGATGAAAGACCGGGTCCGCTGAACCCTAACCTGCGCTGCTCTGCTTAAAATCACATTTGGTGAGAGCCAACAGAAAAGAGCCTGAAAGCTCTTCCCATTGAGTTCATGGCTTCCTGAGACATAAAAAGTAAAAGACTACAAGAAGCAAGTGTGGTGTCTTCTCCAAAGAAAGACTTTTAAAAGGACCGCTCTACAGCTGTCAATTAGAGGGAGCAGGGTACAGCAGGAGAGGAAACAGATTAGAAAGGAAAAGGCCATGGGATTGGAGACAGCTTAGCAAGAAGAGCTGAGGTAGCTAAAATATAGGGATGGCATAAGGCAGTGAGAGGCAAGCTAAGCCAGCCCTCGGCCACCATAGTGAGAATTATTGGTCTTATCCAAAGATGGCAGCGCGTATCTGTAAACTCAATGCTCAGGAGGCAGAGCACCACAGGTTCCAGGCCAGTCTAGGCTACAGAACAAAACCTGTCTCAAAGCCAAACAAAAAATGAAAACTAAGACACGGTCAAGTGGGGCCTCACAGTAATTCCAGCGCACGGGAGGCAGAGGCAAGCTTGCCTCCTGTTGAGTTTGACGCCACCTGGTCTTTACAATGAGACTCTATGTAAAACAAGAAACACCAAAAACTACGCCTGTGAACTCAGCGGTAGACAGCTTGCCTAACATGAGCAAGGGGCTGAGCTCCTTGAGCATGGAAAACAAAAAAGTGGTTTTTGTTCAGAGTACTTGGTACAACGAAAATTAAAGCGGGTGGGGGTGGGGGTGGGGGTGGGGAGTGGGGTGACAGACGCAGATGTGCTCTTCTGGTGCCTTTCCTGGCTCTGGCAGGAAGAGACTACTAAGCGACTAGGGCCAGAGAGAAGGCTCTGAAAACCATCTCCTCACCAGGCCTGCTCTTCCCCTCTGAGGGAAACCCTATCTTAGTCCAAAGCACACAGTAAGAAAAGTGAGCAAATGAAGAGTGGACAGGACGGGGCTTCCTACTCAGGCTCCTGTTTTCTTTCACTTCTATTTTTTTTTCTCTCTCTCTGTGTGGCCTTGGCTGTCCTGGACTCGCTTTGTAGACCAGGCTAGCCTCGAACTCACAGCGACCCGCCTGCCTCTGCCTCTCGAGTGCTGGGATTACAGGCGTGGGCCACTACTGCCCGGCTTTCTTTCACTTCTTGAACTCCTTTGACACCCGAGGCATATGAGAGGAGGCTTCAGAGCCCACGGCCCCTCTACGTAAGCCATCTAAGGATGGGCGTGGTAGTCAGACCTGGTTTGGTGTCTGGTGGAGGCAGCAGCAGCTCACGAAGCTGGGAGTCTTTAATATCTTCAATCCAGCGGAGGTCCAAGAGCCGCAGTGCAGGCAGTGGGGCGGAGCCCAGGGCAGAGACAGAGAGCCAGGAGCACCCAGAAAGCACCAACTCCTGCAAGCCTAGAATCAAGGAAGGAGGCAGGGGCTAGAACGTCACCCAGCACCTGACTCTGCTCCTGTCCGTCTGTCCTGACTCATCACCAGCCCTACCTTGCAGTCGGTTCAGAAGCCACATGAGCTGCTTTTTGGAGACACCTGTCCAGCTGAGGTCCAGAGCACGTGGCTGGCGGCGAACCACCCCACTAAGCATGGGTGGGGTCAGCGACTTTCTCCGGCTTAGGTCCATCCGAGGCCACAGACGCTTGTCATAGCACCTGCCAACCACAGGGGGGAGACAAGAGTCCTCAGTCCCAACTCTTTAGGAACCCACTATTAAACACCCCAGTTCTCTCCTGTCACCTCACTGCTAACTGGAAGCAAGACCCTGAAGACCCTGGGCAAGTCCATTCCTCTCCCGGAGTCAGAAAGACCAGTTATAAGTTGAAGATAATGACTCGGGCTGCTTGCCCCACAGGGCTGCTTTAAGATCAAATGAAGTAATTACAGCTCATGGACCTTACAACTTATAAAGAAAGCACTTTGCCAGATAGCTACACGAACACCACATACAGTATTTGATGCAATTAATGCCAGAGAGATCTGAAAGCAGCCCCCAGACCCTAGACTCTCCCTCCCCCCCACGCCCATTTCTCTCTCTCTCTCTCTCTTTTTTTTTTGAGACAGGATTTCTCTATATAGCCCTGGCTGTCCTGGACTCACTCTGTAGACCAGGCTGGCCTTGAACTCACAGAGATCCACCTGCCTCTGCCTCCCTTAGTGCTGGGATTACTGGCGTGCACCACCACGCCCGGCTGACTCTGGGCTTCTGTGTCCTCTCCCTTACTAAGTTATGACGGCTCACAGGCACCGGTGGACTTCACTCTGCCATGTGTGTAGCCAGTGCTGGACTTCCGGCCCTAATAAGCTCTGTCTGCTGGATCGCAGCTGCCCTCACTAGGATGTTAAGTCCCACGGAGGCTGATTTGACCTTTTTCACTTGATCCCCAGCATCCAACACACCGAAAGTACAGGCTAGTTACCACACACACCTTAACTGAATGAATCAAGCCAGTGTGAACCACTTCAACAATTCACTCACCACTTTGCACTTATTCAGTAAGTGTTTAGGCCCAGAAGGTCCCGGGCGCTGGAGCAACAAATAATGCATGGCTTCTGAAGAAAGGTAAACAGTGAGTGGCGAGACTACAAATGTTCCATCAAGTGCCCCTTCCCTGGCATCCAAAAGCACACTGTCAGTGTCAGGAAACTCCCACTGAACGACACGGGCAGTCAGAGCAGCGGGCCTGGGCTGACGTCCAGGGACTCTTAGGCTGAAGGAGGAATTACTGAACTCCAATTGTCTCGCTGTCTGTCTGCTTCTCTGCCTAACATGGGCTTAGGCTTATTTTTTGTTTTTTTGTTGTTTGTTTGCTTGGCATAGGAGATCACATTGTAGCCCACGCTGATCTGGAACTCACTTTGTAGCTCAAACTGGCCTGGAACTCACCATTTAGGCCACCTTAGAACCTGAGGTGAGCCAGGCATGGCGATGTGCCTTTAGATGCAGCGCTCAGGAGGCACAGACAGGTGGATGAGGCTTTGTAGAGAGACCCTGACTGCAACCACAACAACCACAGCAACCACAACAACCACAGCAACCACAACAACCACAACAACCACAACAGGCCTTGAGGTAGTCCTACCTCAGCTAGGACTGCAGGCGTGCGCCACATTTGGCACGAGTTTATCTTTAAGTCATTCTCTGTCTGCACTTAAAACCAGTGTTGTACTGGGAACAGCGGCGCACAGATGGAGACAAGACCATCAGGAAGGAGGCAGGCCTCAGCTACGAGACCCTGTCCTAAGCACAAACAAAATCCAAATAGCAGACAGCAGTGGTTCACACACATGCAAAGCTTAAACGTAAGGGCTAGGGATACTGGGGCAGCAAAATGCTCATCCCGAGAGCCTGGCGCCTGCCTGGCTTCCAGCCTCCGACCCCGTGCAAAGCTGGGGAGAGACCACACTCCTCAGGCCTCCTCTGATCATCACACCTTCTCCCAAACAGAATCTTTAAAAGACCAGTCCGCAATGCACGGTGGGATACTGTCACCAAAAGCTGTTGAGATGACTCGGTAAGTAAAGGCACTACTTGACCCAGGGCGGTGATGGCGCACGCCTTTAATCCCAGCACTCGGGAAGCAGAGGCAGGAGGATCCCTGTGAGTTGAGTCCAGGACAGCCTGGGCTACACAGAGAGAAAGCCCACCAAAACCAAACAACAAAAACAAGGCGGGGGGGGGGGGGGGGGGGGGGGGGGGGGGGGGGGGGGGGGGGGGGAGGGTACTGCCTGACCTGATGAATGACAGAGTTGATTCCCAGGACACCTCACCCCACCCTACACAGGAATGAATAAATATAATAAAAAAGCCAGTCAAGAAATGAAATTTAAATAAACACAATGAGACCTATTACACTCTAGCCAGGAGTTGCTCTGGCTGTAGGCTACCTAAAATCTACAGCCAATTAAACAGGTGATATGGATTAGAAAGGTGCTAAAGATGCAACCCCTCTCAATAGACTTTGCTTTTGAGACAGGGTTTCTCTGTGTGCTTCTGACTGTCCTGGTCTCACTCTGTAGACCAAGCTGGCCTTGAACTCAAGAGACCCACCCGCTGGGATTCTAAGTGCTGGGATTAAAGGCCTGCGCCATCACCGCCCAGCTAGACTTCCTTTTCAAAACTAAGAGATTTAGTTTTGATTTACTGTCACTTAAAAGGGTCAGGTAACTGGGCACAAAGCACATGCTGGTAGCTCTAGCTTCTCAGGAGGCGGAGGTAGAGGCATCACTCAGCCAACGAGTTTGAAGTCACATTGGGCAACGGAGCCAGAGCCTGACTCAAAACACAAACAAACTGGGTGTGGAAGTGTACAGCTGCAAAGCCCGAACCAGCAAGGCCAACAAGAGAAAAGCTTCACAAGTTTGAGGCCTGCAAGGGCTACATTACTAAGACCCTGCCTCAAGGAAACAAAACAAAAAAATGAGGAAGAGAAAGAACCACCACCAATCCCCACCAAATAAAACCTCGCCAACACTCCACAGCTGAAATTCGTTTCAGCAAAGGACTCAAAGCAGGCTTCAGCCTAACCCAGTCCCTCTGCTACCTACTTCCTATGGTCTCCCCCCACCCCGCCCCCTTGGTTTTTTGAGACAAGGTTTGGCTGTCCTAGACTCGCTTTGTAGACCAGGCTGGCCTCAAACTTACAGAGATCCACCTGTCTCTGCCTCCCAGAGTGCTGGGATCACAGGCGTGCGCCACCATGCCCGGCTGAGACTGTGAAGAAAGCAGCCTTACTCCATGAGGGGGAGGGTGGACAAAGGCAGGGTCTGTCTCCACAGGGGAGCAACTCTGGGAAACTCAGGTGGCAAGCAAAAACAAGGACAAGTCGCCTTAACACAATGGTGCTGATGACTACAGGACTAATAGGATGTGTTCATCTGAGGTTTACTGTGTATCGAGTTCTGTTATAAGCATCAAGCATTCCCACATCATCCCTGGGAGAGGATTATCACCACCTTCATACAGTTAAGTAACAAAAGGCCGGGCTAGAGAGATGGCTCAGTGGTTAAGAGTACTGACTGCTCTTCCGGGGGACCCAGGTTCAATTCCCAGCACCCACAAGGCAGCTCACAGCTGTCTGTAACTCTAAGATCTGACACCCTCACACCAATGCACATATATTTAAAAAAATTAAATATAAATAAAATATTTAAAAAAAGAAACAGGGCTGGAGAGATGGCTCAGGGGTTAAGAGCACTGCCTGTTCTTCCAAAGGCCCTGAGTTCAATTCCCAGCAACCACATGGGGGCTCACAACCATCTACTAATGAGATCTGGTGCTCTCTTCTGGTGGGCAGGTACACACGCAAGCAGAATATGTATAAATAATAAATAAATATATTTAAAAAAAAAAAAAGAAAAAAAACAAAAGGCCCAGAGAGGTTAAAAAATGTACTCAAGGCCAGGCGTGGTGGATCAAGGACAGCCTGGTCTACAGAGTGAGTCCAGGACAAGCAAGGCTACACAGAGAAACCCTGTCTTGAAAAAAAACAGAAAAAAAAAATGTACTCAAGGGCCACAGAGAGGGCTCAGTGGCTAAGAGCAAAGTAAGCACTGCTCTTGCAAAGGACCAGGGTTTGATTCTCAGAACTCACAACTGCCTGAAGCTCCATTCAGGGGATCCAACATGCTCATGCATGCCTGTGGTGCACAAAACTCACACGAGCATACACACATACATAAATAGGTTAATTAAAACCAAAACCAAAACCAAAACCTTGTTCAAGGATCCATAGTTATTAAGTGGATGGTGCCTGAACCCTGGATGGCAAAAGGCAAGGATGAGGCTTGGGAGGCCAGGGTAGCAGTTGGGAGGTGGAGAGGGCTGCAACGCCGGCAGCACCTCGTCACCACAGCTACAGACCAGAAGCGAAGAATATAAGCTATGGAGATCTAAACCCTGGCTCTCCCACCTCCACACTTGGGGAGACCTTGCTGGGCCTCCATTTCCCAAGCCATAAAATGGGCTAACAGGTCTGACTTCAAAGGCTTGCTACACCAACAAAGGGAACAGCCCAAGAAGACTCAGGCTGAGGCAGAGCATATGTCCAATGGGACTAGGCACTGGCTGCAGGTGACAGAGAGAGCACCTTGGATGCCTTTTTAAGCTGGGGGTGGGGAGGTGACACTGAGACAAGAGGCACTTAAAAAACACACACACACACACACAAAGCACGCAGAATTCTTGAATAGGCAGGCCTGGACATCCCCCTGTTTTGACTCCAGCCAACCCCCAACATCCTTCTGTAAACCCTTCACTGCAGTTTCAAACCTCATCTTGCAGAAGTCCCCTGGGGACAGAGCTGGGCCAGCCCTAAGCAAGTGCTCTCTGCAGAATCAGCTTCACGGGGGGGGGGGGGGAAGAGATCACAGCTAGCTCTCCCTTCTGAGGGGGCTTCCTAACACTACCACTATCCTCCAGCCTCCCACCAGCCAGCCTTGACCATGTGCCAGTCCCTCCCTTCCTCCCTTTTGTGCCCACGTCCTTGAAAGCTAGTGTCTACCTAGTACATCAACGCCTCCTCCACAACCCCCCTGCCCGCCCTTTGCCTCCCAGTTCTAAATAATCAAAGCCACCAGACAGGAAAGCCTGCAACTGCCTGCTCTCCCACTTACAAACCTCTCCAGCTACACCCTCTTCTACCTCTTTCCACACCCCATCTTCATTTATGCTCGCTCAGGGTTGTGTTAGGAGCTAGTGAATGCCAGGCGCCTCCTCAGAGCCCGGGGATGCAGTAGGATTCAAAGGATCAAGGCCCTGCCTTGGAGTGGATGTCTCTGACTCTGGCTTTGGCTAGCCCTCTCTCTAATCACAGCAAGGTGTGTGTGTGTGTCTAGAGATAGGACCCGGGTCTTCAGGATATTAGGCAAGCACTCTACCACCAGGCCTTCTGATAGCAAATGCAGCAACTACCTTTGGTCACTGATCTCCTGTACCTCCCCCATCAACATGCCCCACAGCTCAGCATTCCTCCCTCCCTCAGCCTTTCTTTTCAGAGGGCCCACCTCCCTCCTTCTTGCATCTCCCAAATCCTTGGGTTGCTCTTTCTCTAGCTCATGGTCATGTTGTCTCTCTCTTATCACAGCGGCTCTAACTAAACCTATGGGCCGCAACCCCTTTGGGGGTTGAATGACCTTTTCACAGAGGTCACCTAAGACCACTGGAAAACACAGATATTTATGGTTTATAACAGTAGCACTTTTTTTTGGTTTTGCTTTGTTTTGTTTTGTTTTTTTTCAAGACAGGTAGCCTTGGCTGTCCTGGACTCACTTTGTAGCCCAGGCTGGCCTCGAACTCACAGCGATCAACCTGCCTCTGCCTCCCAAATTTTTTTGGTTTTTCAAGACAAGTTTTCTCTGTGTAGCCTTGGCTGTCCTGGACTCACTTTGTAGCCCAGGCTGGCCTCGAACTCACAGAGATCTGTCTGCCTCCGCCTCCCAAGTGCTGGGGTTAAAGGAGTGCACAACTGCCTGTTGAGGGTCACCAGAACACAACATGAGGAACTATTAAAGGGTACAGCATTAGGAAGGTTGAGAATTGCTCTAGTCCTGCAGGGAGCCTACAGGATGAAATCTCTCACAGTAGCACAAGCCTTGCTTTCTCAGCAGTGGAATCTGCCTCATAATCTGGGTTCTTCCCTGTCTGCTGACACTGTCCCTCCTCTGTGATTCCCAAGCTTCAGACATATTGCTATCTCCCAGCCAGGCTCCTGGGCCGCAAATTCCGTTGATGTTCACTATAGAGTCTTCGCAGGCAGTGAGTGAGTCAAGCAAGTCTAAGCCCTTTCTCTGCGGTACAGAGGCTTGAACCCAGGGCCGAGATAAACAGGTGCTCTGTCACCAAGTCACCTCCACACTGCTGCCCTCTGTAGAAGCAGCGCAGGCTCTTAACTGATGAGCCATCTCTCCAGCTGTCCCCCACCCCCCACCCGGCGCCTTGGCTTTTGAAACAGGGTCTCTTACCAGGAACTAGGGCTTGCTCATCAGGTCAGGCAGGCTGGCTAGCAAGGCCCAGGAATTCTCCTGTCTCAATGCTGGCCTTTTACACGTGGTTCTGGGGATGATATGCAGGTCTGCACGAAAAATACCATATCCCCATTCCCCCCCCACCTTCCCTTTTTTTTTTTTTTTTTTTTTTTAATGTAGCCCTGGCTATCCTGGAACTCCGTATATGTAGACCAGACTGCCCTCAACTCACAGACATTCACCTGCCTCTGCCTCCCCGAGTGCTGGGATTAAAGGCGTGCACCACTGCTCAGCCCGCCTAGTCCTTTTATCCTGAGAAGTGTCTAATAAATTGCCGAGGCTGGCCTGGAAGTAACCATCTTTCTGCCTCAACCTTCCAAGCAGCAGCATTACAGACCCATAGCCCCAAGCCCTGTGGCCATTTCTCTTCTCACTGAGGTGTGTGGTGCAATACAGAGGCAGGAGGGGTCTCAGCAAGACACCATCTTCTCACCTCCTGCACAGAGGCTCAATCTGTACCCCCTCCCTGCTGCTCCTGCTTGAGTGACCAGACCTGGCAGAGCTTCCTGATGTGTCCCCTACTGTGGTCCCCACAGGTCTCTGCTCTGCCTTAGCCGGTTCTTCTCACCTGAAGGCACCATTTCCTATGGGCTTAGTACCCTCAGGCACTATGCTTAGTGCTCTGCAGGAGCCGCCTCATTAAATCCCACAAGGTAAATAGGACTTGGCTTCTGTATCTGAGGAGTCAGCCTCCCACAGATGGAGACATTCAAAACAGAAATTGCTTAGGTACTGAAAAAGACCTGCTTTGTTACTCCCTAAACAATATGGTATAGTAACTATTTACATATAATTTGAACTGTATTAGATATGGTAAGTCATCTAGGGATTGAGCAGATCAGATACAAACACTGTGCTGTTTGAATTTTGGTATCCTGAAGTGGAGGGCCGTCTTAGAGCCAATCCTTCTTAGGATTTGAGGTCCAACTATATTCATACACATCCCAGACTACTAGTAAGCAACAGAGGCCTTAAGAGCCACAGGCCAGGCTGCAGGGCCCACACTGGGAAACGCTCTCTTTGTCCACTTCCAGTCATAGGTCTCTTCTGGATCCCAGGTCTCAAGCACAGAGATAGCCTGAAAGGAATGCACAGTTATCTCCCCAGACTGTATCAGATGGCACGGGAACCCTCAGCAATCTCTGTGGCTGTGCCCATGCTGCAGTCTGTCTGTGAACTCTTCCAGAGCACAGCGCCTAAGACTGAAACATTGGTCTTTCAATCAGGACCTGCAAGCCCCTGTGAACAGTACTGATCCAGAGTTAAGGCTCTCTTTCTACGTGCCAGGTATTCTGCTCAGGTCTGGTGGGCTGTCTATCTCACAAAAACTGCCGGGAGAACTGTCCTGGTTTTACATGAAGAACCTTAGGTCAGGCCTGGTGGTGCAGGAGGAAAAGGATCACAAGGCCAGCCTAGACAACTTGAAGACCCTTCTCAAAAAAAAAAAAAAAAAAAAAAAAAAAAAAAAGGAAGCTGGGCAGTGGTACCGTGTTGACTTTAATTCCAGCATTAAAGAGGCAGAGGCAGGAGACCAGCCTGGTCTACAGTTAAGTTACAGGACAGCAAGAGCTGTTACACAGACAAACCTTGTCTCAAAAATTAATCACTTAATTAAAAAAAAAAAAAAGATGGCTCAGGGTATAATTCAGTGGTGGAGGACTTGCCTATGCACCAGGCCATGGGTTCAATTCCTAGTACAGGGAAGGAAGAAAAGGTGGGAGGAAGGATTAAAAAAAAAAAAGAAGAAAAAAAAAAGAGTGAGAGAAAGGCATGAGGAAGTTAAAAAACTACCCCAAGGGCAGAGACTCACTGGAGCAAACAGTCTACCAGAGGCATTTGCCTCTAGCTCTTCACATACCAGCCTCTCTGACTCCAGAGAAACAGAAGCCTCTCCAGACCCTGTCCCAAAGGAAGAGGGCGGAGCTTAGCTTAGCCCCTAACCTGACTAGCAGGCTTCAAGCATGCCTCATCCTCTCGTGGTGCTGCTATTATGTGAACAGAGATAACTCCTTGTTTTTTTCCTTTTGCATGGGGATAGGGGTTGCGGGGAGTCAGGAGTCATGAGGGCAATTGGGACACAACAATGGAGGACACTGATGGGGACACAGGACACAAAGTGTCATTACATAGCTAAGACTGGCCTCCGGTTCAGACTCCTCCTGCCTCAGCCTCATGTAGAAGCCCTGATGGAAATCTTGAGTCCTGGGGGAAACCTTGAATTTATTCACTTAGCGAAACATTCCTTGAGCACTATCTATACTGCCTTTGTACTATGCTGGGGATATGAAGATAAAAATCGATACAAAGTATGTGTCCCCAACCCCGGAAACCAATGGGAACAGGAAAATAAAGAAAGAATGAAAGCTTGTCCACATGCCAGAGGCCTCTGTGTGCTCCATTAGGGGAACAGCACGCTGTGGGAACGTGATGGAGGAGGAAGCTTGTGGGGAGAAGACCAGAAGGAAAGATAGGCTTTGGGGGATGACCAGCATTTCTCAAGAGGGTTAGGAGACAATTGGGGGTTAGGGGGTTAGGGTTAGGAGGGAAGGGGCAGCTGGCTCAGGAGCCCAGGCCACCCATGGCTGCTTTAGAGGTCAAGGGTTACCTGTAAAGGTTTTCTCTCCACATCCAAACTCCTGGTTCTATTATCTCTTCTCCACAGAGCCACTGGGAGGGTTAAGTGAGCTCCCAGTAACCATGAAAGGGTCACATTACCATATAGACCCAAGAAAGAAGGCCAAGACTCAGAGAGAATCAGAGACCCATTACAGGTCACCTAATGAGCAAGAACCATGGCAGCAATGGAACTCAGGCCTGTCTGGCCACTCACCAGCGGCTCCAAGTCCGGCAGACTCGCATGCAGACACACAGCTCTCGGGGTCCAAGGTGCTGGAAGACACGGAGCCAAGCAGCCCGAGGCAGGGGGTGGTCGGATCCAGCAGCCAAAGGCAGAGTGTCAGGCTCGGGGCTTCGAGGCGGGGGCCGTACCACGTGCCGCTCCAACTGTGGAGGTCGTGGTGGGGGGGCAGGGCCCAGGGGCCAACTGAGCAGTGGCCCCCCACTGCCAGGGCGTACAGCCCGCCGCCCCCCACGGTTCTCCTTCTCGCCAGAGCTGCCCCTGGCTGGCCGACGCCCATTCCGAGCCTCCCCAGGAGCTTCGTCCTCACTAAGCGATGTGCCAGATGAGTCTGAGTCCGAGTCTGAGTCCGAGGAGGAAGAAGAGGTATCAGGCACCCGCTCCAGCAGCTGGCACATACGCTTGAAACGCTCGAGTTTCTCCCTCTGTGGTGATGGGGCTGGCACTGCCGGGCCCTCAGCAGACGCCATAGGTGGCTTGGGTTTCTGCAAAGAGACAGGTGAGGCTGTACTAGGGCCTAGAGTGTACTTTCCCCAACCTCTCACCCAAAAGGAAGTCACCAGAGGACGAACAGCCCCAGGAGACACAGTCCCGAGCTCCTAATTGTTCCCTAAAGAATCCGTCTCTGGCCTTTAGATTCCTTATCTCTGGTATGAAGGCACTATCCAAAGTCCAGGTGGCCTGGTGGGCCTGTCAATGGCTCGTGAACCCCCCAGGGACCTCGTGTGCACTGATGGCTTGCCTCGTCAGTTCTGGGGTGTGGAAGGGCCTGCTTGACCATCTACAACACAGAACAGCTAGACTAGACAACCCACAGCGTGGGAGTCCTGGGGAGAGCAGCCACGCTGACTCGAGAGACAACTTGGGGTAACCCTTTTAGACACGAGGAGACTGAGTAAGGTTCGAAAAGACTAGGCAACCTGTCCAAGATTACACACCGGCACTCTGTGGGGGATCTGGACAGTCAGCAGAGCCTCGTGTGTGGATTGCTAGTGCACAGTGATGTCAGGAGTCTACTGTGCTGTATGACCGCGGGCCAATTTTTTTTATCCTCTCTGGGCCTTGTTACTTGTCTATCTCACTGGATTTATCCGGCTGTGAGATGGGAGAAGAGGTAAGGAAAGCAGTTCTGCCTTTACCTCAGAAAACCCATTTGCCAGCCCAGAGTAGCTAACAAGTTGCCATGGCCACATAAAGAATCAGTAATCTGGCAGAAACATACATTCAGTTCTTTCCACTTAGGCTTAGAAAACTGAGGGAAATGGGCCAGACAGTATCCTAAAGGCTGCTATGACCTGGACCCAGGGTGGTTTTCCACCCAACTCCTTCCAGGGATCCATAGGGACATGTGGGTTTAGGGCAAGACAAAGCAAGCAGGAAAGAGCAGATCTCAGTCTCCATGACAGAAGGTAGGGCAAGGAGGGGCGGGCGGGGGGAGGTCCCAGGCACACCTCCCAGTTCTCGGGAGGGAGCCCAGGGTGGCAGGACGAGAATGCCTGGCTCGGATTCAGAACCCTGGGGGGCAGAAGGCCGGGGCTGCCTGGGTCCGTTCCTCGGAGGAGGCAGGCATCTCCACCCACCTTCTTCAAGTGCCTCTCTCGGCCTCCTTTCACCTACCGAGGCAAGGAGATACAGGGAAGAATGAGACTCCATTAGAGGCCCTTACTGACTACCAAACTAAGGGCCGCGTCCTCTTCTAGGACTACAAATCCCAGAAGCCCCCATCTCAGGAAGAACACTCAGCATGCTAACCTTGTAATCAGTGGCATGGTTTACTGAGCATGCTCCTCAGCTTCTTTCTTCCCCCTCAGGCTTTTCCCAAGCCCTTCCCTCCGCCTCTGTAGTTCTTTGAGCATGCTCTGTTACTCCTCCCTAACCCTTCAGGTCTCTCAAAGATTCCTGGCCTGTACCAATTACCCGTCGCTTATGTTTCTTCTTCAGAGTGACCATGCTCTAGCCATAGCTCCCACTACAACTCCCAACCACCTCTGGGAGAACCCACGTGGCCTGGCTCCCCAGGTCAGGCAGGATCTGGCTCTATAACCAACCCCCACTAGTCTAAGACTACAGCTCCCAGAATCCCATGGGCTAAAACCAGTGCCCGCCCACTTCCGCTTACCTTTTTCCTTGGGGTGGGGGTCTCATTCCCCGCCTCCCTCTCCTTCCGTTTGGGGGGCCCAGACACATCGTCAGGGGGAGGGCCAGCAGGTAAGGGTCCCTTTCTTCTGGGCAGAGGTGGAGGTGGTGGCTCCTCCGTCAGCTTCCATCCACCCCCTAGGTTAGCGCCTTCCTCACCATTGTCAGCCCTACGGCGCCCTGGACCCTCACCTGCATCCTGGAAAGTGTAAGCTAGGGATGAGGCCCCACCTAGTCCCCGACCTCCCCCCCTCCCCCTACCTGAGCCCAGCTTTACCTTGCTTGTCCGTCCTTCCTGCGTACATCGCGGGCACTCCCAGCAGTTGGGGATCTCTGAGTTGATAACCCCCTCAGCCTTTCCCATCTGTAGGCAAGAGACCAAATAATGGATGGACGGAAGGTGCCAACATGCCCAGAGACAGTGTGACCTACCTCCCCGCTCCTCCCTAACCAGTCTCCCCTAAACCAGGCTGCAGGGTACCCCGGGGGCTATCACCTTCAGGCAGCCAGGGTGGACGATCTCGTTGCAGATTGTACACTCCATGAGGCTCAAAGTAAACTTCTCCTCCTCTCCATCCACCGTATCCTCCTTCCCAGCTTCCCCACACAGGAGGCAGACAGCTGTGTGTGGGAGCACGGGCTGTTGGGCGAGATGAGGCATCAGAGACCCCATAAGCAAGCCGCAGAGTAAAGACCCTTCGCAGTCAGCCGGAGGCTGAAGTAGCTTCAGAACCCACAGGCCAAATCCTTAATTTGGGCCTTTTGCCAGAGTGACCTTCAGCAATTGCTTTAACCTCACTGTTCTGGCGTCTTTAAAATGGGGTAAAGGAGACGGGCGTGATGGCGCACACCTTTAGTCCCAGCAGAGGCAGGCGGATTTCTGACTTCGAGGCCAGCCTGGTCTACAAAGCAAGTCTAGGACAGCCAGGGCTACACAGAGAAACCCTGTCTTGGAGAAAAACAAACAACAAACAAACCAAAATGGGGTAAAGGAGCTGGGTGCCGTGGCGCACTTGTGACCCCAGTACTCTGGGAGGCAGAGTCAGGCTGATCTCTGTGAGTTCGAAGCCAGCCTGGTCTACAGAGTGAGTCTAGGACCACAGAGAAATCCTGCCTCAAAAGAAAACAAACAAAAAAGCACGAGGCAGTTTAGAGCCACAGCTACTGTGTGATTGGAATGGTTAGCACAGGATCCAGGCCTAGTGTGATCCTGAGATTATAACCGGCTTGGACTGGAAGAGACCACAGGCAAGTAGCAGCAGTCAGATGGGTTGAAGAAGATAAGACAGTGGCTTGGGGCTAAGGTTGTTCAGGAGAGTCCAAGGGTTGACTAAGGCCCACGGTGAGACCAGTTAGGGAAAGGCCCATGGGAACATGTATAAAGTCACAGCTGTTATGTCTTTTTTAGGGTAGAGGCGGCAGCTCCAGACATGTGACCTTAGGAGGGCAATGGGAAGACCGAATAGTCTCAGGGATGCTGAAGGCCTTGGATCTACATCAAGGAAGGATCAGAAAGTGAGGCAAGGGGCTTGGGGACAAAGGAAGAGACCAGGCTGTAGGGGTGAAAGTGCACGCAGCAAAGACTGGCTGGCTGGAGGCGGGGAGGCAGGGAAGAGACCACGTCCCCTAGATAAGCACAGTGCCGGGCCTTTCAATAGGGCATTCATGGCGTACTACTGTCTAATCTTTGCAACTCGGCAAAAGAAACATTTTACAGAGAAGGTACTAGAAGTTCAGAGTGATCTGCTGCTCAAGGTCACAAGAGGGGGTCCTGGCCTTGGGTTCGAGATACCTGCGGGTGTGTGAAAGAGGCCAGAGAAAAGCCAAAGTTATTCTCCACGGTACATATAGATTCCTCTTACAGGTACCTGGCAGGGTCATACAGCAAGGCTGAGTTTGCTTGCTTGCTTTTTTTTTTTGGTTTTTCGAGACCAGGTCTCTCTGTCTAGCCTTGGCTGTCCTGGACTTGCTTTGTAGACCAGGCTGGCCTAGAACTCACAGTGATCCGCCCTGCCTCTGCCTTCCGAGTGCTGGGATTAAAGGCCTGCACCACCACGCCCTGCTGAAACCCCATTCTGGTTTAGTTTAGTTTCTTGGTTTTTGGTTTTTATTTGTTTTTTGTTTGTTTGTTTGTTTTGTTTTTTGGTTTGGTTTGGTTTGGTTTGATTTTTCGAGACCGGGTCTCTCTGTGTAGCCTTGGCTGTCCTGGACTCGCTTTGTAGACCAGGCAGGCCTCAAACTCACAGCGCTTTGCTTGTCTCCGCCTCCCGAGTGCTGGGATTACAGGCATGCGCCATGCGCGCCGCCACCACGCCCTGCGGCCTCCGCTTTCTGGAGACCCGAGGCAGATTCTTCTGTCGACCCCACTTTGTGACAAAGATAAAATCAAATATTTAAACATATCAGCGAAGTTAGACAGCGCCTCTAAGGAACATTCAGGGAAGCGGCTGCTAGACACCCAGAGAACACTCAGGGTGGGTGCTCCGGGCAAGTAGGCCTGGGGTTCCAAAGTAGGCCTGGGGTTCCAAAGTAGGCCAAATAGAGGGGGCAAGACTCACCGCAGTGCACTGCCGAAGCAGGCACGACTGCTTCATGCGCCCGGGCCCCCCGAACTTCTTCATGTCTCGGCAGAAATGGCAGTCCCCGCACTCAGTTCGCACACAGGCCCGGCAGCGGCGGCAGCGGGTTCGGCGTCGGCGCGCTCCGGCCCCCGGTCCCCGGCTGCTCGACGACATTGGGGGCGTCAGCAACGCCGAGGGCTACAGGCAGATAGATAGAAGTAGAGTCAGAGAGGCCTGCAGAGCCTCCCCCGAGAGAATCCTGGACGCAAGCTCTCTGCACCTCTGATGAGGCAGAGCTATTTCTACCCACGAGACTGGAAGGTCAGCCCTCTAGTGCGTGTCCTAAGTAGAGGGCCACTCCCTCTTCTAGAGACCTCCCTCCTCTAACGTTCCCTCTTGCTGGAAGCAGACACTGAGGCCCCTCCTCTACCATCCCAGGCCAGGCTTCCTGGAAAGGGCTTCAAGTCTGTTGCCTTACCTCAGGGAGCATCCAACTCATACCTGTTCCCCCAAACACCCCATGCTTTCACAGGTTTACCTCCAGACTGCAGGAGCAAACACCACCCTCATCTCTCTCCCTCTCTCCTTTCAAACCAGGTTTCTCTGACCAGACCCACTCTCCGTTTCTCATGACCCACTGTGCTCTCAACTTTCCACGACTGCCACCCCTGAGGTGGCTAAGTGTCCCTTCTCTGTCCCCAAGATATCCAATAGGATCCCTCAGGCAACCTGAGTAATTTCCCAGGTGCCCTGGGATTCTACAGTGCGGCCTAAACATCTCAACAAAATTCAAGGTGGGCTGGGGTTTTAGATTCTCCCGCCACCACCACCCCATCCCACATCTTACCAGGCTGCCTTTCATCCCTAATTGTCTGGAATCCCTGGGGCTCTCCTGCCCATGGAAACCAGATCCTCTGAAATCCCACATGGATTCAGCAAGCCTAGAGGGGTGTCTTCCCAGTCAGCCCTGCTTCCCCCTGGCTTCTCCCATTCCAAGGACTTCCAGACCATCCACGGGGTATGGGGCCCTCCAGCACTCCGGGGGAGGGGCCTAGAGGGCGGCGACTGGAGGCGGGGGATGGGGGGGCCGGAGGGAGAGGTCTGCAAAGGGCAGCAGGGTCGGGGAAGGCAGGCCAGTTGCCTAGGGTTGGAAGGTTATAGGAAGAAGGTTGGAGAGGAGTTTGGAGCAAAGGGAGGGTGAGGCTGGGGGCGGGGAAGGCAGGGAGAGGCCAGGCAGAGGATGAATGGGAGTGGGAGCTGCCCAGGTCTGGGGGTGAGGAGGAGCCGCATGAACCCACCTCACACGTGTCCCGGGAGCCATCTCTCCCTTCTCGGCAGCTCCCGGCGGGTCGGCGGCCATCGGCGGCGGGGGGGCCGGGCGGCGCGGGGCGCGGAACGCTCAGAACGCCGGGGTCCACGGCCCCCCGAGGGCGCTCGGCCCCTCCCTCCGGCGGAGGCCGGGACAGCAGCGAGTGGAGATGGGGAACGCCGGGGGCGAGGCCCTCCCACGGGCTGCGGCGCGGCCCTTCCAGGGGGAGGTCCTGCTCTGGGGGGCTCAGTCCCTCAGCCCCCCCAGGCCAACGGGGGCTCCTTGGGCGCAGGGTGCTCAGCTTCTGCCCGGGCCCCACTCAGTCCCGGGTACGAGTCTCAGCTCCCCACCCCCACCTCTCCCCAAAGCCCCCGACCCTTAACTGGCCCCTTCCCAGCTCCAACTGCCTAGGGGTCCAGGGAAAGACCCGGGGCCCCCCCACCGTTTCCGGGGTTCAAACCCCGCCCACCGCCGGTTCCCGGGGAGGGGGGGGTCGCTGCAACCTGCCCCCCTCCCCTGGGTCCGCCCCTATACTGCGGCCCCCTGACCCACAGAGACAGGGCGCGCAGAGGGGGTGAAGGAAGCTGCTCCGGCCCCGCCCCCCCAGCCTGCGCGTGCCCCCGCCCCCCCCTTTAAACGCGCGACCCTTAAGAGATAGGGATTTAAATAAAATTTGAATAAATTCTCTCCTAAAATGGGAGGGTGTAAGGAAAGGATGGGGCAGAGTCAGGAAGGGGGTGGGGGCAGTTAAGGTGTCTTAGCACCCTTAGTCCCCTAGCCTCGCGCTGCTTCGGCCCCGGGCCCTGGTCGCCGCTCTCATCCCTCCTCAGCTCCTTCCTCCTTCCTCCTCTCCTCCCTCTCCCCTCCCTTCTTCCCACCTCCTCCTCCTTTTTACTCCCTCCTTCTCCCAGAGGAACCCCGCCCCCTTCTCCCTCCTTCCTCCACCACTTCTACTTTCCAGGGTGAACGCGTGCAAAGCACGACGGGAGTTGTAGTCCTGCAAATTCCGGAGCTACCGTGGGAAAAATGGGATACTGTGGCCAGCCGGCACTACAAATAAGATGGCGAAAGGCATGCCACCCTGGGAGCCGAGCATGGCGGGAAATATAGTCCAGTTTACCCGACACTCCCGGTAGCAAGACATAGAGAAGGAGCAGGAACGATGACTACAAGCAAGATGGCCTTTTCCCCCGACCTGACCTCCTTTCCAGGCACTCACACGCCCTCTGGTCCACAACCCTTCGCGTGTGTGATACCTGACGGGAGTCGCAGTCCATCTGCTGCCTTCCCGCTGCCATTTCTATTCGTCAGGAACAATGGAAAGGTGAAAAGGAACAAGGACTACAAGCAAGATGGCGAACGAGGGCGTACACCTAATAAGTCGCTCAATTTAAGTAGGATGGGAATAGTAGTTTTCTAGGCTTCCTATGTTCCTTAAGAATGCCAGAACCAGGAGGATAAAGAGACTACCATAAAGATGGCAGGCTACCTAACCTTTCCTGGCCGATTCTTTCGGCCACTTGGAGCTCCTATCCCTCCTGAACTATCAAAATCCCGTACTCGGTAGTGCAAAGCCGGCTGGGAATTGTAGTCTTCCCTACGCCTCTCTTTTATCTTCTGTCGAGACAATGGAAGCGAACGGGGCGGGGACTATCGCAAAGATGAAGGGTGAAGGAGCTGACGATTCTATGGGAATTGTAGTCCAAACGCTAAGACTATTCTCGGCGGATATGTAGGAAAGGACTACTGCAGAGATGGCGACCTAGTCGCTTGCCCTTGGTGCCAGTACCTGCTGGGGTATGTAGTCTCTTTAACTATACAGAGAAAGGACACTACTGTTGAAATATGTATCACCGCGAACACGCCAAATTGCAAGCAGACGGAAACGGAAAGTCGCTTTCCTCCTGGCCTCCTTTTCTAAAGGGCTTGCAGGGAAATGTAGTCCCAGGCTTGCATTCTCCAGCGGAGGAGAATTGATGTCACCTGTGGGAATCAGTGCGGTTGAGAAACAAACATCGGGGGTGATCAGGGAGTATAGAATGTCTGCCTCTCGGATGGTGAGGATTTCATATTTTAAAAGAAAGCAACCGTAACCAATATTGTCGCGACAAGGGAGGCGTGGTTCTCTCCGGAAAGTACACCCACGCCGTTGTCCCTTAGAAAGCCTGGGCATCTCGCACAAGACGCTTCCTCTCCCAAACCTTTGCAAATGGATACCTTACACGTCATGAGAACCAAAGGCAGAAAGACGACTTTGGAATATACAAAATCTCCTTTCCGCCTTAGGAAGTAATCAAACCTCAGTCTCTTACCCGAAGAGGGGCATGATAATACTCACCTCCACGCAGAATTTGCGTTAAAAGTGTTCAAGAAAGTAATCAGTTCTGATACGGGGCACGTGGCAGCATTTATTTTTTCGAGGTCCCTTCCAGCCCAGCCGTTTTGGAAGCCCAGGAATCCATCATGCCGGACAGTTAGCTTCTGTGAAAAGAAAACTGACGAGTAGGCGACCCCCATCTTAACCCCCACCCCTCTTCCGTCCTCATCTGGGTCTTCCAACCGCCTCTACCCAGCACTGTTCCCAGGGGGCGCCCTCTCTCCTTTTAACAGAGGACGCACACACTGACCATATGTCCTCAACCTGAATAGTGGCTTTACGTGCCTTTTCAGCCTTGGAGGACTCTCCCGAACTCTCAGCTGCCAAAGGGATTGCTTTATGCCATCTTGGTTCCCTCCTGCGCCCTAGAAAACCCTGTCCCCTACTGCCCCAAGCCAGTTCCCTCAGCTTCCTCGTCTCCACTGGCCTTCCAGCTCTGCTGCAGACTTGGTGGGTGTGGTTTTTCTGCCTGGGAAGTTAACTCTGGCCAAAACTGTGTCAAGTTGCAGTTGGTTAGGACTGCTAGCCTTAAGGTTAGTAGAGGCTCCTTGTAGCTCACACATCACTCACTAGCGGCTCCCAAGGAAGTGTCTATTCATTTTCAGTACACACTGCATTTACTTCAATTGGCAAGTACTGATTTCTGGTTTAGGTGTTTTGTTGTGTTGCACTTTTCCACCCATCCCAGGGCTCCACCCAGTTGTGTATCCCTTTGAGTCCCTATTAAAAGTCCACTGTCCCAATAAAGCCTTCCAGTCCTTCTCAAATGAGATGTGTTTATTGTCCTTTCCACTAACTTGTAAGATTTCTGAGTCCAGCAGGTGGTGGTGGCACACGCCTTTAATCCCAGGCAGAGGCTGGTGGATCACTGGGAGTTTGAGGCCAGCCTGGTCTACAAAGTGAGTCCAGGACAGCCAAGGCTACACAGAGAAACCCTGTCTGGGGGCCGGCAGGGGAGATTTCTGAGTCCACCTCACAGGTTTTGTTTGGTTTTGCAGTGCTGGGAATCAAACCAGGGATCATTGGTGCTACACCTCAGTCAGCCCTACCCAGAATACTGCTAAATGCTTTCAGCTTCTCATTTGATCCTCCAGAGAATATTGTAAGAGTCCAGCCTGGTAGCGCACAACTTTCATGCCAGCACTTGGGAGGCAGAGGCAGGCGGACCTCTGAGTTTGAGTCCAGCCCAGTCTACAGAGTTTCAGGACAGCCAGGGCTACACAGAGAAACCCTATCTTGAAAAACCAAAATAATAATAATAATAATAATAACAATATAATAATAATAATAATAATAATAATAATTAATAAATAAAAAGTTTTCTTCGTTTTTACTCTGCCTCAGGTGTTTGTCTTTTTCCCACTGGCTGGAGTGGACCTCATCACCACTTATCTGAAAAGAACTGGTGGCCTGGCAGCAGAAGGAGAAAGGAGTCACTGCTTCAAGAACTGGTCGCTGCTCCAGGCATCAAATCCCTAGAGGAGAGCAGTGGGCCTTGGTGTAAACAAAGGTTTTACAGAGTAGGGAAGGAATAAAAATTTCCATAAAAGTCTGACAAGGAGTGACAAATTAAAAAGAGTTTAATTCTTTGTCCTGTAGAGTACCAAAAGGAAGATCGTATTTGGTATTTCTTTGTTTGGATTTGGTTGCTTGATTGCTTTTGTTATTGTTTCAGTTGTTTTGTTTTGTTTGAGACAGGGTTTTTTTCTATGTAGCCTTGGCTGTCCTGGACTCACTCTGTAGACCAGGCTGACCTCGAAGTCTGAGACCCACTGGCCTCTGCCTCCCGAGTGCTGGGATTAAAAGGCGTGTGCCACAACCTCCTGGCACATTTCGTATTTCTCACACTTAACTATACACAACAGATGAATGATAGAATTAGAACTCGAACTCAGGTCCAGAGCTCAGCTTCAGAACTATGGCAACATCCATAGACCGATCAAAACCCAGTCATGTGTGTTTAACATAAGCACAGCAAAACTAGACTGCCAGTGTTTCTTCAAAAAGTCTAAGGTCTAGGGGGCTGGAGAGATGGCTCACAGGTTAAGAGCCCTATCTGTTCTTCCAGAGGTCCTGAGTTCAATTACCAGCAAACACATGGTGGCTCACAACCATCTATAATGAGATCTGGTGCCCTCTTCTGGTGTGCAGGTGTACATGTAAGCAGAACACTGTCTATGTAATAAATAAACCTAAAGAAAAAAAAAAAGTCTAAGGTCCAAAACTCTGAACCAGTTTGCATTCTTTCATAAAGGAACAGCTGGAGCCAAGTACCTGCTTCCCTTTTGAACAAAGCAAGGGCCACAGAGATGACGCGGCAGTTAATAGCACCTGATTCTGCTCTTGATGAGGACAAGCACAGGAGTGCAATTCCCAGCACCCACATCAGGCAGTTCACAACTGCCTGGAACTCGGCTCCAGTGGGTCTGACACTTCTGGCCTGAGAGCGCCTATATAAATGTGCAGTACACTCAATAACACCAAGATGCACACATACCAAGGGAGGGGGGTGAAGCCAGGGTAGTGACCTTAATCCCAGCACTTGGGAGGCACACGCAGACAGATCTCTTGAGTTAGAAGAAAGCCTGGCCTACAGCATTCCAGGAGAGCCAGGACTACACAGAGAAACCCTGTCTCAAAAAACAAACAAACAAAACAACAAAAAACTGAGTTCTACTTAGGCAAGAGATGTGCTTATGTATATAAAGCAAAAAACAACACAGTGACCCCTGGAGAAAGAACCAGAGTGATCTGGGGAAAAGTAACTCAGGCCTATGGAAATAGTGGTATGGTTCATACCAAATTCTAAAGCTACTTTCCTGCAAAAGTCATTGGCTATAGATGTGATACTGTACTCTTCCCAGACTTTGTTTTGTTTTTGTTTTTTAGGTTTTTTTGGTTTGTTTGTTTGAGACAGGGTTTCTCTGTGTAGCCTTGGCTGTTCTGGACTCTCTTTGTAGACTAGGCTGGCCTCAAACTCACAGAGATCCGCCTGCCTCCACTTCTGATGTTCTGAGATTGTAGGCGTGTATTACTTTTTTTCCCCAAGTAGATTGGATTAGGAGAGTCTATACAGTGCCCAGGACATGATTAGTTCCTTTGGTAGAGTCATGTTTTAAGGAGACTGTTAGCAGTTGGTGGGACCGTGGGGGTTGGAGAGATGGCTCAGCGGTTAAGGGCACTGGCTGCTCTTCCAGAGGATCCGGGTTCAATTCCCAGCACCCACATGGCAGCTCACAACTGTCTGTAATTCCAAGATCTGACACCCTCACACAGATACATGCAGCCAAAGCATCAATGCACATTAAAAAGAAGAAGAAGAAGAAGAAGAAGAAGAAGAAGAAGAAGAAGAAGAAGAAGAAGAAGAAGAAGAAGAAGAAGAAACAGGCCACTTGGGTTACCTCACTGAGGTGAGTGTGTTGTCTATGACGCCTTTCTTTTTTAAAAGTATTTTTAGAATTTCTTATTTTGGAGGGCTATGTGTATGGGTGTTTTACTTCCATGCATGTCTGTATACCACATGCATACCTGGTGTCCTCTGAAGTCAAAAGAAGGTATCAGATCCCCAGGAACTGAAGTTATGGAAGGTTATGAGCCCCCAAGTGGGTGCTGGGAACTGAGCCTAGGTCCTTTGGGAGAGAATCAAATGATCTTCCCTGCTGAGCCATCTCTCCAGCCATATCCCACTCCCTGTATTGTTCCTCTCTGCTTCCAGTTACCGAAAGGTGAACAGCTGCTCTCCACTGTGCACTTCCGCCTTGAGTACCTTGTCCTAAGGCTAAATGCAAAGGAGCCAGGAAACCAGGAGCCAAGGTCAATCTTTCATTCAGGCACAGTGGCCCACGCCTTTAATCCCAGCACTCGGGAGACAGAGGCAGACGGATCGATGTGAGTTGGGAGTCCAGCCTGACATACAGAATGAGATCCAAGACAGCCAGGGCTACACAGAGAAACCCTGTCTTGAAAAAAAAAGTGTTAAAAATCTCTTAAGTATATTTTTACAGGAATGAAAGCTTGAAGTGTAACTAATGCCGGGTGGTGGCGGCGCATGCCTTTAATCCCAGCTCTGTGTGGGAAGCAAAGGTAGGTGGATCGTTGTGAGTTCGAGGCCAGCCTGGTCTACAAGGCGAGTCCAGGACAGCCAAGACTACACAGAGAGACCCTGTCTCGAAAAAACAAAACAAAACAAAACAAAAAAAGTGTAACTAGAACACTGGCTGAAGCCTCTCTATTGTGCATGGCCCGGAGCTCGGGATGTGGAGATGGCAGGGGATAAAGACTAAGATAGGGTGATAAGGAAGGGGGATCAATCAACAGACAAGGGACCACAAGGATCTGAGAGTCCAAGGGAACAAAGGGTAAAGGTTGGAAAGCTCAGAAGAGGCAGAACTCAAGGGGAGGTGCGGATGTTAGAAAGACTGAGATGGCA
Source organism: Acomys percivali (assembly GCA_907169655.1). Classification (NCBI taxonomy): domain Eukaryota; kingdom Metazoa; phylum Chordata; class Mammalia; order Rodentia; family Muridae; genus Acomys; species Acomys percivali. The sequence continues at coordinate 8,165,567 of OU015757.1, read as the reverse complement.
GGATGTGCAGGAGGTCAAAGGCACAGTGTCCTCCGAAACCATGAACAGGTTATGTGGTGGGAGGACAGGACTGTTGGGACTTAGAGACTGAAGGTCTTACAAGTCAAGCTGAGGGACAGAGACACTGTCCTGAGGGCACTGGGAGGCACAGGGTAGTAGGAGGGGGACACGAGAACCCTTGTCCCCTAAGCTGCAGTATGTCACCAGTCTCCTTGCTCTTCTATGGCCTTGCTCATGTCTGAGGCCTGCCATCTCGCTCCTGTCTTAAGCAGGAATGAAGAGTTAGGTAGAGTGTGAGTAGACAACCTGGTCTACAAAGCAAGGCCAGGACAGCCAGGACTACAGGAGAAACCCTGTCTCAAAAACAAAACAAAACAAACAAACAAACCCCAGAAGGAGTGTGAGGAGCAGGATTGGGGCAAATGCTGGACATCATGATGTAGTTTCTGCATGGTGCTAGGATCGGGCTTGGGTGTCCTGGGGGACAAGCGGCCATCGGACCTCTGAGAAGCACGTCTGTGACTGAGACAGGATTTAGGCTCAGAAGTAAAGCACAGTGAGGCATTGAGTCGTTCATCACTGGGCGGACTGAGGAAACAGCACAGATGGGAAAGTGCTTTCCATGTGAGCGCAGAAGCCTGAGTTTGATTTCCAGTACCTGCCTAAAAGTCTAGGCACAGTTTTGGAATTTAGTTCAGCGGGATAGCACTTGTCTAAGAAGCCCTGGGTTCAATTCTAGCACTGGGGGAGAAAAAAAAGATAAAATCAAGTTATTAAGTTGGTTATCCTTTTTTTTTTTTTTTAAAGATTTGTTTCCCAGCACTCGGGAGGCAGAGGCAGGCGGATCTCTGAGTTCGAGGCCAGCCTGGTCTACAAAGTGATTCCAGGACAGCCAAGGCCACACAGAGAAACCCTGTCTCAAAATAAACCAAAACAAAAACAAAAAAAACAAAACCCAAAAAGATTTGTTTATTATGTATACAGTACTTTGCCTGCATATATGCCTAGATGCCAGAAGAGGGCACCATATCACATTATAGATGGTTTTCCAGCCACCTAATCAAACTCAGGACCTTTGGAAGAACAGACAGTGCTCTTAACCTCTGAGCCGTCTCTCCAGCCCTAAATTAGTTATTTTAAGGGATTAGAGATGACTCAGTGGTTAAGAACATGGTTGCGTTGGGCATGGTGACACATGCCTTTAATCCCAGCACTCAGGAGGCAGAGGCAGGCAGATCAATGTGAGTTCAAGGCCAGACTGGTCTACAAAGTGAGTCCAGGACAGCCAGAGCTACACAGAGAAACCTTGTAGGGCACGGGGGTGGCCACTGGCCACAGCTTGCAGGGCCTTTTGTACCTGATGGACTCAAACTCCACATGACAGATACTTTTTCATTGATGCTATAGAGTCAACCTAGGTGAATGTCAACAGAGAACTGTATAAATGTGTGTGTGTATGCATCTGTGCCCACATGCACATTTTGCATGTGGCTCTGGGGATTTTCCTCAGTTGGTAGTGTGTTTAGTATTTGAAAATTCCCGCGTTCAGCCGGGCGTGGTGGCACATGCCTTTAATCCCAGCACTTGGGAGCCAGAGGCAGGCGGATCACTGTGAGTTTGAGGCTAGCCTGGTCTACAAATCGAGTCCAGGACAGTCAAGGCTACACAGAGAAACCCTGTCTCAAAAAACCAAAAATTAAAAAAAAAAAAAAAAAAGAAAATTCCTGGGTTCAATCCTTAGCACTGCATAAACCACACCTGTAATCCCAGCCCTGGAGAGGCTGCAACAGAAGACTTTTTGAGTTAGAGGCAAGTCTAAGCTATGGAGTCCCTTTCTTTATAAAAAACTAAGTAGGAAAAAAAATCCAAACAAACTAAGTAGACCTTGTGAGCCAGCGCAAGAGGAGCTCTTAACTCTAACTACAGGAGGAGTCAAAGCCATCTTCTGGTCGCCACAGGCACCTACATCCATGTGTATACACACACAATGCACATGTACACAAAATATAAAAATAAATCTTTAGAAACAAACAAACAAAGTGGAATGGCGGGAATGTAATTCAATAGAAGAGCATGTGACTAGCATAGGAGAGGGCCTGGGTCCAACTCCTCTTTTTGTCTCTTTCTTTCTCTTTCGGTGTTTAAGACAGGGTCTGAAGCCGGGCGTGGTGCACGCCTTTAATCCCAGCACTCGGGAGGCAGAGGCAGGCGGATCTCTATGAGTTCAAGGCCAGCCTGGTCTACAAAGCTAGTTCAGGACAGCCAAGGCTACACAGAGAGACCCTGTCTAAAAAACCAAAAAAAAAAAAAAAGACCAGGCTGGCCTCGAACTCGCAGAGATCCTTCTGCTTTTTCCTCCTTAGTGCTAGGATTGAAGGCAGGTGCCACCACGCCTGGCATGAGTTCTGGCCCCCCCACCCCCACCCCTGAGACACAGGGTTTCTCTGTCTAGCCTTGGCTGTCTTGGATTCACTTTACAGATGAAGCTGGCTTTGAACTCACAGTGATCCTCCTGCCTCTGCCACCCTGAGTTCTGGGATTACAGGCGTGTGCCACTGCCCCCGGCACGAGTTCTGTTATTAATACCACAAACAAGGAAGGAAATAAAGACCAAGTCTCAGAGAGATTTTCTCAAGCCTGTAACGAACACAGGTGGGACTCTCAAGCCCACTGACCTTTAAACTGCTGGGATCCCTCACGAATTGGCTTCTAGAGAGACCAGAACTGCCACAGGGCAGGGTGAGATAAGATGGCAGAGCTGTTGACCTCCCCAACACCAAGATGGTCACTTTGGACAAAAAGAAAAAGAAAAGCTGACCCTGGGATGGGAGGTGAACCCTGCAGCTGTAAGGGGAAAGTGAACCCTTTGACGGAGCTAGCCGTTGGTGAGGCTGGTGGGGCTGGACTTGCCTTCTGGGTGAGGCCCACGTCCACCTTCACCTGAATAGTACAACTGGTGTATCTGTTCCCTTCCCCCTCCTCCCTCTATTCCACTGCCATGGCCCTGGTCCACGCCTCAGCGCACCCACTCAATGGGCCTTCCCTAATCCCCTGACATCATCGCCTCCCTAGCACTGGCCCTACTTGCCAGCCTGGCAGTCCCCCCACCCCCACCCATCCTTGGAGATGTTGCTTAGAAACCCCCTACTCAAAACTGTCTGTGCCCTCAACCTCTTTCCTGAGTCCGCAGCTCAGAGCTGGGACACACATTCCCACCTCCGAGCGGGGCACAGAGTCTAGGATTTGCCCTTGGCTTTGCTGTGGGATTTCAGGTAAGCAGCTGCCCCTTTCTGGCTGTTGGGCTCCTTAGCTGATTTTTGCCTCCTTCCCACTTGAACCCTTTTGACTTCTCAGCTACTTGTCACTGAGGAAACTTTGGGTTGTTTGATTTTACTTGGTTTTATTTTGAGACAAGGTCTCATTACATAGTCCAGGCTGGCCTCAAAGTCTTCTTTAGCCTCCTTAGTCCTGTGCTGCCATACCTGTCTGAAACACTGGCTCTCGTCAGCTTACGTTTCTTGTTGTTCTTCTCCACTGGGGGTAACCCCCATTCACCCCTGTGCCACACATAGTGGGTGCTATACTCTATCTGTTAAGTGAACGAATGTGACTTTCTCAACTACCCTCTACCAGGGGAGTTGGGGTGAACTGGTTGCCTTTGGTCCTCAAGCGGGTAAGGGTGAGCACTGTGCTGACACACTCTGACACAGAGTGAAAACAGCATTACTCCGTGGTTGACAAGTTCCCAAAGCTCTGCGGAGGGGCCAGAACCAGCTCTTCTGCTCCCCCAGACTTTTCCAGGAAGGAAGAGGGTCTCAGGGGAGCGTGGCCGTGAGACCACCTGTACATGTGTCCTTGTATACTGTACCTGGGCTGAGGGACAGGACTGCTTAGGAGACTGAGATGTGGCTGGGCGAGGATTCCTAATGGCTGCATGGGAGATGTGTGACTGTCTCTAAGTGTACATCCGCACTTGTAGGCGCTCCAGCTGGAATTCCAGCTTTTGGGATGTTTGTGTGTCTGTGTGCATCTGTACAGTGGAGCACTTATTTGTCTAGGACTCTAGGTATGTGATATGTGCAAGCCTGATATAAGATGTGCATAAAGACATGCCTAGGAGGCTCAGCTCCACGTGGGCAGGGGACTTTTGCCTATCTTATTCCATATTCTGTGCCAAGCACCTGCAACGAACGGGGACCGGCATATGGCCCACAAGTATTTGAACAAATGTACATGTGAAATCGCCTGCGCAGTGCATGCTCCTGTATTCAGGGGCACACCTGGGTGTGGGTCATGGGGTTCCCAAACCACTCCTCCTGCTCCTTTTCCAAACTCCTTGAAAGCCAGTGCCCAGTACCTGGGTCCCCATGGGCGGAGCAGGGGGCGGCCTCCTCCTGGGAAATTGGATCCCAGGACGTGCAGAGCTGCAGGGAGCAGGGCTGCCCCTTTGTCCCCCATAATCCTCTCTCCGCCCTTGCCCCCTCCTTTACAACCATCAAGGTTCATGGTCAAGTTTGGGGGGCTGCAAGGGTCTAGGATGTCACTTTAGTATCTCCTTCACTGGCTCTTCCTTGCCCTGGGGGCTTCTGGTTGGTCTGGAATATATGCCCTCATCTTGGTCCCTCCCAAACCTTTCTATCCTGCCCCCTGGCTGGATCTGTGTCATTCTCTACCAGGGCTCTGCTGCCTGCCCTCCTTTCAAGGTAGTAGGCCCCCTCCCTTCTGGGCGGCTCTAGGGTTCAGTCCCAGGTATAAAGCTACCCAGGGGACAAGTGGGTAGGTGCCCTGGAAAGACCCAGAGACTGCAGAGGAAGGAGCCAAGAAGGGAGCATGTCCTGCCTGTTGGGTGAGTGAGGGTCCAGGGCACCAGCGCCCAGAAACTAGAAAGGAAGAAACCTCTTCCGCCAGCTGCCTCCTGCTGCCCAGTCTTAGTTGTTCAGTGAGTGTGCAACTGCTGGGGACCGGCACCTCCTCACACACATCCTCACACACAGGATTGACTCACCGTCCATTCAAGGATGTTTACAAGGATGTGCCGGCACAGTTGTCTCTTGGTACCCACAGCGGATTGATTCTGGGACTTCCCGAGCATAGACCAAAGTCTGACGATGCTTCGCGGTCTCTTACACAAAATGTGATATTTGCATGTAACCTATGCACATCTGTTCATATACTTTATATCCTCTCTAAATTATTAGAACAGTTGGTTCACTATCGATGCTGTGTAAGTGGCTGGTATGTTGTACTGTTTAGGAAATAAGGCAAGGAAAAAAAGCTCTTTGTATGCCCAGTAGAGACATAACTTTTGCACCTGCAGTTGCATGAATATGTGAGTGCACATATAGGGGGCTGGCTATACTGTAAAAAGTCTTGGGATAGACAGAAAGCAACTGACAGCTACAGTGTGATGGTGAGTGCCTTGTCAATTTTGTGCTATAAGCAACAAAGAAATAAATCATGCTGGGGACGGTGGTACATGTCTGTAATCCCAACACTTGGGATTCTGAGGCTGGATTCTGTGTTTGAGGCTGTCTTGGAGGACATAGCAAATTCCATTTAGGGTCCATAACAAGACCCTGTCTACAATCAAACAGGGAAATTATAATGGCACGCGAGAGGAGATGAGCTCACTCAAACTTTGAATGAATGAAGAAAGTGTGTCCATTCTCAGTCTTCTTTCTTTTTAAAAAATGAGACAGGGTCTTGCTGTGTAGACCAGATGATCTAGAACATAGAGATCTGCCCCCTCTCTGCTTCCTGAGTGCTGGGATTAAAAGCATGCACTTCGCAGGCATGGTGGTGCACACCTTTCATCCCAGCACTCGGGAGGCAGAGGCAGGTAAAGGGGCTAAGGAGACCTCCTGCACTCACCCTCCTCCTGGGCGGGGCGTGACCTCACACTGTGGATGGGAGCGCAAGCTGCACAAGGGATTTGGCAGCGGGTTGGTTATCATGAATTCTAAGGGGAAACAATCAGGCATCCCTGATGCCTGTGGTCCCAGCGCTCAGGTGGCTGAAGCAGGATGGGAAGAGAGCTCCAGGCCAGGCTGAGCACCTGGGGAGACCCCACGTCCAGACAGAACAAAAGCATGCTGGGGCCTGGGCTGCCTAGTCCAGTTGGGAGAACACCTGTACTGCATGCACGTAGCTTTGGGGTTATCTCAAGCACCACACGAACGGCGGGAATATCGCACATTCATTTTGCAGAAGTAGTCACAACAGCCAGGATCTGCAACCAGCTTAGGTGTCCGTCAACAGAAGAATGGAAAAAGAAAGTATGTTTTGTTCAGCTATAGAAGAGTTAACTGGGCTGGAGAGATGGCTCAGAGGTTAAGGACACTGGCTGCTCTTTTGAAGGTCCTGAGTTCAATTCCCAGCAACCACATGGTAGTTCACAACCATCTATAATGAGATATGGTGCCCTCTTCTGGCGGGCAGGCACACATGCAAGCAGAACATTGCATATATAATAAATAAATAAATCTTTTTTTTTTTTTTTTTTGGTTTTTTGAGACAGGGTCTCTCTGTGTAGCCTTGGCCGTCCTGGACTCACTTTGTAGACCAGGCTGGCCTCGAACTCACAGCGATCCGCCTGCCTCTGCCTC
>OU015757.1:8138886-8158952 GCA_907169655.1 Acomys percivali | reverse complement strand
ACACACACACACACACACACACACACACACACACACACACACACGCTTTAGGTAATTATTCTTCGGGAACCAAATCCTGCCCTTTCCTCACTCCAGCGCCTCTCATTGGTTCATGGACCTTTCAAAACCCTTCTGAAGGGTGGAACTAGAATCCACTTTACAGGTGAGAAAACGGCATTGTAAAGAGATACTTTGAGCCGGGTGGTGGTGGCGGCACACGCCTTTAATCCCGGCACTTGGGAGGCAGAGGCAGGCGGATCGCTGTGAGTTCAAGACCAGCCTGGAGTACAAAGTGAGTCCAGGACATCCAAGGCTACACAGAGAAACCCTTGAAAAACACACACACACACACACACACACACACACACACACAGAGAGAGAGAGAGAGAGAGAGAGAGAGAGAGAGAGAGAGAGAGAGAGATTTTGCCTTCGGGCACTGAGCTAGGGATGCTAGTGTCTGGAAGCAGGTCTGTGGAACTCCATTCTAGAAGCTCTTACCCCCATCTGGAAGCAGGTCTGTGGAACTCCATTCTAGAAGCTTCTACCCCCACGCTGTCAGCCTGCTTTCTGAATCTTGGGCGTTTGTTTGCTTGGCCCTGGTAGTGCTGGTTTCCATCCTGAGTAGCAAGGACAAGGATCCCATTGGCAAAAATTGACGTGATCACAGCCCTGTCCCTTGCTAAATGACATAGCAGCAGTTAAGAGCACTGTCTGCTCTTCTAGAAGTCCTGAGTTCAATTCCCAGAAAACACAGGGTGGCTCACAACATCACATGAAGACAGAGCACTCATATACATAAAATAAATACATAGATCTGTTAAAAAAAAATCCACACTGGTAGAGGGAAAAGCACGTTAGCCAGGTGCATGCACTTCTATGCTCTCTTGTGCACACTCACACAATACATAATTACTTAATGTTTGGTTGGTCTTTTGTGTGTGTGTGTGTGTGTTATTTATTTATTTATTTATTATTTATATTTATTTATTTATTTATTTTTTGGTTTTTCGAGACAGGGTCTCTCTGTGTAGCCTTGGTTGTCTTGGACTCACTTTGTAGACAAGGCTGGCTTCAAACTCACAGCGATCCACCTGCCTCTACCTCCTGAGTGCCGGGATTAAAGGCGTGCGCCACCACCGCCTGGCTGTTTGTTTGTTTTTTTTTAAAAAGTTTTGTTTTGTTTTTTAAGACAGGGTTTCTGTGTAGACTTGGCCTCTGGAGTGCTAGGATTAAATGAATGTGCCAGCACAGCTTTATGTATGTTTTTAAAAGTCATACGTGTAGCATTAAGTGGTGTGGTAGCACAAGCCTATCATCTTATAGGAGGTAGGAGAAGGGCATTGGGCATCCTGGTTCACACAGTATAATTCTGTTTTAAAAAAACAATGCCGGGTGTGGCCTTGTTCACCACTGCAGCTCCTGAAGAGTGGTGAATGGTGGCTCCCTCTGAGAAAACGCCAGCCTCAGAGGGAAGATGTGCACCCACACTCTGTCGGGGACCTCAGAGGGAAGATGTGCACCCACACTCTCTCGGTCCCTTACTTTTTTTTGGGGGGGGTTGTTTTGTTTTTTTTTTTGTTTTTGTTTTTAATTTACTATTATGCATACCATGCTCTGCCTACGCGTACACCTGCAGGCCAGAAGAGGGCACCAGATCTCATTATAGATGGTTGTGAGCCACCATGTGGTTGCTGGGAATTGAACTCAGGACGTTTGGGAGAGCAGACAGTGCTCTTAACCTCTGAGCCTTCTCTCCAGCCCCGGTCCCTTACTTTTGCTTGTCTTTCATTCCTGCAGCTCCATTACCAGGGCAGCCCCTTCAGTGACCCTGGCTTTTCAGCCCCCGAGCTCCAGCTTAGCAGCCTGCCTCCTGCTACAGTCTCCTTCAAGGCCTGGCACGCGATGGATGACGCAGAGCGGCTGAGCAGGGCCCAAGGAGCCTTCGTGGCCTTGACCCAGCACCTCCAGCTGGTGGGGGATGACCAGAGTGACCTGAATCCTGGCAGTCCGATCCTGCTGGCCCAGCTAGGAGCGGCAAGACTCAGGGCCCAAGGCCTTTTGGGCAACATGGCTGCTGTTATGACTGCTTTGGGGCTGTCCATCCCCCCAGAAGAGGATACTCTGGGCCTTGTCTCTTTTGGGGCCTCAGCCTTTGAGAGGAAATGCCGAGGCTACATAGTGACCCGGGAATATGGTCACTGGACAGACCGGGCTGTGAGGGACCTGGCTCTACTCAAGGCCAAGTATCCAGCGTAGAAGGTCAGCTTTCTGTCAGAAGTCCCAAGAGTTTCTCTTTCAGAGGACTCAATCCTGCCTTCCTTCTGAGACTCAGAACACATGACACCTCAGCAGACAGGGCCTGTGTGCCAAGTGTTTGGGAATGTTCCCGGAAGCCAAGCCTCCACTCCTCACTGCCTGGTCTTCGTGCCAGGTCCTAGAGACCCCTTTCCAGATCTGGGAGGGAGGGAGGCGGGAACTCCATGGATCCATTTGATGGATCACTAAATATGTGGTAGACAAAATTCCCTACTTTCTGGTTGGACAGAAGAGCCCTTCCGAAGAGGCTTCGCTTACCCCTCTAGGGAGAGAACATCAGGTCTCCTGGGTTTGCCCTGATCTTCCTCTTCCTGTATTGGAGGAAGTCCAGGGTCTTGCTTCCTGTCTCTGTCTACCTCACTTCCCATGTGAAGACATGGCCTTTCTAAACACAGGCCTCTCGTTGCTGGAGTCCTTGTCCTTGGGCTACCTCTCTCCGTTGATGGTTTATGTCCAGCCGCAACCACTGGGACTTGCGTCTCACCCGTTTCCTGCTGAGGACGCCCACTCTGTGCTCAGGAAGACAAGTGTATCCCTGCCCTGGGCCTTGGATGAATTTATCTGCACTGTGTCTTTGTGGGGGTGAGCGTACATGTGGGGGTGGGGGGACTTCTTGTACTCTTAAGGTCCGATTCTCCTCAAATCTGTCTCCCCCACATGCAACAACTGTGTTTCATAAAACTAGTTTTATTGTTAAACGTCTTATTTACAAAAGTTAATTTATTCTCAAATAAAACTCTCTTAAGATGTTTTTCTGCCTTTCCCTCTCCACAGACCAGGCGAGGGCTGGGGGCCATTGGGAAAAGGGGAAGGAGGCCAGACAGGGGAGGGGATCTGAGAGGGAGGGGCACGGCTCCAAAGGAATTAGTGGGAGGAGAGAGCACCTCAGGGTGATGGATGGTCCTGAGGATGGGTGGCCCTGCCACACTCGGACCAGCAGGCACTTTTCTGATCAGAGAAGGATAAAGGCACTGAAGGGAAAGAAACTGTCACCTCCATGAGCTGAAACTAAGAGTTACACATACCCATATGGACCATCGCGAGACAGATGGGGAAATTGGGAGTCAGAGGCAAGTGGATCTCTATGAGTTGGAGGCCAGCCTGGTATACATAACGATTTCGAGACCATTCAGGGCTATGTAGTGTGACTCTGTCTCAAAAAAAAAAAAAAAAAACAAAAAAACAAAAACAAAAAAAAACCACACACAACAACAACAACAAAGCAAGCACAAGAGACAAGGAAAGAGAAACAGAAACCTTTCGGAGACAAAAGAGTTCAAGACTGGAGGAAAAGAGAAAAAAACAACCGAGAAACTGGTGAGCACGGAAGCTCCCTGAGGTGACACGATCCAAAGAGAAAAGAGACAATACAGTGCAGGAAGATAGAGGCAACCCAAGAACACACTGATACGGATAGACAGAGCTGGAAGCCAAAGAGGCGGGACCAGGCAAGTTTGAAAAAGCAAGTACTGACTTTCAGGCGACGCCCCCAGGCACCAGCTGGCCCAGGTCACCCTCCGTGCGGCTCACCCACTCGCCATAGAGACCGCACACGTGGAGCCCGAGCACCTTGGCAGAGAAGACGCCCGCGGCGCTGTTGGCCGTAGAAAGGGCGGCAGAGGTGGCTGCGGGTTCTGGCCCGGGCCCGTGGGCTGTAGCGCCCAGAGCGGCCAGCACCGTCTCCACCGCGACGCCCAGGGCCCGAGCCTGGCGGGCCGCGTCCTCCAGGCTCCGCAGCAGGCGCGGGGCGCGCGGGTTCAGCTCCGCCTGGCGGCGGCGCACAGCATCCAACAGCGCGGGCAGCGCGCTCAAGGCGGCCGCGTCCAGCCGCAGCCGCTCGGACACCGGGAGCCCCGCGTGGCTCGGGGCTGGGCCGCTCAGGCCGCCCAGCGGCGGCAGCTGCGGTGGTGAGAAGCCTGGCAGCCCAAAGGGGTCTCCCTGTTGCTGCACCTGTGGAGACATGGCCACGGGTCAGCCGGGCTCCTGAGACCCTGATGGGGACTCTCCACTCTTAACAGCCCTCCTCCCTACTCCTGGGGTTTTAGTTTCCTCATCTTGCAATTGACAGATCCTGTTGTGTTTGAAATAAAACCAACCAATAAAGAAAACCAAAAAGACGAGAGGGCTTTGCACACCACTGTCTTTGTTTCTCTAACAGTACCAGTTTCATAATGTAGTCGTGTGCAGGGTGCGGACAAGTGCTACTCCCCGGGTTGAGCTCAATAAATATTAGCTATTTTTATTTATTTATTTTCCGAGACAAAAGTTTCTCGGTGTAGCCCTAGCTGTCCTGGACTCACTCTGTAGATCAGGTTAGCCTTGAACTCCCAGAGATGCGCCTGTCTCTGCCTCCCTGAATGCTGGGATTACAGGCGCGCCCTGTGCGCCACCGCTACCGCCACCGCCACCGTGCCCGGCTCCTGTCTGTCTTTCTATCAGATGTCTGTTGAGGGTTGGTCGGGTGGGCTGTGTATTCAGATAATGATTTCTGCAAGTGGGCCATGTTATGACTTATTGATCAATGTTGTGTAAACATTGCTCCCTGGTTATCTCTGATTGGTTAATAAAGTAGCTGAGCAGCCTATAGCTGAGCGAGAGAGGACGGGGAGGCTGGACTTCCTTTCCCAGTCTCGGCCGGGTAGAAGGGGGGGGGGGGCGTTTTTCAGGTAGGGACCACGAGGTAGAGAGGAGAAGGAAGAAGAGAGGAAGTTGGAAGTAAGAAGAAGGGAAGAAAGGACATAAGGACGGAGCCTTGAGGACTGACCTGAAGGAGCAAAATCACAGACGGGACCAATATGGCAAGTAATTCCGGGCGTGGCTGGGAAGTAGCCAGATCGCATAGAGGGAGGATTCAAACAGAACATCCGTCCAGCCCTAGTTAGTGCTTTAACGCTTGTGGAATAAATCTATGTGTCAATTATTTGGAAGCAAATGCGAGTGATTAGAAAAAGGTCCCAAGCCGGGCAGAGGTGGCGCATGTCTTTAATCCCAGCACTTGGGAGGCAGAGGCAGGTGGATCTCTGTTGAGTACGAGGGAGATCCAGGATGGCCAAAGCTACACAAAGAAACCCTGTCTTGAGGAAAAAAGAAAGAAAAAGAAAGAAAGTGGGGATGATGATAGTGGCTTCGTAAAAAAGAAAAAGAAAATCGTGGGCCACTAAGATGGCTGCCCGCCTGACAACCTGAGTTTGACCCAGGGGACCCACATGGTAGAAAAGAGAGCCAAGTCCCTTAGGCTGTCTTCTGACTCTCATGGACACAGCATGGCTCCTGTGCGCCCTCACATATGCACACAAAATAAAGGAACATAACTTTAAAAAAAGAGAATGACATTTAAGCTGAATATAAACAAAGGGTAGCCGTAGGTTACCCACCTTTTGGTTTGTCTACAAAGCTGGCTGAGTCATCCACCGCCCCTGCTATCACTGTTACATTTCAGTGTAACCGTTACACCCCAAGGTCCCAATCTAGCAACCTTACACCATGGTAATCTGGAGGCCGGGCCATGACTGTTGGCAAGTCCCTTTTCTCTGTAAAAGCTCCCTCCTGGGGAGGCTTTTTGCCCCTGATTGAAACCCCTACTTGGCTTCTCTACATGTGGAAGTGTTCACTGGTCACATTGGTCAGCTGTTTCATTTTACAGCTCAAAAAGCTGAGGCATCAAGATCCTACTGAGTCCAAGTCTAGGTTTCCTGATTTCCAGAGTCCTCATGTTTCCTCAGACTGGCTCCCGTTTCCTGGACCAAGGATGGGACCTCCAAGTTGAGGTACAGAATCATTTGGCCGCTGATGGGTCCTCCACTTTACTGTGTGGTCAGAGGAAAGTTAGCCTTCCCCTCAGGAACTTTGATTTCCACTGCGGGCCTGAGGTGGAAGGACTGGGTGCTTGAAGCCACCTGTGATCTAGGACTCCCGTTCCACACCCAGCCCTGTCCCCTACTCACATACTCCTCCAACAGCTGCTCTGCATACTTGGTCAGGAGGCGTGCAAGGTTGTGTGTCTGGCGGATCTTGGCCTCCAAATGGGGAAGGAATGAGATTGAGGAGTCAGTCTGGGGGCCTTCTGAGGGGAAAGAGAGGGGAGTGAAGACTTATGAGGGAAATCCAAACCCCATTCCTTAACCATCTTTGGTGAGAGCTGGCACTTCCTGAACCCAGAGGGTCTGCTCTGGATGCCAGCAGTCAAGCTAGGAAGAATCTGCCCTGTCCTGACGGAGGGAAACCAGCACCTCTGCCGAGCAGTTTTTCCTTCTTTCTTTCTTTGGTTTTTCGAGACAGGGTTTCTTTGTGTAGCCTTTTCTGTCCTAGACTTGATTTGTAGACCAGACTGGCCTCGAACTCACAGAGATCTGTCTGCCTCAGTCTCCCAATTACAGGTGTGCACCACTGCGCCTGGTGCCAAGCAGATTTTCTAAGGTGTCTCTCCTGTCCCCAAATCACTATTGAAATTCTATTAAGGCCAAATCCATATACTACCTTCTTTGTTAGTGCTGCCTCCAGATTCTCCCTACCCTCAAATCAGCCTCCTCCATCCACTTTAGGCAGTTGGTTCATACTTCCAAGGTAGTTGTTTTAAACCTGTATGGATCTACCTTATCTCCAGAGTCCTTAGAAGGCAGCCTATGTTCACCCTATGCCACTAATGCTATCCGAAACTATCTAAGGACAAAGTTTACATATCTTTGGATTTCTCTTGGTTGAATTCAGTCAGCATCGTTGAAGCACGGGGCTTCACGTTGGACTGTGCCTTTCCAGCCTATTTTACAGACAGAGAAAAGGACCTATTTCTTTCCTGATGCTCCTACCTGAGAGTCTAGGCTTGGCATCAGTAGTGATTCAACATCAGGTTGGCCTTCCCTGGTTAGAGGGTGGTGCCACAGGATGACGACTACATTTTCCAACATGCACACTTGCAGGCACCCCAATGCATGCTGGGGAATGTAGTCCCGACCCGGCAGTCCCCTCTCTGAGTTTCCCACCGCCAGTGGAGATCTCAGAAGCCTGTAATTTAGTCTCTTCTCTCTTGTAGCTTCTTAGAAGATCACAGACTTCCTTAACTCGGCCTCTCCTTCTAGTCCTCCAGCTTTTATTCTTTTCCTAATACTCTGCGAGGCACTGTTATCCTGCCCCAGCCCGACCCCAGCCCCTTTTCAGGGTGTACTCACCCATATATTTGGTGCTCTGACCCCTGAACCCCAAGGCTTTGAAGCCTCAGCTTCGGGCCTCCTCTAAATCCTTGTGCCTGCCCTTTCTTCAACTCACCCGCTGGTTACCTGACACCGGCGGCTCCTCTCCCCCACCCTCCCAGACTTGGGGGTGGGGTGGTGTTGACAAACTTCCAAACCCCAGCTTTCAACCCCATTGACTCCTATTCCCACCGGGGACCCAGGATCCAGTCACTCAGCCCTTACCTACCCAGACTCCCCTCCCTCTGGGTCATGCTGGCCTCAAGCTGATCCCGGTTCCCTGAACACACCCTTACCGGAGCGGGAGGGCGGGGGGAGAAGGGGGAAAGGGCTAGGGGCGTGGCTCAGGCTCGGCCAATCATAACTCAGACCCCAAATATTTCCTTCCCACCACTACTTTCAGGCAAGATTCCTTGGCCCAGAGCTAAGTAACGGGCTTGTGAGGAGGCTTCGACTGGGAAGGGGCCAGAGTGGGGAGGCAGGTGTTGGAACATGAATAGGAAGCTGGGCCTTTAAGGCAGCTCTGTGTCCTGTCGGGAGGAGACTCAGGCTGGGACCTGAAGTGGATAGAGCTTGACAACAGGGCTGCTTTGGGGGCAAAGCCGGGGAAACTGACGCAGGAAGCTGCAGAACTGACAGGAGGATGCAAGCAGGGTCTCCCTCTGGGCCAAGACGTAGAGAGAGGCCAGGGAAGGCCTGCTCAGATTAGGGTGTACCTATGGCACGCGCTCTTCTGGTCGACTTACCTTAGATGCTTTCTGCTCTCTCTGACACACTGATCAGAAGTCAGGCGGCCCTCGCCTTACTGTTACACGCCCTCTCACACACATGCATGTGCCCTAAGGCATTCAGACCCACGTGAACACGAGCTTCGGAGAGATCACACCAAACAGCAACTCATCACCCTGGGGTAGACACTGGAAGGATTTGGACACCTTGGCCTGCACGATTGGCGCCCCGGCATCTACTCCGTCTTGGGCTCTGGCACAGAGAGGATCAATATGTGGATTCCGGCGTGAGAAGAGTGTGAGCTCCGGGATGGTAGAGGCCTGCGTGAGGATGTCAGCACTGCAAACCATCAGAACAAAGTCCCCTGGAAATGCATCCCAGGTGACCTTGAGGCCAGTGTGTCAGCGGTAGCCACAAACACGCACTACGCAGCAGTACTGACTGGGTATTCACATGTGCCGGGCACTATTCTAAATGCCATATGTACACACGGTCACCTGTTTCCATGTTGTAAACGAAACAATGAAACAAATGGCTTGCCCAAAGTCATGCAGGTAGGTGTGACAAGCCGCTGCTGTTTGGTTCCAGAAACACTGTCAGACATGGTGGGGCGACAGTCACACCCAAAACTTTACAAACACCCATCACACACACACACACACACACACACACACACACACACACATCCCACAGCGACAGGGCCCAGCTACTGATGGGCCAAATTCAAATGAAATCAACCAAGATGCATTCATCATTCTTCCTTTTTATTTATGTGTGTGTTGGGGCATTTGTACATCTGAGTGTAGATGCCCAGAGGAACTCAGGAGAGGGCAGTTCCACGCCCCGGAAGTAGATTTACAGGCAGTGCAACGTGGATGCTAGGAACTAAACTAGGGTCCTCTGGGAAACCAGTCAGGCTTCTTAACCACCGAGGCATGGTTCCAGCTCTTACTTTCTTTTCTTTCTGAGACTGGGTCTCATTATGTATCCTTGGCTTGGCTGAGACTCATTATACAAGGCTGGCCTCAAACTTGTTCAGATTTGCCTGGGTCCTGAGTGTTGGGATTTAAAGGTGTGAGCCACCACACGCAGTCTTTTTTTAAAGAAAAACAGCTCCTCAGCTACTTTGCATATGTATGATATGTGTAGAGATCAGAGAGCCACCAGGAGTGGGTTCCCTTCCACTGCCTGGGGACCCAGTTACTGAACTCAAGCCGTCAATGCTTGGTGGCAAGTGCCTTATCTACTGAGCCATCTTGTCAGCCTTAATTTTCTTCAAGTAAACTTTTAGTTGAACTATAATATACACAAGGAAGGGGGCTGGAGAGATGGCTTAGTGGTTAAGAGCACTAGCTGCTCTTCCAGAAGACCTGGGCTCAATCCCCAACACCCACATGGCAGCTCACAATTGTCTGTAACTCCAGCTCCAGGGGAGCCAACACCCTTGAATAGACATACATGCAGGCCAAACACCAATGCACATAAAATAAAAATAGATAAATAATTTAAACCCCTTCTGTTTCCCTGTAGCCCCAAGGGTGCTTGTCTGGACCTCTCACACCATAAACTTTTATAAATAGAATTATTTAATGCATGCTGTCATGTCCAGCTTCTTTTAGTCAAGACTTATCCCCACTGTTGGGTATAACAGGACTTTGGTCACTCTGGTTGTTTTGTCTGTTGGTATAAACAGGTCATAACTGGTTTTCCATTCCATTCTCTGGAGGAGTTGCTCCCAGGTTGTTGGTACTGTGAGGAGTTCCAGGACACATGTCTTGGTTTGGTGTTCTTACAGACGTGTTTTGTTCTAGTGAGGTTTCTTTCTTTTTTTTGGTTTTTCGTGACAGGGTTTCTCTGTGTAACAGCCTTGGCTGTCCTAGAGTCACTTTCTAGACCAGGTTGGCCTTGAACTCACAGAGATCCGCCTGCCTCTGCCTCTCAAGTGCTAGGGTTACAGGCGTGCGCCAATCACGCCTGGCTCCATATCAGATGTCCCACTGACTTACTACCTACAAGGCAACATGATGGAGGTATTTTCTCAATCAAGGTTCCCTTACCACAGATGACTTTAGCTTGTGTCGAGCTTACAAAAAGCTAGGCAGCACACATTTCTTCTGTTGCGTGTTGGCAGCTTGGGAGTGGAACTGTTGGGAGATGGAGTTGGCATATGTTTTTCCACTGTAAAACTGCCAGTTTTCAAAGTATCTCTACCAATTACACACCCTGATTCAAGGAATGCCAACTTGCTCCCCTACCTCATCTACATGTGTCTTTTTCACTTCCGCCGTTCTGGCTGAGGAGGGCCCGCTCTCCACTCGCGGAGTCTGGCACGTACATGGCACCGTTAATGTGACTGTTGAATGAATGGGTGAACAAGTTAAGTTGAACAGCCTGGAGAGGGCAGACGCGCGCACACACTGCTTTTCAGGACGCCCACCGGCCGCGGACGCACACCACCAGGACAGTCCCTCCTCGCGCACCCCTGTGCCCACGTGGCCGGAACGCACCGCCTCGCTCGGGCCGCGCGCGTCCAGCGGCACAGCTGCCCCCCCAGCTCTCCCTCTCCGCGGCGGGCAGAGGGCGCTGTGCGTCCGTGCGCCCCGAGGGGCGGGCCCGGGCCGGGGCGGGGCTGGCCGGGCTTCCAGGCCGGGGCTCTAGCCGCCCGCGCCGCCCGGGCCGCTCCGGGGACGGGCCGGGGCGGGGCGCGGTCGCAGGAAGCCAGGCGGAGACGCGCGGAGGCGTTGGGGAGCGAGGGAGGGCGCGGCCAACTCCCGGAGGGACGGCAGGCCGAAAGAGCGGCGCCGGGGCCTGGCGAGCAGCCTGAGATCGCCGGACCGCAGGCCGCCCCACCACGGGCTCTATCCCGGCCCCAGCCCCGCCAGCATGGCCGGCCGGACCGTACGGGCCGAGACCCGGAGCCGGGCCAAAGATGACATCAAGAAGGTGATGGCGACCATCGAGAAGGTCCGGAGATGGTGAGCGCTGCCCCTGGGCCAGGGACACAGCCAAGCCTCCTCCTCCAAACGTTTCCGCCCTTTCCTGGCCGGCAGCCCCCGCCCACCAGCTGTGTTCTGAATCGACAGGGCTCCCCCTTGCCTTGGCAATCCCCAGAGGTCTACAAAGCGTGGTCCGGAGTGGTGCTTTCCCAGAGCGGGAGCCCTCATCGGATGCCCCGCCCCCTGAAGCTTTGACACTCTTGCAAGCGCGGGGCCCCGGGTCTCCGTTGCTTGAGTCCCTCGCCGGGCCTTGGTGGCGCCCTGCTGAGTGCCCCAGGTGTCTGCAGAACCGCAGCTTCAACTTCTATCCGTCTGTGCCCTGGGGTTTGCAGGACTCTTTCTGCTTCTGTGCCCTGTTAGCGAAGCTGTCCCTACCCAGCACATCTTCCCAACCTCCAGCTCTGTGGGGCTCCAACTTGGGCCTCCCTGAACCAGTCTCCTGCCCTCCCACAGGGAGAAGCGCTGGGTGACTGTGGGTGACACGTCCCTTCGAATCTTCAAGTGGGTGCCTGTGGTGGATCCCCAGGAGGAGGTGAGCAAGCCCAAGCCCCAACAAGGCCTTGCATCTGTGCAACCTCAGGCAATTTTCCTCCACACCTTGGCCTCTGCCTTCAGTCGGCTTAAGAGACTCCAGTGTGGGGCTCAAGCAGATGGTAACGATTATTAGCTGGCATGGGCGCGCGCGTACACACACACACACACACACACACACACACACACACACACAACACACTTTCTCTGAGTTCAAGACCTAAGTCAGCCTACACAACCTGAGGCAGCACCTCTTGTTTCTCTGAGCCTCAGTTTCCCTATTTGTGCTGAGGAATTTTGTAAGAGCTCACTAGACACTAACTGACTCTCCCACTTACCTCTCTAACCCTCAGGAGAGGCGGCGGGCAGGAGGCGGGGCTGAGAGATCCCGTGGCCGGGAGAGAAGAGGCAGGGGCAGCAGTCCCAGAGCGGGTGGCCCCCTCATCCTGCTGGATCTCAATGGTACGTAGAGATTCTGGAATTGGGAGCGAGGCTGAGGAAGCTCCTGGGGACCCTCTCGCCAACCAACTTGCCTTTTGCTTCCTCAGATGAGAACAGCAACCAGAGTTTCCATTCAGAAGGTTCATTGCAAAAGGGCACGGAGCCCAGCCCTGGGGGGACTCCCCAGCCCAGCCGCCCTGGCTCACCAACTGGACCCCCAGAAGCCATTACGGAAGATACTCAGCCCCCACAGTTGGGCCAAGAGAGAGGTAGGACAACGTGGCCTCTCCTCGTCAAAGTCGAACCCACTATCGTGTGTCCTTGGACCTATGTCATGCCCGTCTCCTTCTGTCCTGCCTCCCTCAGGGGACCATCCGTGATCCTGATAGAAATTACCTTCAGCAGCTGTCTCCTTCCTCTGGCTCTTAGATTTGTAGGGAGCACGTCACCATTTGAAATTTGCATGCACATCTATTCCTTGGCTTGCTCATTGTCTTTTTCTGTTACCATCTCATGTCAACCATACCGATCTTGTTCATGTGGCATATGCAATAGATGTTCAGTAAATACTTGCTCAGGGAATAAACGGTCCTGATAGTCACAGGGATTGATAGCAGCAGAGCAATGCTTAGCAGACCCCCTTTTCTGCTCAGCCTTCTTCTGAGCACTTCAGTGTTTCGCGTTTTGTTTTTCTCATTTAGTCTTCACTGTCACTTAATGGGAGCACTGATCCTATTGTGATCCCTGTTTATACATAAGGACCCTGACATGCAGAGACAGATGCCCCGACTCACAGAGCCAGAGCGCCAACACTGCGGGCCTGAGCCCGCTTCAGCGCCTCTGCCTTCATATAGTTGGTCCCTTGTCTGGTCAGTGCTGTTTCCCACGTGGGGTTGGTTTCTGTATCTTTGGCTCTTCCTCTCGTTTCTCACTTCGACCTCCTCTAGCCTCCTCACCTGTCTCTGGAGGCCTCTACACGGCTGCAGAACAGCCTTTTCTTTCTTTTCTTTTTTCTTTTTTTCATTTTTTTCGGTTTTTCGAGATAGGATTTCTCTGTATAGCTTTGGCTGTCCTGGACTTTGCAGACCAGGCTGGCCTCGAACTCACAGAGATCCACCTGTCTCTGCCTCCCGAGTGCTGGGATTAAAGGCGTGTGCCACCACGGCCTGAAGAGCTTTTCCTAAAGTATAAAAGCACATCCTTCATGGCTCCCCATGGCCTGTGATTCCTTAGTTTGACACTGAGGCCTTTACAAACTGTTGCTGCTGAAATCCTCCCTCCCCATCCCCATCAAGAACACCAGGCCTTGGGCCTCTGGGTCATGTCTAGATTGTTCCAAATACTTTTGCTAATGTAACATGTTAGGACAGGGGATGCTGCCGAGCGGAAGAGTGCTTATCTGACATGCCCCAGGCCCTGAGCCCCAGGTCTCGAGAACAAAATAGAATGAATGAATGAATGAAGAGTGAACAAATGGGTGGAAATGCTAGCTAGCACACTCGACGTGCCAAACACTGTGGTGTGAGGGCTTCACCCATATTTCCTCACTTGGGCCCCCACGGCAGTCCAGTGTGCTAATGCGGTCCCTGTTCCCACTCTGCAGATGGTTTCACTGAGGCTCAGAGAAATAGCTTGCTAAAGTCAGGAATTGAACTCGGTGCAACATAGAATCTGTGGTCACTACGCACGCACGCACGCACGCACGCACGCACGCACGCATCTTTCCCTCTGCTTAATTAAACTCTTGCTCTTCCTCGGCCTGTCTCTTGGATCACTCCCCACTGACAAGATCCAACTTGACTCTTCCTTCCTTGGCAATCCAGTGTCCTGCTCTGGCTCCCATGGTGTTGTCATATGTGATCAGCGCTGGTCTGTTTCGTTTGTTCCACACCCACCCATCACTTCTCCCTGCTCAGTAGGTATCTGTCCGTTTGGCATTCCAGACCCAGGGGGCACGCCTGCAGGCGGCACCGATGAACCTCCGAAGCTGACCAAGGAGGAGCCTGTTCCAGAACTGCTGGAAGCTGAGGTGAGAGAGGTCAGAGGCTGGAGGCTGGCCTTACGGGGAGTGCGGGCCTTGGGGGGCGCAGGGAGACTGCATTCTAGGGTCCAGGAGGGAGATACGTACTTCGAACCCAGTGGAAGGCATAGCTGGAGGTTGGATTCTTGGGTGAAGAGGAACATTACAGACACCATCCTGAGGGCTGGATCATGGCTGATTTAAGAGCATTAGAAGCCTGAAATGATCTTGATGTTCCTCTTAGGATTAAAATAAATAAATAAATAAATATAATCTAGGTTCAGAGTGCAGCTTGGCAGTACTTCAATTCCTAGGCATGCACTAGAGCCTAGGCCCCCTGCATCACACAGACGTACATCCTAAGACACTGCCTTGCCTTTCCGTACAAGGACTAAGCTGATACACTTTCCAGAAAAATCATATTCTTTCCCCCAAACTGTGTTGCCGTTGTTTTCGGTGCCTTACATCCTGGTTACTTTGTCCCTGGCCAGACTCTGGGTCCCCAGGGGAGTCGAGTGGAAAAGGCAGAGGCTAGGAGGCTGTACTCCCGGGTTAGAGTGGAGCTCACACCTGTCCGCCCTTCCTCTTCAGGCCCCTGAAGCTTACCCTGTCTTTGAGCCAGTGCCACCTGTCCCTGAGGCAGCCCAGGGTGACACAGAGGACTCGGAGGGCGCCCCCCCACTCAAGCGCATCTGCCCAAATGCCCCTGACCCCTGAGAAGCTGCCTGCCTCCTGTCCTGTTACTCCAAGGGCCCCATTTGACTTTTTATAAATAAAGAAGACCCTTTTGTAATTTCGTGTCATGTCATTTCCCTGTCAAGGCTGGGGAGGGTCTTTGGAGACAGTTTTGGCTCATGCTCTGTTCCTCAGATCGGGTCACCGAGGATCTGAGATGACCTGTATTCCTACCACCATTACATGTGCGGTGAGGGCTTGAGCCAGGACCACGCCTCCCTTGCACTCCCACCTTGTCCTCCCTCACCAGCTTTCCCCAGGGCCCGGCAGACACTGCAGTTCCCCTTTCACTCACAGGAACACAGGCCCAGAGGAAGCACCCACCCCCTTCCCTGCCCTCAGAATGCTACAGCACCTTGTCCCCAGCTGAACCATCTCTTCCTTGTGGAGCCCTAGGCCCATATACTGCTGGCCTGAGTCTTTGTCACCTTGTCACCTCCTCCTAGGTGCCTTCCCTGATTCTAGGCTCAGTCAGCATCCTTGCCTTTGAGTTCCCACAGCTCTTTAAGCTTCCTTCCCTTTGTCTCAACATTTGTCAGGCTGTCTGGGGACCATGAGTCTGTATTTCTGTCCTTTAGGCTGTGAGCATCTCAGGGATAGAACTAGGCTCCAGCCATACCCTCGCTTGGCACTGAGAACACAGTGAGCCTAGCAAATGCTTCCTGAATGAATAAGTAAATAGGGCTGGGCATGGTGGCACACACTTGTAATACCAGTACCATACCCAGGAGGCTGAGGCAGGAGGATTATTGAGTTCCTCTGTCACTTATCTGTGTGGCTGTAGGTTCTACTCTAGGACTCTTAGTTTGTTCGCTCAACCAATGGGGTTATAGCTAGGCTTCACTCCTCACTCCACCCCAACCCATCCACTACCCCTCCCCCACCCCCTGCCTGTACCTAGTGGGAAACTTCATCACAAGGAGAGTCTGCGGTTTAGGAATAACACCATTTAAAAATGTCAAAGTGTCTCCTGTCGTGATGGTGGAGCCAGGGCTGGCTAGGATGGCTGTGACCGTGTGCGTTCCTATTGCTGTAGAAACTAATGACCAAAATACGACTGGTTCAGTGCTACCCAGATTCACGGTGTTAGCATCCTGAAGGTCAGAAGTCCTAATTTAGTGTCACTGGGCTAGAGTCAAGGTGCCTGCGGGGCTGGTTCCTGCAATAGGCTGT
The DNA here is from genome assembly GCA_907169655.1 of Acomys percivali. NCBI lineage: Eukaryota > Metazoa > Chordata > Mammalia > Rodentia > Muridae > Acomys > Acomys percivali. Next base: position 8,142,825 of record OU015757.1, on the reverse strand, counting down.
CAGGGAAAAATCTGTTTCCTTGGCTTTTCCAGCTTTTAGAAGTAACCTGCGGTCAGGAATGGATTCAAGCTGTGGCTTACCCTCTCTTCAGCCCCACCTGTGTGATTTCCTCTAACCTTTCTGCCTTTCTGCTTTTTGTCATCTCTGCATCTCTGCATCTCTGTCTGGCGCCCCTGCTGTTCATGTGGCCCCCTGCGAGCACACTGGCCTGCCTAGGTTATACAGAATCGTCCCCACATCTTTGGAGTTTAGTTTGCCTGAAAATCCACTGTCATGTACAGTAACCCACTCACGTTCTGGGGCATAGGAAATGGTTCTCTGAAGTGTCAATAATCAGTAGACCACTTGTGGCTACCAGCAATTTTCTGGGTGTGTGAGTCATCTCATTATCCCCCCACAGTGACACGATGAGGTAATGTAGGTGCCCTATGAGCTGTGAAGTGCTTTATATGGCTCAGAAACACAGTTCTGGGTCTGAATCTCACCATCTGTATTTAGTTTCTTTATTCTCTTCCTTTTATGTATATGGGTCTTTTGCCTGCAAGTATGCGTCTCACCATGTATGTGCAGTACCGGAGGAGGCCAGAAGAAGGTGACATTGTCTCTGAAACTGGAGTTACAGTTTTTAGCTGCTACGTGGGTGCAGGGAATGGAACTTGGGTCCCCTGGAAGAGGACTGAGCTGTCTCTCCCATTCCATTTTGGAAAAGTATTATTTTTGATTATGTGTAGAGGTGTGTGTGTGTGTGTGTGTGTGTGTGTGTGTATTGTCTGCGTGCACATGAGTGCAGGTGTCCTCAGAGGCCAGAGGTGTCACACGTCCTGGAAGCTGGAGTTCTAAGCAGCTGTGAGCCACCCTGTGGTTGCTGGGAACCTGAGTCCTCTGGAAGAGCCGCAAGTGCCCCTGACTGCCGAGCCTTCTTGCCAGCTCCTGCTGACATTCTCGATGTGATGTGCCTCTTTGTTCTCATGTGCCTTGTTTTGTCGTCTGTACAGCCGAGGTAATAGTAACGTAAGCCTGGTGAAACTAGTCTAAGAATTAAATGAGGAAATACACGGGAGAGAGCCTTTGGTTAGGTGCACAGTAAGAACTCAGTAAACGACAGGTCTTTTCCTCATCATCCCGTATTGCAGATGAGTAGGGAGATACCAAGGAATAGGCCAGGTACCAGAGACCTGCCCGTCAGCGAGGCTGTGCAGGTTCTGGCCCAGAAGCAGGTATCTGCTGGTAAAAGTTTTGGTTATTAATGTTTGCTATTAATCACATATAGTTATGCGGCAGTTATTATTTATCCTGCTATCATATCGACAAAAGACACATCTGTTAGATTTTTAATATGCCTTAAACTCTGGGGCTGTGCAGAAACTAACCCCATGAGCTGTCTGTTAGCTCCCAGCCCCACAGTCCCTGCTGTTGCTTTAATTATTCCTGTCTGAGCTACTGTCCGCCCATTAGTCTCATGTGACTTGCATATGTTTTTCATCTGGGCTGTTTCTCTGCATCACTGATTGTCACAGTAACCTCCTCCCAGCCATGTGGTTTTTCTTTCTGCTAACCCAAGGCTGTCTCCTCTCTACCTGTCTCTTCCCGTGATCCTGCTGTCCTCCAAACCCTCCCACCTTGGCCCCACCTACCTCACTTATGCCCTGCCCAGTACAGGCATGTAGTTAGCCAATCAGGGATAATTTGGAGGCAAGGCTACACGTATTTGGATATGTGTTAGTCTGCTTGTAAAAGACAGCAAGCAAGCAGGGCATGGTGGTGCACACCTTTAATCCCAGCACTCGAGAGGCAGAGGCAGGTGGATCGCTGTGAGTTTGAGGCTAGCCTGGTCTATAAAGTGAGTCCAGGACAGACCAAGGCTGTTACACAGAGAAACCGTATCTAAAAAAACAAAACAAAACAAAAAAATGCCGGGCATGGTGCCGCACGCTTTTAATCCCAGCACTCAGGAGGCAGAGGCAGGAGGATCCCTGTGAGTTCGAGGCCAGTCTGGTCTACAAAGGGAGTCCAGGACAGCCAAGGCTAACACAGAGAAACCTTGTCTCGAAAAACAACCAAAAAAAAAAAAAACCCCCCCCAAAAAAAACAACCCCCCAAAAATTTACTCTTTTCAATTCTAGCTCCTGCTTTCTCTTTGGTGAACACCTCCAGCCCCATCTTGGTCTGTGAGCCATTTCTTCCTTGGTCACATCCCTGACCCATACACACTGCGCCTTCTCTTCCCTCTCCAAGTGTACTTTCTGGGGTTTTTCCCTTCTTCCCCTGCTCCATGTCCCCGAGAGCTCATTGCCCTGTCCTAGTTTTTTCTTTATGAAAACTTGACCTTCCTGCGTCACACTTATTCTTAAATTAATTCCCTTCTTCCAAATTCTGTTCTGAGCCTCCAGACTCAAATGGCCAGAAGGTGATGCCACCTCTGAGATGGCCCATGGGCCTTTGCTGATCCTTTCCATGGCCTCTGTCCATCAACGTCCCCGTCCCCATCCCTGAGCCAGCAGGCCCTACATCTCCGTCCTATTACCATGGAAGTCTGTAGTCAGGGCTTCTCTAGAGGAGCAAGCTGACAGAATGAAGAGATGTGAGGGTAACCTAGGAGAAAAGCCTGTAAGCTGTTGTCCAGTTAGCCCAGCAATGACTGTCACCCAACAGAAGGTCCAAGATCCAGTACTCCAGCAGAAAGTCTAAGACCTCACCTGGTCTTCAGTAGCTTTAGTGCCAGCGAAGGACTGGACTTTGGAGAGAAAGGGCAAAAAAACCGACCAACCAAAACTCCTCCTTCCATGTCCTTTATATAAGCTGCCACCAGGAGGTGTAGGCCAGATTTAGGGTGGGTGTCCCACCTCAGATGATCTAATCAAGAAAAATCCATCAGCTGGGCATGGTGGTAACCTTGGCTGTCCTGGACTCACTCTGTAGACCAGGCTGGCCTCGAACTCACAGAGATCCGCCTGCCTCTGCCTCCTGAGTGCTGGGATTACAGGCATGCGCCACCATGCCCAGTCAACTACAAACACATTTTTAACAAAATATTCTTCTGCATAAGCCAGATAGGAGAATTAAAGGAGATGTTGGAACCACCACCCCTGTATCTGGAAATTGGTTCATAGGCCGAGATTCTCTCTCGCCATGAGCCAGTGTAGCCTTTCTTTCATTTACTTGAGAAATTTTCTGCTTGTGTAGATCAAAGAAAAACATAGTAGACGTTTTTATTTATTTCATGCCTGGAAACACTAGGACTGATTAGCCAGTCAGACATGGTGATGGAGAGGTAGTTGAGAGCTACTATGTCCCGATTGACAGCCAGGTCGGGGAGCACAGAGAGGGGTACAGGACATGACATGCTGGGCCTGGTGTGAGCTTTTGAAATCTCCCAGCCCACCCCAGCAATCCACCTCCTAATTCTTCCCAGAGAGATCACCAACTGGGACTAAGCAGCAAATATATAAGCCTACGAGGGCATTCTTGTTTAAACTACCAAAGTACCTTTGTTATTTCCTTTTTGTGACAGGGTCTCACTTTGTAGCTCTGTCTGTCCTAGAACTCACTATGTAGACCTGCTGGCCTTGAATTCTCAGAGATCCACTTAACCTCTGTCGCCCATCAAGTACTGGCATTAAAGGTGTGTGCCATCAGCAAGGCTTGGTGGCGCACACCTATAATTCTAGCACTCAAGGAGGCAGAGGCAGGGGGATCTCTGTGAGTTCGAGGACAGCCTGGTCTACATAGGGAGTCCAGGACAGTTACACAGAGAAACCCTGTCTTGAAAAAACAAAACCAACCAACAACCAACCAACCAACCAACCAAAAAAAAAGGTGTGTGCCATTATGGCTTTCTTTTTCTTTTTGGTTTTTCAAGACAGGGTCCCTCTGTGTAGCCTTAGCTGTCCTGGACTCACTTTGTAGACCAGGCTGGCCTTGAACTCACAGTGATCCGCC
>OU015757.1:8110397-8132395 GCA_907169655.1 Acomys percivali | reverse complement strand
TGTGTGTGTGTGTGTGTGTGTGTGTGTGTGTGTGTGTGTGTGTGTCCGTGAAGGCAGGGGCATTCCTGGCCTCTGGCCCCCAAGCCTTGTACAGGAAAGCACAATACCTTTTCCATCCCTTTAAATTTGCCTATGGATTTTCAGGTTGTTTTGTCTTATCTGTCCGGTCCTTTGTTTCCTGTCGGGTAGGACAGATCTGAGTGGTATAAGGTGGAGATGCAAGGCAGGGGTGAGGCCATTGCTAGATTCAAACTGGTAAGTGCTCGTTGTAATTTTTTTCTTTTCTTCTTTTTTTTTTTTTTTTTCCGAGACAGGGTCTCTCTGTGTAGCCTTGGCTGTCCTGGACTCTCTTTGTAGACCAGGCTGGCCTTGAACTCACAGCAACCCACCTGCCTCTGCCTCCCTAGTGCTGCGATTAAAGGCTTGCACCACCACTGCCCAGCGCTTACTGTAATTTTGGACAATCTCTTGGCAGTCTAGATCTTAGACCCTCCAGGTAGAGAGGAGACAGTAAGCCAAGGATCTTTTCCTTGAATTTTGGGTCATCTGCATGAACTTTGTCAGGAATACTGTGAACCAAGTTCCAGGCCTGAGAATTTGCAGGCAGGCGACTGGAGGCAGGTTCTTGCTGTGTAGCACAGGCTGCCCTGGACTCACCCTCCCCCTGGCCCAGCCTCGCATAGCCCTGGGATTCCAGTCCAGTCCCTCACTGTTTTCCAACATCATAACATTTACTGCTGTATTTTAATTTCTTGCAGTGTTACCCGCCTTGAGGGAGTTCAGTAAATGCAGTGATGAAGTCAAACGTTGTAAAATCTGTAATGAGCCTGGTTGAGGTTTTCATGTATTTTAAGTGCTTGGGAAGGAGTGGCTGGAAGATGTGTGTATGGATTCATCAACAGGGCTAAGAATGGGCTTCTGCTTCCTGTTCAGCCTCTGTGCAGCCAGAAAACATAGGCGAGGTGCTGCCCAAAAGGCAATTCAGTTCTCTTTCTCTTTCCCTCTCTCTCTCTTCTTAACCCTCTCTCTCTCTCTACACACACACACACGGGCACACTTAAATTTTTTTTCAATTTCAAACAAGAACTAGAAATGAAGTTCATCTGGTAAACTGTACACACAGAACACATAAAAGAGGGCAGGATAGTGCCCGCCTGCAATCCCTGGTAAGGATGATCAGTTCTGGGTGGGGAGAGAGACAGAGAGACAGAGAGAGAGGTGGGGGGGGGGAGGAGAGAGGGATGGATTAGCACCTGAGCATGTGGACACATGAGCCCTGTGCCCATATATCATGCCACAAATTATTTGAACGTCATGAGGTAAGGTCTGTCGCTGTCCCTTTGCAGATGAGGAAACTGAGGCAGAGAAGCTAATTCTCTTGTGCTCAGTGAAACGCAGGGGGAAGACTGGAGATTGTACAGTCTTTAACACAAACTTTGAAGGAGGGCACCCCCCCACTTTGGCAGCAATATTTTAGGGGGTCTCTGAGGGCTGGCATCTTCTGAGGTAGTCTGTAGCTACTTGGGAAGTTGAGTTAAAGATGGCCCTTCTGAGAGAGGAGTTAGAACATCCGGAACGTGGTTCTGTTCCCCAGGACCTTTAGCCTCTACAGTTCTGTCACTCTGAGGGTAAGTTCATTGCTGTCCCCTCCTACAGCCACCACCCTGTTGCTCACACCAGTCCTATGCTGGGTCCATGTACAGCTTCTTTTTTTCCTTGCATCTATCCGGCAAGGAACTATTATCCCCATCTTACAAGTAACCCGAGTCTAGGCCAGTGAAGGGAAATGCTGTGACTACAGAGCTGCTGCTCCCACCAAGGAAGCTGGAGGACACCCAAGAACCCACCGCTCTGTGAACTGCAGATGGACCTTCTAGATTTGGGAGCCGCATGCATGACGTAGGTAGTTATAGGGACTGTTGCACAGCAAGACCAGCCTCTCACTGGTTCCATTTTGGAATCTGTGAACCATCTCCCAACATTCTGATAAAACAGGCTTTTCTTCTTGTTTTTGTTTTTTCTTTCTTTCTCTTCTTTTTTCTTCTTCCTCCTCCTCCTCCTTCTTTTTTTTAGATAAGGTCTCATGTAGCCCAGGGTAGCCTAAATTTCATCATGTAGCTGAGGATGACCCTGAACTTGTGATCTTCCTCCTTCAACCTCCCAGGGGCCAGTATTTACACTGCTGTTTAAGGCAGGTCTGCGGGTCAACCTCAAGGTGTTGTGTTTGCAGGCAAGCATTCGGCTGATTGCGCAATATCTCCAGTCCTCAGCTTTTCTCCTTCAGTTTCAGAATATGAGCTCAAGGGTCACTGTGAAGAGGGGGCTCTTAGAACTGTGGGTGTAAGGTGGGCTCAGAGGAGCGCTTCTCCTCCGGGCGCTAGAGCCACACCGTCACGGAACCTGGGGAAGGAACATGGACACTTTGGAACCTGCACGGGGAATGTAAATGTGATAGAAATAATCGCTCCTGTTTAGTGCATCTTCCTCCTGTGCAGGGTCTGGGCATTATCAGATATTTTTACATGTGCATAAGCACACAGCACACACACGTTGTGCAGCCATGTGTCCCCTCAGCTTCACTCTAATTCTCTAGGTCATGAGAAGGCAGTCTCCCTAGAGATCATTTCATCCTGTCCTTTAATTTCTGTTTGTTCCTTCAGTAGTCATGGCAAGCTGTGTTCTTAAAAAGGGCAGCAAACAAGTCAGGCGTGGGGTGCCTGCCTGTGATCCCAGCACTCAGCAGCAAACAAGTCAGGCGTGGGGTGCCTGCCCGTAATCCCAGCACTCAGCAAACAAGTCAGGCGTGGGGTGCCTGCCTGTAATCCCAGCACTCAGCAAACAAGTCAGGCGTGGGGTGCCTGCCTGTAATCCCAGCACTCAGCAAACAAGTCAGGCGTGGGGTGCTTGCCTGTAATCCCAGCGCTCAGCACACAAGTCAGGCGTGGGGTGCCTGCCTGTAATCCCAGCGCTCTGTGAGTTCCAGATCCACCTGGCCTGCAGCAGGTTCAAGGACAGCCAAGGCTGTTATACAGAGAAACTCTGTCTCGAAAAACAAAAGGAAGAAAGAAGAGTGGGGGTGAACACCTTTAATCCCAGCACTAGGAGGTAGAGGCAGGCGGATCTCTGTGAGTTCGAGGCCAGCCTGGTCTACAAAGTGAGTCCAGGACAGCCAAAGCTACACAGAGAGACCCTGTCTCAAAAAAACAAAAACAAGGGAGCTGGAGAGATGCCTCAGAGGTTAAGAGCACCGCCTGCTCTTCCAGAGGTCCTGAGTTCAATTCCTGGCAACCACATGGTGGCTCACAACCATCTATAATGTAATCTGATGCCCTCTTCTGGCCTGCAAGTGTACATGCAGACAGAACATTGTATACATAATAATAAATAAAATCTAAACAAACAAACAAACAAAACAAAAACAAGCCAGGCGTGGTGGCACACACCTTTAATCCCAGCACTCTGGAGGCAGAGGCAGGTGGATCACTGTGAGTTCGAGGCCAGCCCGGTCTACAAAGAGAGTCCAGGACAGCCAAGGCTGCACAGAGAAACCCTGTCTTGAAAGAAAAAAAAAAAACCCAAAACAAAACAAAACAAAAACAAACAAACAAAAAAATAGTTTTCAGAATCTCCGAAAGATCTCGCCCCCTTAATTATGCCTTTGAATTGCATTTACCCTGGGATTTTTCATGATATATAACATTCTTTATTGATTTTGTTATTTGATCACTTTATACCTGTATATAATGTATTGTTTTTAAGAATTTTTTTCTTTTTACATTCTCTGCCTGGAGTTTTTGTTTGTTTGTTTTGTTCAGGCAGGGTCTTTCTAGGGTTGTCCTGGAACTTGCTATGTAGACCAGGCTGGATCACAGAGATCCACCTGCCTCTTCCTGGGATTAAAGGCATGGCCAGGCTATGTTTTTAAAGTCATCAAGCCTGAGCCTGGCTGGGGGAGCTGTTCAGCTGATAGTTTGTGATGCCTAGCATACACAAAGCCATCTCCAATACCAGCGCTCAGATTCCAATGCTTGGAGTGTGGAGGCAGGAGGATCAGATGTTTAAGGTCATCCTCGATGGCATAGCAATTTCAGTGGTAGCCTGAGCTGCCTGAAACTCTGGTTTGTTGTTTAAATGATTGAATCTGGCAAGCTGTGATTTAGAAAAGGTCAGCTCATCCTGTTTGGGTTTACTGCAATAGCCAATATACTTACCTTTTTTTTTTTTTTCTGGCTTATTTTTATTTTGTCCTCTTTGTTTTGTCCTATAAGCCTGGATGGAAGCCAGGGCCCTGCACATGCACTGCGCCCTATTACAGGTTCCCCATTTACTTTTTAATATTTATTTATTTATTATGTATACAGAGCTCTGTCTGCATGTACACCAGAAGAGGGCACCAGATCACATTATAGATGGTTGTGAGCCACCATGTGGATGCTGGGAATTGAACTCAGGACCTCTGGAGGAGCAACCGGTGCTCTTAACCTCTGAGCCATCTCTCCAGCCCCCCCCCCCCATTTACTTTTTAACTTTCATTAATGTTTTTCTCTGCTTTTGTTCTGGCTTGGTTTGGTTGGGTTTTCATTTTTTGAGTCAGGGTTTCTCTGTTTTAGCCCTGGCTGTCCTGGAACTCACTCTGTAGACCAGACTGGCCCCCAAACACCTCCCTCTGCCTCCTCAATGCTGGGATTAAAGACGTGCGCCACCACCACCACCCAGCTTTCTCTATGGTTTTATTTATTTATTTTATTTTATTTTTTTCTCTCTATGGTTTTAAAAACTTTTCTTTGCCTGTTCAAGTTCCTGCTCAGGCCCTTCTCTCTAGAGTTTATCTTCTTTCTTTATAGTTATCCTAAAACTTCCAGGGCAGTGCACTATAGGAATCCTGCCCCCAGCCACACATGGGCTCTTTCCCTGTGCTTCAAGGTTTCCTGGAGAGCGACAGCGCTGGGCTGTTGTCAGTTTCCCTACTCTCCCCTACTCCTGGTGTTTACTGAGCAAGCTTTACGGTTTTGTTTTGTAATCGATTTTTTTTAACTCATCAATTCTGTGAAGTCATTTCCCAGTAGTGTTCACAGGACAAATCCCTACGCCGCCACCTTTTGCCGAGTCTTCTGCAAAGCCTATCTCTTCATCTAACTTGACCAAAGGGCTTTCGGTTCCAGTGAGAATCTTCCGAGTGTAGCCCGAGCTGGTCTCAAGAACCCTCTGGTTAAGCCTCCTGAGGGCTGAGGACCTTTGAAGTCTCTTCATCACAGTGAGGAGTACTCCCTTGAGGCCACCCTGGGGGGAGGGAGGAGGGCCACGGGCCTTCCCTCTGCCCTGATGGCGATGATGTGCCAACTGGCTTTTGGGTTCCGGGTGAACCCCTCTCCTTGGATTCTGTGCTCTCCTGTCTCCTGGCCAGCAGCATCTTGGTTGGCTGGTCTTCATGTCTGGTTTCTGCTCCTGCATCTTTCTCCTGCATCCTGGGAGCGTCTCAGGATGCCTTTCTTCTCATACTGTTTCAGAATCTCACCAGATGTGCGTGTCGGATCTTCAGCTTTGGCCTTCCAAATCCACACTTCAATGGCGTGGCTTTCTTTTGAGACAGGGTCTCAGACTGTGTGGCCCAGGCTGCTCTCAAACTCACCGTGTTCAAGCTGGCCTTGAACACAGCAGTCCTCCTGCCTCAGCCTCCCAGATGGGCACTGCCACACCCAGTTCTGCATTTGTATGTTTGTGTTCGGCATCTCTAGTGTCTCTGAGCCTTTATGTAGGCGACTGTTCCAGTTTCCAAGTCTGTTCTCCTGAGGATGCAAGCACTGGGAAGCACCGGCAGCCGCACTGGTTGGTCTGGAGTTAAGGCTCCGTCTACTCCACCTTTGAAAGCTGCCGCTTTGTCAGATTGCTGTGGTATTTATGGTTCCCATGAACCATAAGCATCAATTTTCAGCCAATAGTGTTTAGTAATCCTCAAAGGGTCTATATATTTCCTTTTTTTTCTGGTTCACAGCCTTCCCAATAAAAGACCAAAAGTACCTTTAGAGGAAGGCTTTGCCGGGGGCATTTATAGCGAGTTCTTGATATTAGTTCCAGGTCCTTCCTCAAAGGGACTTGACAGTCATAGGCCCCCGAGTTATGAGGTCATAGGCCTGGAGACCAGTGGGAGGCTGGGACTTTTCTCTCCCTCCTCTCCCCTTCCCTCTCTTCCTCCTTCCTTTCCAGCAGGACCTTGCATAGTCCAGGCTGCCCTTGAACTTCCTGTGTAGCCGAGGATGGTCCTGAACTGATCTTGCCCTCCATCTCCCGAGTGTTGGGATTCCAGGCACCCATCACCATGCCTGACTTACGTGCAGCCAAGGAGCAAACCCAGAGGACCCTGCATGCTAGATACCAGAGCGGCATCCCTAGCCTTGAGGCTATGACTTCCCACAGTGGTAGCCTAAGTCTGCATATCAGCCAGGGTGTTTCTCCTAGGGTATAGCCCAAGCAGGAGGCCAGCACTTTCTGCATAGCAGAGCTAGGACTCGGGATACTTCTCCATAAAAGATGATAACGCTGGCACAATGAGCTAGGTCAGCATTTTTAGAGCTGTGGAAATTAATCAAACTCAGGCCATAAGCCCAGGCATGTGGGCTTGTCTTAGAAAAAGAACCTGGTTGGTGGGCTTTGTTTTGTTTTTGTGTTGCTGAGATGTAAATCCAAATGGTCTACCATTCCCCCAGCCCTCTCCTAGGCCTTAAGCGGTCCTGTTCCCATTTTTCCTTCCTGGAGGGTCACAGTAACCTTGAAAAATGCAAGTCTAGCCAGATGGTGGGTGGCGCATGCCTTTAATCCCAGCACTCGGGAGGCAGAGGCAGGTGGATCGCTGTGAGTTTGAGGCCAGCCTGGTCTACAAAATGAGTCCAGGACAGCCAAGGCTAACACAGAGAAACCTTGTCTCAAAAAACAAACAAACAAAAACAAAAAAAGAAAGAAGGAAAAATGCAAGTCTCACAACTAGCAGGAGAGAGCCTACAGTCTAGCAGACCACTGGGCAGGACAGGGAAGGGATGGGTCCTCTACAAGCCCCGCCCCACGACTTCTCTGGTAACTCTGAGAACTTCTGTTTTCAGAGACTGTCTTTTTTTTTGGTTTTCGAGACAGGGTTTCTCTGTGTAGCCTTGACTGTGCTGGACTCACTTTGTAGACCAGGCTGGCCTCGAACTCACAGCGATCCGCCTGCCTCTGCCTCCCGAGTGCTGGGATTAAAGGCATGCACCACCACTGCCCGGCTCTATAGGGTTATTTTTTGATAGGCCTAGGAAAGCCTCCACCACCAGCAGCAACAATAAGCCTGTGGCCTTCCCAGAATGTGATTCTCAGAGCTGTCACATTGTTAATGGTTTTGCAGTTTTGCTGGAGAGAGGAACTGGGGCCTTGAGCATCTCCAGTAAACAGAACCACAGCTCCATCCCAGGCCCACATTTCCCATGCTCAGCCTACACAGATCACGTTAGCCTTGCAGTGCTGGCTGTATACTCTGTGGTTCCATGGGTTACTGGAAGCTGACCCACTTTCTCACAACACCCTTAGCAGCCATAACACAATTCTACTGATGCACGTTCCTTCCGCACCATTATAAAGTTGACTGAAAGTCTCGTCAAACTGCTGTGTTCTCAGATGCACAGCATGTAAAGATGTAAATTTACAGCAAGAGTAGCACAGAAGGAGAGAGGAGGAGCAAGCTGCTCGGGGGCAGAGCCCGAGTACCACTGAAAGTAAATTGGCACACTGAACTGAACTATATCCTTAGGGAACATTAAGAAAAGAACTCACATGCCAGGCATGGTGGCGCATGCCTTTAATCCCAGCACTTGGGAGGCAGATGCAGGTGGATCTCTGTGAGTTCGAGGCCAGCCTGGTCTACAAAGCGAGTCCAGGACAGCCAAGGTTATGCAGAGAAACTTTCTCTTGAAAAACCAAAAAATAAAAATGAAAATAAGGAGAAAAGAAACAGCATGGAAGTCACAATGAAATACTAGAAAATATTTAACACAGAAGTCAGCAATGGAGGAACAACAGAAAACACACACCTGTGACAAACAACACAGGATGGGAGTTGTGTTTTACTTAGTCATTGGGACAGACAGGAAGAACTACACTCCCCAGGCAGCCCAACCCTGGACAATCCATTTGCAGCTCTTGTGAATGTGTTTTTCCTTTGTTTGTAGTTCCTGTGTGTAAGTGTACCACATGCATGCAGTGACATCAGAGGCCATAGATCCTCCAGGATCAGAGCTACAGACTGGCGTGAGCTTCCAGTCAGTGCTGGGAACGCACCCTTGCTCCCTGGAAGAACAGCCAATGCTCTTAGCTCTTAGCTGCTGCCCCTGCCTCTCCAGCCCCTTGTCAGTGTACGTTTTTAAATAAAAACTTGCTTGCTGTTTAAGAGAAGATTAGTTAGGCATGGTGGCGCACGCCTTTAATCCCAGCACTTGGGAGCACAGAGGCAGGCGGATCTCTGTGGGTTCAAGGCCAGCCTGGTCTACCTAGTGAATTCCAGGACAGCCAAGGCTACACAGAGAAACCCTGACTCGAATAACAAATTGACAAAGAATCAATATCAACCAATGTAACTCTAGCATTAATATTCTCCACTCACTGGGTAGGATATTACCGCCTTTAAAGATACATCTTTCCAAATCAGAGCATTGTGGGCCAGCCCATAAATCCCAACAATCAGAAAGTGCCAGATTTCAAGTTCAAGGCCAGCTTGGACAGCACGGCAAGACCTGGTCTTAAAACAAAAAACAGGCAAAACTGGAATTCCTTTCTTTTATTTTATTAATTTATTTATATTACATCTCAGTGGTTATCCCATCCCTTGTATCCTCCCATTCCTCCCTCCCTCCCATTTTCCCCTTACTCCCTTCCCCTATGACTGTGACTGAGGGGACCTCCTCCCCCTTTATATGCTCATAGGGTATCAAGTCTCTTCTTGGTCAGAACTCCTTTCTTATATGCTTGGGTTACTCTACTTCCAGTGTGTTGCAATTCTTTCTTTTTTTTTTAACATTTTATTTAAATTTTAATTTATGTGCATTGATGTGAGGGTGTCAGATCTTAGAGTTACAGACAGTTCTGAGCTGCCATGTGGGTGCTGGGAATTGAACCCGTGTCCTTTGGAAGAGCAGGCCGTGCTCTTAACCACTGAGCCATCTCTCCAGTTCCCCAAATTCTTTTTTTTTTTTTTTTTTTTTTTGGTTTTTTGAGACAAGGTTTCTCTGTGTAGCCTTGACTGTCCTGGACTCACTTTGTAGACCAGGCTGGCCTCGAACTCACAGCGATCCTCCTGCCTCTGCCTCCCGAGTGCTGGGATTAAAGGCGTGTGCCACCATGCCCAGCTACACAAGTAAATTCTGTGTTTGGCTTTTAGTCGTGTCCATCAACCCTGGGCGTGTAGATCTCAGCCCTTGTGTTAGGCCTGTGTTGAAGTTCTGGCTCGTAGCTTGTGATGTGACTAAGAGCTAACAGACCCACGCTGGTTGTGACCACTCTCTGCGGTCATGGGAGAGAATCTGCCTCCGAAGTTAAGGTCGGCAATGCCTGGGGCCCCAAGGCTTGTGCTCCAGCCTGGACTTCAAGGTCAGGTCAGTGATCCCTTGTGATATCAGCATGTCATTTTCTACCAGTAAAGGCTTGAGCACTGCATCCATGCCCAAGTGTGAGCGAACCAGTCCTCCGTCTCTTCTCAGATCTGTTTCTCGTGGCCATCCCAGTACCAGTTAGAACAGCCAGGGCTCAGTCGTGAAGCAGATCCACAGCGGGAAAGTCTAGCCTAAGAATTATGTTAGGGTGTCATGGCACACACTTGTAAGCTCAGTCTTTGGAAGGCAGAGGCAGGAAGATCGCAAGTTCAAGGCCAATCTTGCCTCGATATGATAGTGAGACCTTGTCTCAAACAACAAAAGAATTATTAATAAGTGATTTGAATATAGGGGCCTGACTGCAAAGTGCTAAAAGCAATTCTAGAGAATGCTGAAAAAAATCAGGATTGGCCTCTGTCCCTGTGAGTGTTAAGGAAGAGTCCTCTTACCAGGGCCAAGATCCAGACTTCATTTGAAAGAACAAGAGATGGCTCAGTGGTTAGGAACACTGTCTGCTCTTCCAAAGGGCCTGAGTTCAATGGAGCACTGTCTGCTCTTCCAAAGGACCTGGGTTCAATTCTCAGCACCCACATGGCAGCTCACAACTGTCTAAAACTCCAGTTCCATGGGGCCTGACACCCTCACACATATACAAGCAGGCAGAATACCACTGTATATAAAATAAAATAAATTTTTTTTTGGGGGGGGACAGGGTTTCTCTTTTAGTCCTGGCTGTCCTGGACTTACTCTGTAGACCAGGCTAGCCTCAAACTCACAAAGCTCTCCCTGCCTCTGCCTCCCAAGAGCTTGGATTAAAGGTGTGTGTCACACACCCAGCTCCTTAAAAAACTAAATAAATAAAAAGAACAAGACAGGTAAGCCACTGATGCACCTCAGCAGTAGAGTGTCCTAAGAGCGTGTCATCTGCAGTGTCAGGTGCAGCTGCTAAACTGCGAACTTTGCTGGATCTCTTGTAAAATGAGACTGACAGTCCCCACGTGATCTGCCTGGGGAGTGCCTGCATGTCTTTCCCAGCCCTACTGGAAGGGATCAGACACTTTAGAAAGACATGCCAGAACAGGACTCACGCTCTGGCTGCACATCTCACTGAGAGCACAGGCACAGCAGAAGCTGCATGACACACAGGTAGTCCAGTGCTTATAAGACAGTTGCTATAGAAACCAAGTGCTGGAGAAAGACTGCTGTGCCAGAATTCACTAGAGAAAGCCTCTTCAAGGTTAAGTGTACTGTGTGTGCAAAGATAGCCAAGGCTCAGAAATCTATGCATGCAAATGCAGTATATGGTCTGGATTTTGGATGTGGGAGAGGAGAGGAGGCGTGCGTGGTAAGGGGGCTGCAAAGACTCTTTGTTCCAGACGTCCTTGTAAGGCAGAGGACCACCAGGATGTCTCCATGTTCTAGCTAGCCCAGCAAAACTGCAGCCAAAGACAAGAGAAAGCTCCCTGGGACCAGAACCAGGCAAAACAGCCGCTTACACTGGTCCTCTAGCGCCCTCTACTGACAAAGTTTAGCATCACGTTCTGTGAACCATCTAGTTGTTTACAGGAGGATGAGCTTGGAAAGACAATAAAAAGAATCCCTACAGAGGCCCTGTGACCCACAGACCCTCAGGCCAATATGGGAACTTCTCTCCAGAAAGACCCATGTAAAGTCGTGCATTGTGGCACATATATTTAATCCCAGCACTGGGAGGCAGAAGCAGGCGGATCTCTGTGAGTTTGAGGACAGTCTGGTCTACAAAGTGAGTCCAGGAGTCCGGGCGTGGTGGCGCATGCCTTCAATCCCAGCTCTGGGTAATAGAGAAACACAGTCTTGAAACAACAACAACAACAACAACAACAAAGGCCCATGAAAGACCACAACCCTGAGGAAAATGCAAGATTAATAGCATTGCTGTCCAAGAAGCAAGCCCAGTGCCATCTATGCATCAGGCCGGCCAAGACAGAAGTTATTTGGATCCTGGAAAAATGACCGAAGATGACCATTAACTCTTTTAGGTGATGACTCCTATGGCAGCTGCCATATGTAGCAAGCCTTCCTGGAGCAAATCAATATGGCTATCAGTATTGGTATGAAGCCAGCACCCTGTCCTTTTTTCCAAAGTATATCCATCAAAAAAGGATCCCAGGCCATCCTTTGCTACAAAAGAACCTGTTTTCTTCACTGTTCCCCAAAATCCCAGGGCTTGTACCCCACTGGAGAGCATTGTAAATTAGGTAGCTTAAGATGTGTGAACATGTGTCCTCCGAGGTAAAAGTCAAGCTGACCCTCATACAGTCTACTCCCCCTAAAAAAGACCTGATGTCCTATCTGTCATTTTTGAGACAAGGTCTCACTGTGAATCCCTAGCTACTCTAGAACTCACTATGTAGACCAGGATCTCATAGAGATCCTCCTGCCTCTGCCTTTCCAGTGCTGAGATTGAATATGCATCACCAATTCAACAGAGTTTTAAAAATTATAACTCAATTTCATGTGCACCGCTGTTTGGCCTGCATGTGTGTCTGTGCCTGTGGAGGCTAGAAGGAAGGAAGTAAGGAAGTGCCCGGAACTAACTCCTGGGAATTAGTTACAGATGGCCGTGAATGGCCATACAGGTGCTGGAAAAGGAACTTGGGACCTCTAAGAGAGCAGCCAGTGCTCTTATCTGCTTAACCATCTCTCCAGCTCTTCCCCTCTTTTAAAAAACATTTATTTAAAAAAATTATTTCATCTTATATATGTGAACCTTTGTCCTTCAGAAGCTGGAAGAGGGCCTTGGTTCTCTCTTTTTGTTGTTGTTGTTTTGTTTTTTGTTTTTTTTTTTTTTTGAGACATGGCTTCTCTGTGTAGCCTTGGTTGTCCTGGCCTCATTTTGTAGACCAGGCTGGCCTTGAACTCACAGCGATCCACCTGCCTCTGCCTCCCGAGTGCTGGGATTAAAGGCGTGCGCCACCAACACCCGGCCTTGGGTCTCTTGGCACTGTAGTTATAGGCGTTGTGAGGCACCATGTGGGTGCGGGGAGCTGAACCCAGATTCTCTGGAAGAACAGTAAGTGCTCTTAACCACTGAGCCATCTCTCCAGCCCTCACCCTAACCCCCTTTTATAGTTGTGGCCCTTAACTCCTGTTGGAGCCTTTTCGCCCTGAGTCTGGCTCGGTCCTCCTGCTGAAACAGGACCTAGAAGAAGCAGCTTAGGTAGGCATTGCAGTCCGCCAGGTGGGGAGTGCAGCGAAGGCTTTTCACATCTCAGTAGATCAAGAAAGCAGAGCTAGGCTGGGACAACTAGAAAACCAGCTAGACCTCACACCCCAAAGGATGGATAGCCTCTCAGAACAGTGCTGCGGGCCGGGGCCATTGCTCAAACCCTGAGTTGTGAGGGACATTCTTTAACCAAACAGCATTGCTGTGTACCACAGCCCCATGTACATACGAAGCCCATGTCCAGGCCTTGTCCAGGATGCCGGTGGTGTTTTGGAGAAACACTTAGGAGGTGGGGTCCAGCTGGAGGACTGGCTCACTGACCTTCGAAGGGTATCTTTTTTGTTTCCTGCCCACCATGAGTTCAGCAGGTCTGTTGCTCCAGACCCTTCTGTGTCACTCTGCCTTAAGACAAATCCAGAAACAACAGTGACAGCTGACCATGGACTGGAGTCTCTCAGACTGTGAGACAGAATAAGCCTTCTTTGTAACTGTTTAAATGATCTAATGTTTATACTAATAAAGACACAGGAGGGGTAAACTGAGGTAAAAACCTGCTAGCTCGGGGAGGTACCTTTATTTTGTGAACTATATACACAATATCCATTTACAAGCCTGATTCTACAACTAAACTGCTAGCTCTTTAGAAATCTCTATCTGTGTCATTCTACCTAGCTAGTGTACCTTTCTCTTGACTTCTCCAAACCCAGGGGGGCTCCTTAGCTCCCTTTCCTAGAATTCTGTCCCACCTGGGTCCTGCCAGCTGCTTCTCTGTTGTTCCTGCAAGGCCAAAAAGAGAGTTCCCCCCCAACTCTCCCTCCTAGCCCTCCCTCCCCCCCCCTTGGTTTTTCGAGACAGGGTTTCTTTGTGTAGCCCTGGCTGTCCTGGACTCACTTTGTAGACCAGGCTGGCCTCGAACTCACAGCGATCCGCCTGCCTCTGCCTCCCGAGTGCTAGGATTAAAGGCGTGCACCACTATCTCCTGGCCCAAATTCTTATGTATGGAGGCTTTCAGAGGCACATCCACACTGCTTCTCCTCAGGACTCACCCGACTGCATCTGACAAATGCAGTATCTATTTCCCTCTTCTTTTTCTTCTTCTTCTTTTTTGCTTTTTTTTGTTTTCGTTTTTTTTGTTTTTGTTTTTTGTTTTTTTTGTTTTTTGGTTTTTCAAGACCAGGCTGGCCTCGAACTCACAGCGATCTGCCTGCCTCTGCCTCCCGAGTGCTGGGATTATAGGCGTGCGCCACCATGCCCGGCCTTTTTTGCTTTTTTTGAGACAGGGTTTCTTGCTGTCCTGGACTTTGTAGACCAGGATGGGCTCGAACTCAAAGCCTGCTTCTGCCTCTTCTAGTGGTGGGATTAAAGGTGTGTGCCACCACACCTGGCCTTACTTTCTTCTTTTAAGTTGTTTTTCTCAGGAATTTTGTCACAGCAACACAACCCCAAACAATACCTTTTGTTATTTTTCTTTTTAAAAAATTACAGTGTGTGTGCATGGCACATGCACTGCAAGGGGTGGGGAGAGGCCTGCGGGTTCCCACACCATTGTCTGAAGGTCAGAAGACATTTTACAGCAGGTGGTTGTCCCCACCCACTGTGTGGTTCCCAGTGATCCGACGCAGGTCCTTAGGCTTGGTGGCAAGTACCTTTCCCCACTGAGCCATCTCTCTGGCCCTGACTTTTTCTTTTTTCCTCATTTTATTGTTTCTTAGTCAGAATAGGAGATGAGGTTCTTTCAACACAGACAAGTGATCCAGGCCAGCGGTGTCATTTCCAGTGGGCTAGCACATGACTCTGCCAGGGCTGTAAGAACAAAGTACCCCAGTCAGTGTCTTACACAGCCGAGTCTTATCTTCTTGGTGTTTCTAAGACAAAAACGTAATGAAAACCGGTCCATGGCTATGTATAATCCACTGTGCTACACAGTTACAGAGCAGAGGATGCTGAGGATGTTACCCTGTCATCACATCCTTTGTCTTCTCCCCTCAGCTCCCTCAGCACAGTCCTCTGCTTCCGCCCTTACATCTATCTGTGGGGGCAATTTCCATCTTCCCTGAGTGAGTTCACCACCGCAGCTGAGCTCTAGTTCAGAAGCTCTAGCCTTAACCTCACCGCGTGTGATGTCAGTTACCCCCCAAACCTCTCTTAACTGCATCACAGCAGGGCCCTTGCTTTCATCTGAAACCTCCCTGTACTGGCTTTGCAGCCTGCCTGGCTTGGCGGATGGCACAGCGCCAATAACCATATGAAACACCAGATAGGTCATTCCTATAGACTCTGCTCCATCGTTCACACTGTACAACCCAACTTGAAACTTGCCCCAAACTGCAGTGTGGACAGGCTTGTATATATGCATGGCTGTTCTGTCTTTGAGATGTCCTAGGTCCAGTGGTTCTCAGTCTTCCTAATACTGTGACCCTTCAATACAGTTCCTCATGTTGTGGAGACTCCCAACCATAATATTATTTTCATTGCTACCTCATAAACTGTGAAGAATCACACTGTAAATATTTGTGTTTTCCACTGGCCTTAGGTGACTCCTGAACAAGGGTTAACCGACCCAGGGGGTCGCGACCCCTAGATTGAGAACCACTGTTCTAGAGGTTTGTCACCGCCAAAGTTAGATCTAAAGTTGGAAGTCCCCTCTTGTTATGTCTGCTAATGAATGAACATCTGCCGACAGACCCATATTATATATACTTCTAACAAGTCGATCAGCATTAAAAAGTTGTTTATTGGCATCTTCTTCAAGAGGTTCAGAAAAAGGACTAGCTTTTCTACCCAAGACTCTCTTCATATCTGCTCCTAGTGGCTGTACTGTTTCCCACAGCCTGCGTGGCATACTCAACTTGATTTTGTTTTGTTTTTCAAGACAGGGTTTCTCTGTGTAGCCTTGGCTGTCCTGGGCTCGCTTTGTAGACCAGGCTGGACTCAAACTCACAGCGATCCAGCTGCCTCTGCCTCCCGAGTGCTGGGATTAAAGGCGTGCGCCATCATGCCTGGCCATACTCAACTTGAAAACCTTCTCTATCAGGAGAGAGTGTAGAGACTCGAGGCTGTGCCAGATAGCCCTGGTCCTCAGGGTGCCAACCCACAGGCCGTAATTACCCCAGCAATCACATGGGATTAGAGCTCCCCCTACTGACTTAATTTTTAATTCAGCTATCGGTTATTAAAGACCCTCTGTCAAAACGTGGCCATTTTCTGAAACACTAGAAGATAGGACTTCAACATGTGAGTCTGAGGGGAGGGTTCCGATCAGTCGCTGGCGGCCAGGATTTGTAGACATAGCCCAGCCTACTGCCGCAGGGCCGAGCGGCCACCGCCCCGAAGGGCTTTGTGAGGCAAAGAGCTGCTTGTGCAGAGCACTCAAGTTTGCTGGTTGTTTCGGGGAGGCGCAAAGGAGCCAGTCAGTCTCCCATTTCCTGAGCTCCGGACCCTACTATAGAGCTAATCACAGAACCACGCAGGGCTCCCCAGCAAAACTGGGAACTTGGGAAAACCGGACAGAATCTAAGCGTGCTCTCTTTTTAGGGGGAAAACGATGGAATATAGATGTATCAATTCTCCTTCCTGCCCATCATTGTGTCCTCAGTCAACCAGGAAGGGGCCAGGAGTATTTTACACCTTTGGATTTCCTTCTGCGTAAAAGGGAATCTCAGGACTGTGGCAGCTGTGCTCTTATGTGAGACAAAGTACATTTTTTTTTTTTTTCTTGCTGCTTATCAGTCACAAGCTAGGCTTTGCTAGAGCCACCTCTGTGCCTAGTTCAGGAGGCAGAGGCTGGCGGATGTCTGTGAGTTCCAGCCCAGCCTGGTCTACACAGTGACCCTGCCTCAAACAGCCACCCACAATGATAACAAAATCCCTAAACAAACAAATAAAAATACAAACAACAATAAAAAACTGACACAAATTCACAGCTAATACAACTCATGGATTTCTTTTTTGTTTGCTTGTTTGTTTTGTTTTTTTGTGGGTTTGTTTTTCAAGACAGGGTATCTCTGTGTAGCCTTGACTGTCCTGGGCTTGCTTTGTAGACCAGGCTGGTCTCAAACTCACAGCGATCCGCCTGCCTCTGCCTCCCGAGTGCTGGGATTAAAGGCGTGCACCACCACGCCCAGCTAACTCATTGATTTCTACTTCACATCATCATCAGTCAGAGCACATGGACTTGGCTGGGCTCTGAGCTTAGCTCAGGAGATAAAGCTGAAGTGTAGGCCGAGTTGAGCTGTTGATGAAATAAATTCTGTGTCTCACAGGTACACTTGTGCCTTTGACAGCTAGGAGTCCTCTGCATCTGTTCCTTTAGAGTGGCTCCTCCCGTCATGTGCCCAGCAGTAGATTTTCGTGGCTTGAGTGCTTGGAATCGCTATTTCTTCTCCTACCAACTGGAGAAAACTGTATACTTACGTGTGTTGGTTGGCTGTTTTTTGCCTGTTCCTAAAGATTTATTGTTTGTATATGTATGTGTGTGTACAAAAGTGCACATGTGTTGCTCGTGTACAGACACAGCAGAAGGGACCCTATCACTTTCTGCCCGTTCCTTTGAGCCCACGTGTCTCCCTTTACCTAGTGCTTGTGTTGTCCTGGCTAGATGGAGCCTGTGAGGCTGAGCCACCCTCCCTTCCTCTGCCCGCTCACTCGGGGCTGCTGGGCGCTTGTTAGTGAGTGCCGGGATCTGGGATCTGAACTCCCATCTTCAAGCTGTGCAGCAGCTCTCACCTGCTGAGCCATCTCTTTCGCCCAGATTGGTTGGTTCTTGACACAGGGTCTTGTCGTGTTGCTTAGGCCGGCAGCCATGTCCTGGGCTTCAGGAATCTGCCCGCCACGTGCAAATACACATGTCTATCAGCCATACCCACCCACTACCAACTTCCTGTAGCTCCTCCCAGTGCCCCACCCATCACCCTCCCACATTCATGTCTTCATTTTGTTCCTGTCATTAATAACCGAGTCCAGTTAGTGCTGCCCATATACACATGGGTGTGTGACATCCACGGAGGCACGAGCAACCTACCAGCAGCAGCAGCAGCCCTGTCCCCAGAGGAGAATGAATCTCTCTCCCTTAACAGCCATAAACTGCCAAAAGTTTGTCCACTAAGGGTGGCGGCCCTTGGGACCATCTCTCCCAACCATGCTGGGATTTTGCTGGCTTGATCCGATGTGGGCTTCTGAAGGGTAACTGCAGCCGCCATGAGCTGATGTGAGTGTCATCCATGCCATGCCCTGAACGCAGCACATCATAGCTCTCATCCTCCATTACAGACTCACACTTTTTTTTTCTGCTCCCCCCTTCCAGTGTTTCTTGAGCTTTGGATGGAAATTGATATAAGTGATTTGTTCTCAGCTGAGCACTCACAGTCACTCACGCTCTGTACTTTGACCAGTTATGAGTCTCTGCAGCGAGCACTGTCTATGCCTCCAGAAAGAAACTTCTGTGGCCAGAGTTGAGAGCAACAGAAGTATACGGGCATAAACATAAATATTTACAATGCAGTTTGTATGGCGCGGCAGCATGTCCTTTTAAACAAAACAGCAGCAGGCGCCTTCAGTAATGAACTCCCCAGTAATGAACTCTTGACCAATTTTTTTTTTCAAGACAATGTTTCTCCGTGTAGCCCTGGCTGTCCTGGGCTCTCTTTGTAGACCAGGCTGGACTCAAACTCACAGCGATCCAGCTGCCTCTGCCTCCTAAGTGCTGGGATTAAAGGCGTGTGCCACCACCACCCACCTGGCATGTGTGTGATGTGTGTGTGTTTTTTTTTAAGTTTTTTTTTTTTTTTTTTTTTTTTTTTTGAGATAGGGTCTCTCTGTGTAGCCTTGGCTGTCCTGGACTCACTTTGTAGACCAGACTGGCCTCGAACTCACAGCGATCCGCCTGCCTCTGCCTCCCAAGTGCTGGGATTAAAGGCGTGCGCCACCACGCCCGGCTTTAAGATTTATTTTATGTGTGTGAATGTTTTGTCTGAATATATGACAGGTGCCCCCATGTGTATGCCTGGTGTGCAAAGAGGCCAGAAGAGCAGGAGGGATCGCTTGGACCTGGAGTTACAGACGGTTGTGAGCTGCCACGTGGGTGCTGGGAGTTGAACCCTAGGTCCTCTGCAAGAAAACAAGTGCTCTACACTGCTGGGCCACCTCTTCATCCCTTTGTTTGTTTGTTTTTTAAAAAAAGGTTTTGTGAGGCTGGAGAGTCGGCTCAGGGGTTAAGAATGCTGTTTTTCCAGAGGCTGAAAGGACCTAAGTTTTTTCCTAGCACCCACATGGGGCGCTGCACAACTGCCTATAATTCCAGTTCGAAGGCGTCCTATGCATGTTACACACACACACACACACACACACACCACACACCATACACACACATACCACACACACCACACACACACACCACACACACACATACCACACACACCACACACACACATACCACACACACCACACACGCACACATACCACATACACACAAACCACACCACACACACACCACACACACACACATACCACACACACCACACACACCACACACACACCACACACACACCACACACACACATACCACACACACCACACATACCACACACACACCACACACACACCACACACACACACATAGCACACACACCACACACACACCACACACATACCACACACACACACACACACACACACGAAAAATATTTTTAAGTTTTAGAAACTGAAAACAGCTGGCCGGGAGGCAAAGTGAGTCTAGGACAGCCAGGGCTAAAACAGAGAAACCTGTCTTTAAAAGCAAAAACAGAAACTGAGCATACTGGCACATGCATGTAAGTCTATTTTTAAAAGTTTTGTAACTAGGAAGAGGATCAGGAGTTCAGGGTCATCCTTAGCTACATAGTAAATTCCAGTCACCCTGGAATATGTGAGAGTCTCTGTCTCCTTATGAAGATTTCAGACAGGCAAAACAGACTCAGCTTATGGAGCCCTGTGAGCTTACCACTGAACTCTGCTAACTGGTAATTCACGGCCACTAGATCTTATCTCTTATCATCATCATTATTATTATAATTTGAAAAGACTGTCTAAATTTATGACTTTTTTTGATTGAGGGTCTCTATGTAGCTCTGGCTGTTGTAGAATTTGCTCTGTAGATCAGGCTGGGCCATGAACTTACAGAGACCTGCCTGCCCCTGCCCCTGCCCCTGCCCCTGCCCTCTGCCCCTGCCCCTCCCCCTGCCCCTCCCCCTCCCCCTGCCCCTCCCCCTGCCCCTGCCCCTGCCCCTGCCCTGCCTCCCTAGTGCTGGGATGAAAAGCGATTTTTGCCATTTTAATTAGAGTCTTTGATTTTCTCGTTGAACTTCAGTTCTTTCTCTTTCTGGCAGGGCTGGGAATGGAGCCTAGGCCTCAGGTGTGCCATATAAGCACTCTGCCACGAGCGACATCCTTATTAGCCCTGGCTGTTCTTCAGGTAGCCCGGATGAGATCTCCTTACTGCACCCAGGCGTAGAATTGGAGCTCAGTCATTTCTTAAAGCTTCACAGTTGACAGCTTTAGGGTTCCCAAGCTGTTACAGTTTGAACAGTGACCATCATTTAAAGATCTTATTTATTTATTTATTTATTTATTTATTTATTTATTTATATATTTTTAAGGTTGTTCGAGACAGGGTTTCTCTGTCCTGGCTGTCCTGGGCTCGCTTTTGTAGACCAGGCTGGCCTTGATCCTCCTGCCTCTGTTTCCTGCACCTTTATTTTTTTATCACTGCACCCGACATCCTTGAAATACCTCTGCTCTCTGAGATCAGCAAGATGCTACAGACACATCTTTACTTTTTTTTCTGTCTCGAGGAACTGAATCAGCTTCCCTCTAAAGGTTCCTGTTGGCTTTAATAAATAGCAGTGATGGTGGAGGGCCAGGGCAGGCCTCCACTGCTGACAGGTATGTGGACTTACCGCCCACACTGCGCCAGCCCCCAGTCCCTCCATCTTAGGGCTGCACACACTGAGACCGTATGTTAACATACGTGGTCGCCCAGGGTTACAGGGCAGGGGAGGAGGTGCTGGGACTGAGACTTGCGCCCAGAGTGGCTGCTTGCAGAAACAGCACCTTCCGGTTTTTAACTAGGCTATGCTTCAACTTCTGTCTCTTGTCAGAGCACAGAACATAGGTTTAGCTGGTAGAGTCGTTGCCTGCCAACTTTGATGGGTCACGGAAATGCCTTGGAGGGAAGAGTGTGTCTGCGCCAGTTCAGGTACCTGCCATCAAACTTGACCATCTGAGTTCAGTCCCTGAGATCCATGTGGTAGGAGCACAGAACCATTATGTCATCTTCCCCTCCATGCAAATGAGTTCCTTATTTTGAGTTTTTGTTTGTTGCCTTTTTTAAAGACAGGGTTTCCCTGTGTTGCCTTGGCTGTCCTGGATTTACTTTGTAGACAGAGATCCACTTGCCTCTGCCTCCCAAGGGCTGGGATTAAAGGCGTGAGCCACCATGCCCGGCTTGTTGCTTTATTTTTGAGACAGGGGCTCTCTATGTAGCCTTAGTTGGCCTGGAACTCACAGAGATCTACTTGCTTCTGACACCCAAGTCCTGGGATTACAGGCGTGCATGACCACTCCTGGCTCCTCTTCCACCCCCGCCCCTGCCAGGGTCTCTCTGTGTAACCCTGCCTGTCCTGGACTCACCTTGTAGACCAGGCTGGCCTCGAACTCAGAGGGATCTGCCTGCCTCTGCCTCTTGAGTGCTAGGATTAAAGGCGTGTGCCACCAAGTCCTGCTTTATTTTATTTTATTTATTTATTTATTAGATTTCTTTTCTTTTTTTGTTTTTTTTTGTTTTTGTTTTTCAAGACAAGATTTCTCTGTGTAGCCTTGGCTGCCCTGGGCTAGCTTTGTGGATCAGTTTGGCCTCGAACTCACAGTGATCCGCCTGCCTCTGCCTCCCAAGTGCTGGGGTTAAAGGCGTGCGCCACCACCGCCCACCTATTTTTTAGTTTTTCGAGACAGGGTTTCTCTGTGTAGTCTTGACTGTCCTGGACTCACTTTGTAGACCAGGTGAAGGATGATTGAGGAAGACACCCAAGGGTCGCTGTTGGCCTTTGCATGTGCTTGTGCCCACATACATGCACACATACCATGCTTACACACACACCATGCTTGCACACACACACCATGCTTGCACACACACACACCATGCTTGCACACAC
>OU015757.1:8093597-8110387 GCA_907169655.1 Acomys percivali | reverse complement strand
CACACACACACCATGCTTGCACACACACACACCATGCTTGCACACACACAAAGAAACACAGAATCTAGCTGTTTGCAGTACTCTCTCCCAGCTTTCTCTGTGAGGACTCTATGGTCTCTCCCGTCCTGTGTAGGGTAAAGGGAAGAGGGATCTATCCAGATATTCTTTTCTCCCTACAGGATTCCGGAGTGAGAGTGACGAGGAGAGCCCTCCAAGAGAAAGGCTTGAAAACAGAGCCCCTCAGGAGGCTTCTTCCCAGGAGAGGCCTCCGGACAAATGCTCGGCTCACTTCCACGGTGCCTGACACCAGAGCTCCGGGAGGTGGGAGCAAGGCCCAGAGGGCACCCAGGACGATACCGCAAGGGAAGGGGAGGTGAGCGGGGGCCATTGCAGAAGGTGAGGCCCTTAGGCCTTCCTTAGCTGCCTCAAGATCCAGTCATCTACCCTCCCCAGCTCAGGGTGGAGAGCGCTTTGGAGCTGGACGTCTGCTGGACATACTTTGAGGTAGGCAGCCAGCCCTCCACTTGACCCAAAACCCTAAATTATGGATCCATCTTGCTTGCCCATGGTCCATAACTGTGGGGCTGGTCACAGACAAGGAGTGTCTGAGGACGCCTCTGTGTGATGGATACCCAGAAGCAACTTGAATATACAAAAGGGTGGATGCTGTTCTAACTTGGGCACCTCCTCATGCACCAAGGCAACCGTCGCCAAAGGGCCAGGCATGCCCCCCCCCCAGAGGTGGTACCTTCATCAACCTCTGGAACCACAGGATCTACACTGGTCAGGGGTCCTGCCAGCAAGACATGAGCAGTGCCTGAAGCACTGGGTGCTAGGTGCTAGGTGATACCTTGGCTGGACTCAGTGGTGTCAGAATTAACGCTTGTGTGGGAGCATGCCCGTGCGTAAAGACACCACTGCAACAAGCACCGGCGGCTTCCCCTCCCCCTACCACGGCCTCCCCTCCCTCTACAGGCCTATGGACTCTAGGCTTGTTAGTTAACCTTTGGCACGAGAAGACACGTGCCAACCAAGGTACCAGCCTTGCCTCAGGTCAATTGAGGGACCAGAGCTTGGCCTCCTGCTGTAGAAACCCAACTCTAGGAATGGATGGAGACTTGTATGGTCCAGCCCTGAGCCTGCCAAACCTACCTGGAAACTACTCATTCTGAGAAACTCATGGCTGATGAGCCATTTGACTGGTTCCAGAGGCTTTCACCAACCTCTTGCCTCCTGACTTAACAACCTAATGGGCCCATCGTGCCTCCTCCCACTTACTGAGAGCTCACTCTACCACATGCTGCAGTGTGTGGGAACTGTTGAATATGACGTTCCTGTGTCATAGAGCCTGCTCCTTTCACATTTTACAGATACAGGAACTAAATAGCCCAGAGGTTAAAGAGCTTGCCCTAAGTCACACAGCCTGCCTGTGGCAGAACCAGCATTCGGATCCAGTCTCCCTGCCTGACTCCACAGTTCCTGCAAGCATGCCACTTCCTGTGCTGTGCATGCAGGTGGGGCAGCAGCTGTGAGCTTCTTAAGGCATCCATTTAAGGAACACCCATCTTTCTCTGTGGCAAATTACATAGGGCTTTTAATTTTAATCAATCTTTCTTTCTTTCTTTCTTTCTTTCTTTCTTTCTTTCTTTCTTTCTTTCTTTCTTTCTTTCTTTCTTTCACTATGCAGCCTTTGCTGGCTTGGAACTCTGTAGACCAGGCTGGCCTTGAACTCAGAGATCCACCTGCCTCTGCCTCTTGAGTGCTGGGATTACAGATGAGCGGCACCATGCCCAGCTCAGGACATTTTTTTTTTTTAAATAATAAAATGACCAGATGCTCTGTGGGAGCAATGTGAACTTTGTGTCTGCAACTGAGATGACATAGCTGTGGTAAGGCCAGTGACTCCAGCTCAGCCCCTGGGTCCCTGAGTCACTTGTCTAGCGTGCCACAGATGCAGGAAGCACCATCCAGGCCCAGCTCCTGTGTGGAGGACTTCCCGGAAGCCGTCTTCTGTCATACCAAGTGACTGAGGAACTTCAAGTAACAAAGGTTTATTAATTAAGGCTTCTGACTTACCAGAAGGGCAGAAGTTTTCAAATTTCCAACAGATACAAATTTTAAAATTTGGAAAAAAAAAAAAAAAAAAAAAAGGAATTCTGGGGGAGATCCAGAAAAATCTTACTTTTTATTTTTCATAAATATCTGTACCTTAAAATCTAAGAAACTGCAGAGCATGGTGGCACACGCCTTTAATCCCAGCACTCTGGAGGCAGAGGCAGGGGGATCGCTGTGAGTTCGAGGCCAGCCTGGTCTACAAAGTGAGTCTAGGACAGCCAAGGCTATACAGAGAAACCCTATCTTGAAAAACCAAAAAGAAAAAGAAAAAGAAAGCTAAGAAACTTACAGGAGTAGTTTAAAAGAGCTGTAAGCCTTAAATCCCCAAGAGGTAGAAACTACCCGTGTGTGACACTGGATGGTATTCAAATAACGAAAC
Organism: Acomys percivali; assembly: GCA_907169655.1. Taxonomy (NCBI): domain Eukaryota; kingdom Metazoa; phylum Chordata; class Mammalia; order Rodentia; family Muridae; genus Acomys; species Acomys percivali. The sequence continues at coordinate 8,107,893 of OU015757.1, read as the reverse complement.
CTTCATGGGCCCAGTTAGATTCACAGTATTCCAGGATCATGAGTGGAAATCGCTGCTATAAAGACTCGCTTCCGCATACACCTCAGCACATCCTAGGCTTTGTATACAGTGCACACTGTATGTGAACACAGTCATGTTTTATCTCATTTGTGAGAATCACTCTACCCTCGGAGGGGCACAGGCTCATTTTTAACGTCAGGGGCTACAGAAGAGTGGCCCAGACCGTGACAACTCCTCTCCAGTTCTTGAGTCCTAAGTTCCAAGGATGTCTACCTTAACCTCATGTGTCAGCAGTTCCCGTTCCTGCCCTTTGACTTGACACTGTGGTTCCTTACAGCCAGGGCTCCTCTGTCCTGTTGAGCATTGGTTGTTATTAGAGCACAGCTAGCTGTAGTGTGTTCCTGTCTCCCCAACTTATTTGCTGATTAGTTTTGAGATTAAAAAACAAAACAAGGGGCTGGAGAGATGGCTCAGTGGTTAAGAGCACCATCTCCTCTTCCAGAGGTCCTGAGTTCAATTCCCAGCAACCACATGGTGGCTCATAACCATCTATCATGAAATCTGGTGCCCTCTTCTGGTGTGCAAGTGTACATGCAGGCAGAGCACTGTATATGTAATAAATAAATCTTAAAAAAAATAAATAAATAAAAAACAAAACAAATCTCAGTACTCGGGAGGCAGAGGCGAGGCTAGCCTGGTCTACAAAGCGAGTCCAGGATAGTCAAGGCTACACAGAGAGATCCTGTCTCGAGAAACAAAAACAAAACAATGACAACAGCGAAACACCCGTGTTTCCCAATAAGCGACAGCAAGGAATTGTGAATAGGAACACCTCGTGGGCTGAGCAGGAGTGATGAACGAGCATGCTCGTGTTTATAAAGCCCAGTCACCTAGGCCCCATGGAGTCAGAACACTCCAGCTGTGACGCCTTCGCTGAATCACTTTACCTCCTTGAGTTTTGGTGTAGTGGGTGGAATCATATCTAGGAAGTAATATTGCTTCGTAAGGCAGCGCTGCAGAAAGGTTACCAGCGTGGCTCTGAGTCAGACAAGTCTGTGGTCCGCATCTCATCTTCACAACTTTCTACCTCTTTGATAGAACTTTGGGGGCAAGATCTGACCGCTGGGCTTTTCTCTTCCGTAAAATGGGGGCCCAGAGCCAATTTCACAGGGCTGTGTAAGTTTAAGTGAGATGGCACGTGAACTGCTCACCTGAGAGCAGGGAACACTGCAAGTGTTTGACTCATGCGGCCCGACATAGCTGGTACCCACTGTATCTACCTCACAGGGCAGTTGTGAGGATGAAGGCTGGAAAGGATGCTGGGGTGCTTTCTTAGCTGTAAAGTGTTGCCTCCTTCCTCTGGAGATCGGGAGGTTGGGAGTTACTGTTGGACATCAGCAAAGTGTCCAAGGAGAGGGCTTGGTGTGTTGACTGTCCATACAGTGTGGCCAGGCTGAAGGGGGGAACAGGGTGTGTCATGCCCTCCCGTGAGGTGAAGGCTACTACAGTCAAGGGGGGAAGTGAGGTGCCTGTGGCTCACACCCTTGGGAACAGGGAGAGAGAAAGCGAGTTCACTTTTTTTTTTTGGTTTTTCGAGACAGGGTTTCTCTGTGTAGCCTTGGCTGTCCTGGACTCCCTTTGTAGACCAGGCTGGCCTCGAACTCACAGCGATCCACCTGCCTCTGCCTCCCGAGTACTGGGATTAAAGGCGTGCGCCACCACCGCCCGGCTAAAGTGGGTTCACTTTAAGAAGGATGTTAGTTGGGACGGGGGCTACAGTAGAAGAGTGTTTTCCTATTGTGAGCAAGGGCCACGGATTTCATATCTAGCACCTCAGGAAAAACACAACAAACAAAAACCCTCTTCTTGCTTAAAGGTTTTGAGGACAGAACAGTGTTGTGGACACATCTGCTGTTTGTTTTAAATAGGACTCGAATAGCAGGAAGAACTGTGTGGAAAGGTGGTGAGAGGTGACCGGAAAATGTTTCCCTCGGCTGGAAGCTGTGCAGCCTCCCACCACGAGTGTAGGTTTCATTCCGTGGAGTCCCAAGGACGACTTTATAGGGTCCGGTCCTGACGATAGCCTCACACAATAAATCCCAGCACGTTTAGAAGATCAGGGGTTGGAGCCTGGGAAGGTTAAGCCCAATGGCCAAGGTTGTGCAGGTCATTAGAAGACGGAATCCAAGCCTTTCACCTGGACTGAGGTTCCTCCACCCACAGGACCAGCTCGCAGGTCTTGAGCAAAGATACAATGCAGAAGAAGGTGGTTCCGATGCCAAAGGGTCCTCGTCTCGTGCCCTCAGCAGCAGTTCTGGTTCCCGGTCTCACCCTTCCACCTCCAGACACCACTTCCTTCCTTATCCCTTAAGTCAGGTCCCCTGGATGCCATCCTTAGATTCAACCCCAACAAGGGAGCTCCCTTTCTAACCAGACTGCCTCTCTGAACACCACCCCAAGCCTTGCCTTCTCGGTGTCCCCAGGGAAGACCGGAAGCATAGATCCCCTGCTAACTGAATGGCGTCCCTCAGCAGGTCTCTCGAGAGCTCCTAGTCCTTACCATGGCCCTCCAGCTTTAAACTGATGTGGCAAGTGGGCAGTGTGGGGATCCTTCGAAGTCGATCATTGTCTCCTGACTTGATGAGGGGAGTTACCAACAGGTTGGAGATGGCCTTAGAGAATGGGGTTCCCCCCTCTCATCAGTCAGCTGGCTGCTGAGTGCCCAGTGTGATGCCAGCATCAGTGGCTGGTGCAGGAGATCCACTCGTGAGCCAAACCTACCCAAGCCCTGGCTTCAGAAAGCCTCCGATGTCACTGGTGCTCGCCGAATACCAAGTCTTAGCAAGGCATGTGGCACATGCCTATGGTGCCAGTCCTTGGGAGGTGGAGGCAGGAGAATCAGGAGTTCAAGATTAACCTTGGCAACATATCAAGTCAGAGGCCAACCTGGGCTACATAAACCCTGTCTCAAAAAAAAAAAAAAATATATATATATATACGCAAAAAAAAAAGTTGTGACGAAAAAGTTCAGAGTGCTGTAAAAAAGCATAATAAATAAAAGTGGAGTGTGTTCAGAAAATGACAATGTACGCCATAGAATGGAGAAGAGAATTCTATGGCAAGGCACCAACAGATCGTCGAAGGGGAGGAAGCGCTGACCGTGTGGGGAAACAGCAGTGCAGCCTGTGTAGCTGGGTTGAGCCTCCCTGCTGCCCGGTGGGTATCGTGGACCTTGCAGACAATGCTAAGGAACTTGCATTTTGGCATTTAACTTTTTATTTGGAAACAATTTCAAAATTATTGAAAACTTACGAGCGCAGTACAAAAGATGTCTGCATACTTTGACTGCAAACCCCTCTAGTTGACTTGTAAACATTCCGTTCACTTGACCTGTCAACTGCGTCTACCTGTAATGTATCCTCGTACCCTGCTGTCTGAGCTGAGACTGAGCTGTGTGCATCACGTCTGTTTACACTTGAGATACAGTGGACATCTCCTACAGTCTGCCTCGCCCGCTTCACTGAGCTCACTCACACTGGTCAGACACGCGGCTCCTGCACTACTTGTCTGTCTGACGTCTCTTTAATCACCTTTATCAGCATCTTCCCTTTAGGAAAAAAGTCCAGTCTACGAATGATGTGGCTTACCGGTTGTGGTTTCTTGCTTGTATCTTTTAATGTGGCATAGACTTTGTTTCCTCTTCGTTTGAATAGACTATTTCTCCTTTCGGGGCTGTCTGCTGTTTCTTGGTTGTTGTGTATGGGATATGCATCTGATGGCGCCTCCTCAGTGTCACCGTGGAGACACACAATGTCTGTCTGATCCCCTGGTAATATAAAAACTATTTTTTTTTGAGACAGCATCTTTATGGATATTTGGATGTCCTTGAATTCCTCCAATGTTGTTCAAACTGGCCTTAAACTAACCTGCCCCTGCCTTCTAAATTCTGAGATTAAAAGTGTGCAATATAAGCTGGATGGCCGGGCATGGTGGTGCATGCCTTTAATCCCAGCACTCGGGAGGCAGAGGCAGGTGAATCGATGTGAGTTCAAGGCCAACCTGGTCTACAAAGTGAGTCCAGGACAGTCAGAGCTAACACAGAGAAACCAAGTCTTGAAAGAAAAAAAAAACCCCAAAACCACAAAACCAAAGCAAAAAACCAAAAAGCAATATAAACTGGATAGTGGTGGCACACACCTTTAATCCCAGTACTCAGAGAGGCAGAGGCAGTTAGATCTCTGTGATTGAGGCCAGCCTGGTGAGTCCAAGACAGCCAAGACTATACAGAGAAACCCCGTCTTGAAAAACCAAAAAATAGGGCTGGAGAGATAGCTCAGAGGTTAAGAGCACTGACTGCTCTTCCAAAGGTTCTGAGTTCAATTCCCAGCATCCACATGGTGGCTCATAACCATCTATAGTGAGATCTGGTGCCTTCTTCTGGTGTGTAGGCACACACAGGCAGAACACTGTATACATAATAAATAAATCTCTTTTTAAAAAAAAAAAAAAGAAAGAAAAACCAAAAAACAACAACAAAAAAATTAGTTTTAGGACTGGAGAGATGGCTCTGTGGTTAGGAGCACTGCTGCTCTTCCAGAGAACCCAGGTCAATTCCCAGAACCCACATGGCAGCTCACAACTACCTATACCTCCAGCTCCAGGGATCTGATGCCCTCTTCTGGCCTCCAAGAACACTGCATACACTGCACAGGACATTGGAAGGCAAAACACACACACACACACACACATACACACACACACACACACACACACACACACACACACACACACACACTAACAAACAAACAAAAGCTCTAGAGGCTATTATCCCAGCCTCCACAAAGCGGCATGATTCATTCTGTGAATCAGACTGCAGAACCCTGACTGCAATGTGAAGATGAACTGTAGTCAGGGAAGCGGGGATGGAAAGGGGCCAGCCTGGGACTTCTGAGGTCTTCCCTCTGCGACGTGGAAGGGGGTATGGAACAGGAGGTGACAGTAGGTCTGTGGAATACCAGGTCCCTGATGTGTTCTCAGCCAACCTCGGGGTGGTGGGGTGGGGGTGGGGGAATCTGAGTTTCACACGATGCTTCTGCTAAAGCAGCTGTTTTGTCTGTTGCCACTGAGGATCTCCCAGATGGTCTCCGTGCCATCTGAGTGCCCAATGGGAATCATAACACCCGCATCCACTGCACGTCCCAGCCCAAGCCCAGGCAGTGCCCCAGCAGACACCCCTCTCCCTGCCTCATTTTGGCCTGAGCCACACCACTTGCTTCTGGGACCTTTTCTGAAACAAACAGCTCCCCTACAGTGTGGACGTGGTTATGCACGAGTGTTTCCTGAGTGTGCTGGAGTGTTTGGGGACCATGATCCCTTTTCTGTCATACTTTGAGTTCATTGCAATCTGTATTTTATTCTAACAGTGTCTATGCATTTAGCCTATACAGTGCCTACAGGCACTTTCCCAACCCTCCCTCCCCCAACACACACACACACACACACACACCCTGGGGAAGACAAGGCCAAATCTGGATGAACATCTTAGAACATCCTTGTTGGTGCTGGTACATGAGGAAGCCACAGCCCTGCCTGTCGAGTACTCTCAGCAATGGCAGAAGGTTTTGAGACTGGAGAAATCCAGATGATAGGGGTGGGGGTGGGGGAAACAAAAAACAACAAAGATGAGGTTGCTTCTAGTGGGAGAAATGGAAATAGGTCTACAGAGAAGGTGGCATTCAAGGCCAGAGAACACTTTTCCATTTCACACACACAAAAATAATAAGTAAGAGTTGGAGAGGTGGCTCAGCGGTTAAGAGTGCTGGCTGTTCTTCCAGAGGGCGCAGGTTCAATTCCCAGCACCCACATGGCAGCCCATAACTGTCCATAGCTCCAATTCCAGGTGAATCTGGCACCTTCACAGACATACATGCAGAGAAAACACCAATGCACATAAAAATAAATATTTTTTTTTTGAGTCAGGTTTCTCTTGTAGTCCTGGCTGCTCTGGATACCAGGCTGGCCTCAAACTCCCAGACATCCACCTGTCCCTGCCTCCTGAGTGCTGGGATTAAAGGTATGCACCACCATGCCTGGCTCTAATAAATCTTTTTTTGAAAGAAAGAAAGAAAAGTAAATAAGAGGAATTTTTAAAAAAAGATTTATTTATTGTGTATACAGTGTTTTTGCCTGCATGTATGCCAGAAGAGGGCACCAGACCTCATTATAGATGATTGTGAGTCACCATGTGGTTGCTAGGAATTGAACTCAGGACCTTTGGAAGAGCAGCCAGTGCTCTTAACCGCTGAGCCATCTCTCCAGCCCAATAGGAGGAAAATTTTAAGAAGCAAAGTCGTATCTACATATGCCACTGACGTTCTCAATGTGGTTACTGATGGTTTCATAGTATTCCATTAGGCAGATAATCCATCCCCCTGCCCCAGTGTTGGAAGACCTCACTCTGGGTTGCCTGCCATTGGCTTGGGGCCTGTGTCTTGGCACTGAGAACAGAAACAACTGTGGGAACCAGATGCAACTTGAGAATCAGGGCTCAAGGGGCTGGAGAGATGCCTTAGTGGTTCAAAGAACTGAGTGCTCTTCCTGAGGACGCAGGTTCAAGTCTCAGGACCCACATGATAGCTCACAACTGTCTGTAACTCATGAATGTGGTGCACAGGCATATATGCAGGAAAAATGCCAACACACATAATATTAACAAAAGCTTTAGCAGGGGGTTGAGGGCCACAGGAATGCCCACACTTGCACATAAACCACTAATTAGTTAATGGCGTAATTTTTAGTTGTTTAAACAAATAACTGATTAATTGATAAAAGAAGTTAATTCCTTCAGGGTAATCCATCTATGAGCTCTGGCCCTCAAGACATGAAGATTTAACTCCCAGCTCCCTACTTAATAACTTAGATTGCTTTTCCCTAAAATGGAGACACTGACGTTTTAATTGAGTGATACAGTGGGTGTAAATCCTTACAGTACTTCCTGGTGAGTGCTCAGTCAGCCTAAAATTTGCCATTGTGGTCATCATTATGTCCCCGACTGACCAGCATTGGCACTGAGGCCTCTGGAACAGAAGTGGGAAAAGTCTTTAGCCCCTCCCCACTCTCTGTGTAGCCCTGGTGGTTCTGGAACTCTCTATGTAGACCAGGCTGGCCTCAAACTCACAGAGATCAACCTACTCCTGTCTCCTGAGTGCTGGGATTAAAGGTGAGGTCTACTACACTTGGCCTTTCTTATTTCTTATTTATTTATTTATTTATTTATTTATTTATTTATTTATTTATTTGCTCAGTACATATTTGGTGGACAGGGTGCCTCTTGTAGAGCATAGAAAACATTGATATACCCACACACACATTCTGGTGAGACAGCTCAGCGACTAAACACACTTGCTGCTCTCCCATAGTACTCCGGTTGAGTTCTAGCATCTAGACGGAGGTTCACAATGTCTATAACTGCAATTCAAGGGACTCTGTTGGTCTCCACAGGCACTATATACATGTGGCACGCAAGCATATATGCAGGCAAAACATTCAAATGTATAAAATGAAAATTAAAATATGTATACATGTATATTTGATTGCCTGTAAATATATAAATGTCTATAAAATGCCAATGTATATTTATAAGCATATTTATATATGTATGGGGGAAGGCAGGAGGTACACACTGTGGTTTTAGCACTTGGGAGGCTGGTGCAGAAACAATTCCCACAAGTTCAAGGACAGCCTGGGCCACATAGTGAGCTGGAGATGAGCATGTTCTACATAGCTACTGAAACTGTCAGAGGGACGGGGAAGGAATGGGCTTTAGTGGCTTAAACTCACAAAACTACTGCATCTCAAGCCGAAGGCTTTCATTGTTGTTGTTGTTTTCTGAGACAGGGTTTCTCTGTGTAGCCTTGGCTGTCCTGGACTCACTTTGTAGACCAGGCTGGCCTCGAACTCACAGAGATCTGCCTGCCTCTGCCTCCCAAGTGCTGGGATTAAAGATGTGCACCACCACGCTTGGCTCATTGTTGTTTTTGAGACAGGCTCTCTCTGTGCAGCCCTGCCTAGCCTTGAACTCACTCTGGAGGCCAGGCTGGCCGCAAACTCAGAGATCTGCCTGCCTCTGCCTCTGCCTCCCGAGTGGCGTGTTCCACCACCGCCCGGCTACAGTTTCTTCTAGTCTTAGTGTGGGTGTTAGCCAAGAGGAAAGGAAGGGTGCCTGCTTAAACAGGTAGATGCCACCACATAACTCTTGATGAAAAGAGCAAGGTGGGCCGGGCGTGGTGGCGCACGCCTTTAATCCCAGCACTCAGGAGGCAGAGGCAGGCGGATCGCTGTGAGTTCAAGGCCAGCCTGGTCTACAAAGTGAGTCCAGGACAGCCAAGGCTACACAGAGAAACTCTGTCTTGAAGAACCAAAAAAAAAAAAAAAAAAAAAAAAAAAAAAAAAAAAAAAAAAAAAGAAAAAGAAAAGAGCAAGGCACTGAAGAAGACGAAGCTGGCAGGTAAGCCACTCCGAGCAGCCAAAAGAAGAAAACCATTTACATGTCTATCACCTGGTGCTAACTGACAGAATAAGGACTGTACTTATAATGGGATATTCTTCAGTCTTAAAAGGGAATGAACTTTTGTTGGGCGTGGTGGCACACGCCTTTGATCCCAGCACTCGGGAGGCAAAGGCAGGCAGATTGCTGTGAATTCGAGGCCAGCCTGGTCTACAAAGTGAGTCTAGGACAGCCAAGGCTACACAGAGAAACCCTGTCTTGAAAAACCGAAAGAAACAAAACAAAACAAAACAAGAACAGTTTGGTAAATTTCTTTTTTAAGAAAATTCAGGAGCTGGGCGTGGTGGTGGCTTTAATCCCAGCACTCGAGAGGCAGAGGCAGGTGGATTTCTGTGAGCCTGAGGCCAGCATGGTCTACAAAGTGAGTCCAGGACACAAGGCTACACAGAGAAACCCTGTCTCAAAAATAGAAAAAAAAAGATCATGGTGAGGTCCTGGCCTGTGCTGCCACAGAAGGCCATGTATGGGCCTGTGGCCATGCAGTAGCAGAGGTGTTACCACCAATAGCCAGGTGAATGTCCCTGGTCTGGGCTACTATCAGGACCATGTTGATGTATCTGAGGGCTGTTGAGAACTGGCCCCACACCTCACCTGTTCATATTGGGAGAGCTGGTCCTGAAGAGAGCAGGAGAGCTGACCTCACCCTTCACCAACTGCAGCACTCTGGAGAAGGCCCCACATATCTTCGAGGAAACACAGTAGAGCTGGCCTTGGTTGCTGGAGTTACAGGTGAGCCAGCCTCAAGGGTGTGAGCATGGATGAGGGAAAAATGACCTCCCCCTTTGCCCCTTGCCACCTATAGTAGGCAAGAGAGCTGGTTCCAAGGCTGTCAAAGCAGGAGAGCTGGCCTGCCCCTCACCTGGGCAGCAAAGTAGAGCTAGCCCTGATAGTGTGGGCATGAGTGAGCCAGCACCAAAGACATGAGAGCGGGAGAGCTGGCTGCAGCATTGGATGACCTAGCTGGATCAGGACTGGAGAGCTCACCCTGGTAGTGCAGATGCAGGAGTGCTGGCCAGCTGACCAGCTCAGACACCTCTCAGGCCCAGATGCAGGGCTTTGAGTTGTCCCACCCCAACATCTACCCCACTGATGAACTTCTGGAGCACATTAAGGGGTCGGTCCTACAGATCCCAAACTACAGGATCTCCATAACTTGAGAGGAGTCCTAGGGAGGGTTCCAGTATTGATTGAGTAGCAGAGGCCAAAGGCATCCAATCAGACCCATTTATTATTCATTGCAATGAAGGTTTTCAAGTACATAAGTATGGACAAAGGGTATACTGTGGGACATGACATGCTATGACACACTACAGCATCCACAAGATTTTTTTTTCTTTTGCAGGGGAGGTTGCAAGGGTAGAAGTTGGGTACCAGAGGACTGAGAGGAGAGGGATTGGGGTACATGATGTGAAGCTCACAAAGAATGAATTAAAAAGTTAAAAACAAGCCAGGCATAGTAGCACATGCCTGTAATTCCAGCACTCGGGAGGCAGAGGCAAACAGATCACTGTGAGTTCGAAGCCAGCCTGATATACAAAAGCAAGTCCAGGATAGTCAAGGCCACACAGAGAAACCCTGTCTCGAAACAAACAAACAAACAAACAAACAAAAAACGGGGTATGGTGACACATGCCTTTAATCCCAGCACTTGGGAGGCAGAGAGGCAGGTGGATTGCAGTGAGTTGGAGGCCAGCCTGGTCTACAAAGTAAATCTAGGACAGTCAAGCCTACACAGAGACACCCTGTCTCGAAAAACCAACCAAACAAAATTTAAAAACAAAACAAAATTGCATAAACGCACCCACCAGCAAGCTATTAAAAGTGTGTGTATAGGCCACTGAGCCTTCTCTACCAACCAAGTCCTGGAAGGCAGCCTCAGCCCACTAAGTGCCATGACAGAGGCTTGTGCTGCTATAGGAGTCTTGGAAAAGCCAGGAAGAAACTAGTGTTTTTTACGTTGAAATGTAAATACAAAACAATAGTCAACATAAGGAAGTACCCAGTAGCCCGAAGAGAGGCCTCAGCGGCCAAGAGAGCTCATTGCTCTCGTAAGGGACTCAGGTTACATTCTCAGGACCCACGCGGCTGCTTACAACTATCTCTAATGCCAGTTCCAGGGGGTCCCAACGCTCTCTGGCCTCCAGGAGCACCAGGCATGGCACACAGATATACACAGAGGCAAACACATACATTAAATAAAAATAAATAAAACTTTTTGGGGAAAAAAAAGCACTTGGAAGGCTGGAGAGATGGCTCAGAGGTTAAGAGCTCTAACTGCTCTTCCAGAGGCCCTGAGTTCGATTCCTAGCAACCATATGGTGGCTCACAACCATCTATAGTGGGATCTGGTGCCCTCTTCTGGCCTGCAGGTGTACATACAGGCAGAGCACTGTATACATAATAAATCTTTACAGAGAGAGAGAGAGACAGACAGACAGACAGACAGACAGAGAAAGCACTTGGTGAAACTAACAGGTCAGAAGTTTATAGCAACAATGAAGCAGAGGGTTCTTTGTAACTCAACTGTCCCCTTCCTCCTGCAGTGTTTTCCTGGTGGAGTTTTCACTAAGGCTACAGTCTTCCCTTCTCTTAAACATGTGACATATTAAGGAAAGTAATCAAGTATAAACATTTGAAGGGCAATTAATGTTTGCAGGATATAAAATAAAGCCAGGCAGCAGTGGTGGCTCTCAGCACTCAGGAGACAGGGGATCTGAGTTTGAGGCCAGCATGGTCTATAGAGTGAGTTCCAAGACAGCCAGGGATACACAGAGAAACCCTGTCTCAACGTCCCCCCCCCAAAAAAAATAAAATAAAAACATTATAAATTATGTTTAAATGGTGAAGAGGTGTTGGAAAAGTGGCTTAGTGGTAAAGAGCACCTGTTACTTTTCTAGACCAACCTCAGGCCCCTTGTGCACACCAGGAGGCCCAGAACTCCTGTAACTCCAGCTCCAAGCATTGCCTGAATGCATGTGTGCACACATATACAGAGAATTCGAAATTAAACTTTTTTCAGGAGGGGAAAATACAACCTAAAGCCCAAACAAAATCTGTCGTGTATGTGAGATGTTTGAGAATTTCACCCAACTGCCCAGCAGCTTACAGTTTCCTAGGATTCTCCTCAGACATGCCAAGTGTAGGAAAGGCACATGTGTCAAACAAAATACGCAGCCCTTGTGCCTCCTGGTTCATCAAACTAAAGTGCCAGCTGCGGCTTCTCCAGAGCTCCCTCCAATCGTCTTTCATTAGAGGGAAAAGGAGCGGAAACGGAAGCTTCCTCAGCCAGTACGAACCAAACATTCCTCCTGCGCACCCCCTCTTCTCCTCCCTCCCTGCCACGCCCTATCTTTTTCTTAGCACCTGTTTTCTCCTTAGAATAACAATTAATCCATAGTAATATGAGTAATATGTGTAGCCCTGGCTGTCCTGGACTCACTTTATAGACCAGGCTGGCCTCGAACTCAGAGCGATCCGCCTGCCTCTGCCTCCCAAGTGCTGGGATTAAAGGCGTGCGACACCACCGCACAGCCTTAGCCTGCTTTCTTGTAGAACTCAGGCCTACCAGACCACTGTGGCCCCACAAACAGTGGGCTGAACCCTCCCACATCAATCACTAAATAAGAAAATGACCTAATGGGCTGGGCGTGGTGGCCCACATCTTTAAACCCTGTCTCAAAAAAAAAAAAAAAAAAAAAAAAAAAAAAAAAAAGAAAGAAAGAAAAGAAAATGCCGGATCTTCTGTCTGGTGGCATTTCCTCAACTGAGGCTCCATCCTCTCAGATGATTCTAGCTTGTGTCAAGCCAGCATAAAGCTAGCCAGTACAGGGCTAGAGAGACAATGGCTCAGCAATTAAGAACACTTTCTGCTCTTCCTGAAGTTCATTGCCCAGCACCCATGAAGGGCAACTTACAACTATCTGTAACTCTTCTAGCCTCCACAGGCCTCCACACATATGTGAAAGACACACATCCATAAAAATAAAAATAACTAAAAACATAAAGTAGAGAGGCAATTGTGTAACACCCCTGATGTCAAAGTCTGGCCTTCCTGTGTGCCAGAAAGGACAAAGGTCAGCACATGCACATGCAGACACATGTACAATATACACACTCGTACAGAATGCAAAAATAGGCCGGGTGTGGTGGCGCACACCTTTAATCCCAGCACTTGGGAGGCAGAGGCAGGCAGATTGTCGTGAGTTCGAGGCCAGCCTGGTCTATAAAGCAAATCTAGGACAGCCAAGGCTATACAGAAAAACCTTGCCTCAAAAAAGAAAAAAAAACAAACAACAACAACAAAAAACCAAACAGAACAGAAAAACAGAAAAGTTATGCCTGGTAGTTGAAACATATTTTGTTTGTTTGTGTTGTTTTGTTTTTCTTGAAACAGGGTCTATATAGCCTGGGCTGTCCTGAAACTTGCTCTGTAGACCAGGCTGGCCTCAGACTCAGAGATCCACCTGTCTCTTCCTCCCAAGTGCTGGAACTAAAGACATGCGTTGCTGCCACCACCCAGTGAAACCCATTCTTCTTCTTCGTTTGTTTTTCTTTTCCTTTTTCTTTTTCTTTTTCAAGACAGGGTTTCTCTGTGTAGACTTGGCTGTCCTGGGCTCACTTTGTAGACCAGGCTGGCCTTGAACTCACAGAGATCTGCCAGCCTCTGCCTCCCTGAGTGCAGATGTGTGCCACTGTGCCTTGCTTATTTAATTTTCTCAAAAATTTTTATTTTAATTTTTTTATGTGCACTAGTGTTTTCCTTGCATTTATGTTTATATGAGGATGTTGGCCCTGGGACTGGAGGTACAGTTGTGAGCTGCTGTGTGGGTGCTGGGAATTGAATCTGAGTCCTATTGGAAGAGCACGCCGAGCTCTTAACCCCAGAGCTGTCTCTCCAGCCCCTATTTATTTTATTCGTATAAGTTTTTTTTTTGTTTTTTGTTTGCCTGAAATACATGCCTGTGCACCACATTCATGCAGTGCCCATGGGGGCCAGAAGAGGGCGCTGGATATACTGGACTGGAGTTGAAAGTGTTGGGAGTTGTCATGCAAGTACTGCTGGGAATAGAAGCCAGGTCCTCTCTAAGAAAAGCCAGCACCATCCGGCCATCTCTCCAGCCCCAGTGCTAGTTAGTTTTTCTTGTCAACTTGACACCAACAAGAGTTATCTGGGAAGCAGAACTATAGAGGAACTTCCCAGATCAGACTGATCCGAGGATACATCTGTGGGGAACTGTCTTGGCTTGATTCGGGAGGGACCATTGAAACGTGGGTGGTGCCTCTTCTCGGAAGGCTGCCCTGGGGAAGATAAGAAAGCTGAACAGGAGCAACCAGGAGAGCAAGGCGGTGCGCAGCGTTCCTCCGCGGTTTCTGCTTGAGCTGCTCTGACTCCCCTCGATGATAAACTGTGACCTGAAAGCATACGTTTAAATAAACCCTTTCCTCCCAAGTTCCTTTGGGCAGCGTGTTTAGCTCAGCAACAGAAAGTAGACTGGATCAAGGTCGAACTTGTTGACTGCTGAGCCGGGCGTGGTGGCACACGCATTTAATCCCAGCACTCGGGAGGCAGAGGCAGACGGATCTCTGTGAGTTCGAGGCCAGCCTGGTCTACAAAGCGAGTCCAGGACAGCCAAGGCTACACAGAGAAACCCTGTCTTGAAAAACAGAAGAAGAAGAAGAAGAAGAAGAAGAAGAAGAAGAAGAAGAAGAAGAAGAAGAAGAAGAAGAAGA
>OU015757.1:8048549-8081834 GCA_907169655.1 Acomys percivali | reverse complement strand
GTCTCTGCCTCCCAGTGCTGAGATTTTTTTTTTTTTTTTTTTGGTTTTTCGAGACAAGGTCTCTCTGTGTTAGCCTTGGCTGTCCTGGACTCGCTTTGTAGACCAGGCTGGCCTCGAACTCACAGCGATCCGCCTGCCTCTGCCTCCCGAGTGCTGGGATTACAGGTATGCGCCACCACGCCCGGCTCAGTGCTGGGATTAAAGGTGTTCCCCACCAATGCCCAGCTTCAATTTACTTTTTCTTTTATGTACACAGTGTCCTGCCTACATGTGTACCGAGCAGCCAGAAGAGGGCGTTAGATCCCTGGAATCGGAGTTACAGATGCTTGATGTTTGTGCTGGGAACTGAACAGAACCCAGGTCCTCTGCAGCACTGGCCAGGGCTCTAACCACTGAGCTACCTCTCTAGCTGCTCCTTGCTTCTTTTGAGGGAGTCTCAATTTTAAAGTTCCTAAGAAGTTGGGTGTGGTGGTGCACCACTTTAATCCCAGTACTGGGAGGCAGAGGCACGGGGATCTCTGTGAGATTGAGGCTACCCTGATCTATGTAGAGAGACCCTGTCTGGAAAAAAAAAATCCTAAGAAAGTTACAGAATCACTATAAGACTCAGCAATTCCATTCCTAGTGCTCTGCCCAAGAGAAGTGAAAACATATGCCCACACGACTGCTTGCTCAGGACAGCACTGTTCACAGCCCAGAGGTGGAGGGAGGGGTGAGCAGGCAAATTGTGATACAACTTGATTTGGGTGATGGGGCTGTCGTCTCCTCCTCTTTCTCCTCCTTCTCCTCTTTCTCCTTCTCCTCCTCCTCCTCCTGTTTCTTCTCTCTTCTCTTCCTCATCCTCCTTTTCCTGCTTGTATCCCATGCTGGCCTAAATTCACTATAGCCAAGAATGTTTTAAGTTTGTTGTTGTTTTGTTTTTAGACAAGGTCTCACTATGCAGCCCTGGCTAGCCTGGAACCCACTATGTAGACCAGGCTGGCTTGGAGCCCATCTCTAGAAATCTGCCTGCCTCTGCCTGTCAAGTGCTGGAACTAAAGGTGTGCACCACCACACCCTGACTAATAATCATGGATGGCTTTGAACTTCTGATCTCTTTGCCTCCTTCTCCTGAGTAACGGGATTACAGGTGTGTACCACACACCCATGTCACACAAAGCTGAGGCTCAAACCCAACGTCGCCTGCATTCGAGGCAAATGCCAACTGAGCTGTAACTCCAGCCAGTGGTCAGGGTCAGGTGTTTTCAGGTTCTCAGCCTCTTAGCCATAAAACTGAAAATAAGGACTCATAGATGTGCAAGGTAGCAGGATAACTTCTTCTCCTCCTCCTCCTCCTTCTCCTTCTTCTTTTTCTTGTTTTTCGAGACAGGGTTTCTCTGTGTAGCCTTGGCTGTCCTGACTCGCTTTGTAGACCAGGCTGGCCTCGAACTCACAGAGCTCCACCTGCCTCTGTCACCCTGAGTGCTGGGATTACAGGCGTGTGCCGTGTGCCACTGTGTCCGGCAGGATAACTTTGTTGAGAGCACGGCAATGCACCGATCAGACAGGGATCTGGCAAGGCTGATAGCAGGCGACCTAAGTGAGGACCCCCAAGGCTTAGACCGCTCAGGGTTTCCTCTTGTGTGGCTCAAGGGAAGGAGGAGTTTGGTTCCTAGGAGCATAGGTGGGTGGTTCTGTTTTTCATTGAAACATTAGGTCATACACAATTTTCTACTGTACAAAGTCCTTTCCCCTAATGTATTTGATTTTAATCCAATGATTTGCCCAACTAAGAATAGGCATAAAAGGCCAGGTGTGGTGGCGAACACCTGTAATTCCAGCACTCATGAGGCAGAGACAGCTGGGTCACTGTGAGTTCGAGGCCAGACTGGTCTACAAAGTGAGTCCAGGACAGCCAAGGCTACACAGAGAAACTGTCTTGAAAACCCAAAAAATAAAAAATAAAAATTTTTCAAAAGTGGGTGGCAGGAGGGGGCGCAGGTTCCCCTGGCTCTGGGAATTGTGGACCCCTGGTTCCTAAGGACAAAGGGAGCTGAGGCAGAGTGGCAGGGTTCAAGTAAGACTTAATAACCTCCAGGACCAGCTTCAGCGAGACTTCTCAACCTAATTTGGGATGAACAAAAGCTCTCTAGTTCTTGAGGAGTGGGTGGAGGGTTCTCAGGGTATTGTACCCCATTGGCTGGGGCTAGGAGTGCCGGGAATGCTTCATTTGCATTTAGCAGAAGCACCGTCGTCCTGTCTTATGAAGGGGAAACACGGTAATTCTTCTATGCGCAGCAGGGGAAAGAGGTTTGCAGGAAACTGTGTCAAAGGTCATGTTCCAGATGTGGAGGAATCCGTGCCTGGAGACACTCTCCAGAGAAGAGGAAGCCCCACGGACAAAGGGAGTCCTCCGTGTAGGCCTGAGCTCAGCAACCCCAGTAGAAGGGTCCTCCCACGAGCAGGAAACCCTGGGTTTGTAGCTAACGTCCAAACGCCCAAGACCTGAAGACGCCGAGGTGTTACAGTTGCTCTGTGGTTCAGAACACGCCCTCCTCTACCTGAAGTCCACTTCCTCACAAAATAAGAAGAGCTGTTAACAATGGGCTGCAGAAAGATGGAGGTCACCAAGCGCCTTGGAAGTGCAGCATGTTCAGTCCGTGCGAATCAACACCAGATTTCAGCCAGCGGGGATTTACTCAGGGCTCTGAAGAGAGGCCTAAATATAGAGGAAGAGGAGGATTCTGGAGGAGACATGACTCCGTTAACGGCGCAGGAGCAGGACAGCCCTTTTGTGCTGGGGTATCGGTGTTCGGTGCCGTGTGGGAACGGACAGGAGAGGAGGGCCCGTGCGCAGAATCTGGAAGGCTGGGTTTGGCGAGGCCCCTGCTTCTCATCTGCACGAATTTCCAGATCCAAGTCAAGGTTCCGGGCGGAACCAGCAAGTGTTTGAGAGATACAGAGCATCAGAGCTATTTCAAATTGGATATGGCCATGCAATGCTTCCCTTCGACTCCTCACACAACCTCGCACTTGGGGCATGAGCGTCAATATTGAGGGGCCTTGAGGGAGGATGGGAAATCATTCCTGAAACATGGCCAGTGGTTTGTGGCAGACAGCATAAAGGAAGAAGAGCTGCCGTGGGCAAGTGAGCTTCCTGGAGACGGTTTACTGATTTGCCCAGCTGCAATGGATGTACCTCAGAGAGGCATAGCCCAGGGGGCTTTGTCTCCTGACGGCTTCCTGCGGCTGCGCCTTCCTGGTTTGTCATTGCTGTACTCGTCACATGTCTAGTATGGTGTGATCGGGCGTGTGAAGACCCTCACTGCCTAGAATGTGGTGTGATTCTCTCTTGGGATACAGCCCACTCATTTGGGCAATCTTCCTACAGATCAACATGAAGATGAATTTTTATATGGTTTTTCAAGACAGGGTTTCTCTGTGTAGCCTTGACTGTCCTGGAGTCGCTTTATGGACCAGGCTGGCCTCAAACTTGCAGACATCGCCTGCCTCTGCCTCCCCAGCGCTGGGATTAAAGGCGTGCACCACCACGTGCGGCTCAGAATTCCTGATTTGATCTAAATAGTTTTAGAAAGTTAGGTTAATAACAAAATCTATTTTATTTATAAAACACAAATCCACAATTAAAATGTTGCTTTGTAAAATACCATTCGACAATAAGAAATAAACAAAACTTTCAGTAAAAAAAAAAAAAAGAAAGACAGAAAGTTAGGTTAAGATGTTTTTGATATAGAAAATCTAAGGGAGGCGGGCATGGTGGCACAGACCTTTATTTTTTTATTTTTTATTTTATTTCATTAATTTATTCATATTACATCTAAATTGTTAGCCCATCCCTTGTATCCTCCCATTCCTCCCTCCCTCCCACTTCCCCCCACTCCCCTCCCCTGTGTCTGTGACTGAGGGGGACCTCCTCCCCCTGTATATGCTCTTAGGGTATCGAGTCTCTTCTTGGTAACCTGCTATCCTTCCTCTGAGTGCCACCAGGCCTCCCCATCCAAGGGATGTGGTCCGAAATGGGACACCAGAGTTTATGTGAAAGTCATATCTCACTCTCCACTCAAAAGTGGAGAATGTCCTATTCATCAGCTAGGTTTGGGTAGGGTGGCACACACCTTTAATCCCAGCACTTGGGAGGCAGAGGCAGGAGGATTGCTGTGAGTACGAGGCCAGTCTGGTCTACAGAGAGAATTCCTGGACAGCCAGGGCTATTACACAGAGAAACCCTGTCTCGAAAAACAAAAACAAAACAAAACAAACAAACAAACAAACAAAAAAGTTTAGAATTGTGATTCTTTTAAGATTTTTAAAAAATAGTTTCTTTTTAAAAAAAGATTTATGGGCTGGAGAGATGGCTCAGAGGTTAAAGGCACTGACTGCTCCTCCAAAGGTCCTGAGTTCAATTTTCAGCAACCACATGGTGTCTCACAACCATCTATTATGTGCTCTGGTGCCCTCTTCTGGCCTGCAGGTGTACATGCAGGCAGAACCATGTATACATAAAAAATAAATATCTTTAAAAGGTTTATTTATTATGTATACAGTGCTCTGCTGGCATGTAGATCTGAAGAGAGCAACAGATCACATTATAGATGGTTATGAGGCAGTGGTGCGTACGCCTTTGATCCCAGCACTTGGGAGGCAGATGCAGGCAGATATCTGTGAGTTCCAGGCCAGCCTGGTCTACAGAGCAAGTTGCATTACAGGCAAGGCTACACAGAGAAACTCAGACTTAAAAAACAAAGAACAAGCAAAAATATAATTTGTTTCTTTCTTTGTAATGGAAAATTTCACCCTGCCAGTAAAGAGAAACTGGCTTTAAAAAAAAATTACCTTGCTTATGCTTCCTTAATTTATAACAAGTTGCTTAGTCACAAATGTATGTGAGTTCTTGGGAAGAATTTTTCACATTTGTTTTTCATCCATAATATGTAAAACATTTGATCATGTGAGGGTATTGGGGAACACGCTTTTTTTTTTTATAATAACTCATTGTAATCATTCACTTAAAGAAAAATATAATATAACTACATTGTGATTTTTGTACTGCTTGAAAAATTTTGCTGGGATATATAAGCTATGTAGAAAAAATAAATTTTTGGAACTCACTGGTTCAAGTTTGCTCTATTCACCCAATATGCATGTGTGTACATGTATGTAAAATGGTTGGAGCCTGCTCTTAGGAGTTTGCCCTATCCACCTAATGTGTGAATGTGTGTGTGTGTTGTACAGTTGCTGGAGCTTGTGGAAGCTCACTACATCCACTGTGTGTGTGCTTATGATTCTTTCTTTCCTTTGTCTCTTAACAAGCACTTCTAGCCTACAGAATCAAGCTTTTTACCCTCAGAGAAAAGTCTGCTGGGTGACTGTCGTGCACGCTATGCTCTGCCTCAGTTTACCCTGATGTTGAAGCTAGCCTTCAACAAGTTTTTCATAAAAGGCATGGTCAAGGGTCTCCTTCATTCTTGGGTCACTCACAGGGGTGCCATACCAACTGCCCACAGTTTTGCAATGGTCAGTTCACTCCCTCCCTAGGACTGGGACCATCTGGTCCCCACTATCCTTGGGGACAGTTTGGCCTGACAGAGTTCTCCTGCACACACACCCCCAGCCTCCTCCCCCCACCCCAGTGCCTGGCTCTGACTTCTGGATCAAGAGTAGGAGAGAGCTGGGCATGGTGGCACATGACTTTAATCATAGCACTTGGGAGGCAGAGGCAGGTGGATCACTGTGAGTTCAAGGCCAACCTGGCCTACAAAGAGATCAGGACAGCCAAGGCTACACGGGGAAACCTTGCCTCTAAAAACAAAAAACAAAACGGAAAAAAAAAAAAAAAAGGAGGAGAGAGAGGAGGGGCCCTTGGGCCTCTATGTTAGTCCAAACACACTTGAACCCAACCAAGAATAATGGGGTAAGAGCCACGGTGAGACTCCAGTTTCAGTCTAACTCCGCGTTGTGTGCCAGCGGCTTTCTCACCAGGGTGATAAAAAGGTTGGCAGCACATGCTATTAGGGCCCAAGAAGCCACTGTGCAAACACTAGGAAGAGAGCCAACACACAGTAAGTACTGCACAGATGCAGCTGTGGCCAGGCATTGTGGCATGCACCTTGAATTCCAGCACTCCAGAAGAGGAGGCATCGAGGTGGGTCTCTGTGATCTGGAGGTCAGTCTGGTCCACATAGTTCAAGGCCAGCCAGAGCTACAAAATGAGATCCTATTTCAAAAGTCTAAACAAACAAACAAACAGACAGACAGACAAAACATAACTGTGTCAGAAGACACCAGGCTCACGTCCTTCGTATTTCTTACTCTGAATTTGGGGGACACAGATGAAAAGATGAAAACCACCCCTAGAGTTAAATCAGTTAGAAGGGCATTTGTGAGCGAGACCTTCTCTCCGCTTCAGGACTGAGGACACAGGCATGATGGGGCTGGGACGCCTTGTAACTAAGGAAGTTTCTGTCTGACCATGGCCAGCTTGTGACAGGTGAGCATATTGAAGATATTGTGACTGTCAGGTCCCAAGCCAGGCTCACTCGCTGTGGCTCCCCTCTGCTCTTCTCACCCCTACTCCCCACCCTAACCCTCTGCAGCACAGGGGCTTCCCTCCCCTCCCCTCCCCTCCCCTCCCCTTCCCTCAGCTTTTGGCCTCATCCTCTCTCTCCTCCTCCCCTCCTGCTCTCTCCCTGCCTCTCTCCTCATGTCCCAGTTTGGTCTACTGGCCATATTTACTCCACTGTTTTCTCTCCTTGCTCTGGACTTCTCCAGATACCTCTGGCTGTCCTTTTCCATGCCGTCTACAGTCAACACCTTCTTGACCATACCTTGGAGCAGACATTTCCTCGTTTTCATTCAGTTACAATCTTTGGATTTTTCCACAGAAGCAGGGAACTGAGGTAAGAATCTTTCTGAGATTGTCTGACGGTGCTGCCCAAACTGGTCCCAAACTTCCAGACTCAAGTGAGCCTCCTGCCTCAGCTTCCTGATTTTGCTGGGACTCCAGGCCCACACACTACACCAGGATTTTATGTACTCATTGTTAAATGTAGCAATTAATGCAGTAAAAACAGAAAACAAACAAACAGAATCTCTGCTGCCCTAATTAACCTCTTCCTGGCACCCCAGTCAGCAGCGCTACAGTTTCTCCTTGCCCCAGGGCTGGGTCCAGGGTTTGCAGGCTGTTCAACAAATTGAGTAAGTACAGGGCTACAATTATTGTAGGTCCTGGAGATACAGAAGAGAACACAAAAAGTAAAGCCCTGCCCAAGGGCCTGTAATCCCAGCAGGCTGGAGGCAAGAGGCAAGTGGATCTCTGTGAGTTGGAGGCCATCCTGGTCTACACAGTGAGTTCCCAGGGCTACACAGTGAAACTCTGTCTCAAAAACTAACCCCCCCCCCCCAAAAAAAGCCCGGGAGTGGTGAGTGGTGGCGCACGCCTTTAATCCCAGCACTCGGGAGGCAGAGGCAGATGGATCCCTGTGAGTTCGAGGCCAGCCTGGTCTACAATTCGAGGCCAGGACAGCCAAGGCTACCCAGAGAAACCCTGTCTCAGGAAAGAGAGAGAGAGAGAGCAAAGTTTGAGTTCCCTGTTACAGGATATGAGGAACAGCAGGGGACAAGGCAAAAGGGCCTGACTATGTGGGAGGAGTTAAGGAGATAGAACCCTAGACAACCCAGAGATGTGTTTAGAAGAAGCATGGGTTCAGGAGCTGATGCAGGAAGTCCAGAGCCACACTCTAAACCCCAGATGCTGAGAACTGTATCCCTTGGCAACTTCTGACACTTGGGTTGTTACGTCCTTAGCTCTCCCATCCTGGCCGGGTCCTTTCCACAGTCTCTTATGCTTTCTTTTTCTTTCTTTTCTCTTTTCTTTTTTTTTTTTTTTTTTAGTTTTTCCAGGCAGGGTTTTTCTACGTATCCTTGGCTGACCTAGACTTACTTTGTAGACCAGGCTGGCCTCAAACTCACAAAGATCTGCCTGCCTCTGCCTCCCAAGTGCTGGGATTAAAGATGTGCGCCACCACACCCGGCTCTTATGATTTTATTTTTTTATTTTTTTTATTTTTTGGTTTTTCGAGACAGGGTCTCTCTGTGTTAGCCTTGGCTGTCCTGGACTCACTTTGTAGACCAGGCTGGCCTCGAACTCACAGCAATCCATCCACCTCTGCCTCCCAAGTGCTGGGATTAAAGGCGTGCGCCACCACGCCCAGCTTCTTATGATTTCTTTGTATGTGGCACACACACACACACACATGCATTTGAACACACATGTTCACACACACACTCTATTATGCATCTTGGGTCTTTCAAAAGATTCACCAGTCTGACTATTAATGTTTTTGTTTTTTTTTTAACATATAAGTTTTATCAAAAAATTACTGGGCTGGGCATGTGTCTAACTTTTACAACAGACACCTTGCAGGTTCCTCAGTTCTCTCCAGCATACAGCTAGATTTTTTTTTTTGTTTTTCCGAGACAAGGTTTCTCTATATAGCCTTGGCAGTCCTGGACACGCTTTGCAGACCAGGCTGCTGGGATTAAAGATGTACGCCTCCATGCCCGGCTGAGCCCCAACTAATGGTTGAAGAGTATAGGAATGTGCCACCAAGCCTAGCTACTACTGCACTTTTTGTTTTGTTTTGGTTTTGGTTTTTCAAGACAGGGTTTCTCTGTGTAGCCCTGGCTGTCCTGGACTTGTTTTGTAGACCAGGCTGGCCTTGAACTCATAGAGATCCATCTGCCTCTGCCTCCAGAGTGCTGGGACTAAAGGTGTGCACCACCACGCCCAGCTACTACAGAACTTTTTGAGGTTAGAAAGTTCAATTCTTGTTCAACTCTGATCTCACACCTGGGTTCACTTAAAAATGTGGCCTCACACATTTTACCTTACGTCTCATAAGATTGCCTTGTCTGGCCGGGCATGGTTACAGGCACTCACCACTCCTAGCTTGCTAGGTTTTTGGAAAGATTGCTGTGCTCTCTGAATTGGGGTCCTTACCTCAAGATGCTGGGAATAATGCTTGCCCACCTTCACGAGGACCTTACATTGGCTTTTCACCCTGGGCCTCAGTTTCCTCCTCTAAGGCGGGGAGAGGGTAAGAGGGCCACTTACCGCAGACTACCCTTGCCTGGCCCACCAGCTCCCGCTGGGTCTGCCCACCCACCGACTACCCTTGCCTGGCCCACCAGCTCCCGCTGGGTCTGCCCACCCAACCTTTCCTCTCACCTCTTAGTCACCAACCCAGGCATACCAGCCTCATCCCAGGGTGAGTCCAAACAAAGGCCGGTCTCAGGGGACCCGCTGTGGCCGAGTCTAAGATCAGCTTAACTGGGCGGCTGGCACAGCTTTTGGAAAGAGAGCACCGCCAGAAATCCGGAGATCTTCGCTGGCCTCTGAGCTCCCCCAAAAGCTGATCTTGCGTGATCCCATTAGACACAGGGGGAAGGGGTTGTCATCAGCCACATCCTTGCTTCGGTAACCCCCCCCACACCTCCATTCTTTTCCCAGGCTGTGGGAGGCAAAGGGTTAAATCCCATAGAGCTGATGTTCTGACTCCAGGCTAGAGGGGCCCGGGAAGCTGGGGTCACTTCCTGCTCCGTCCCAGTCACCCTGAACTGGTCCCCGGGTCCTCAGCCTGCAATCACCCCTTGAGAAGGACCCTAGAGTTCTCGGCATCCAGCCCGTCCCCCAAGGCAGGGCACTTAAGGGCTTAAGTCTCCTGGGGCTGGACTCTGCCTTCCGGCTTTTCCCAGACCCCAGAGCCGTGAGTTGGGGCCGCCTGGGTTCCCGGGGTGGCCTGGAGGCCCGGGACAACCGCCGGGGAACAATAGGGCCAAGGAAGCGGCGACCGGCGCGGGGTGCAGGCCGGCCCTGGGGCGACAGGGGGCGGCGGCCGGGGGATTGTGGGAACCGCGCGAGGGCCGCCGTGGGGGAAGGGAGGCGCGCGCGCCCGGAGAGCCAGTCCGGCCGGGGGCGGCGAGGCGGCCGCAGCTCTCTCGGATCCGGGCAGCACGGGCGTCCACGGCGGGGAGGGGGACGCTGGCGGCTCGGCTGGGCTTTGGGAGCCCGGAACTGGGTCGGCGCTCGGAGCCAGACGCGTTCAAGTCCTGGTCCGCCTGGGTGCGGGGGGCGGCGTCGAGGGCGGTCCCGCTGCCTCCTTGTCAGGGTCACCCTGGGCCGCGCGCACCTCCGCGGGAAGGCAGCCTCCTGGGTCCTCTGCGGGCCGTCGGGGGCCGGAGGCTGGCGCTCAAGGGGCCTGGGCTGGTTCCCAGTTGTCGCCTCCTTGTCTTTGCTACTTCTTGCATGTGGCCTTGTCATTAACCCTTTCCCTTCTACGACAGGCCCCTGAGTAAGTTTCTCAGTCGGTCCAAGTACCTAAGCCCCTACCTGTCCTCGGTCAGCTCAGCAAAGTACCTTTGTCCCCTCCAGGGAGGCACCTCCAGTGGCCACTCTCTCCCCCTAAAGACACTTACAGATGGGGGAAGGCTTTCTTTACTCTGCCTCTGCGGCATTATCAGTGATCAGCTGTTCCAACTGCATCAAATCTCAGCTGCCTCCTGGTGAGCTTTGCTCTTTTCGTCCCTGTGCACAAAGTACCTGTGCACACTGTCACCCCAAGCCTAGGCCACTGGAGGGATTCTGTAAACATGAGCGCCCTCCTGCAGCTATCTCCTGGGAGTCACCCCACGGTTTTGAGAGTGACAGATGTGATTGCTTTCCCTGGGGGTCCGCTCTGAACTTGCCTTTCTCTTCTGACAGCCCTTTGCAAACTTATCTTTAGAGACTTTAAAGCAAATAGGTGTCCCAGAGCAAGGGGTGGCTAGCGCATTTCAGTCACCCAGCAAAGTTTTTAACTGGACACTTGTCCTAGGCAGGTGACAACGCATCGCCAGAAAAGAACAAAGCCAAAGGATGGGTCCCCGGGTGGGTCTGGATGACCTTGGGGACAGTTACCTAGAGCCCAGAGCTGCTCAGACCTCCTCACTGGGTCCAACGCCTCCTTTTACAACCAAGGAAACTGTGCTCTCCGGAATTTCCCCAGCCCACATCACAGTCTCAGGCTGTCTGAGCTTGCCTCTTTATTCCTGCCAATAGCCCACGATGGAGTTTCATGTGACTATGAAGGTCACTCTATGCCACAGGCAAGCCAAACACAGAACACTCACCACCTTCCCCTCCTTCCTCCTCCATTTTGTTTGACGCAGGATCTCAGGTAGCTGGGACTTGAACTCCTGACCCTTCTGTTTCTGTCTTCCAAGTATGCCACCAAGTTAGGCACCCCCTTTCCTTTCTCTTTCCCGTCCCTGTCCTGAGTCATCAGAAGGAGTCTCCGACTCCAGACCTCCCCTTCCCACCCATAGGCTGAACTTCTTTCTGTGCTTGGACAATGGCCAAGTGGCAAAGTGCCCCAGTCCTTGTGAGTCTCTGTCCCCTCAACGAAACTTTATTTAATTTTTTTTTTCCGAGACAGGGTCTCTCTGTGTAGCCTTGGCTGTCCTGGACTCACTTTGTAGACCAGGCTGGCCTTGAACTCACAGAGCTATGCCTGCCTCTGCCTGGAACTTTTTTAAAAAACCATTTAAAAAGTGTCTGTCTCGCCAGGTGTGGTGGCACACACCTTTGATCCCAGCACTTGGGAGGCAGAGGCAGGCGGATCGCTGTGAGTTCGAGGACAACCTGGTCTACAAAGCAAGTCCAGGACAGCCAAGGCTACACAGAGAGACCCTGTCTCGGAAAAAAAAAAAAAGTGTCAGTCTCAGTTCTCTCTGGGGCTCATAAGGGAAAAGTTTATTGGTCTCAATTAGCAGTCCCATAAAGGAAGAAAATTGGAGTCTTAATGAGCTTCCTCTGATTTGCAAAATAACACGTTTCCAGGCCTCTGGGCATCGGATGTGTGGGGTGAAAGCCTGCCTCCCCTGTGAGTGTTGGATAGTGCTGCAGCCTTCAGTGTAGGTACAAAGAGTTATGACTGACGAGTTTTTAATTGTCTCTTTACATCCCTGAGTTGTTTCATTGCAATCTTTAATAAGATCTGCAGTGTTTGGAAACAGGCTTTTGGGGCCAAGGGGCTCAGTGTGAGATGCTGCCAGAAAAACGAGTGTCAGGACACTGAGAGCCACATAAGTGGGAGCACAAACTCCAGCAAGCACAAAACCAGGTCCCATTATGTGCCCATCTCTCCCCACCAGAGTCCCTGGAACCTTCACAGTCCGGAGCTCTGGGATGGAGCCTGAGACAGTGCTGTGGGGCCCAGATCTGCAGGGTCCTGAAGACAGCCGGAGCAGTGCTAACGGAGGTGAGGGGCAGAAGGGACTGCGGCCCTGGCTCAGGGAGGGACCCCCCCCTCACTCTGGGCAACCACAGGGGAGGGAAGAAAGAGCAGACCCCCATGTTCTGAAAGGAGATGGGGGCTGGAGACTCCCTTTCTGTCTGTAGGTGCTGACAGTGGGAAGGAAGAGAAGAGCCCTCAGCAGGAAAGTTCTGGGGAGGAGATCATCTTGGGAGATCCAGCTCAGAGTCCAGAATCCAAGGACCCATCAGAGATGCCCCAGGAGAGCCCCTCCCAGGATGCCTCAGTCCCGCTCGGTTCTTCCAGCCCCTTAGACCACCAGACCCCTATGGACCCGTCAGCCCCCGAAGTAGTCCCTTCCCCATCTGAGTGGACCAAGGCCTGTGAGACCAATTGGCAGTGGGGAACCCTCACCACCTGGAACAGCACACCAGTAGTCACTGCCAGTGAGCCCAGCCTGCGGGAGCTGGTGCAGGGCCGCCCGGCTGGGGCTGAGAAGCCATACATCTGCAACGAGTGTGGCAAGAGCTTTAGCCAGTGGTCCAAACTGCTGCGGCACCAGCGAATCCACACAGGCGAGCGGCCCAACACGTGCTCCGAGTGCGGCAAGAGCTTCACGCAGAGCTCGCACCTGGTGCAGCACCAGCGCACACACACAGGCGAGAAGCCCTACAAGTGCCCCGACTGTGGCAAGTGCTTCAGCTGGAGCTCCAATCTAGTGCAGCACCAGCGCACGCACACGGGCGAGAAGCCCTACAAGTGCACCGAGTGCGAGAAAGCCTTCACACAGAGCACCAACCTCATCAAGCACCAGCGCTCCCACACTGGTGAGAAACCCTACAAGTGCGGCGAGTGCCGGCGTGCTTTCTACCGCAGCTCGGACCTCATCCAGCACCAAGCCACGCACACGGGCGAAAAGCCCTACAAGTGCCCCGAGTGCGGCAAGCGCTTCGGCCAGAACCACAACCTACTCAAGCACCAGAAGATCCATGCAGGGGAGAAGCCATATCGCTGCACCGAGTGCGGCAAGAGCTTCATCCAGAGCTCGGAGCTGACGCAGCACCAGCGCACGCACACCGGGGAGAAGCCCTACGAGTGCCTCGAGTGTGGCAAGAGCTTTGGCCACAGCTCCACGCTTATTAAACACCAGCGGACACACCTGCGCGAGGACCCCTTCAAGTGCCCCGTGTGTGGCAAGACCTTCACGCTGAGTGCCACGCTGCTGCGCCATCAGCGCACGCACACGGGTGAGCGGCCCTACAAGTGTCCCGAGTGCGGCAAAAGCTTCAGCGTCAGCTCCAACCTCATCAACCACCAGCGCATCCACCGCGGGGAGAGGCCGTACATCTGCGCAGACTGCGGCAAAAGCTTCATCATGAGCTCCACTCTCATCCGCCACCAGCGCATCCACACTGGCGAAAAGCCCTATAAGTGCTCGGACTGCGGCAAGAGCTTCATTCGTAGTTCGCACCTCATCCAGCACCGCCGCACGCACACGGGCGAGAAGCCCTACAAGTGTCCCGAGTGCGGCAAGAGCTTCAGCCAGAGCTCCAACCTCATCACGCACGTCCGCACACACATGGACGAGAACCTCTTTGTGTGCTCTGACTGCGGCAAGGCCTTCCTGGAGGCTCAGGAGCTGGAGCAGCACCGCGTGATCCACGAGAGAGGCAAGACACCTGCCCGGAGAGCTCCGGGTGACGGTTTGTTAGGGCTTGGGGACCCAGCCCTACTGACTCCGCCCCCGGGAGCCAAACCCCACAAGTGTCTGGTCTGTGGGAAAGGCTTCAATGACGAAGGCATCTTCATGCAGCACCAGAGGATTCATATCGGAGAAAACCCCTACAAAAACGCAGACGGTCTCATAGCACACCCGACGACCCCCAAGCCTCCCCAGTTCCGTTCTCCTAGGCTCCCCTTTGGGGGCAACTCACACACAGGTGCTTCGGAGGGCAGAGCAGAACCCCCAGGCCAGTCCGTAAAAGTGCCCGAGGGTCAAGAGGGCTTCAGCCAAAGGCTCAGTCAACTCTCTTCTAAGCGCTATGTTTGTTCCCACTGTGGTGAAAGCTTCCTTGACAGGGCTGTGTTCCTGCAACATCAGCTCACCCATGGCAAGGAAAAGCCTCTTCTCTTTGCTGAGAGTAGGATTGGCCTTGGCGAAGGGGCAGGACCCAGCCCCTTCCTAAGTGCAAAGCCCTTTAAATGCCCAGAATGCAAAAAAAGCTTCGGCCTCAGCTCGGAGCTGCTGCAGCACCAGAAAGTCCACGCGGGTGGGAAATCCCAGAAGAGCTCGGAGCTGGGGAAGAGCTCCTCAGTCCTGTTGGAGCATCTCAGGAGCCCACTGGGGGCCAGACCCTACAGCTGCTCTGATTGTGGGGCCTCCTTCCTCGATCGACTAGCTCTTACACGACACCAGGAAACACACACTCAAGAAAGGGCCCCCACTCCTGAGGAACCCCCTTCAGAGTCAGCCACCTTGTCCACAAACCAGGAAGACGAGGGAGAGGCCTCTAGTCCCGCAAAGAGCAGCAGCCACGGGGAAGAGGAAAGTCCTAAAACTCTCTCGGAGAAAAAGCCCTATTTGTGCCCTGAATGTGGAGACGGCTTCACGGAAGTCGCAACGCTCCTCCTCCATAGGAGCTGCCACCCAGGCATCTCCCTGTGAATTAGGTCTGGCGACCTGGGACCTCTCTGTCTTGAGAAACTTTGGGGAAAGGAGGCCACCCCCATCAGCTCCATAGAGAAGTAGAGGGTTAGGAGCCCTGGGAAAAATAGTACGTTTGCGTCAGCAATGCGAAGCCTCTGAGATTGTGGGTGAAAACCACTTACAAGCCGTAGAGATAAACTGCCGGGTTAGAAGCCCTATTAAATATGTAGGAAACAAAAGCCCTTTACGTCTGTAGCAGAGAACTCCTATAAATCATAGTGGGCAAAAGCCCTTTTAAGTGTAGGAAGAGGTCCTAACAAATCTCTAGACAGCCCCATAAGACTGTATCAAACCCTTATCAGAATCCTCAGGTGGGGGAGGTGTAGGGAGTACAGATCGGCCCTGACCCTCAGATGCGGAGGAAACACCCGATGTCTTCCCAGTGTTCCGTCCTGGCAGCTGTGGACAGAGGAAAGCACTCAGAGGGGAAGTCATGCAGGAATGCGGTGGAACTTAGAAAAAGAGGAAAACTGGGAGGGAATGGCCAGGTTCTTCCAAAGCCACAGATGAGGCAAGACCAAGAAGAGTCTGTCTCGTGCTGGGGGTTCTTTTGGGGGTGTGAGGCCAATCTTAGGTGAATTGTATGTACTAGGGGAAGGAAAACTGGGGGTCCCTTCTCAATAAGAGCCCCCAAGTGGCAAAGAAACAAAAATGACAAGCCATTTTTTTTTTAGGCTGGAGTTCGGGAGATTATATATATACCCTAGTGAAAGTATACTGAGAAAATGTTGAGAAACCACCTAAGATATTAGGGGAAAGTTTTGTTTGTTTGAAGAGAAGCAAACCAAGGCGGAGAAGCTGAGGTGGAAGCCAGCCAGTTTTTCCTCTTTCCCGGGAGCTTGTTAAACTCCAAGTGCAAGCAGATCCCAGTTCCATGGTGTTAGGGTTCTCCTCAGACAGGCCCAGCTGGAGATGTCTACTCTGAGAGCCCTCTGGGGTTCAAGGGGCTTCTGCCACATTCTCAGGTCTCACAGGTTTTACCTGAAAGCTAACTGCCACAAGTCTTACTGCAGTGGCAACCGTTTCCTCGAATTCTGTCCCCAGTGGAGAGAGCCACTCGCTGCTAGTCAACTTCCAAAGAATAAATTCCTTCAGAGAGTCAAGGCTTGTATGTGCTTGCCCCCCCCTAGACTCTGCAAATCCACGAGAGCCGCTTGTGGGCTCTCTGGTGATGAGGGACGGCGAGACAGCAGAACACACAGTTTCGATTCACCAGCACATGACTTACATACACCTCAGCCTTTTTGCATGAACTCCATGTAAGGCCGCCTGCGGGACAAGCCCGGCTGCACGTGGTGGATGTCCTGACACAGTCCAGACTGGATCAGCGTCCTGGAAACCTGATTGCCTTCTTCATCCCCAGGTCTTGGGTGCCCCCGAGATGAGGTGGCCAAATTTGATTTTGGCTCCAGGAAGGGACAAATTCCACCCGATCCCTTTGGCCTCTCTCTCCTTAGCCAGAAACCGTGGAAGGGAAATGAAAGGATAAAAACCGCTCCCCTGCCAGGCCCAAATCCTCAAGACAACTGCAGGCTAGAAACTTCACTAATCCAGCCCAGAAGCTGCTCATGTGACGGGAACTGTGTGATGGAACAGAGACAGTTGCCCTATAAAGTGGTTGAAGACAAACTCTGGAGAGAAACGTCTGTAACAAAGACCCTTAAAGATGGGGAGGACTCTCCTCGATGATTGGGTTGCAGAGGGAGTATCCTCAAGCTGACGCTGGCATTAGTGACACAGTTCAGAGCGGGAGGACAAAGACGCCAAGTGATATGGCTCTTTAGGAGTCCTGTACCCTGAAGGGTGACCTGGATTCCTGCAAAGCCGAGGACGAGACCTCTCATCCATTACCTAAAAAGTCCATCACCCTTCATCTATCCTGTCCCCAAAGGGATGCCCCTCAAAAGTTAAAGGACCAAAATCTAAAATGCTAGGAGAAAAATGCCAGGCCTCCTGGGGAGAGATAAGAGGCAGGTCTTACACAGTCACCGAGAGAGCCTTGCTACAGCCCCAAGTACCAGGTAGGGTAGCACCATGGGGGCTGGGAGGAGTCTGTCTGTATATTGACAGAAATGTTGCTAAGGGGTATGTATCCCTATAAAATGGAGTAGACACTCTTCTTAGTATAAGCTGGTCTGTCCCCTTCTAAGATGGTAGCAGAAACTAGGAGCAGATTCCCTCAGACACAGGTCTGAACACCCATCATCAGTGCTAGGTGGAGGTGGTCGGTGTAGTCATGGCTGACTATAGACTTTGGAGGACTAAGGTGTAGCATATGTAATAGGATGCTCACATGCTCTGGAGTCATGCGAGGGCCATGGCCTTGACTCCAGTGATTGAATGGACCATGTAGATAGGCAGTGGCCTGGGCTTCCAAGTAGGAAAAGGGCAGAGCAGAGACTTTGTGGTGAGACCTGTTCTCTGCGCCCCTCCCTCTCAGATCTGACTACACTACAGGGGGACTCTTGCAAGGTCCAGAGTCCTCTAACTGGCTCAGGAAAAGGTCCACCAGAATTAAGTCTGGAAGGCACAATGGACCCAAGTCCATCTTGGGCCCAGAGCCTTAGGAAGTGCCCGGCAACCAGCTGACGGTGAATATACATGTCAGACAGGAACTCGGGAAGGAACTGGGCACGGATCATGAACCGGGGAGAGGGCACGAAACCATCCTACCCTCCCCAGTCTGAAGTGAGTGGTTCCCAGAAGCCTTTGCCCGCACAAAGGAAGTCCCACTCACCTGCCTTGTCCCCATGGAGTGAAGGGAAGTCCTACTTTTGAGTGTTGTGTGTCAGTAACAGTGTTGTGTCACCAGTGGTCATGTTGAATAGTTGAAGAGAATAAAGGGAGTAAGATTTCCTAGGTGTTTTAATTTTTTTAAATCTAATTGTTCAGCTAACAGCAAACTCAGAATTTGTCCTCTCCCAGAACTAGGGCCCATGAGGACCCCAAAAGCTCTGTATTGTCCCAAGTTTGCCCTTCCCCAGGGGCACTCTGCTGCCTGTCCAGTGTTTGCTTCTAGAAGATTGGCAGGTTTATAGAAGTTTAAAACTCCATATCCTTGTGAAATATAAAGTGCTGACAAGTTGGATGGCTACCTGGTGACTCTGGAACTGGTTATCGTGGGCCCAGCTTTGCAGCCTCCACGGCAGCCTTTCTGGCTATGACATCCACAGCCTCCCCAGTACCACAGGGAAAACACTCTCAGGTCCTCATCCTTGGAGCTGGCAGCTACCTCTCTGGGCTCCTTTGTGTCCTGGGCCTAGCTCAGCCTCTCCTGTGACCTATCCTCTGAGAGGTCAGCAGTGCCCTGGCTTGTCCTCCCATCCCCAGGATATCCCATAGGCTCTGACCATGGACGAAGCTGGGGCGTTAGAAAGGCCAGCGGGTCTTCAGGTCACCTCTACACTAGCCATGCCTTTTCTCCTTGTGGCTGGGCCCAAGGCAGCCAGGACTATTACATGGAAGCCCTCAATGGCAGGCTGGCTTCAGCACCTACTGTCAGAGAGTCCGGTCACGGCTGTTGTGTGACTGCCTGTGACCAACACTAGCCAGAGCCTGTCTCTGCCCATGTCTATTAAAGAGTCTTGCTGAAGGCAGAAAGGTACATTCCTGACCTTTTTTATTTTTATTTTACCTTTTTTAATCTTTAAAAAAATGTGTAGCCGGGCGGTGGTGGCGCACGCCTTTAATCCCAGCACTCGGGAGGCAGAGGCAGGCGGATCGCTGTGAGTTCGAGGCCAGCCTGGTCTACAAAGTGAGTCCAGGACAGCCAAGGCTACACAGAGAAACCCTGTCTCCAAAAAACAAAAAACAAAAAAAACAAAACAACAACAAAAAAAAAATGTGTAGGGATGTTTTATTCGCATGTCTCGGCACTATGTGCATGTAGTGCCTGAAAAGGCCAGAAGAGAGTGTCAGACTCAGGGAACCGGAGTTACAGGCAGCTGCCATGTGGGTGCTGGGAATTGAACTCAGGTCCTCAGGAAGAGCAGCCAACACTCTTCTCCAGCCCTCCCTTAAGCCTTATTGTGTCCCTAGCCCAGATCCCAGAATAAGCTCCTTCCCCCTCCTCTCTCCCCCCTCCCTCCCTCCCATTCTGTCCCTGGATTAGGGGTGTGGGGAGGGAGATTTGTCATGTCCCTGGGCCCCCAGACTTGGAACACTAAGGTCAAGTTTCTGTGCTGGAGGAGACCTCAGTTGAGGAAGGGGCTCCAAAGAGAGGGGACCAGAGCGATAACTGACTTAAAGGTCAGAGGTCATGCCTGCTGGAGCAGGCTGAATGGCACCTGGAGGACGTAACTAAGGCAGTAGGGGGTCTCAAGTATTGGGATCCTCTACATAGAAGTCGGGTGGGGTTGGGATGGAGGAGTCAGTTGGGGATTGGCTTAGAGCAGCGGTTCTTAACATGAATTGTGACCCCGTTGGGAGGAGAACCTATAGTTCACTGGGGTCGTCTAAGACCATAGCAAAACGGACACAAAGCCGTAGCAAAATTAGTTATTATGTAGCAACAAAAATACCTTTATGGTTAGGGTCACCACAACATGAGGAACTGTATTAAAAGGGTCACAGCATTAGGGAGGTTGAGAACCACTGCCTTAGAGCCCAAGGGACAGATAGAGGTGTGGCCACAGAGTAGAGGGCAAAGCCTAAGGACGGTTAGTGTGACGAGAGTGAGAGTGGCATGATTCCCTCACACTCCTTAAACAGTGCTTGTCAGGCCTGGAGCTCGGGAAAACACTGCAGGAGTTGGGTTTCAATGACTACCTGTGGCATTGGCTCTGGATACACACCTCAGAGAAAGGCATGGTGCAAAGGGAAGTCTGGCTCAAGTGGAAGAGCTCAGAAGGCAGTAGTGAGCTAGAGGCAAGGAATCAATGTGGCACCAAAGGCCTGGGGGAGTTATGGAGGCAGTCCCCCTCAGACGCTCTGGGAGGCAGTCCCTCTAGCTGCCGCTGAAATAGCATCATCCATCACTGAAACCACCTCCCGGGAGCTGGCCAAGGGAGAGTTCTAACTCACCCATCTCTGTGGCCCTGGCTTGAGCTAGGTGCCATTTAAGACAGATCTTGCATGGGTGTGACAGGCGGATGGTTTGTCACTGCCCTGCCAAGGTGGCAATGGTGCTTCAGGTACAGGACTTCTGGGAACTTGAAGTGAGGAAATGGTTTGCTCTCCTTTACTCTTAGGCCTTGCCACGCCACACTGGAGCTCTGAGTACCCCCAGCTCACCCACATGAAGACTTGCCTCTAAGGGAACGGTGTGGTGTGTGTTTACTTAAGGAGCCCATGTAGCCATGATTTAGGAGGAGCATGCTGACGGATGCGCTGGGGCACCCGCCTCCCAGGCACTAGTTCTACTAGATCATTGTAGCTGTGTCTCTATGATGCAATACCCTGCGTTTCCCCTGCCCTTCCCACCTTACCAACCCTAGTACTCCAGCCAGGGTGGCTTTCTTGGTGGCCCAATGTCATCTCCTGCCATGACTCGGGCTTCTGCGAGCAGTCCCATCACCGGCAGCTCCATGCCTGAGGTCACCGTAGCCCGCATCTCCGTCTCCAGCCCAATTTGGTTCAGCCACTGCGACCCCACTGAAACTAGGCCCAGCCAGAAAGCAGAAAAGGCCCGGAGTCCTCACGAAGGAAAGACGGTGGAAAAGGCTCAAGAGCCCCGAGAAGGCACTGTTGTTGCTAAGCCAGAGGCTGCTACAACGCCTATGATTCCTGCTCCCACACCCACCGCAACCCCGCTCAGCACTGGCCAAGGCGCCAGTCCCAGCGTGACTTCCATGAAAGCTCCACCGGAAGAGCCTAGGGCACTCTGAACCCAGAGACAACACTCTACACGTTTGGGAAACCCGTTTCCAAGGGTCCAGCTACTGGCCCAAGCAGGCGACAATGAAAAGTCACCCTGCTGAGGTGTCACGGTCTGTGTGTTTGCAGAGTAGCGGTAGGTAAAGCCTGCAAGTAACAGACTCAAAAGTTCACTCACCTCCGGGTAGCACAGCAGGGAAACAGCGCCCTGCGAGGTAAGGGACTACATATCCCAGAATGCAACCCATAGGGGTTATCCAAACAGCCAATGATCACCAAGGGCGTGACCAACCCCTACTAATGACAGGCTTCTCCAGCGTGAGAGGGGTGGGGTGGCTCCTTGAAACTGCTCACCTGGGGCCCATGCAGTTGTTTGGTGGGCTAGAGTGGGTTCCCAAATGGACCTGGCTCCCACCCCACATCCGCGCCAACCCAGGCAAAGTGCTAGCCGGGCGCAGCACCTACACTCATGTTTACACTAAGTGGATGCTACTCTGCAACTTAGGGTTGGGTATTTATTCATAACAATTAGCAGCCCATACACAATGCCTCTAGAGCAGAGGCTGTAAGTCCAAGAGATCCTGCGGCTGGCTGTCCGCAGCGCTGCTGGGCCCTGCACTCACTGCTCAGGAGTTCGTGTAGGCAGGCACTGCAGGGCTATCTGCGTACAGGCTGGCTGCAGGACAGCAGGCAAAGCTCTTCTACCCGGAATGACTGGAAGTGCTAGGCTGTCCCTTCCCACCTGGCACGCTGCCCCTCCACAATTAAGACCACCAGGATGAAAGCAAGGCTGGGGCCAGGTGCTCAAGGGAGCATCAGGACGTGTGAGAGGGGTGACGAGGGCTTGAGAGAAAAACAGGAGGTTGGGAAGAGTCTGGCTAAAAGAAACTGATGCCCCTGACTCAGCACACTGAGGAGGCAGTGTCCCTAACTGCAGCACTTCCCTGAATAGGGCGGACACGCAAGAGGGCACCTTCTTCAGTACAGAAGCTACACCAGGGTACAGGAAACTCCACCGGAAGGCTAACTCCTGCCTAGGCCTGGGGCCAAGTAGGTGAAGAAAGGCTCCCTGGGCCACGGCCCAGTGCAAAGCAAGGGGTCCCTGGTCATCACTGAGCGTGTGGAGGCAGGTGGTAGCCCTTCCCTGGTGGAGGGATTCCCCTTTAGGGATAAGGATGGATGTGTCTCCCCAGTAGGAACAGGGTTAGGCCAGTTCCCAAGGCCACAGTTGGATGTTGTGTACCTGGGAGTCCTGAGGCTGCAGATCTGACATTCCGGAGAAGATGCACTCAGCTTGGTTAATCCCACCCTCTCCTGCATGCACCAGTAGCCCCACCCTTCTAGGCACATAGGGCTGGGCTCATGGAGTCTGGAAAGGAAGTTGGGGCCATTGCCCCTGGGGGAGTGGGGAGCTGGGGGGGCACAGCCCCTAGGGTTTATGGGTGTTTCAAAGTCCCCTGAGTTGCAGGTTCAGCTGATGTACACACGGTGGAAGTCGTGGGCACCAAAGGCCGCGTTACACTTGGGGCACTTCCTCTGGCGGGCCTCATAGCGGCCCCGCACGCACTCGAAGCAGAAAACGTGGAAGCACTTGGTGAGCACCGCATCCTTCTTGCGGGTGTTACAGCAGGGGCAGGTCAACCGTGCCTGGAGCAAACAGAGGCATCAAGCTTGGAACAACACTGACAGGGCCTAGACTCCAAGCTAACAGCGGGGCCCGTGCTAAGCCCACTTAAAGCTCAGCACCAGGGAGACTGAGGAGCGTTAGGGCTGTAGTTCTATGTCGGCCTGGACCACACAGTAGAATCTTCTCAAAAACAAGACAAAACCCAACCAGCCAACTAAAAGTACAAAATAAAAAAAGCCAACCGGGCGGTGGTGGCGCATGCCTTTAATCCCAGCACTCGGGAGGCAGAGGCAGGCGGATCGCTGTGAGTTCGAAGCCAGCCTGGTCTACAAAGGGAGTCCAGGATGGCCAAGGCTACACAGAGAAACCCTGTCTCAAAAAACCAAAAAAAAAAAAAAAAAAAAAAAAAAGCCAAAACACAAACTAAACTAGAAAGTACTAGAGTCTAGGTTCCCCTAAGGTCCCACCTGAACTCTTCCATCTTTTACCCTATTAGCTCTGTGGGCAAAATCTCCAACTGGTCTACCTCTCTCTTCTTACTCCAGCTAAGTCACTGCTAAACATGGGTAGAACCATGAGAAAAATGCTACACTCAGATTTACTCCTGGTTTGAACCCAAGACCCCGCTATGGACTTTCTCTGAGCCTACACCTCCCATCTGCCATTAGGAGGCTCTTAGCCTCACTATCTTGTGTGAGCACTGCATGGCATGGGTCTGGCCTATTTGGAGTCCCAGCCAGGTACCTAAGCTTCCCCAAATCACTGTTTCTCAATCTCTGAGGACTGGAAAGCCTCTCAAGGCCATGTCTGCCTTGTGGAGGCTTCCCCACTGAAGCCCAAAGCGGGGACTATCTCATTGCTGACTCCGAGCCACTTCCTTTACTGAAGTGGCCTAGAGTTCAGGTGACCCGAGTTCACCAGGCCCTAGGAGCATCCCATAGGGCTTGGCTCATCTTCCTCCCTCACCTACCCCCTCCAGTCACCACTGTCTCCCAATCCTTAGGCGTCACTTCTGCCTGCCACTTAAATGCTGAGACTCCTAAGGGAAGAGGCGTGTCTCCTGCTCTGTCTCATGGCAAAAGCTTCCAACTCTGTAGGAACTAAACACTTGCCCTCTAGCGCAGCCCTTGGCATCAAGTGCTTCCCGGCCTCCCAAGAGGCTCCAGAGGCACCTTGTTCTCATCACCTCTGAGATAGTCCACCACAACCTGTTCCTAAAGCACTGAAGAGGATTGTCTACCTACGTAATCCATCCCGTAACCGAGCCTCCCAGGGATCCTTCCTTCATTCTAGCCTTGTGACCCGTTCCTGAGTCCCGCAGTCCCATCTCCTAAGTAGTGCCTTAGCAGACCTCTTGTCTCTGGTGCCCTGGGTTTAGCTACGTCTTAGTTTCTGCCTTGGAGATGCTCTAACACTTCCCCTTCTGCAGTTGCTTTTGGCCCCATCTGGACACTCTCTTGAATGAAACTGTTGGTGGTAAAGCATGTGTGTAGCTTGTATAAGGCCCCAGGCTTAAACCCGAGCATCACATGTTCCCTCTACCTCTCAAAACATGACAAATAAGAGAGATGGGTCAGTGGTTAAGAACACTGGCTGCAGGCCAGGTGTGGTGGCACATGCCTGTAATCCCAGCACTTGGGAGGAAGACAGGTGGATTGCTGTGAGTTCTAGGCCAGCCTTGTCTACAAATTGAGTCCAGGAAAGCCAAGGCTACACAGAGAAACCCTGTCTGAAAAGACAGACAAACAAACAAACAACCTAGGTCCTGAGTTCAATTCCCAGCAACCACGTGGTGGCTCACAGCAATCTATAAATGGATCTGATGCCCTCTTCTGGTACACAGGTGTACATGCAGGCAGAGCACTCATACATTTACAAATAGATAAATAAACAAACACATGAGAAAACAACGCCCACCTTGTCTCTCTGCCTGCTTAGAGGCCACCAAGCCTGCCCACATCCTCAGGGCCCTGCTGCTGCGCAGGCATCTCCTCCAACCACAATGGCTCCGCCTAGGGCCTTTCCCTTTGTGTAAGCTCTTACTCCCACTTCTCCGAGCTTTGGGTCTGCCTTTAGGAAGCCTGCTGCTACACAACCCCTGCCATTCCCAGGGCTACGCTCGAGACTGCCCTTGGGTTCCTATCATGCCCGACTTCTGCCATCACACTGATGGCAGAATTATTCCAGATTAACTGCGGGGTCAAGATGTAATCTCCCGTGCGACATGGCATACATTCGACAGATGCTCGGCAGTTGCTCTGTCTTCACAATGAGTGCCTTCTGTTGTCCTACCTTATTTTCAAGCCCCAGAGATGACCACCCTGCCCTCGGCAGCCCGTCCTCACGTCCCACCTTGTACTCCTTGATCTCCTCCTGCAGGATCTCGTCGGCGTCGGCATAAACCTCCACCTTCCTCTGTTTCTCTAGTTTGCGCCGCAGCCGGGAAATGTCCTCCTAGAGCAGCAGAAGGCAGGCTAAGGAGCTGCGCGCCTCCTACCCCGGTGACCCGCCAGCCCTCCCCTGCCACACACCTGAGCCCTCTTGAGGTTGAAGCTCTCCTTCTCGCGGGCGGCCCGGCTCTCGGCCAGGCAGGGCTGGATCTCTCGAAGCCGAGTCTGCACGTGCTCCAACTGCACCTTCAGGTCCTCAGCCAACTGGGCAGCCTCTACGGCCTGAGGTGGGCGGGGACAGGAAGGAGAGGACTATGTGCCCAAGCCCGGGAACCACAGTCCACTAATGCTTTTTTTTTTGTTTTTGTTTTTGTTTTTGTTTTTTTGAGACAGGGTTTCTCTGTGTAGCCTTGGCTGTCCTGGACTCACTTTGTAGACCAGGCTGGCCTCGAACTCACAGAGATCCGCCTGCCTCTGCCTCTGCCTCCCGAGCGCTGGGATTAAAGGCGTGCGCCACCATGCCCGGCCTCACTAATGCTTCTTTCAAACGTCCTGGATGGTGTGCACTGGAGCCGCCCCTGCCTTGTGGCCCTCCACCTCACTCCTGCCTGCTTTCCTCACTCCTGACCGTTCTC
The DNA here is from genome assembly GCA_907169655.1 of Acomys percivali. NCBI lineage: Eukaryota > Metazoa > Chordata > Mammalia > Rodentia > Muridae > Acomys > Acomys percivali. Next base: position 8,056,371 of record OU015757.1, on the reverse strand, counting down.
ACTGCACAGTGCTGCTCCCTCTGGTCTTTGAGCCTCTACCAGGCTCAGTTCTCTGTGGCTAACAACTCCTCCAACATACACGCTCTCCCCTGACACTCAGCTCAAAAAGCACATCCCCATCCCCATCCCTATCCCCATCCACATCTCCATCCCCATCCCCATCCCCAAGGCGCGCTCTTAGTATTTTACACTGCCCTAGTTTCCTTCATCAGACTGTATGAACCGGGGAGAGCGGCATGGACTTGTTATTCCAGCTGTGGGGAAGCTGAGGCAGGAGGATCACTGAGAGCTCAAGGCCAGCTTGGAATATATAGTGAGAACTTGTCTTAAAAAGAAAAGGGGGCTGGGCATGGTGGTGCACGCCTGTAATCCCAGGAGGCACTCAGGAGGCAGAGGCAGGCAAAAATCTCTGAGTTCAAGGCTTAGCCTGGTCTACAGAGAGAGCTCCATAACAGCTAGGACTATATAGAGAGACCCAGTTTCAAAAAATTGAGAGAGAGAGAGAGAGAGGAGGAGGAAGGAAGGAAGGAAGCAAGGAAGGAAGGAAGGAAGGAAGGAAGGAAGGAAGGATGGATGGATGTAAGTAATGAGCAGCAGCACTGTTACTCAGGAATTCCTGGCGAGGAGGCAGGGCTCACCCAGTGTTGGTCAGCATAAAGCCCAGCACGCAATAGGGACATAACATACTGTTTACATGATTGAAGTCACCAGAAACGAATATTCCAATAGGTCTGAAACCAATGTTAATCCTCTGTCTTTGTAAAAAGTTCTTTTTTTAATAACGTATCTTATTTTGTGTGTGCTGGTGCTTTGCCTGCATTCATGTCTATGCAAGGGTGCTGAATCCCCTGGAAATGGAGCTCAGATAGTTGTGAGCTGCTATGTGGGTGTTGGACTTGAACTCAGATCTTCTGGAAGAGAAGGGAGTGCTCGTAACTGCCGAGCCATCTCTCCAGCCCACCAGCTCTCTATCTCAACCCTTTCTGAGACATAGTCTCTAAATACTCCAGGCCAGGCTGGCTTCAGACTTTCTACCAAGCATTTCCCAGGGCTAGAACTGGGGTCTTCAGGTTTAAAAGTGCCCTTGACCAGCTGTAACAAATCATTCCGCTTGGGCTGCAGAGACACTCACTGACTAAGAGAGCTTGCTGTTTGTGCAGAGGTCCCGGGTTTGGTTCCCAGCACCCACATGGCAGCTCACGCCTGTCTCTAACTCCAGCTCTACAGATCCAAAACTATCTTCTGGTCTCTGTGGGCACCTGGACACAGATGCACACAGACGTACAGATTAAAAACAAAAACCCCTGCCACAAACCAACCCACCAACCAACCCACCCACCCTGGTCCGATTATTGTTGGGTATAAGACAGGGCTGAAAGAGGCTGCGAGTTGACTTAGTGGCTAAAGTGCAGGCGGTGCGTGAGGATCTGAACTCGATTCCTAATCCTATCACCAGGTTAAAAACCAAGGTGCGGCGGTGCATGTCTAAAATCCAGTGGAGACAGGCAGCGCCCAGGGATTCCCTCAGCAGCCAGCCTGCCTAGTTCCAGGGGAAAGCTCCAAGTGCAATGGGAGACCCTGTTCAAAACTAAGGCTGAGAAGCTACGAGAATGACATCCTGGTGACAATCCTCACCTTCATCGGGTGGAGGGGGGGAGAAGTGTGCGCGCATGCACACACCAATAAAAAGGGATCAAGTGTGCTCGTACTGAGTATAAGGCCTGACAGTAAAGTAAACACATGACACCTGTGAGTTAGCTAGACGTACAGCCAAGCTTCCTCCCCACAGGCCATCTATGGCAGGACTGGCAAGCAGAGCTGGGGGGACACATGAGACAATCACACAGGCTGCCACGCCCAGTCTTACCTTCCTCTTATTCAGCTCCAGGGCCTGACTGCGCAGCGTCAACTCCTTCTCTACACCTCCAAGGCTGCCCTGCAGAGCCCGTTCCTTCTCCTCAAGCTTCTGCACCGTCAAGAGCTGGGCGTCCACCTGAGGATGGGAGGCCTCAGTACCACAGTGAGGCCTTTCTGGCCTCATCCACAAGCATCCCAGCGTAGCCGCCGTACCTGAGACTTGAGGCCGAGAACCTGCTCGCCCAGCTCATCCTTCTCCTCCCGCAGCAGCTTGTGAATCTGGTTGGCCTTGATCCGCTCCGACATGAGCTTAAAGTTGGCATCGTCCTTCTCCCGCAGCTGCTGCAGCAGCCGTCCGTTCTGCTCCTGCATGTCCTCAAAAGCCTGCCCTGTCACATCCATCTCCGACAGCAGTGCCTCCTCCTCCTACAAGTGGGAAGGAAAGATGGAAAGGGAAAATGGCAGATCAACAAGATAGTCTGTGCTGAAGAGACGGTTCAGCGGTTAGAAGTGCTGGTTGCTCTTCCACAGGTCCTGAGTTCACAAAGTAGCTGACAACCATCTATAATGATTCTGGTGCCCTCTTCTGGCATGTAGGTGTATACGCAAATAGAGCACTCACATATACATTAAAAAAAAAAAACAGCACCATCACCAACAAAAACCCAAGATGGTTGTAGGGGAATTCCAAGAAAAAGAATACATACCCATACCATCAAAATGTCATATGCCGAAGGCACTTAACAGAAGGCTAAGGGACTCCCAGCATTCAGAAGCAAGGAGACTGCAGGACATTTCACCTGCTTGGTGGCACCCAATTTGCGCTGCAGATGCTCAATCTGCTCCTCTGCCTGCCGGATCCGCCGCAGAGCATCCTCATCCGCAATCTTCTTGCTTTCTCTACGGTCTCTTTCTTCTAGCTCCCGGATGCGGCTCCGAAGCTCATCCACCTGCATCCATGGAGGGAAGCCCTCAGACACTGGTCCGCACAGCCATGCTGCTACTAGTTTGCTCCGTATTGAGAAAACAGGAAAAGAGGCAAACTTGTTGCCCCAAGGCTCTGCAGTCGCCGGGCAAGACTCTGCAAGCCCTGCCTGGCCTCACCTCGGCCTTGGCCTTCCGCTCAGCCGCCATGAGCTGCACTTTATCTCGCTGCTCCTTGGGTGCCGACTTGTACATGTCCAACAGCAGCTTCATCTCCTTTTGGCTCTCCTGCGCCTTCCTAGGGAAGAGCACATGAGGCAGGATTAGCAGGAAGTGCTGGAAGCTACCTGACAGGGCTGGAGACAGCAACAGGGCCTCACTTGAGCTCGGCTCGGAGACCCTTGAGCAGTTCTGACTCCTTCCTCTTGGCTTCCTCCACCTTGGCCTTTTCTCGATCAGCCCTCGGGAAAGCTGAAGCTACAGGTGGGGGTCCCAGGCTGGGCCCTTCCCGTTCCCGAAGTTCACGCTTGGGTCTGGCCTCAGGCTCTCGACCCCGGGAGGGCAAGCCCTGGGTCCCAGGGGTGAGGGCCTGGGCATCATCTTCTGAGGAGACCAGCTCCTCTTTCTTTACTGAGGAGGAGGCAGAGGTGGCTCCAGCCACTAAAGCCATCTCCTTCTTGCTGTCAGGGGTACCTCCAGGAGCTGGCCCACCATCTTCTTTCCCTGGGGCTAGGGCATTGAGGCTAGAGTCGTCTGAGTGGCTCAGGTTGGGGATGCATTGGGAAGTGCCGCTGGCCTGGGCCCGGAGCTGGAAAGACAGAGAAAAGTAGGAATGAGGCGAGCCAGTGCTCACGAAGGTCTGGCGAAGGCTTCCCCAGGAAGCTCCCTCTCCTCACTTTGCCAATCTCAGCCTGTACTTCTCGAAGTTTCCGCTTATATCGCTGGGCATCTCCTTTTAGCTGGTGATTGTGGTTCTGGAGGCTGCTAATCAGGTGGCGCATCTCACGGTTGATAGGCCCTAGGGAAAGGTCGGGAAGTAATCACGTTGAATTGTCTGCTTCCAGCTCTCCAACTCCATGGAAGAGAAAGAAGGTGAGCCAGGGAAAAACTCACTTTGTATAGAAGGGGGGAAACAGGCATCAGAGAGGCTGGAGAGATGGCTCAGTGGGTAAGAGCAGCGTCTACTCCTGCAGAGGACTGAGGATCAGTTCCCAGCACCTACATGGCAGCTCACAACTGTAACTCCGATTCCAAATGATCTGGCACCATTGTCTGCGCTCTGGGAGCACCAGGCACACATGCATCAGGTGCACAGACATACATGCAAGCCAGCAAAATACTTACACACATAAATATTAATCTTTTAATTTTTAAAATTTACTTTATGTATGGACATTTTACTTACATATATGTCTATGCACCATGTGTGCCCTCAGAGCCAGAAGAGGGCATTGGGTCACTGGGAATTATAAGTGCAGAGACTCAAACCTGGGTCCTCTGGAAGAGCAGTCAGTGTTCTTAACCACTGAGCCATCTCTCCAGCCTGTGGGGGAGGGGATGAAGTGGGGGAAGGGGAATCAGGAGAGGGACAGAGGTACGGGAGGGGCGGGTAGTGACAGGGTTTCTCAGTGTAGCCTTGCTTGTCCTGGACTTGCTTTGTAGACCAAGCTGGCCTCAAATTCACAGAGTTTGCTAGGTTCCTGGCTTCACTTGTATTTTTTTTGTTTTTCGAGACAGGGTTTCTCTGTATAACAGCTCTGGCTGTCCTGGAAGTCCCTCTGTAGTCCAGGTTGGCCTCGAACTCACGGAGATCCACCTGCCTCTGCCTCCCAAGAGCTGGGATTAAAGACATGCACCGCCACCACCCGGTCCCCTGGCTTCATTTTTATAAGAATCTTTTTCACCATCTCATGTTTTACCTTTGCTTTTATGCTCTACCACCCTCTATTAGACTCATTCCACAATAGCAGATTCTTTGCTTTGTTTGCTGGCAAATCTCCAAAACGTAGAATTGAGTGTGGCTCACAGGAGTACTCAATACATCTTTGTGAAATCAATCTTTCAGATAGAAGCTCCCAGTCTGGCGGTGCCTGCTCAGCTACTCATCTCACACACTCACTGTGAGCGAGAAGGGAGTGTGGTGCCTTATCTCCTGGGGGGACTAAGGCTCTGAGAAAAGCAAAGGGCTTAACGGATGGTGTCTACAGAAGCGGCCATCAGGGTCCAGCACCCTTCTAAGGTCTACCTCTACCCAGTCCCACGACGTACCGGCTTGCTCGTTGGCGGCGAGGTTCTGTTCAAACTCAATGCGCAGCATCTCATACTCCTTGCGCACCTGGGCCAGGGTGTCTTCCAACTGGATCACTTCTGTGCGCAGCTTCTTCTGCAGCCCCAACTCATCACTCTGCGGGTGGAGAGATCAAAGACACACAGCCCTATGAAAACGCTACCCGCATACTAATCAAAAGACATACTTTTTATTTATAAAGAAATGAAGCTGCCAGGTGGTGGTGGCGCACACCTTTAATACCAGCAGCTGGGAGGCTGAGGCAGGCAGGTTTCTATGAGTTCAAGACCATCCTGGTGTACAGAGTGAGTTCCAGGATAGCCAGGGCTGCCTACAGAAATCCTGCCTCAAAAAGAAAAAGAAGACGACAGGAGGAGGAGAAAGTAGAAGAAAAGGAAATAAAGCCAGCACTGGTTATTTAATCACATTTTTCTCCAGAAAAAAAGGACTTCTGTAAGTGAGTGTAAAACAGAGAAACACCATGCACGATGGTGTATGACTTCAATCCCAGCCCTGGGGAAGCTCTGGTGGCTGGGGATGTCCTGCACTGGAGGCCAGCCTCGTCTCTATAGTGAGTCCCAAGGCCACCCAAGGATATGTACTGACACCCTGATAATGAGATGGCTCAGCAGTTAAGAGCACTGATTGCTCTTCCAAGGGACCTGCCTTTGGCTTCCTACGATCAAGTGGAGGCTCACAACCATCTGTAACTCCAGTTTCAGGGGATCTGATGCCCTTTTCTGACCTCAGAGGACACCAGGCACTTACATGGTACACAAATATGCCGACAAACCCTCATACACATGAAAACTTTAAATGATACATACATATATATCATGTTTTTAAAAAAAAATTTTTTAATTAATTTATTCATATTACATCTCAATTGTTATCCCTTCACTTATATCCTCCCACTCCTCCCTCCCTCCACTAGGTCTGTGACAGAAGGGGACATCCTTCCCCACCATATGGTCACAGCCTATCAGGTTTCATCTTGGTAGCCTGCTTATCCTTTCTCTGAGTGCCACCAGGCCTCCCCACCAAGGGGAAGTGGTCAAATATGGGGCACCAGAGTTCATGTCAGAGTCAGGCCCTAGTTTTTTTGTTTTGTTTTTTTAAGATAACTGATTATATGTATGCAATCCTTTTTCCAAGTCCTAAAATATTTGGCAACTAATCTTTTTTTTTGAAAAGAAATCTAGCGTCATCCTCTGCCAAAAAACAAAAACAAAACAAAACAAAAAAACCCTCAATCTCTTTTAATATCAACATGATTAAAAACTAACAGGAGGGCTGGAGAGATGGCTCAGAGGTTAAGAGCACTGGCTGTTCTTCCAAAGGTCCTGAGTTCTATTCCAGCAACCACATGGTGGCTCAGAACCATCTAGAATGAGATCTGATATACACTGTATACATAATTAATAAATAAATCTTAAAAAAAAAAAAAAAAAAACTAACAGGAATGCCAAGGACAATACAGGCCGTACACTTCAAACCCCTACCCAGATCTAGCCAATGGACAGGACATTCTCCACAGTTGAGTGGAGAGTGGGGTCTGACTTTCACACGAACTCTGGTGCTCCATATTTGACCATGTCCCCTGGATGGGGAGGCCTGGTGGCACTCAGAGGAAGGATAGCAGGCTACCAAGAAGAGACTTGATACCCTATGAGCATATACAGGGGGAGGAAGTCCCCCTCAGTCACAGTCATGGGGGAGGGGAGTAGGGGAAAATGGGAGGGAGGGAGGAATGGGAGGATACAAGGGATGGGATAACAACTGAGACGTAATATGAATAAATTAATTAAAAAAAAACTAACAGGAATAAACTAAAATTTATGTCCATCACCACACAGAGTTGCTGTTTTGCTACCTGGAAAATGTGCAGTAGAAACTGGGCCCTGAGTAGACCAGTTGTGGTGGCACAGGCCTTTAACCCCAGCACTCAAGGAGGCAGAGGCGGGTGGATTTCTGTAAGTTCCAGGCCATCCTGGTCTACAAAGTGAGTCCAGGATAGCCAAGGCTACACAGAGAGACCCTGTCTCGAGGGAAAACAAAACAACCAAAACAAGTGGGTCCTGGAGGCTTTCCTTAGATTTCCACCGCTTCTCTTAAAAGAAAATGTGAAACCTGACCAGAGACAAGTAAGTAAAATACCATTACCAGAAAGAGGCTGAGTCCTTAACCCTGACTGCTAGAGGGAGCGCCCCTGACTGTGTTTAGAACCAGCCCTTTCTAAGTGTGAGGTCTCAGGTCCATTTAGTACCGCAAGCAGAAAACAAAGTTTCCAGGGTGCACACTGCTCTAATGTACACAATTTATTACCAGAGTCAGATGCATAGAGAAAAGAAGACAAAACCGTCACCTTTCTACAGCCAATAAAGCAGTTTATGCTCTGACTTTGTGTGTGTGTGAGACAGTCACTTTTTTTTTTTTTTTTTGGACACAGGGTTTCTCTGTGTAGCCTTGGCTGTCCTGGACTCGCTTTGTAGACCAGACGGGCCTTGAACTCACAGAGATCCACCTGCCTCTGCCTCCTGAGTGCTAAGAATACAGGTATGCCTTTTGTGCCACCATGCCCGGCTTTTTTTTTCTTTCCCTCTTGAGACAGGGTTTCTCTGTGTAGCCCTGGCTGTCCTGGATGGAACTAACTCTGTAGACCAGGCTGGCCCCGAACTCTGAGGTCCGCTGGCCTCTGCCTCCCAGTGCTCTCTCTCTCTCTCTTTTTTTTTTTTTTTTTTTTTTTTTTTTTTT
>OU015757.1:8016261-8037103 GCA_907169655.1 Acomys percivali | reverse complement strand
AAAAGGAATGAGGCAAGTGGCTATGTGTTGCCATGTGTAGAAAAGGAATGAGGCAAGTGGCTATGTGTTGCTATGTGTAGGAAAGGTGGCCCCAGGGAGAGACTGATGGGGGAGGGATTACAGTAACAAGTACACATCTGCTAACGCTAGGTCCCAGGATGCCTGGTTTTCAACATGCTGTGCATATGATGTCAATCCTACAATCAAGGTGTGGGCGCCATCTGTGTTTTACACGATGAAGCTGCTAGATGGGCTAAGGAGCCTGCCATGTCAGCAGCCCACAGTGCAGCCAGAATTTCAACCTACAAAGTGCAGTTTGGCCACCCTGCCAGACTGTGTCTCATGGTGACACATCCATGATTGAAGCAACACTGCCTTCTGCGTAGCTCATTCCCAGATAACACCTCTCCGGACTCTCCTCTTTCCCTGTAGGCGAGGTGTGCTTCCTCCAAACCTATATCAAGACCCAGCTGTGCAAGGAGCTGGGGCAGCTCCAGCAGCTGGTGGAGGAGCGGCTCAAGGAGAGCGAGGAAAGGCTGAGCGGCAAGCTGGCTGCACTGGAGCGGCCCAGTCAGCCACCTCCCACCAAAGGCAAAACCAAGACCAAATGATGCCCAGCATTTTCTCCAATAAAGACCCGGAGCAGAGCACCCCATCCCCCTACCTTCATGAGTACCTTCTGAGCTTCCCTATGAAACTAGACAGCAGACATAAGCACTGGCTCTCCCAGGCTTGTAGCAGGTTTTATTTCAGATGCAGCACGGGCAGCAATGACAAGGTCAGGCACAACACTGGAAGAGGCTCCCTTCCATCTCTGCCCTGATCTCCAAGTCCAGAATAGATAGGGGGAGAGGGCTGGTCTGTGACAAGCAGCATTATCAGTGGTAGGCTTGGCAAGGCAGGGCTAGGGTCTGAGTCCCAACAGCTTGGAATGATAAAACAAACAAACAAACAAAATCTCTAGAGAGTCCTGCTTTCTGGCTTGTCCAGGGATGAGGTCCTAGCTCCGCACCAGTGCAGCCTCATCCTCTGTAATGGCGTTAGAGTCTCTTTCCTCTTCGGTGGCCACAGTGGGGAAAGGCCTAGGAGGCTGGTGCTGGAAGAGGGCTGCCCGATTCTGCTGCTCGCCTTTCTTCACCCAGTGCCCATAGAGCCGGAAGGCGCAGTTGTCAATGAGGCGCCGTACTGGCCGCAGTGCATAAGGGTCCCTCAATAGTGCATTCTTGGTTAGTGGCCGTAAGCGCTGAGTGCTTAAGGCCACTCGTCCAGCAGCCAGTATTGTCCATACTGCCACCTGAGGAAGGGGACCATATTAGCCTCAGCAATAAATCTAGCCCAGGGAAAAGGTCAAGGCCTGGGTGCAGATCCTGCCACTCTTAGGCTTACCCGGAACCGCTGGCGAGGTGTGAGGTTCCAGGGTTGGCTGCCCTCACAGCGTTCAAAGAACGGGTGCTGTAGGGCTTGCTCAGCTGTCAGGCGCTCCTCGGGGTCCACCTGCAGCAGCTTTGAGATCTAGAGAAACCTTATAGCATCAGAGTCAGATCTTGGGTTTTCCCTAGTATCTTCTCATGGCCCCTACTCACCAGATCTTTGACGGTGTTGGAACGGTCATCCCACTCGGGGGAACTGAACTGGTACTGGCCTTCCATGATCATCCGTAGCATCAGGATTTGGCGCCGATGCCAGAACGGTGGCGAGCCAGCCAGAAGTGTGAACAAGATCACCCCACAGGCCCAGCTGAGAATGAGACCATGGTTAGATTGGCATAGGTGACAAGCAAGGGTGTGACACACAGAAGGGAAGAGATGACAGGCACTCACAGGTCGACTTCCTTGCCATAGCCTGGATGGGTTTCATCCATGGAGCATTTAAGGATCTCCGGTGCTAGATACCCTGGAGTCCCACACAACTCTGGGGAGAGAGAGCAGGAGACTGATGGAATGACACTAGTGTCCCTCCGAGCCCCAAACACCACATCTGCTGGAGCCGTCTTAATTGTGCGAGAGCACAGCATTCCCTTGTGTGCTCCTGTGTCCCTGCTCAGCCTCAGAGCATGGCCATGCCCTAGCTAACCAGCTTCATTCTCACCAGATGGTGATGCCCTTCTTAGGAAAACCCAGCTTGAGAATGACTTCAGGTCCTTACTCAACCATGTCATTGACCTCCCCACCTTCAAGCCAAGCCAACTACTCACTCATAGCAACAACTTTTTTTTTTTCCAAGACAGGGTTTCTCTGTAGCCTTGGCTGTCCTGAACTCACTCTGTAGACCAGGCTGGCCTTGAGTTTACAGTGATCCGCCTGCCTCTGCCTCCCCAGTGCTGGGATTAAAGGAGTGTGCCACAGCCGAGCACAGGCCTGGAATGTCTTAAAGTACATGGCAGGGAAGTCCCAGTTCAAGCCATTCCTTGAGCTAGGTAAATTCTACATGATCTATGCTGGTCTACACAGCCAGTTCCAGGACAGACAGGGCTAGATATAGACACTCTGTCTCAAAACAAAACAAAACTCCCCACAGAAACCAAAACCAAAAACCCTTCCTTGATTCTCTATCATGGCATCAGGATCAAGTCTCAGTGGCTATAGTTCAGGTTCCCCCATCACTTGACACCAATCTGTATTTTTAGTTTCTCTTTACTGTTCCAGGTACCAATTTGTTTGTTTTTCAGGATGGGGTTTCTCTGTGTAGTCTTGGCTGCCCTGGATTCCCTTTGTAGACTGGGCTGATCTTGAACTCAACAGAGATCCGCCTGCCTCTGCCTCCCAAGTGCTGGGATTACAGGTGTGAGCCACTGTGCCTGGCTCTCCAGGTACCAATTTTTTTATTTTAGAAATTCCAAACTATTCCATATCCTACTTCCAAGAGAATTTAATAAGCTTAAATTGAAAAGGATGTTTGGGAGCACAAGTATGCGACTATCTAGCACATGCCCATGGCTCTATTAGATGGTCATGAAGAAGATGGGCCTTTTCCAAGCTTATTATCTTCCGGAAAGCCAGAGGGTGAGCCATGTGAAAACAGCATAACAAAAGTCGTAACAAAAAGCAGGGGACCCTCCCCGAGTGCAGACTTAAATTGAAACCTGAATCCCTCAACTAGGAAAGTGGGTAAAGGAGGCAAGGCAGAGGTACCCCAGAAAGGTGTGAGGGGAATGAAGCCTGGTGCCCGCGCGGCGCCAGAGCGCACAGATGAGTGAGAAACTGCCTAGTTGAAGCTTCAACTCTGGGCAAATCTTCATGCCTTCACATCTAGTCATAAAATGGAGACACCAATACTGTTAGGGCAATAAGCTACGGCGTAGGGATATGGTGTGGCATCTGCCCCAGGTAAATGCCAACTATTTGTTCACTATTCATGTACACAGTACAAAACCATAAGGGACAAGATCGCTTATAAACAGTGCTTGGGACTCCTACACTTGAATTTATCATAGTTTCCCATCTGCACTAGAAATACGTCTGTGTGCGTGCGTGTTACAGAATTGTAGGCTGCTGTTGAGCATCTTCCTCAATTGCCCAAAACTGCACTGATCTGGAAAGCCTATCATTTACTCCAGAGACCCCACCTCCTTGCCGCATACGTGCAGGCAGGGCATGGCTGCTGGCATCTGAACGCTGGTCCTCAAGCTTGCATGGCAAGTGCTTTACCCACTGGCCCATCTTCCCAGCCCTAGAAATTTCTATTACAAGGAACACATAACATGGTACGAGCTCTGGCTCCCAGGGCCCCAGGTAAGGTGCTACACGGAGCTGGCTGGACATACAGACTCCTCACAGCACTGATGCACCACGCGGAGGTCTTGGTTTATTCACACTTCAACCTTCTGGGCCCTTCTTGCCCTATTCTGGAGGACTCCTCCGAGGCTGGACAGTGTTCCTTTCTTCTAGACTCCCTAGCATGGCCCTCTGTTCATCCATCTCCATTCCCCAAGGTAAAGACGGCCACTGAGATGCACAAAGCAGCGAGTGTTCTCCTTCCCTTGGCATCTGGTCCCCTTACCTCGAAGCTTTTCGCCAGGTTCCAAGTGGCAGGAGAACCCAAAGTCTGAAAGGCGGATCTGCAAACTGTCATCTAGGAGAATGTTCTCGGGCTTCAGGTCTCGGTGTACAATGTTGTTGGAATGGAGAAAGCTCACGGCTTCCAGCAGAGACCTCATGATGGACCTGGGTGAGGCACACTCCTGTTTCTCCCTGTACCAGTCCCCTGGACATCCCAGGGCATCAGGCGCCACCAGTACCTGGTTTCCTTTTCTGAGAGGGCCACCTTCTCTGTGAGATAGTCAAACAGCTCTCCTTTCCGCATCCTAAGGGATTGGGGGAGGAGGAGAAGAGGCAGAGAAGGTGACAAGGCTAATGAGGTGAGACTCCTCTGTGACCAGCAGGAGGAGCCTGGGAGAGAGCATTCCAGGAGTGAGCTGGATCCCAGGGGCAGTCTGACTAAGTGGGTTGGTGACTGAAATATCCTATGAGCCAGGAAGCACTTGGGGAGGCAGAGGCAGGTGGATCTCTGTGAGTTTGAGGCCAGCCTGATCTACAAACAGAGTCTAGGACAGCCAGGGCTACACAGAGAAACCCTGTCTTGGGAAAACAAACCAAAACAAACCAAAAACCAAAACAAAAAGAAAAATGAAAAATATCCTTAACATGCCACAAAGGAACACTTTTAGGAAGTTGTTTAGTAAGTTGTTCTTGTGACAATAACTCACAGGAGGTCTTTCTTATCTGAGAGCAACTACATCTACAAAAGACTTCTTAAAGCCAGTATTCAGAATACTGGCCAAAGTTCAACTAACAGTTATAAAAAGGTAGAATGATTTTAGTATACAGTGCTCTGCCTGCATGCCAGAAGAGGGCACCAGATTACATTATAGAAGATTGTGAGCTACCATGTGGTAGCTAGGAATTGTACTCAGGACCTCTGAGCCATCTCTCCAGCTCCCTTATTATCCTTTAAAATTAAGTTTAAAGTCTGGCAATAGTGGTGCATGGCCTTAACCCAGCACTTCAGAGGCAGAGGCAGGCAGATCTCTGAGCTCAAGGCCAGCCTGGTCTACAGAGTGAGTTCTATGACATCCAGGGATATACAGAGAAACCCTGTCTCAAAACAAAAACAAAAACAAAAACAAAAAACAAAACAAAACAAAGCCCCTGGAGAGATGGCTCAGAGGTTAAGAGCACTGCCTGCTCTCCCAAAGGTCCTGAGTTCAATTCCCAGCAACCACATGGTGGTTCACAACCACCTGTAATGTGATCTGGTGCCCTCTTCTGGCCTGCAGGTGTACATGTGGGCAGAACTTTGTATACATAATAAATAATAAAAAAAAATTTTTTTAAATTGAGGTTACAGCTGGGCAGTGGTGCACACCTTTAATTCCAGCTCTTGAGAGGCAGAGGCAGATGGATCTTTGCAAGTTAAAGTCCAGATCAGCCATGGCTACAAAGTGAGGTCCTGTTTCAAAAAACAAATACATAAACAAATAACATAATTAAAGTTACAATTACAATTCTAATCAATACTCAAAACAAACTGCATTGTCCATCAACTCTGCAGGACAAGGAATAGACATTTCCTATTTCCCCTTAGATTTCTGCAGAGAGTCATTTGGCAGTTTCATGAAATTTTTCTCTGAACGTCTCTTCACTATTGAGATTATTCCCTCCTTTCCCAGATACAGGCCAAGGTACATAACCTAGGCCGGCCTTGAATTTACAATCGGCCTGCCTCAGCCTCTGGATTACTGGGACTACAGGCACGATGCTTGACTAAATCATACTTTTTTTGTTTTGTTTTTTGAGGCAGGGTTTCTCTATGTAGCTTTGGCTGTTCTGGACTCGCTGTGTAGATCAGACTGGCCTCAAACTCAAAGCAATCCACCTGCCTCTGCCTCAGCAGAGACTGCTAAGTGAGGAACTTTTATAAAGCGTTAGCTCTGGTGGCAAACGCCTTTAATCCCAGCACTCAGGAGGCAAAGGCAGGCAGATCGCTGTAAGTTCGAGACCAGTCTGGTCTACAAAGTGAGTCCAGGACAGCCAAAGCTCCACAAAGAAACCCTGTCTTGAAAAACTAAAAAAAAAAAAAAAAAAAAAAACGGGCCAGGCGTGGTGGTGCACGTCTTTAATCCCAGCACTTGGGAGGCAGAGGCTGGTGGATCGCTGAGTTCGAGACCAGCCTGGTCTACATATTGAGTCTAGGACAGCCAAGGCTACACAGAGAGACCTTGTTTCAAAAAACCAAAATTAAATAAATAAAAAACCAATCAAAATGAAAAAGAAAAACTTTAAAAAAAAAAAAAAAAAAACCAACCACAAAAATGAAAAAATAAAGAGTTAGCTCATTGCTGAATACTTGGTACCCAGCTTTTTCCCTCCTCCTCATTTTATAACCATGAGGGATTGGGCCATTAGAATTCTTAGCATTTGATTGGTCACGATTACTCTTGAAGTATTTGACTCAATGATGGCAGCTAAGGAGAAGGGCTGTGCCTTGGGCTTTCAGGGAGGCAGAACCATAGAGACCTGGCCTGAGGAGAGCAGGACAGAAACAGTGGTCTTCTGCCCACAGAGGTGGAACCCTGGGGCCACACACGGAGGCAAGGAATAGGCTTCTCAGATGAGCAGGGTGATACTCACAGGTCAAACACCAGGAACATGAAGCTAGAAGACTCGTAGGAATCGATGAGAGTGACTGGGGAAAGAGGCAGAGAGGCAGAGAGAGATGGAAAGGGTACACATCACAGGTGCTCTTCCACCCAAACAGCACTCAACTATTATACAGGGAAGGAAGGAGTACCAAGGAGGCTACAGGGACCCAAAGACTGGCCACTATGGAGGCAGAGAGCGAGGAAGAGCAGAGCGACCTGGAGGCAGGTCTAGGGTGTGGGTTAGGAACACAGCTAGCGGGGTTGGGGGGCTGTGAGCCAGCAGGAGCAGGGAATGCAGCCTCACTGATATGGGGGTGGCCAGCGACCTGGCGAAGGATGTGCATCTCTCGCCGTGTGGCTTCCCGCACCTCCTCCAGCTGCTCAAGGCTCAGCCGCTCAGCTGACACTTCCATGATCTTCACTGCAAACTCATCACCAGTCGCTCGATGGACACAGCGGCGGACTACGGAGCTCACTCCTCTACAGAGTCAAACAAGGGTCAAGTCGGCCTCCTCCACGTCCTCACCTGGTCTCTTTTCCTCCCTCTCTCCCTCGCTCATCTTTTCTTCTTCTGAGACTGAGTCTCACTGTGCAGCTTTGGCTGTTCTGGAACTCACTATTTAGACCAGGCTGGCCTCAAACTCACGGAGATCCAACTGCCTCTGCCTCCCGAGATGCTAAGGTTAAAGCCCTGGCTGTCCTGGACTCACTTTGTAGACCAGGCTGGCTTCGAACTCACAGCGATCGGCCAGCCTCTGCTTCCCCAGTGCTGGGATTAAAGGCGTGCGCCACCTCATCTGGCAGCTTCTACATTCTTACTTCCATCCAGAGTCGAGCCTTTGAACCTTTATGTTTGCTACAGCAGACTCTGAAGACCCATCTACAACAGGACAAGTGCCACACACAGGAACAAACACTAGGCCTATCACAGCGTCATACTGTCCTCAGGCATGTGGGTACCAAGCAGCAAGGTGCCACACAAAGCCCACAGGAACTTAGGCAGGGGGTCTGGGTTGGATGTAGGCTCTATCCTCCCCTATTGAAGCCCTGAGGAAGGATTTTCACAATGTCCCAAAATTTGCCCCTTGTAGGAAGTGGTAAGAAATCATCTAAGTCTCCATCCAGACCCCCCAAGTCTCCCCAATAACTCTTGAGTGCATACATCTATTGAGACAAAGACCTCTGATTTGCCACCAATTGATCCGGAAATGGACCAATGATTCATCTGGACTTTAGCTTCTACAACTCTAAAATATGGGCAAAAATATCTCAAAGGGATGTTAAAAATTCTAGTGAGAGAGCGCAGGAAATTCCAGTTGGCTTTTATAAAAGGAAAATGGATTTCGTTGCTTGGGTTCTGTCATCAAAAGGAATTTCTTATGTTGGTTCCTTGGCTGTCCCTCACATGGCCTTACTCTGTGCTCTTTTGTACCCTTAGCCACACACACACACACACACACACACACACACAATAATATAGAGTTTTGAGTTCCAGGCTGGATCTCTCTCTCTATAGACCAGGTTAGCCTCAGACTCAGAGACCAGTCTAGCGCTGTGATTTAAGGTGTACGCCATCACCTCTCAGCTGCATACTTTTGTGCATGTATACATGTGTGGTTTTTTGAGACAGGGTTTCTCTATCTCAACAATATATATAACAACAATAAAGAAAAGGATGCTAACAACTTAAAAGTAGGTGCGGACGCCTTTAATCCCAGCACTCGGGAGGCAGAGGCAGGCGGATCGCTGTGAGTTCGAGGCCAGCCTGGTCTACAAAGTTAGTCCAGGACAGCCAAGGCTACACAGAGAAACCTTGTCTCGAAAAACCAAAAAAAAAAAAAAAAAAAAAAAAAAAAAAAAAAAAAAAAAAAAAAAAAAAAAAAAAAAAAAAAAGTAGGTGCGGAGATGAGTGTGTTTGAGGGAGAGTAGTGGGGAGGGCTTGGAGGGAGGAAAAGGAAGGGAAGTGATATAATTCTGTTTCAATTAAACATATATTTAAAAAAAAAAAAAAGGAAAACCAACATCAAGTCCTAATTCCCTCACTAGTCATCTAAGAATGGTATGTACAGCAGATGACCTCAGTTACAGTCCTGCTCTTTATAGTCTGTGCTTCAGTTAATTTGTTGGCTATTTATTTTTAAATCTTATTTAAGTGTGTGTGTGGAGGTCAGTGGAGTCGGTTCTCCCTTTCCACCCTTACATGGGTTCTAGGATCAAACTGCAAGCACTTTACCAACTGACCCTTCTCTCTGCCCTACCAAGTTCTTTTAACACTTTATTCAAAGAAAGTCCAGGACAGCCAAGGTCACACAGAGAAACCCTGTCTCGAAAAAACAAACAAACAAACAAAAAGATTTGAGCTCTCAGGTACTGCTCCATGAGGGAAACCCTCTGACCCTGTAAGCAAACCCCCAATGTGAAGGAGAGATAAACATGTTTTTTGTTTAGGTCACAAGTGGGGGATGAGAAAAAGACATGTGAGAGAGCAGGTGATGTTTATCCCCTTAGAAGTCGAACCACCATGTGGGGGAGATTGGTTGTTAACCAGCTGAAAAACATCCTTGAACAAATTCTGAGAGGAGGTATAAATGTGAGCCAAACACAAGAGGCGGGGCCTTGGGAGACTTGGGATAGCTTTGGCTGCTCATCGCTCCACTTTGAGACGCTTCTAGAAAGAACTGCTCGAGAGAAGGCTTTGGGGCTCTGGGCTCCTGCTGAGGTTCTGGGTTCTGGTTACTCCAGGTTCCAGCAGAAGAAATCCTGCTGATTAAGCCAGGAGAATCAATTGTTCCTTGGAACTGATATCCTTACAGTTTTATTATTGTATTCTTTAATCTTCTTTTCTTATTATTTAGGTTAGCCGGGTTATAAGTGAGGTACTCTTGATGAATAAGTTTGTAATAAAATATATTTATTAAGAAAATTGAGCCTACACTCCTATAAGTTGCCTTGGTCATGGTATTTTCTCACAGCAATAGAACAGTAACAGTGACCGAGATACAGTCTGTCCCCTGGAATGTGCAACTGTCACACTATACTGTCTTTGAGCCCTAATTTCTTTTTTTTTTTTTTTTTCAAGACAGGGTTCTCTACGTAGCCTTGGCTGTCCTGGACCTGCTTTGTAGACCAGGCTGGCCTCAAACTCACAGCGATCCACCTGCCTCTGCCTCCCGAGTGCTGGGATTATAGGCGTGCGCCACCACGCCCGGCTTACCCTGCCAATCTTTTCATAGTGCAGTCTTTCAAGCTCGCAGATGACCCCTCCCTGTCCCTTGTAGTTCTTCTGAGTGTTCACTAAATGGTGGCCCGACCCAGGACCTGAGCCTCAGCCCCTTTCATTTCTCTATATTCTCCCTCCTCACTGCCACTTTCTACGTGTTTGTGCCTCTCAAATTTACGGTTGTCACCTAGCTCTTCTGGAGTTCCAGACTCGTGCACCCATTTGAAAGCACTCTCCCCTGGGGCATCTCAAATCTAGCATTTCCAAAACGCAAGTCCTGACTGCTCCACTCCACTCGCAGTATAATCCTTTCTTAGGCTTCTTCATTTCAGTAAACGGTACTCCAGTGCTCGGGTACCAATCTTAAAAGCTACCGTGCTCTTTCCCCATTCCTCCTCATCTACATCCAATACTTCTGAACCCGTTCCTTGAAGCTGCTCACTTCCATCCATCTCTGCCATCACCACTTATCCAAGCATCACCATGACCATCACCATGACCATGACCATGACCATCACCATGACCATGACCATCACCATGACCATCACCATCACCACGACCATCACCTTCACCATGACCATCACCATGACCAGCCCTTTCCTATCCAGTCTTTACATAAGAGCCAAAAGGTCACACTTGTCTCCCAGCTTCGGGACCCGGAGTTTGATCCCCAGACCACAAACAACTCCCCCAAGAACCAACCCTCCTGCCATTTTCTCAGAAGTCTCTTAAAGCTCCTTGTCTGTGGAGACCTCATTGATTTAATCTTACAGCCTATTTTTAACCCTAACACTTGGCCTTTATCTTGTTTTCATTGTATGTCTATTGTTAGAATGTAACCTCCAAGACAAAAACTTTATGGGTTTCTGTTACCCCCTCCCCTAGTATCCTTAGTGCCTAACACAACCTAAAACCCACAGAGCATCTGGGGTGGTGGTAAGTGCAGCGTCCCCTCTACCCCCCAAGGTTTCTCTGTGTAGCCCTGGCTGTCCTGAATTCTCTGTAAAACAGGCTGGTGTCGAACTCATGGAGATCCACTTGCCTCTGCTGGGATTAAAGGAGTGCACCACCGCCGCAGAGCACACAGCAGCTTTTATACAGAACCCCTCCCTACCTAGCTGGCTGGATACCCTCGAAATTCCCACGTGCTTCTTTCAGGCACTCTAACGGAAATACTTATACAGCAATCTCCTCCCTCCCAGTGTTGAGCCTTTTGTCTGGGACACAGTCAAGTTTGTTTGTTGACTATACAAATCAGTAAATCAGAGGGGGAAAACCGAGGGTTAACTCAAAATGCTAATCTAGTCACTATTTTCTTCTGACCACTTCGCAAGTAGCCAGCCTTCACAAGGAAGTGTTGATCCCTGCCTGTGACCTGGCTTCTCTGGACCTCTGTGTTCCCCCGCCAAGGCTCACCTGCCAATGATGTCCTTAGGGTCGTACTTCTGGTAAAACTCTTTGGCCGCAGCCCAGTCGGGCAGCTCATCCTCCGGCCCCACGTCCAACGTCATTCTGAGGGATGTGGGGGCCTGCGTGGAGGAAATGGAGGGCAGTGAGGCCCACAGGTTCTGAGACGACGCACATCGTGGCTCCCGGGGGCGCAGCACCTGCGGCTGGGGCGCCAGGGTCCTGGGGGGGGGGATGGGGTAGGGGAAGGATCAGGACCGGGAAGACCACAACGAAGGGCCTAGGGGGAAGGGAGGGTAGCAGGGCAGGGAAGGGGACAGGGAAGGGAAGGGGAAAGGTGGCTCGGAGGAAGGGGAAAATGGCACAAGTGCGGGCGTTACCGCGCAAGCGCACTTGGTGACCACTGGGAGGGGACGCGGGGTCTCGAGCAGGGTTGTTACCCTTGCGGGTAGGGCGGTGGTAGAGTCTAACCTGGGAAAGGACCCTCAGCCGCCCGGCTCGCCTTCACTCCTCTGCTCTAACCGGAAGGGCTCCCACAGCGTCCTAAGGCTCCGCCCCCGTCATTACAGCCAATAGTATCTGCTGCTTAAGGACTACTGCAGATTGGAAAGTGGCAATCCAATAGGAAGCCGGGATTCCAGGGCCGGCCCGGACTTTGGAACTAGAAGTTCCCTAAAGGTCTCCACCATAAGGAGGAACATCAGAAACACTCAATGTGTAGTATTTGCCTTTCTCTTCTGCCACAGGTATGGTACGGGACACGGAAGTTAGGTTACCGGAAGTATATCTTTACAGTAGTTCGCTGTGCACAGTTCTTGGTTTGGGACAAGGGACATGTAAGTTAGGTTCCCGGAAGTATATTTGCAGAAGCTCGCTGTGCGCAGTTCTTGGTTTGGGACAAGTCGTTTTCAGTTTCCTCCTAGAATCCTCATCCTAATTCGGTTTATTATAATAGGAGACTGTTCCAGCCGGGTGCACACCTGTAATCCCAGTACGAGGAGAGGCAGAGGAAGGCGGAGTTTTGCGAATTCGAGGACAGTGAAGGCTACACAGAGAAACCCTGTCTCGAAAAACCGAAAGAAACACAACAAACAGCGAAATGCGCATATATACGCAGCTTGGCCATCTGGTGCCAACTGGGACGTCCAGGATAATACTTATCACCCTGGGGCAGCTGGCTCCTTCTGGTCATAGTCTAGATGTACACTTTACCAGTCTTCCAGAAGCTTTCTGCTTTAAGTAACCCGGTTGTATGGTTCTGCCAGGAGTGATTTCAAAGTCAGCTAAATCCTAAATCCTAGGCTGTGGACTATCAGCAGTGAAAAAAGCAAGCTGCTTGAGGCTCCATTCCAGCATAAGAGAAATGATCATCTTTTGGTTTTTAGACAGTGTCTTACTATGTAGCCTTTGTTAGCCTGGAATTCATTTGTTGTGCAGACCAGGCTGGGCTGGATTTCCCAAAGATAGGCCAGCTTTTGTCTCCTGAGTGCTGAGATTAAAAGTTCACTCAATGCAAAAAAAAAAAAAAAAGAAGAAGTAGTAATCTTAGGCCGGGCGTGGTGGCGCATGCCTATAATCCCAGCACTCGGGAGGCAGAGGCAGGTGGATCGCTGTGAGTTCGAGGCCAGCCTGGTCTACAAAGTGGGTCCAGGACACAGCCAAGGCTACACAGAGAAACCCTGTCTCGAAAAACCAAAAAAAAAAAAAAAAAAAAAAGTTCACTCAATGCTTAGACTATAGAATAATCATTCAGCAATTTTTTCTGTAACAAAGACAAGTTAACGTCTATGGAGTGCCTTGCCGCTGATCTCTCATCAGGTTTAATTTTAACAAGTTGCAAAATTTTTTGAACTTTCTTATGCAGGCCTGTTATTGGTGTATAGGGGATAATTATTCTGAAATTAGTCAAATTAAAGGTAGTCATTATAATTAGGAACCAAGAATCTTCCTATGAGAATACGGAATCTGGAACTAAAGGAAGAACCCTACAGGTGAAATTTGAGCGATGATGAAAAACCGATTAAAAACATAGTTTTATGTTTTCGAGGTTTGATCTCTGAAAGGATGTTGAAGCAGAAGCTATGAAACATCTCCCCTACAGAGTATAATACTGATTTCTATTAACTGCCAATACAGGAGCCAGGGATCTTTGGACTAAGGACATGAATAATGAGATATGGATCCATTTACCCCCCCCCAGACTTAAAATCTGTGGGTTTTACTACATGTTTACTATACTTTACCAGAACATAGTTTTAAGAAGACAGTAGGACTTGGATATAGCTTAGCTTTTGTTTGAATTCTTGCTCAGAATGAACAGAGCAAAGCTGGATTCCAAGCACTGGGGGTGGGGGGGGGGGAATGTAGCCAGGGGTAGTGGCCCATGTCTTAAATCTCAGCATTCAGGGAGGCAGAGGCAGGCAGATTGCTCTGAGTTTGAGGCTAGCTTGGTCTACAAAGAGTTCAGGACAGCCAAGGCTACATAGAGAAACCTTGTCTCAGGAAAAAAATAAAAAAATATCTGAATAGGGAGATGTGGTTCCATGGCTCCTCCATGGGGACCAGACATGCACCCGAAATCCTCAGCAGGGGAAATCCTGATATGATTACCCTACTCCTGTGTAGTAGAAAATTGTGTGCCACCTTAACTATGGCGGCAGATGCATGCTCCCTGAAATGAATAACAAGACATGCAGCCAAGGCTCAGAATTCTGAAAGGAGGGCATCTTTGGAAGGAAGCTCCAGGGTAATCGGCTGTTATCTCTCTTTGATAAATGGAAACAATTCAAGACAGCTGATAGGCTAGAAGAATAAATGTTATGACCCTCAAAGTATCTTGTATTTCATGGGGCGGTAAGCAGACTGTGACGGCAGTTCTGTGGCCTTGTCTGTGGGCAATATGATACAGCCAAGGCTCAGAAGAAATTGTCTATATAGAGGTATTACAAGGAGGCAAAGATTGGGGGCTGGAGCGATGGCTCAGAGGTTAGGAGCACTGACTGCTCTTCCAAAGGTCATGAGTTCAAATCCCAGCAACCACATGTTGGCTCACAACCATCTATAATGAGATCTATATACATAATAAATAAATCTTAAAAAAAAAAAAAGCAAAAACAAAACAAGGAGGCAAAGACGAGCAATAGCTTCTGTCCTGACAGTAAATATTGGCTTGTTATTTCTCTCACAGCTAGCAAGATGGAAGAGAGTACAAACTAGTTCCTTATAGTCTTCTTGAGTTTCAAAAACCTGGAACTCATAGGAGAAATTTGAAATTAAAGAGGGAGAGAGGCAGTAGTAACAGAAGATATTGCCTGGATCTGACCTTCAGTACAGAAAAACGGAAATCCATTAATTCAGTGTACAGTTAGGGCACATAGTTAACAGTCTAGTCAACTATGATAGCCAGGGAAAACTATATCTGACCTGCTCGAGTGGAAAATGACTATTTTTAAATTACATGTTATGTGTATATATGCACTGTGTGTGGGCATGCACATGCCAGTGTGTGGTCAGCAGACATGTAGCAGGAGTTGGATTTCTCCTTCTGCAGTGTGGGTCTGGAGTATCAAATTTAGGTTGTCAGGCTTGGTGACAGAAATTTTTATTCTGGCAGGGTGTGGTGGTAAATGCCTGTAATCTCAGCACTCACGGAGGCTGAGGCAGGCAGATCTCTGAGTTCAAGATCACCCTGGTCTGACAGGACAGCCAAGGCTACATGGAGAAACCCTGTCTTGAAAAACCAACCCCCCCCCAAAAAATAAATAATTTGGGCATTCTTGTGGGCCCTGGAGAATTATTTTTAAGCAACAAATTAAAGTTCCCCCTAATAGCCTGTGAAGTAACGCTGTGGGACACAGGTGGGATGGATGGAATATGAGTGAGGAGGAGCAGAGAAACTAAATTATGTTTAATCTGCATAATCGAGGCAATAAAGAGAAAAGAATCCCTGGTGGGCTAGTTCATAGAAGACAGCAACTTGGTTTTTCACTGGTTAAAGCCCTCTCTCTCTCTCTCTCTGAAGACCAAGAGAAAATGATAGGAAAATTGGACATCCAAGCATCACTATTTAGTGCCCAGTGTACCTGGACTGACAGAACTATTTTCACAAGAGACATAAGGGAAAAACAAGTTAATCTGGCAAAGACCTCAGGGCTGTAATGGCGCTTGTGTAGCTTTTGCAGAGCCCAATAGTGAGGCATGTAAATCAAGTTTAGAAGAAAACAATCATAGGGGATGAATAAAAGGCCAAGGGGTCTATCTGGATCATTTAAAAACTACTGTACCAGGGCTTGGTAACATATCTGTCAGTACATAGGAAGTGGAGGCAGGAGTTCAAGGCCAGCCTGGAATATGTGAGCCAATCTTAAAAACAAGAAGGCTATGAGGTAGTTTAGTGGGTAAAAGTTCCTGCTGCCGGCACTGACAGTCTGAGTCAATTCCTAGGTCCCATGAGTTGTAAGAAAACGAATTCTTGAACACTGTCTTCATATTTCTGTATGCATGCTGTTGTGAAGCCCTCTCCACACAACACACAAAAATCAATAAAAATGGGAGTCAGTTGTTAAGGGCATGGTTGCTTTTGTAGATGACAGAGGCTTGGTTCCTAGCACACAGTGGCTCACAACAACCCACAACTTCAGGCTCAGGGTATTTAACACCCTCTTCTGATCTCCCTGGCCATTAGCAAGCACACGGCACACATACATACAAACTCAGACATAAAATAAAAATTTAGAGCCGGGCGTGGGTGGCGTACGCCTTTAATCCCAGCACTCGGGAGGCAGAGGCAGGTGATAGCTGTGAGTTCGAGGCCAGCCTGGTTAACAAACAAGTCCAGGATAAAACCCTGTCTGGAAAAACCAACAGACGAACCAAAAACCCAAGGGGGAAAATTAGAACAAAACAACAACAACAAAAAATTGAGACATGCCCCGTAGAGGTGGTGCACACCTTTAATCCCAACACTTGGGAGGTTAAGTCTGAGGTCAGCCTGGTCTACAGAGCAAACCCAGGACAGCCAGGGATACACAGAGAAACCCTGTCTCAAGAACAACAGTTTACCAAAGCACATTACTCCCATATGAAAAGGTATACAGAGTTTATTTGCAGTTAGGTGTGGTCAGTGGAGAGGTGGTGGCCACAACCCAAGTTCAGAGCCTGTCAGACACTGGCAAAGCTGGCTCTAGCGGCAAGTGTAGCCGGCTAACACATGCATCTGCTGGGCTTCCACTTAGCTTTGGCCCAGACAAAACAATGCCCTACTGAGACCATACAGGATGGCAGGGTGATGTGGTATGCATATAAAATGATGCGTCAGCACAAAGAGTGTCCTAGGAGTGAGAAGACCAGATGCTCATGGAAAATGGGAATTGTGGATGGGTACTGTCTCCCATCTGTGCTACTATACCTAACAGTATTCTGATGAACTGATTCAGTAGTCGTACTGGATCTTGGTAATGCTTTCAGAATACACTCTGCTGAAGCGAATTTTAGGGAGCCTGCTAATTAGTCCTCTGTGATAAAGTTTCATTATATGTTAGTCCTTGAATGTTTAGACTTGGAAAACTGGGGGAACAGTAAAAACTACAGTGAAATAATTTCCATAGGGGCACCCAGAGTGGCAAGAAAAAGACACTCTCTGAAGCCATAAAGCTCATTAGATAAAAATCCTAGTGTGAGGTGTGAGCCATTGCCAGAAAAGCCTGTGGAGCCCTGCAAACCACAGATGCCACTGTCACTGCTGTTGGTTACATCTCTAAACTTGATAGCAAGTTTATTGCTAAAACACCACATTGGTTCTAAGATATGGAGAAATCAGGTTGAACTGAGCTGTGAGCCCCATTGCTGCTTTTTTTTTTTTTCTTTTCTTTTTTAAAAAAATATCAGAAGGGACAATGTGGGGTGCTGTACAATATTTTTTGCTTATATCCATAGGTTCTTGTGGGCAGCCTCAGTTATAGTTATGTGTTTGTATATGTCTGTGTGCATCCCTGTGGAGGCCAGACAGCACCAGGTTCGCTAGAATGTTGGGAACTGAACTCAGTTCCTCTGCAAGGGTGGTACAAGCTCTGAATTGCAAAGCCATCTGTCCAGCCCAGGGAACTTTTTGCAGCAAGCAGCAGACTCTCAGAGCCAGTCATGCTACTGAAAATAAGTGATTGTTGCTGTGGCACTGTGGCACTTCTAAACCAAAAATGGAAGAAAATAATCAGGCACTGCTATCATTCCCCTACCCCACCCCCCCCTGCAAAAACAAACAAACAAACAAAATCCCTCAGGGAATATCCTCAAAGAGATGAAAAGAAGGTATCAGAAGAACTAAAGGAGTGCAGTGTTGTGCAGCTGTTCCCACCTAACTGAAAGATTTTCCCCTGAAGATAAAGGAGGTTTTGTTTTGTTTTTCAAGACAGGGTCTCTCTGTGTAGGCTTGGCTGTCCTGGACTCACTTTGTAGACCAGGCTGGCCTCAAACTCACAGAGATCCACCTGCTTGTGCCTCCTGAGTGCTGGGATTAAAGGCATGGGCCTCCACACCTGGCAAGAAAGGAGGCTCTTAAGAATGAGAAAGATAGGGCTGGAGAAATGGCTTAGTGGGTAAGGTCCTGAGTTCAATTCCCAGCAACCACATGGTGGCTCACAACCAACTATAATGTTATCTGATGCCCTCTTCTGCAGATAAAGCACTCATATACAATAAATAAATCTTAAAAAAAAAAAAAAAAGAATGAGAAAGAGAGCCCGCAGTGCACATGCCTGTAATCCCAGCACTCAGGAGAGAGAGGCAGACAGATCTGAGTTTGAGGCCAGCCTGGTCTACAAAGCAGCAGGACAGCCAAGACTACACAGAGAGAACTCATGTTGAGAGACAAAGGGGGGGGGGAGGACGGGACATGGGACACGCGCGAAGGGGGGAAGGTTACAAAGTTTTAGACTCATGAAGTCTTTTCTCATACTACACAACCAGTAAAGAACTGCTAAGGGGAAAAACTCTTGGTACAGGAATTGTAGGGATACAGCTTTCATGAGCTGTTATTGTTCATGGTGAGGTGGACTTTTCAGTGATGCAGCTATCTTTGAGTCACTCATGTTCCTGTAAATAATCCCAATAAGATCACTGGTTGATCATACTAGACTTGAATGAATTCCTTGGTCTGTTGTTGGTGTCCTATCTGGGGACAACATATTCATGTCTCCTCAGGAAAAACAACATTTTGGAACAATGACCACCATCATGTCTCTCTCTCACAAAAAAATTCTATTTGTGAGGCACTTGAACCTCAAAAGAGATGTACAAGAACCAGAAATGGTGTTACTTGGGAAGCAGGGAGGCTGAGGCTAGCCTGGTCTAAATACTGAATTCCAGGACAGGCAGTGCTATATAGTAAGACCCTGCCTCAAAAGTGCGTGCGTGTATGTGAACACAAATATCCATAGTAGCATGGCTCTATAGTATTCATGAATTAGAAACACCACAAATACTACCAAGAGATAAAGAACAAATTATAATGTATTCATATAACATAGCAACAAAACTACAGCTATACACAACACTTATGACACAATGTTAAGAACAAAGACAGACAAAGATAGATGGCTCCATCTCTATAAAGTCGGTTTATTTTTTATTCATGTGTGTGCCCACAGAGGCCAGAGTTTGGAGTCCCTGTAGCTGGAGTTGTGAGCTGCTAGATGTGAGTGCTGAAAGAAAACCTGGGTCTTCTGCAAGAGCAGCAAGTGCTCTTAACTCCCGAGTCATTCCTCCAGCCCCTTGGAGGAAGGTGTTCTTGTATTCCATTAAGATTTTGTGTGTTTGTGTGCAGAGTTTTGTGTACGAATGTTTTGGCTGCCTGTATGTTCGTGCACCACATGCATGATTGGTATCTGTAGAGATCAGAAGGCACTGGGAACTCTGGAGCTGCCATTACAGGTGTATGCCTCATCAGGTAGGTAAGGAGCAGGAGTGACCCAGCCTTCTCTGAGAACAAGCGCTCAACTGTGAAGCATCTCTCAAGCCCTCATATATTCCCATTCTTTTTGTGTTTTTCAAGACAGGGTTTCTCTGTGTAGCCTTGGCTGTCCTGGACTCATTTTGTAGACCAGGCTGGCCTCGAACTCACAGCAATCCACCTGCCTCTGCCTCCCAAGTGCTGGGATTAAAAGCGTGTACCACCACGCCCAGCCTTATATTCCTATTCTTTTAATTTTTATTTTTATTTAATTAATTTATTCAGATTACAACCCAATTGTTATCCCATCACTTGTTATCCTCCCGTTCCTCCCTCCCTCATTCACCCTATCCCCTCCCCTAGGTCTATACTGAGCAGGACCTCCTCCCCTACTGTATGGTCATAGGCTATCAAGTCTCATCTTGGTAGCTTGCGTATTCTTTCTTTGAGTGCCACCAAGGGGAGGTGGTCAAATATGGGGCACCAGTATATTCCTATTCTTAACATTTATTATTATTATTTCTTGGTTAGTTAATTGTCAGCCATCTCTATAAAGCAGATGCAAGCAAAATTAAATTGCACTGCATGAAGTCAGAATAGTAGTTATCTGTGATAAATGATTAGAGGCTATTAAGGTTTTACAGTGCTGAGAATAATCAATTTGAGTAGTAGCTTTCAGGGATTAGCTAGATGTTAATTTAAACTATATATGTTTCAGAATCTGCTTGTTGGTTATATTTTAAAACAAAAAAATTTAAGAAGAGTGTGGTGGTGTACAGCTGTATAATTCTAGCACTCAAGAGGCAAAGGCAGGAAGATCAAGTTCGAGGCTAGTGTGGCTACACGGTTGAAACCATGTCATTCTAGAGAACAAAACAGCAACAATTTAAAACAACAAAACATAAAAAAGGTGCACTCGTGTAATCCCAGAATTCGGGGATGCAGAGGCAAGCGGATCTCTGAGTTCAAGGCCAGCCTGGTCTACAAAACGAGTTCCAGGACAGTCAAGGAAACAGAGAAACCCAGTCTCAAAGCCAAAACCAACCAACCAACAACAATAAAAACAAAAATAAAAGCTAAAAACCTGTCAAGCATGGTGGTGTACATCAGTAATCCCAGCACTTGCACTGCAACTCTGAGGACAGCCTGGTTTGATAAAATGGAACTAAACACATATCATATCCGATGTACATTTATAGACCCTAAAAGTTTAAAATATTATAAGGAGTCCCAAGATAAAAAATATAAAATAAAGCTGGACGTGGTGATGCATGCCTTTAATCCCAGCACTCAGGAGGCAGAGGCAGGTGGATCACTGTGAGTTCGAGTCCAGCCTGGTCCACAGAGAAATCAGGACAGCCAGGGCTCTGTGTAACAGAGAAACCCTGTCTCCAAAAACAAAAACAAACCTCTCTTTCTCCCTCTGTCTCCTCCCCCCCCCTTCTCTCTCTCTCTATAAATATCTGACAATGTATAGGGTGGATGTGCCTGTAATCCAATCTTTTCATCCCTCTGAAATCAAACTGTCTGAATTCAATTGTATATTTTCTATTCTCTAGCTTTAGGGCCTAGGAGATGGATCGATCTATCTATCTATCTATCTATCTATCTATCTATCTATCTATCTATC
>OU015757.1:7998705-8016251 GCA_907169655.1 Acomys percivali | reverse complement strand
ATCTATCTATCTATCTATCTATCTATCTATCTATCTATCTATCTATCTATCACAATGGTACCTACTACTGAGTCATTCCTGGAGCACTGCCAGGCAGTAATTACTCCATAAACAGTGTGCTAGCAAGAACTACTATTCTTTTTGTTTGACTTCAGGGTCACAGCTGATAGATGAGAAGCTGAGTTTTTTTTCCCCAAGGGAAACTTCCAAAAGAAAAAGAAAAAAAAAAAAAAATCCTTTTCTTCTCTTAGAGCAATGAGGTAGAGTTAGACGCCAGATGCAGGCTGAAGTCATCATTTAAAAGTTTAGTCTTGCCTTCACCAAAGGCCCAAGGGAAAGCAGGAAAAAGAACATTTAGACAGTATTTCACCACCAAAAAAGGTTTTTATTACAAAACAAATTCTAATAAAAATCAAGCCCAGTTTTTACCCCTTTCTCTAAACGGAGGCTCCTAGGATGGAGGGCAGGGGAGACAAAGCAGAGGGTAAGGAAAGGACAGAGCGGGCTGACCTCCCTTGAAGTCTCAGGTGCTTTCAATAGCCTAGGTGAGCTCTTCCAATGGCTCCCGAGAAAGGCCACATCCTTCTAGACAGGAAGAACCAGGAACCACTCCTGTCATCAGAACTGAGCACTGCCGAACTGTTGGACTGGATCCAGGTCTTGACTGACTGAGCAAAGGCCACCCACGGTTACTCAGCCTGAGCAATGGTGTAGGAGAGCAGCCACAGCAGCAGGGGACCCAGAAAAAGGACAGCAAACCAGACAGCAAAACTGGCCAGAATGAATTTCCGGGCCCGGGACCCCCAGTATATGGCTTCCTCATGCCGCTCTTCTGCCTGTTGGGGGCAGGTTCTCAGTTAGATTCTCCCCCTGCTTCTGCCCCAAAGTGCCCAGTGCCCCATTCCACTTTTTGAGCTATCGTCCTTATAATCACACACCCACACACTTTACATCCTTCTTGTCTTTCTCGTCTAATCTGCAATATAAAGTATTCACCTCAGTCCTGCCTACTTTTCAGTGGTGTTGGTTTGCTTTGTGGTCTGTGAATGGAACCCAGGGCCTGTGCATACTAGCCAAGTACTCTGCTGAATTACATTTCTGGACTACAAAATACTTTTTAATCCTTCTATTCCCCTTCTTTTCTATCTGTCCCACACTCATTCAGAATTTGGTATTTTTTATTTATTTAGGTTTTGTTTTGTTTTGAGACAGGGTTTCCTCTGTGTAGCCTTATCTGTCCTGAACTCACTTTGTAGACCAGGCTGGCCAGGAGTTCAGAGATCCACCCGCCTCTGCCTCCCTGAGTGCTGGGATTAAAAGTGTGCACCATCACCACCCAGCCAGATTTTGGAATTCTTGACTCAAATGAGTCAATCCAGGTTAACTCTCTCTTGGTCCACTAGGTACCACCATTTTCATCATGAAGGATCCTTTTTATAACTTTGCCCCAGTGAAAAAATTTTATGGTGACAGAAAGTATCTGTGACTGTCAAGATACATCTAGGGGGTGAGAAAAATCCCAGAACGGTGTTTAAGTTAGTTTGAACAACCTTTTTTTAGTAGGTTGTGTGTGTGCATGTGTGCTGGGTTTACTGATTATCCACTTATTATGGGCAGAGCTCTAGGCTTAATTCCTAGCAATGCCACCCCACCCCCACCCAGCCACAGGAGTACAGATGGTTCTCAAGAAACACACTGCTTCTTCCAGAAGCTGGATATTGTTCTCATAACTCCTCAACTGTCTGCCTGTAGTCTTGCCCTTTGTGATCCAACCTCAATGGAGTCTTTGAGAGCAGATCCTTCTGAAACACAAATCTGACCATATCATGGCCCTGAAAAGATTTTAAATTGCTCTCTACTATTCAAGATAAAGTCAAAATTCCCAAGTACAGAATAGGAGGTCCTCAGGAATCTGGATCCTTTAATGTCAATTCTCAATATTCCTCATTTAGCCTTTGTACACACTGCTGCCTGTATTTGGATTGTCCTTTGATCCTCGTACACTAACCCTTTGAAGTTATCTTTTCACCTTTTGGATGTTTTGGTAGCCACCTAATAGATTCATCCTCCCTTCTCTCTCACACACACCCATCTATCTTTCCTTGTTCCTTTGTTCCTAGGGTATCCTGTGCTTCCCCTATACCATAGTATTGTTGTGTGGCATTCTACTAATTACCCATTGGTACAACTGTATCTTTCATAAGACATGGGTCCTTTGAAAGTATTCTTAGTCTGGCACTAAGCCCACAGCTAAGCATCAATAGGTATTTAGTAGCTGCTTACTTAACTGTAGACAGAGCAGATATACAAAATCATTTTGTTATACCCACCCCTATTCCCACAGGAATTTTATTCCTCACCTTGATGGCAAACACAAGAGCCATGACTCCCAGGCAAGAACAGCCACAGATAATGCTAATAGCTGCCAAGTATCGGAGGCGGAGCCAGCAGCAGTGGATAGGGGATGGAGAATGAGCAGCTTCCATGTTGCTCACCAAGCTCTCCGCTGCCTTCTCCTCGTCCTCCATCACCTGTGGGCGATATAGTCAAGGCACTTTTAAGCCCAACAAATGAGCTCTTGCTCTGGCATGGTGACTCCACCCTTCTCAAAGCATGCTGTCTAGTGTCCTCATCCTGTACTCAGGAATGCTGTCTTACTGGGAAATTCCTTCAGTGACTCAGGCCAGGAGACTACATGGTTGGAATCCTTTCCATCAGCTTAAGATTCTGAGTTTTTGGAGGCAAGCATATGTAAATGTACTCTTTCAACAAGTACAGAGAAGTAAGCTGCCATGCATACTGAGAAACAGAAGAGACTGAGTCTCAAAACCTTACGACTAAGGTTTTGTTGTTGTTTTGCTCTGAGACAGGGTCTCACTAGTTAGCCCTTCTCTGAGTGGCCTGGAACTCACTATTTAGACAAAGCTGGCCACATATTCAGAGATTGCCTACCTCTGCCTCCCTCTTGCTTGGTTTTTTTTTTCCAGTTTGCTTTTTTTTATAAAAGATATAATATTTTAATATTCTGTATGTTTCAGAAGTCATAATCGGGCTTAATATAGCATAACTTTTCAAGTTTTTATTTGAAAGAGTAGAACATTTGGAAACATTAACTTTTTTATTTATTTATTTTTTAAGATTAGTGTGTTGTCTTTTCAGATTCAGCACTATTATTTTCAGCTCAAATATACTGAACTAGACAAAGAAGAGCAGCTTTCCAGCTGTGAGTTTGTCTCATGCAGCTGTGGCCCACCTGCCCCAGGCATCAGTGATTTAGACGCTGGGCATTCTTGGCTCAGTTTGCTTTTTTATTTTTGGACAGCATTTCTCTATGTAGTCTTGGCAACTCACTTTATAGACCAGGCTGGCCTAGAAATTAAGAGAGACCCCTTTGCCTCTGCTTCCTGAGTGTTGGGACTAATGACAAGCACTACCACACCTGACATGAAAGTAGTTCTGAGGAATGGAGGAAAGTGAAGATCATAGTTCTTTCTTTTTTTTTTTTTTTTTTTTGCTGCTGTTTATAAAAGTAAAACAAAGACTTTAAAACAAACAACAGAAGCCAGCTAACCTAGGAGTGGTGGCAGACATCTATAATCCCATTTCTGGACAGGTGGAAGCAGAAAGATCAAGAGCTTCAGGCCAACATTGCCAGCTCCTGGTTGAAGGGTAAATGAGATCCTGTCTCAAAACAACCCCTCATCACGAGAAACCTCCTTTGCTATGATGCTTGCTTGCCACCTTTACTCCATTTTACCCAGACCACACAGCACAGATGAGCAGAATCCAAGTGACCTCATCGCTCACACACACTACCTTCAACACTCTTTCTCAGGCCCTCTATGCACATCAAAATACCTTTCCACCCTCATGTCCAATCATTCTCTTGTAGCCTGGACAAAACGAAATTACCTGTGGTTTCCCAAGTACAAGTAATGAAAACGCAGAAAGATGAGAGCAAGAGGACATGTGGCAAAGCTGCAACAGCAAGTTGAAGTAAGAAATGAGAAGAGCCCAGAAAGAGGGCCCAGGGCGTTAAGGTCAGAAATGATAAACATGAACATAGATTCTTACCTGGCTATAGGCTTTGAGGGACTGAGTTTCGGCTCTTGTCTCAGGTTTGATTTGGCTTGGGTGGAGATGAAGCTGACTCATGGCTCCAAACCAAGCCAAGGCAGAGTTGTGGGGCCAGCCACATGTGAAGGCCAGGGAGCTGGGAAGGGGCATGGCCAACTCAAACCAGTTTGGCTAGATGGAGAGCAGAGGAGGGCCAGGCACGAGCAAATGGAGGATGCCTGCTTTCTGAGGAAAGGAGTGTGAGGAAGCACCTGAGCAAGGAGACTGAAGGGAATTCCAAGGTATTGGAGGGCTGAGGGCTAGTCCAAGAGTCAGAGAAGAGCATGTCTGAGTAGTCTAAAACAGACTCTATTGAGCCTACCAGATCAGATATGACAATCTTCCCTTTTCTTGACTGAGAGAGGGGTTAAGCTCTGCTTCAAAGGTATACAATCTTGGATTAGAGATCAAGTATGGAGTCATTGCAAGAGGAAGGTGAAAAATGATGTCCAAGTTCCCACCCAACCCTCCACCAGACCAGGAAATCAGAAGCCTCCTTACACGGATGCTTGTACAGAAACTAAGTTTATTATGTTTTCTTCTTTAAAAAAAAAAAAAAAAGAAAGAAAAAGAAAAAGGAAAAAAAAAAAACAAAAAACCAACCCCACCCCACCTCATTGAAAAGCCCCTCCCCCTTTCCCCTAAGGGTTTGAGGCTGTGAAAGACAGCTGGGGAATCAAGTACAAGGGGGTGGGGAAAGAGACTATCTTGCCACCCTTAACACTGCCCAGCCATGTGGGGTAGGAAAGAAGGGGGATTGTGAAGAGCCCCATTTCCATGACAACCAGTTACCTACCCCCTACTTTGGTGGAAAGGGAGACAGCCCCCTATGTCTCCCTGGAGGCTTTTTTCCCCTCAAAGACTTCAAGTAGTGGTTAACAGAGTCAGGCCTGGGCATGGAGAAGCAGCCATGGTGGGATACCTACATGAAGGGATGCCCACTCACGTCTTGGCCTTGCGACCTCTGTGACTAATAGTAGGGATAGATAGGTGGGGAGGAGCACTACTGCGCAGGATACGCTGGTCCCCTTGGTTGGTGGTCCCAACGAGCCTGCGGGGACCAGTTCGGCGACGTGGGGTTCCATCTCCTTCCTCTTCATCACCTGAGGCTTCTGCCTCTGACTCCTCTACTGAACCCTCAGGCCCCAGGGGACTTGGGGGCTGCAAGCGGCCCCGTTTCGCCATCCCAGAACTCCCAACTGGAGCCCCTGACCTCTTGCGAGGCATTTTCTCAGTTTCTAGTGGGGGGACTAGAGAGCCTGGACGCAGGCGGGTTGAGCGAAATTTGGGAGTTAATGAGACCACAGGTGGTGTCAGTTCTAACCCACTTGGCCCACTATCTGCTAAATCCAGGTCATCCTGAATTACGGCCATTACCACAGACCCTTCATTCTTTCGTCCCCGCATCCCCTCTGCTTCAAGCCGTAGGCGGGCCAGGCGGGTGAGAGGGCGGCTTCCATCCTCATCAGAGGAACTGCCTTCACTCTCCGCCTGGCCCAGGGGTTGCCTCCGCACCCCCAATCCACAACTCTCAAGAACAGAAGAGCTGTCAGGGTCCAAAACAGGGAGCTGGCTGGGCCTCGGTGATGGTGGATTCTTGGGAGGTCGGCCCCGCTTCCTCTTAGGTGGGGACGTTGAAATGGTAACAGTGGTGACAGTGTTGGCGACAGTAGTGGGACAGGCTAGGAGTGGTGGGAGTGGTGTCAGAGGGTCTGGGAAAGGGAGTGGCTGTGTCCGGCTCTCTAAATTGCCATCCCCTGGAGAGGATATGGTCCCAGGAATGGGCAAATCCCTTGCTTTAGGGGGACGCCCACGCCGTCTTTTCTCCACAGGTGACAGGAGGATGGGCTCTGGCCTGTGAACTGGCTGGGGTCCGAGAGGCTGTGGCCCAGGAACAAACTGTGGCCTGAGGTCAGGCTCTGCCCTGAGGTCAGGCTCTGCAACAGTTACCGTCTCAGGCTCAGGGACTGGGTCCACCCCATTGGTTTTCCCCTTAGAGACGGATGAAGGTGCGTCATCCACCCCTCTCCCAGCATCTGCTGGAGACCTGTTCTTCTTGGGAGGCCTCCCCCTCCGACGTTTTACAGCAGGTGGAGTGATGGCAAGATCTGCTCCTTCTCCATTCTCTGGGCTACCCCCACCAGTCACCCCCGGTTCAACATGATGACAGGCTATGAAGGGATGCTGGGTTGGAGTGGACAGTGAAGATGTAGGAGGAGCAGCTTCACAGGGTCCACTGCCAGGTGGTGAGGATTCTGGCCCTGACATACTGTGGGTCGATGGGCTTCCTGGACTGGCGCTAACTTCAGATACCCCAGGTACTAGGGTGCTGGCAGTTACCCGATGTCGCCGCCGCCTTACAAGTTCTTTTTCCTCTACCACAGTTACTAGCCGTCCTGGCAGCTTTCGAAGCACTTTGGGCCCTGGGGGTTGTCCTGCCCTGCCAGACCCCTGACCCCTGATTTCTACATCAGCACTAGTTCGACGCCGTGGGGGACGGGCAGGCGAAGGACCCTCAGGAGAGGAGGTGGCTGAAGATGAGGTTGATGGGGCTGTGACCTCAGTTCTAACAAGTTCTTGTGGCTTTTCTGGGTTGGAGACTGGGATCTGAACCTCTCTTTTTTCTTCCATGTTCCTGTGAGACTCCAATAGCTCCTGAAGTGGCTCATCAGATGCTGTTGGGGGTGGGAGCTCCAGCCCATTGCTCTCACTCAGACTCAAGGTCAACTTCTCATGACTAGGTAGTGGTGTGGGACTGGTCCCCTCCACAGGACCTGGCACCTCCTGCTCCTGACCATTGGGGATGCTGTCAGCCTCTAAGGTTGAACTGGGTGCAGGAGTAAAAGGAAGATTCTTCTCTGACTCAGGAAGGATATCAACAGCCACTGGCAAAAGATCCTTTGGAGGCACAAGACTAACCAGGGAAGCCTCAGAATTGGTCATTGCAGGCAGCTCTAGAGACTCCATAGGTGCCAACTCTTGTGCACATAGCTCTACTTCCCCTGAGTCCAAGGGGAGATTGCTAACCCCAGGAGAGATGGGAACAGAAAGGGAATCAAGTGAGGCTGGTGAAGCAGAGGTTAATAGAGATGTTTGAGCTGGTGAGGGGGTACAAGAAGGTAGTGGGGTACAGGCAGTAGGAGGGGTACAAGCAGGAGAAGAACAAGGAGGAAGCTGGAGCAGAGGCACAGGAGCAGAAAAGACATGGACAGGAAGAATGGATACTGGATTTGGGGCTGAAATGGGAGCAGGAGCTGTGGCTAGGGCAGAAGTTATAGCAGGAGGAGCAGGAGCAGGAGGAGAAGGAGCAGGAGGAGGAAGAGGAGGGGGAGGAGCAGCAGGAGGGGGAGGAACAGCAGGAGGAGGAGGAGGAGGAGCAGGAGCAGTTCGAGGCCTAGGCACTGGCCTGGGAATTCGTTCTCTCACAGGGCTGCATCGGGGAGGCGTGAAGGTGTTGCAGGTAGGATGGGCAGATGTGGCAGGAGTGTGGTTTGTTCCTTGAGTTTCAGCCCGAGCTCCACGAAGACGCTCACTGACACGAGTTCCCAGCCTCTCAGGAGCCTTGACTTTCTTACTGCGCCGGTGGCTGCCTCCACTAGTTCCACAAGACATCTCATCCCCAACCCCTGGCCCTTCCTCTTCCTCTTGGGGTAGTCGAAACACCTCCTCCTTGGCTTGGTCCAGGTCTTTTCGGGCTGCTTCCACTTGTTCCTACCAACAACACAGCCCAATTATTCTCAGCAAGAGGCATAGTGATGGAAATAAGCAGCTACCCACTATCCTTTACTTCTTACTGAAGTAAGACGACTTACTTCTGCCTGTTTGAGCTCTTCTCGGCTTATTTCCTCCAATGAAGCTTCTAGGAACTTCATGGCATATCGCTCAATGGGAGTCAGCTGTAAGAAAGAGTAAGTTGATATACAAAAGAGCCCAGAACTCACCATTATTTACTATCACCATGGAAAATGGGCAAAAATCAAAAACAAAACAAAACACACACACACACAAACAAACAAACAAACAAAAAAACCCACCAGTCTGAGTCCTGGCATAAGTTATGACAGATGAAGAGAAGTGGTAGTGGATCCAACACTGACCTGTTCCACAAGAGCAGCAATTTCCTGTTCAGCTCTAGACATCTCCTCATCCTCAGGTCCAGGCCCAGTCCGACTGGCCTCTTCTCCCTCACCAGCAGGTAACACATCATTCTCATTAAATTCTGCAAGCTCAGCCACTTGTTCGGCTTTGGCCTGGGTAGCTGCACGGATATCTTCTTCATCTTCCGCCCGACACAATGCCTTCAAGGTGTACAGAAGAAAAACAAAGCACAAAGAAGAAACTTAAGAACTTGGAAGCCAGTGGGCTGGAGTGATGGCTCAGTGGTTAAGAGCACTGACTGCTCTTCCAAAGGTCATGAGTTCAATTCCCAGCAACCACATGGTGGCTCACAGCCATCTATAATGTGATCTGATGCCCTCTTCTGGCCTGCAGATGTACATGCAGGCGGAGCACTGTATACATAATAAATAAATAAATAAATTTAAAAAAAAAAAAAAAAAAAAAGAACTTGGAAGCCAGTAAGATGGCTCAGTGGGTAAAAGCAACTGGCCAGCAAGCCTGAAAGTCTTGAGTCTGAACCTCAGAATCTTTAGTGGAAGCAGACAGATTCTAGAAAGTTGCTCTCTGACTTCCACATGCATGTGATGGCACATACAATGAACAATAAAAAATTTTTTTCAAAGAGGAAAGGGGGGTGGGTGGAGCTAGAGAGATGTCTCAGCAGTAAAGAGAGCTTACCATTCTTGCAGAGAACCTGAGTTTGGTTCCTGGCACCATATTAAGTGGCTTAACTCCAGCTCAAGGGAGATTCCAACCCCTCTGGCCTCCCATGGTACCTGTACTCATGTGCAAATACCCACACACAGACAAAACAGACACATAAATGTCTGAAAATAAAAAGAATCTTTAAACAAAACAAAATCCAAAAACTTATCTAGGCACGTTGTAGGTACATGCCGATAATTTCATTCCTCAGGAGGTAAAAATAGGATTGTTGAGATTTTGAGGTCAGCTTGTTTTATATAGAATGTTCCAGGCCAGCAAGAGAAACATGGTAAGACTTGTCTTTAAATTTACAGAGTTCCACCTATCTCTGCCTCAAGAATGCCTACACTACACTCCTATGAAAACTCTTGAGGCAGGTGGGTATGGCAGTACACACCTATGATCCCAGCACTGAGGAGGTAGAGGCAGGCAGATCTCTGTGAGTTTGAGGCCAGCCTGATCTACATAGAAAGTACTAGCCTTGGCAGGACTGTTACACAGAGAAACCCTGTCTTGAAAAACAAAAAAGCAGCCAAACCAAACAAAAAAACAGATTCACAGATCATGTTCTGGAACATGAGAGTTACCAACGCAATTCAATGCTCAACACGTGATAGAGTGGATCTGACTAGCTCTCCCACTGTGGAGAGACTACTGTTGTAGAGCCCCTTATCTCTAGCTCCTTTCCTTTATAATCTGCTTTAGAGTTTCTCTTTAAAAAAAAAAAAAAAGAGTAAAGAGAAAAAGAAAAAAAGAATAGAAACAGGTTCTGTCCCCAGCAACAAAAACATGAAGACTGAAGTCATGAGATGAGGGCAGGAGAGACAGCTCAGAAAAATACCAGCTGCCCTCACAGACCTGGAACAGCCCGTAAATTCCAGGGTTCCAATGCTCTCTCCTTCTTGACTCTGTAAACACCTGCACTTATGCATGTACACACACATACACACACACACACACACATACACACACACACACACACACACATACACACACACACACACACACACACACACACATATACAAACACATCCCACCATTAACTAAATTTACATCAAACTTACTAGGAGAAGCCTCCTATGGGCCAACTGAATTAGCTGATTAGGTAAAGGCACCTGACACCAAACTTGACCAAAGTTGTATCTTTGAAATCCACATTTAAAAGGAGACCAGTGACTCCTACAAAGCTGTCCTCTGACCTCCCCATACAAAATAAATGTTAAAATATGCCCAGCAACGAGAAAGTTGTATGGTTCTACCCTGCCACTCTTCTACACCTGTAGCTTACGTTCCTCTTTTCTAAGAATTATATAACAAACTGCATGCTACATAACATACTGCATACATATGTACATACATTTATATATGCAAAGGCAGATGGTGATAAATAATACCTTCTTCTCCAATCACTGTTCTCCAAGCTTTGAGACACACAGTTCCTACTTATTCTAGATAGGTAGCTATTTCTTTCCATTAAACTTCACTAATAAGGCTATGGGCAACACCATTATCCTTGATCCCTTTAGTAATCTCGGGGATTCATTCAGTGGCTACTCTGCTTCTTTGGTTTAGACAAACAAGTACACCCATGGTGCTGAGTCACGAACAGTATCAAATCAGATCTTGGCACATTTCAAGCAAAACTCTTCCCCCTTTAGGCTCACTTAAAAGTGCGTCTTAAAAAAACAACAACAAAGTGAATTACGGATCAGTAGGTTTTGAAATGGAGGCACAGGAACCAACCTTTTTAGATGTACTTTATATGTAGGAGCGTTTGCTTGCAATGTATATGTGTATAACATGTGCCTAGTGCTTTAAGAAGTCAGAAAAGAGTGATAGATTCCCTTGAGGTAGAGATGAAGACAGCTGGCTAACAGGTACTGGGAACTGAACCTGCATCCCCTGCAAGAGCAAGAAGTGCTCTTAAGCACTGAGTCATCTCTCTAGACCCTCCCTCACCATTTTCTATGCAGGTTTCTCTGTGCAGCTATAGACCATAATGGACTCACACACACATAGATCACCCATGGCTTCAGTTTCTTTTTGAAGCACTTGAGTCGCATTTGTAGCCTTTTCTGTACTCAAGCAATAGATCCTGTCTCAAAACAAACAAAGAAAACCCTTACTATCTGGGCTAGGAGGATAACTCAGCAGGCAAACATGCTTGCTTTGATTCCTGGAATACACACAGTGAAAGGAGGAAGCTATTACAAGTTATCCTATGGCATCCAGACAAGTGCTTATGGCACGCACACCCGCACACATATGCTTAGAGTAATACATGAAATTTTTTAAAATTTAAAAGGACTTTCCAAGCTGGGCACAGTGGCACATCTTTAATCTCAGCACTTGGGAGGCTGAGACAAGTGGTTCCCTGATCTACAGCCTGGTCTACAGAGTGAGTTCCAGGACAGCCAGGGTTACATAGAGAAACTCTGTCTCAAAAAAAAAACAAAACAAGGGGGCTGGAGAGATGGCTCAGCGGTTAAGAGCACTGGCTGCTCTTTCAAAGGTCCTGAGTTCAATTCTCAGCAACTATATGGTGGCTCACAACCATCTGTAATATGACCTGGTGCCCTTTTCTGGTGTGCATGAAGACAGTGTACTCATATACATAAAATGAATAAATCT
Organism: Acomys percivali; assembly: GCA_907169655.1. Classification (NCBI taxonomy): domain Eukaryota; kingdom Metazoa; phylum Chordata; class Mammalia; order Rodentia; family Muridae; genus Acomys; species Acomys percivali. Next base: position 8,004,680 of record OU015757.1, on the reverse strand, counting down.
TTAAAGAAAACAAAACAAAACAAACCCCAACTAAACAGGAAAGGCCATTCCAATGAACTGTTACGCTTCCACATTTAAAAATCAGTATCTTCTTCATACACTTTTTATATATACCACCGTAGGCTCGCATATTTTATGTTTAGTCTCCAGGTTGGTGAACTGAAGAAGAGATAAACCTGTTTTTGTTATGATCCGAAGTGTCGGATGGGGAATGGTCTTGTGAGAGAACAGGTGATGTTAATTCACTAAAGGCAAACCACCTCGTGCAGGAGCTTGATTGTTGCCAGCTAAAAAGATCCATGAACAAGCTATGTAAGTAAGCCCAAAACTAGAGACAAGGCCTTTAAAGACTTGAGAGAGTTTTGACTGTCCATCGCCCCACTTCAAAATGCTCCTTAAAAAAAAAAGTTCGAGAAAAGGCTTCAAGACTGTGGGCTCCGACTGAGATTCCGGGTTCTGGTTACTCCAGATTCCAACAAAAAATCCTGCTGACTATGCCAAGAAAATTGTTCCTCAAAACTTATGTCCTTACGGTTTTGTTATTGTGTTCTCTAATCTTCTTTTCCTATCGTTTAGGTTAGTCGGGTTATAAGTAATGTACGCTTAGTTAATAAGTTCAAAATAAAATATATTTGTTAAAAAAAAATTAAACCTACAGTGAACTGTTTCAGAATGATTGGAAGGTGGGTGCTTGCTGGTCTAGGTATAGCTTTCTTGGAAGAAGTTTGTTGCTAGGGGCGGGCTTTGAGGCTTTAAGCTTTCTGTGCACTGCAGGTGGATCAGGCTGTACAGCTCTCAGCTACCGCTCTAACACCATGTGCTCCCTACCGTGATGATAACAGACTAACCTTCTGAAACTGTTAAGAGGTCTACAATTAAAATGCTTAGTCCTTACAAGTTGCCTAAGTCATGGTTTCTCTTCAGAGCAATAAAACAGTAACTAAAACAATCACTTAATGTTTCTAAATTAGTTCAACAAGTAAAATCAAAAAGCACTGCTTTAAAAAAGCACTTTAAGAACAGTCTGGGCTGCATAGTGTAACTCCCATTTCATAAAATAAGACAAGCATAACACAGTTAAAATAAAAATTCACACTATTTTTCTCTATTAAATAATGTGAACTAATAGGCAATGTACTTAAAACACTAACAATGCCAGGCATGGAGGCACACACACTGGGAGACAGAGGCAGGCGGATATCTTGCGAGTTCAAGGCCAGTCTGGTCTACATACTGAATTTCAGGACAGTAAGGGCTACATAAAGAGACCCTTTACCCCTTGATTACCCTACTCAACAAGAAACTAAACCTAGTACTGAAAATCTAGCCAACTGCCCAAGGCTAGTGAAGTTATGAATCTTGGAGGAGAGCCTACAACCACGTTACAAACCCGCATAATTTTTAACTACATTCTAAATATTTTTTTTCTTATGCCCACAGATAAAAGCAGTTCTCATCTCTCATCAAAAAAATGTCAGCCTGGTGGTGGTGGCACACTCCTTCAATCTCTTTAATTCTGGACTCAGGAGACATATCTCTGAGTTCAAGGCCAGCCTGGTCTACAGAGTTTTAGGACAGCAAAGGCTACACAGAGAAGCCCTGTCTCAAAAAAAAACCCAACCCAACCCAACTCCAAAACCCCACAAAAACAAACAAGCTCTAACAAAAACAACACAACCCCAAACTTCACTGCAACAAAATGAACATAATTACAGAAAACTACAACCAATTAAATGCAGAGGTGTGGAGTCTAGTCCCAGTGGATCCACCTACAAACAGCCTCCCCAACTAAGGCTCAGTGGGCATTTTGGAAGAAGGGGCAGAAAGATTGTAAAAGCAAGAGAAGATCAGGTAATTTTAATAAAATTATGCATGAGTGCTCTGTTTTCATGCACACCGGAAAAAGGAATCAGATTCCATTACAGATGGTTGTGAGTTATCATGTGGGTGCTGGGAATTGAACTCAGAACCTATGGAAGAGCAGCAAGCATTCTTAAAAGCTGAGCCATCTCTCCAGCCTGAAGATCAGGGAATTTGCTGTGAGATTTTATCTCTTAGTAATGTCAGAATCTCTCACAGACATGAATAAAAAGGTCTGAACAAGGACAACAGCCATAGATATGCCAAAATGGATAGGGAAAGACCATGAGGCCTTGACCTTACACAAGGAACTACAAGCAACTAAGGAATGCTGAAAGCATGAGGAAGTCTTCCCTAGGAAAGAGCACACACACCAACTGGTTATTCAACACCAAATGGTCAGCTTTGAAAACATACACAAGTCCATTATATGGACTAAAAGGGTGGTGTAGACAGACAGACAGACAGACACACACAGCCACAATTAATGAAAAAAGAAAAAAAAAAAAGGCCATGGATTTGAATGACAACAAGGAGGGGTAAGGCTTGGAGGAAAAGGAAGGGGAAAATGGTATGATCATATTATAATATTTATTTATTTATTTATTTATTTATCATTACGTATACAGTGTTCTGTCTGCACGCACATCTGCACTCCAGAAGAGGGCACCAGATTACATTATAGATGGTTGTGAACCACCATGTAGTTGCTGGGACTTGAACTCAAGACCTTTCTTTAGAAGAGCAGTCAGTGCTCTTAACCACTGAGCAATCTCTCCAGCCCCCATATTATAATCTTAAAAAAGTAAAAAACAAACAAAACATTAACTATAATCTGGAAACCAGTAGAAACTGTAATTTCCTGTCTGAACAAACTCAAATAAAAATGAAAGACAACATATATCTAAATAGCAGTGTTGTTTTATGACTGATCCATCTTTTGTTACCTGCTCCAATATATGAGTCTGCTTGCTGGCCACAGCCTCCTCCTCCTCCTCAGGAACAGAAGATGCAGATGAGCCAGGCGGCTCCTCCAGAGGCATATCAAACAGCTCCCTGATGGTCTGCTATTGGATGTAACAGAGGGGAAAGGTTAACCAATGGAATATTACTTCGAGGCCAAACCTTTGAGGCCTGAAAGTGTGAGACATTATTACCAATTGAGAGAGATCTGTGGAAATTAAAGTAGCAGCTGTCTAGCAAAAAGGGGAACTCACTCAAGAACAAAAGTTCTCTTCTGTTTAGAATAAAGGATTTTATTTTCTACCTGTTTAAAATAGGCTGTAGTGAAGTTGCCTCCCTCAATAGCCATATCTCCCAACATTCTCTTCTGATTTGCCTTTTTTAGAATGTTCTCCTCTACTGTTCGTTCACTGATAAGCCTGGGAAATGGAAGTGAAATGTAAACAGACAAATATATCAAGAATACCCTATAAATACAGAGAAGGTAAGGTGAAGCAAGATTAGGTAATACCTATAGATGTGGACATCTCGAGTTTGACCAATTCGGTGACAGCGATCCTGGGCCTGAGCATCCATGGTGGGATTCCAGTCGCTATCATAAAAAACAACAGTGTCTGCTCCTGTCAGGTTCACACCTACACCCCCACTTCGAGTTGAAAGGATGAAGCAGAAAATGCGTTTGTCTGCATTGAACCGTTCCATCAAGGCCTAGAAGAGGAAAAAAGATGGTATTGGGAGATTTGTTCCCAAAACCAAAGGTTGTTTAATTTTTAAGGTCCCTTCTCTAAGCTTGAGAAAAAGAAGCAGAACCTGAGGTGAGTCTCTAGTGGGCTAAGGATGCCTAAGTCACCTGTCTCTGCTCCACTCTAGTAGACCCATCCAGACGCAAATATAGGTGGCCATGGTAGGTGAGAAACTGTTCCAATACATCCAACATTCGGGTCATCTGGGTGAAAATGAGCACGCGGTGGCCCTCCGCCTTGAGCTGCCGCAATAGCACTGCCAACGTTTGCAGCTTTCCTGAACAAATAAATGAGTACAAGCAGTGAGCTACATGATTGTATAAAGAAAATAATACTAGAAAGCCAACGGTAAAGAGTTATCAAGGTTTTCTACCCTTAAAGTTCTTCCTTATAGCCGGGCATGGTGGCGCACACCTTTAATCCCAGCATTCAGGAGGCAGAGGAAGGCGGATCTTTGTGGGCTGGAGAAACCCTGTCTCAAAAAAGAAAAAAAGGTTCCTCTTTATAGTATGTACATACTGGGACTTAATTATCAACCATCTATAGGCTCACAGACAGGAACTTAATGTCACAGATTATAACCATAGGACCACAGGATAAGACAGGCTAGGACAGTAAGAGGTTATCTAGTTGTCTTCAAACAGAGATGATGCTGAGACTTGAAAAATTCCAAGATCACTTACTTATTCCTCTTTACGTAAGAGCCAGGTTAGGTTCCCAGTACCCACATGGTAGATCACAAACATCTGTAATTCTAGTTCTAGGAATCTGGTGTCCTCTTTTGACCTTCTTAGGTACTATGCATGCATGTAGCACACATACATACAAAACATACACTAACATACAAAAACACAGTTTTTTTTTTTAAATGAAACAAACAGAATTGGGGATAGGGTGGGGTGAAGGGAGGCTGCAGAGATGGCTCAATGATTAAAGTACTTGTTATACAAGCGTTGACTGCTTGAGTCTGAATCCCTACTATCCATGTAATAGCTAGGGGTGGGGAGTGAAGAAGGAAAGACAAGGCAAAGGGGATTGACGGCCATACAATCTAGCTGAAATAGTGAGATCCATGTTTAATAAGAGACCGCGTGAAAAGAAATAAAGCTGGGGAGTGAAAGTCAAATAATATGAGTTAAATCTCATGAAAATGTAGAACAATAATAACTGTCCAAAAAAAAACCTATCAAAGAACAAGTTTAATCAATTATAGAAAAAAGGTGGAGAGTAATAGAGAAAAATAATTGGCATTAGCCTCCGGCCTTCACACTGAAACACAGGCAAGTGAAATTGCATATACACGTATGCACAAGAAAATTTTGTTCTTTCCTGTTTTGAGACCAGGTCCCGCTACATAGATAAAATTGACCTCAAAGTTAACTTCCTGCTCATGCTTCTCAAATGCTGAGTTTATGGACATATGCTACCATTCCAGGTCACCCCCTCCCAAAAAAATTCTTTCTTGTTTTTCTTTTCTTTTTTTTTTCATTCTTCTCTCATGCATTACATCACAAACCCTCAATAAAAATTCAGTTTTTCAGCCAGGGTTGGGGTTGGGGTTGGGGTGGGGATTAGTGGCGCATGCCTTAAATCCCAGCACTTGGGAGGCAGAGGCAGGTGGATTGCTGTGAGTTCGAGGTCAGCCTGGTCTACAAAGTGAGTTCAGGACAGTCAAGGCTACACAGAGAAACCTTGTCTTGAAGAAGAAAAAAAAAAGAAAATACACCATTCATACACACAAGAATTCAAGAGGAAAAGGATGGATGAAATTAAAAACGTTAACTCCATCTATTGTCTGATTACAGGTTTTTATACTTCTTAGAAAAAGAATTACCTCATAGTCAAAAGGCAATCACAAAACAGATGAATTCTAAAATACAACAGGTTGCATTTTTTGGTTGCTGTTGTTTATTTTTCAAGACAGGGTTTTTCTGTGTAGCTTTGTCTTTTTTTTTTCCTAAAGATTTTAAAAAATATATATATATGAGTGCTGTATTTGCATGTAGACCTGCATGCCACAAAAGGGCACTAGATCTCATTATAGATGGTTGTGAGGCAGTATGTGGCTGCTGGGAATTGAACTCAGGAACTCTGGAAGGGCAGCCAGTGCTCTTGACCCTAAGTCATCTCTCCGGTCACAGGTTACATGTTTTAAAACTAAACATTTTCGGGGGAAGCTGGAGAGATGGCTCAGTGGTTAAGAGCACTGCCTGCTCTTCCAAAGGACCCGAGTTCAATTCCCAGCACCCACATGGCAGCTCACAACTGTCTGTAACTCCAAGATCTGACACCCTCACCCCAATGCACATAGATTAAAAAAACAGACATTTTTCTTTTTTCTTTTTAAAAGGATTATGATTGTTAATTATTATTATTGTTATTATTATTGTTATTGTTGTTGTTGTTGTT
>OU015757.1:7984299-7998695 GCA_907169655.1 Acomys percivali | reverse complement strand
TTATTATTATTATTATTATTATTATTATTATTATTAATACAGTGCTCTGGCTGTACACCTGTAGGCCAGAAGAGGCCATCAGATCACACTATAGATGGTTGTGAGCCACCATGTAGCTGCTGGGAATTGAACTCAGGACCTCTAGAAGAACAGTCAGTGCTCTTAACCTCTGAGTCATGTCTCCAGACCAAAACAAAACATTTCTTATCTATGTATCCATTACCTAAGGTCACAGTGGGTTTAGAGTGACAAAGGTTGACAAGGCCTAAAGGTTAAGACATAAGAATGCATGTCTTTTCAATAAGGATTGACCTGGCTACACATTTTCTAGCTATCTCTTAGTTTATAGTGAGTCAAGACAATAATTTTATCTGTTTTTCATTCTAAGAAACAAAGTGAATTTAAAATGATAGTATACAATGCCATAAGGGGGCAAGGTGTAAGCAATTATAACACGATAGTTTTGTATATTCGGACACTAAGGTTTGTACTTAACTTAGACATTTCTAGAGACCCCATTATATGTTGGGCTCATGGGAAGTTTAACCCAAATTGCCTGTATTTATGGTGTATACCAGGATTCATGATGACATTTGGAGTGAAGTCTTATCTAAGGCGACAACTTTGCCTCAAGGCTGTCCCCTAATGAGGCACCTGGAAGTCCACAAAAGTATTTATTGCAGTCATGAACTTTCTAAAATTGTTTTAAAACATCTAAAACAATATAACTTTGAATCAACTCAGGAATTCCATAATCAGAAATAATTAATCTAAACAGCAGTACATAAGATCCCTTAGGAAGGTTGTTCAGTCAGAGTGGGTAAATATCTAGAAAGTGATGGTTCAAATCAATGCCAGATTTTAGAGAGATGTAGCAGCACACATATGACGGGGTTGGCCAGGCAGTGGTGGCGCATGCCTTTAATCCCAGCACTCGGGAGGCAGAGGCAGGCAGATCACTGAGTTCAAGGCCAATCTGGTCTACAAAGCGAGTACAGGACAGCCAGGGCTATTACACAGAGAAATCCTGTCTCAAAAAACCAAAACCAACAACCAAACAAAAACCAACAACCAACCAAACAAAAAACAACAAATGACAGGGTTGTCAGAGGTTGGAATCAATTCTGGGCTGCATCACAGCACAGACCTTGCTAGATACCAGATCTCTTGCAGAGAGCTCTCATGCTTACTGAACTTCCCAAATCTATGGCTCTTCACATCTTGTCAGAAGCTAGAAGCAGTTCTGGGCCTGCCTCACAGTATAGACCTTGCAAAATACTGGATTACCTCCTAGAAAGCCCACATACCTAATGAGCTCCATTAACAGAATGGCGCTCTGTGTGTGTGTGTGTGTGTGTGTTTCAAGACAGGGTTTCACTGTGTAGCCTTGGCTCTCCTGGACTCACTTTGTAGACCAGGCTAGACTCAAACTCGCAGCGATCCGCCTGTCTCTGCCTCCCGAGTGCTGGGATTAAAGGCATGCGCCACCACCACCCAGCAACAGAATAGTTCTTGACACAAGCTAATAGTAATAATAATCAGGAGACTGATAGACAGGTTGAGAGTAAAGGGCAAGGACGATAGACAGGGCAGACGAATAAGATGGTCCTAGATACATGGACCTATTAAATGGCTGACGATCTACTACATGCTATCATTTTTTCAGAACTTATTATTGTATAAACAATAAATGCTGTGGCTTAAGCTCTGGTTTTGTTTCTTGCAGGCAAATTCATTATATTCAATATAAGATCATTTATTGTTTATATAATAATTCTAAAAATGATAGTGTATAGTAGATCATCAGCCATTTAATAGCTAGGACCATCGTATTTGTCTGCTCTGTCTACATCCTTAACCCTTACTCTAAATCTTATTTACCTCACTTCCACAAAAGCTACCAAAAATGTTGCCCCTATACAGCATTTTTTTAGTCTTGATACTTAGAAAGAGTGAATAATCTGGTGTGGAGGAATTCGAAGTCATCCTTGGCTCCATAAGCAAGTCAGAGGCCATCCTGGGATACATAAGACTTGGACTCATATAAAACAAAATAAACAAAATATTGAGGGGCCTGCAATGAAAAAAACTCACCACAATCATACTGGATGAGTCTCAAGTCAGGGAACTGGGTACGCATATTACATACAATACGGTGCAAAGGACGGGCTCGGGGCCAGAGCTCACAGGCCAATTGCTCCTGGAAGGCTGCTTGATGAGGGGCCAGCCAAGGAGGTGGATGGCAGGCATGCAGGGAAGGGGGGAGGGGCCTCCACAGGAGGCATGACAAAGATGAACCTATGAAAGGAAGAAAGTAAACAATGTAAAAGATACTCCCCTGAAATACCACAGAAGTTAGCCCTCAGAACGTTATCCACTGAAGCCCAAGACCCCTCCCCATGAGCACTTAGCCTTGCCAACCTCTCAATGATTTCTGACAGTTGGTCTAGTCGCTGCTGGGGAAACAGTACAGCCTTATGGGCAGCCTCAGTGTAAGTCCAAAAGATGGGGTGGCTGGGGCCAGGAGAACGCGGGCCAATGGGGCTGGCAACAGGTTGGGGCAAGGTACAGAAATCCAGGACTTCAGTCCCATACATGGGTGCCAGGGCCCCATGAGCCTCACTAAGTTGGAAAATCCGTTCCAGGCGTTCAGATCGTTGTTGCTTCCGCTTTTCTTCCAGAGAATCCTAAAGAATAAAAAACAGAAGTGGGTGTACTCAAGAGTTTGCAACAAAACTTTCTAAAAACCTAGGTTCTTCCAGATGGGGTCTGGAGTAATAGTAAGAAAAAAACAAATACCTTGTACTTTATCATTTTCAAAACTGTCAAAAAAAACCCTGCTATTTTCACAATGCTAAATGAAACCATCCTCTACAAAACTAATTTTCCCTTGTATGCTTATTAAAGCAGAATGCCTAAACAGTCAACATATCCAACAAGTTATAGCATGGCTGATTTGCGGTAATTTTATTAAGTAACATTCAACTTCAGGACATCTAATTTATAGTTTCGTGTAGTAGTTTCATGAAATGTGAATGAGAATGTGTGTGTACACACACAAATTTAATAAATGTAAATTAAAAAAACAAACAGCTGATACTGAGCCAGGGGTGCTGGCACATGCCTTTAATCTAGTATTTGGGAGGAGATGTAGGTGGATTTCTGTGAATTCTAGGACAACCAGGGGTACATAATAAGAGACCCTTCTCAAAAAAGGAAAAAATACGCCGGCCGTGGTGGTGCACAGCTTTAATCCCAGGACTTGGGAGGCAGAGGCAGGTGGATCGCTGTGAGTTCGAGGCCAGCCTGGTCTACGAAGCGAGTCCAGGACAGCCAAGGCTAATACAGAAAGACCCTGTCCCAAAAAACCAAAAACTGAAAAAAACATAAAGCCTGATGCGGTAGTACACACCTGCCCCAGTACTTGGGGAGACAGAGGCAGGCAGATCTCTGTGAGTTCGAGGCCAGCCTGATCTACAAACTGAGTCTAGGACAGGCTTGACTACGCAGAGAAACTCTGTCTCAATAAAACAAAAGCAGAAACAGGAAAAAAAAAAAAAAAGGAATAAAAACCAAGGGGTGTAGGCTGACTAAAAAAGCAAAAATGACCGGGGGGGGGGGGGGGGGGGGGTGGAGGAGGAAAAAGAAAGGGAAGAGTGGAAAGGCATGGAACAAGAAGGAGCTTCTTTTCTGTTGTTATTGAGACATGGTTTCTCTGTATAGTCCTGGCTGTCCTGGAACTTGCGGCTCTCCAGTACTGGGATTAAAGGCATGGGTCACCATTCCCTGGCTAAAGAGGGACTTTCTAATTAAGAAGCAAAATCTTTCTGTCAGATGGTGGAGGAAAGCTCAGAGTGGGAAAAGCAAAGAAAATCTCTAGGTATCATGGTTACTTAGGTGATTGCTTTAACTATCATGACTTCAGGTATACATTCTTTCCTGTATTTTGGTTTCATTGATTTTTAGAATTTTTATGAGTGTGTACATTTTTAATTTTTCTTACATAATTTAACTATAATAGCTCATTTTGAAGGTCTAGCAGTGAAATAAAGAAATAAAAGTTCATAATGTAGGGTTAGTAAACTACAATGTAGACCTTAATAGTAACTCATGGTGAGACAAATACATTTCCAAAATGGGGCAAGAGGTGGCCAACAAGAATTAGTCAATCATTCACTACATACATAAAAGGCTATTTTTCCTTATATGTACATAATTTTTATCTCAACCAACATAATAAATAGCAGGATGTGTAATATAAACTAACATTCCAACTAGAAGCATATTCAAATAAAAAAATTGACTACAAATATTATACACTATTTATAAAAAACACTATGTAAATTTGTATTTAAAATTAAACAGCTCTCAATCTTATTTATCAAACTACTCCCATGTTCTCTGACAAAATAAACCACATATACACATACAAATATATGTATCTATTTTATCTTTTAGCATTCACACACAGAATATGTAGGACAGCATAGCTTTTTGTTTGTTTGTTTTTTAGCATAACTTATCAGTGAATTCTTTTATGAACTCCAATAGGACTGAAGAGACACTCTGAAAAAGATTAACATATTTAAAATAAACTCTACATTCTTCATAGTAGCAAGTGGGAGACTTAACTGGGAGTCAGACATCTCTATGTTGTTCTGATCATTTTACAAGTACTTTCAAATATGACTTTTAAGTGTAACATATAAAGTCTGCTAGTGGTAACATGACAAATGATTTTCATGTGCTCCACTGCTTAAATAGTTATGCTGCTTCAAGTTATAAATCAACGGCATAGCAATAAAACTTTCGCTTTTCTTTCTTTTTATTTATTTGTTTGTTTGTTTTGAGGAAAGGACTCTCTTTGTAGTGCTACCTGTTCTAGAACTCAAGTTTGTAACCCAGGCTGGCCTCCAACTCACAGAGATCAGTCTGCCCCACCCCTGCCTCCCAAGTGCTAGAACTAAAGATGTGCACCCTTGTACCTGGCCTTAAAATCTTCTTTCTTTGTGTATGTTCTGGATGATTTACTCTAGAAGTGGTAGGAATGTCTCAGAACAGACATCATCAAGAAAACAAATGACAACAACAAGCTATAGGACCCTGCTCGCTGTTGGTGGGAGTGTAAACTGCTCTAGCCATAATGAAAATCGGTGGTGAGGTTTCTCAAAAAGCCAAAAAAACAAACAAAAAAACAAAAAACAAAAAACAAAACCAACAACAAAACAAAAAACAAACAAAACAAAACAAAAAACAAAAAACCAACTACCAAATGATATAGCTATACCATACCTGGGGATATACACACAAAACATTCTATATCTTGTTACAACCATATTCACTGCTGATCTATATTCACAAGCAGGATATTCAGTTAGCTTAAACTCCATCAGTAATGCCACCTGTGGTGGCTCATGCCTTTAATCCCAGCACTCGAGACGGAGAAGCAGGAGGATCTGTGGGAGTTCAAGGTCAACCTGGTCGACAAAGAGAGTCTAGGACAGCCAGAGCTTTATAGAGAAACCCTGTCTCAAAAAACAGAAACAAAAACAAACAAAACCCCCCCCCCAAAACCACCACTACCACCACCAACAAAACAAAACAAAAACCAAGAATAACAAAAATACCATCAGTTGATAAAAGGATACTGAAAATGTGGTACAGGGTCCAGTGAGCCAGCTCAGAAGACAAAAATCCTTATCATACAAACCCTGACAACTTAAAATTTGATCCCCAGAACCCACACTATGAGGAAAAACCAACCAACCAAACAAGCCACCTATGTGGTAATGCACATCTGACACTTGCCATAGCAACCATACACATATATAAATTGGGTGTCTAGGGATTTAGTTTAGCAATAGAATGCTTGGCTAGTGTGCACAAGGTCTTGGGTTGAATCACCAACACAAAAAACAAAACCAAAAATATTTTAATGTGGGATATATACACAATTGGGTTTTACTCAGCTATAAGGAATAAATCAAATTCTGAACTTTGAAAGAAAATGCATGGAACTGGATATATGGAGTAACCCAGTCTCAGAAAAATGTTACATATTGACTATCATATGTGGATCCTAGTTTTGAATTTTTAAATTTGAGTTTAACTTGGGAGTGCATGGAGAAGCAAAGAAGTGGGATAGAATACATGGCATCAGAGCAGTGGTTCTCAACCTAGGGGCTGCACAACCCTTCAGAGGGGGCCCATATCAGATGGCTTGCATATCAGATATTTACACTACAACAGTAGAAAATTATAGTTATGAAGTAGCAACAAAAAATAATCTTATGGTTGGGGTTAACTCATATTAAAAGGATCACAATATTAGACAGTTTGAGAACTGCTAGGCTACAGGGAGAGACTATCAGGTATGGAAATGACTGTGGGTAGGGAATGGGGCAGAGTAGAGGATAAGGGGAGGACTAGTCAAAACTAAGTATGAAACTGCCCTAAAGAAACTTTTAAATTAATTTAAAAATACCCATACTGGAAAAAAATATCCATAGTGTACATTGCAGGTCAGCCTGGTCTACATAGTGAGTTCCATAAAAGCCAAGGCTATATAAAGAGACCCTGTCTCAAAATAAATAAATAAAAATAAGTTATGTATATGTATAATTAAGAGGGTTAAAGATAGGACTTAGTGCTTAAGAATGCTTGCTGAACAATCATGAGGGCCTGAATATGGATCCCACTATCCAAGTAACACACGAGGCACCCTCACAAATGCCTGTGATCACAGCACTAAAGGGGACAGACTGGAGAATTGTGAGGATTGTTAGCTCCAGTCCAGACAAGAAAATGTGATCCCCAGATTAAGAGACAAAACCATGTCTCAAAGAAACCAGTGGACAGTGACAGAGAAACCTTGAAACCCTTCCCTAGCCTGTGAGCACTTACATATATATATGCAGTCTCTTTCTTCCCCCCTTTTTCTTTTTACCTCTCGACTATACAAACACATAATTTTATTATTATTTTGTGTGTGGGTGTTTTGTGTGCATGTGTCTGTATATCACATGCATACAGTCTGCTAGAGTCCAGAAGAGGATGCTGCATCCCCTGGAGCTGGGGTTACAGATGGTTATGAACTCCAGTCCTCTGTCAGAACAAGTGTTCTTAACACTGAGCCAAACACATAATTAAAAAAAAGAAGAAGTGAGGTAACCTGCACGCGTGGACAAGGGATATTCATAAAAACTATTAGGTTATCGAACAAAATTCAATTGCCAGTTATGAAATATCTATGAATTATTGGTCAGAGAGGAGGCCCCAGAAGGCCCCAAACAACACAAGCTATTACCACTGCTCTTGGTTGCCCATCAGACTAGATGGTAAAACACTATTGCAGAAGACTCCACACATGAGAACAGAGAAATTCAGCTGCAAATAAGCTATAAGCTTGCTCCTTGTAGCCATCAAATTACTACAACATGCTCAGCAAGCAGCTGGGAGGAGAAAAACCAGTAATGGTCTTCATCTGGCTGTGAACTCTTCGAGTTATAAAACCAACAAGCCAGGCAAGATATCCCATTAGTTTAACGGTGTCACAGTTATGGAAGTGCCCAATCACCTTCTGCTTGGGTTTGGGGAAGGAATCTACACGTGGTACTTTAAAGCTGGCTAAAAGACCACGGCTGGGTGGGTAAAATGGCTCAGTGGGTAAAAGTGTGTGCTACACAAGCCTGACTATCTGAGTTTCATTCCTGGAACCCACGATGGAAGGAGAAAAGCAGCTCCTACACACTTACACACCCACACTCTCTCATGGCTGTGGAAGTTACAGATAGTGGGCACAGTGCCAAGCTGCATCCTAAACATTTTTATTTGTACTCCGATCAGCATTGCTGTCATCCATGGACAGAGAAGATTCTGTTTCAGAGGGTGGTACCTGGTCACAGTGATGAGAATAAGAGACTAGTATTTGCTCAGTCCTAAAGAGAACATCTGTGGGCCAGGCGTGGTGGCGCACGCCTTTAATCCCAGCACTCAGGAGGCAGAGGCAGGCGGATCACTGTGAGTTCAAGGCCAGCCTGGTCTACAAAGTGAGTCCAGGATGGCCAAGGCTACACAGAGAGACCCTGTCTCGAAAAACCAAAAAAAAAAAAAAAAAAAAAAAAAAGAGAACATCTGTATCGCCTCTTTCAGAGCTCAGAAAACGTAAAGCAAGAAGAAGAGAAAATATAAGGTTTGGATAATGAAGAAGAATGCTAGGAAATGATGTCTTCTGGACATGACATAGTGGTTACATTCATAAACAGCTGTGTAGTTACTTATATACAAGATGGTGCTAATCAACACTCTGTCACTGGTAGTTAACGGGAAAGGGGGAGTCATTTTCTTCAGTGGTATAGCCATGGTTCAATAACCATACCACTGATGCCTATATAAGTAAACCTAATTAAACTCAGTGGGTCACCAAAATAACACAAAACAAGAGACATTAAACAATTCTTGGTAAGAAGAAAGGGTTCAACAGGAGTGGAAAGGAACGCAACAAAGTAATGGAGGGTGAAAATGGACAACACATACACACATTAGTTTTTTAAAGTTTAAAAACATACAGAAAGGCTAATGCCATTTTTTTTTTTTTTTTTTTTGGCCAAGAGCCAGAATATGAAATGTGGTGGGTAAGAACTTGCTAACCAGTCACTTGGGTATCCTAGAGTTTTAGAAGAGTAACTTGTCAGTCTGGAAATCTGAAAAACATTGATTGACTTCATTTCCATATCTGTTTTCCTAGTTTATATGTAAACCCAGCAAACTGTTGTCAGCTATGGTAGTGTATGCCTTTAATCCCAGGACTTGAAAGGCAGAGACAGGAGGATCCCTATGAATTAGGGCTAGCCTGGTCTACACAGTGAATCAAGTTCAGTCAAGACTAACAATAAGACTCTTTCAAAAATCAAAACCAAAATTCCACCTTTTGTAAAAGGATTCCCCATGCTTATACTTTATATAATTTTGTCTTCTAGTCATTGAAGTGCAAGCTTCACATAGCATGACTAACATTTGACCTTGTTCCATCTAATTGTTGACTATTTGACATAAAAGTAAATTCACAATAAATTTATGTCAGTACTGGAGATAGCTCAGTGGTAGTGCCTGTTTACCATACCGAAAGCCCTGCATTTGATCCCTGGCATGGAGAAGAGGAAGCAAACAAACAGAAAATAAAATAAAAAGCAAAACTAGACCTCAGGTAACCATTCTCAGGGTAGAATGGGAACCCCACCAATAGTCAAGAAGCTATACCTGACAGTTGTTTGGTGGTTCATACCTTTAATTCTAGCACTTTAAGGCAGAGGAAAGCCAGAGCTACACAGTGAGACCCTGTCTCAAAAACAAAACAAACAAACAAAACAAACAACAGAAAAAGAAGCTATTATGATTGACAGTGGCTAGAAGAGTGGAGTCAACTCTTGTCAACAGAGTGACACTGAGGAATGTCAACCACACTCCAGAGCAGCCCCAGCTCAGGAGTAGATGGCCAACACAGAACAGACATCATAAAATTTGGGGGGAGAGCTGTTTTTAACTGAGAGAAAGAACAATGAAGTGGGTGGTTAGGAAGGTCAGGAGGACCTAGGAGGAGTTAGCGGAGGGCAAAGAACATGATCAAATATATTACAGGAAATGTCTAAATAATAAGTAAAAACATTAAAATGGGGGGGGGGAGAGAAGAAAAATTTCAAAACGTGGTTTGCGTGGCTGTCCTAGACTCCCTTTGTAGGCCAGGCTGGCCTCAAACTAACAGAGATCCGCCTGCCATGCATCCCAAGCGCCCGGATTATAGGCATGTGCCACCACGACCGGCTAAGAAAGATTCTTAAAATTTAGTATTCGGCAATCACTAGGGTCTGGATTTGATCTCTAGCACCAGAAGGTGGTGATGGCCTTAAATAGTAATTAAAAGTGGCAAATAATCTGAATAGGCATTTCTTCAAAGAACATACAAATAGACAAAATAAACATGACAAGATACAAAGAAAGGCATGTTAGCACATGTCAGAAACCACAGGAGGCAAGCTGAAGCAAGAGGATCACAAATTTATAACCAACCTAGGCTATATACATACTTCTAAGTTCCAGGCCAAGCTAGGATACAGAGTAAGACCTTCAGCACTTCAGGAAAAAGGAAAGAGCCTAGAACAGTGGCACATGCCTCTAATCTCAGTACTCAGGGAGGCAGAGGCAGGCAGACCTCTGAGTTCAAGGCCAGCCTGCTCTATAAAGTGAGTTCAGGACAGTCAAGGCAACACAGAGAAAGAAACATGGGGGGGGGGGGGGGGGGGGATGGAGGGAAGGAAGAAAGGAAGGAAGGAAGGAAGGAAGTGGGAATGAGCAATGACTTCAAGATCAGAGATGAGGAGTGCTATCATTGGGCTAGACATTTTGGGACACATTCCAAGATAGCCAGAGCTATATAGTAAAACAGTTTCCTTAAAAAAACAAAAACCAGTGCCGGGCCATGGTGGTGCACACCTTTAATCCCAGCACTCGGGGAGGCAGGGGTAGGCGGATCGCTGTGAGTTCGAGGCCAGTGTGGTCCACAAAATGAGTGCAGGACAGTCAAGGCTACACAGAGAAACCCTGTCTCAAAAAACAAAAACAAAACAACAACAAAGTATGCCAGAATCCACAATAAGCAGCTCACAATAGCCTGTAGTACAGTTCAAGAGAATCTGATGCCCTCTTCTGGCCTTGAAGAGCATCTGTACACATGTGTACATATACAGAAAGATACATACACATAAATTTAAAAAGAAAATAATCTTTTTAAAGAAGGGCGAGCTGGCGGTGGTGGCGCATGCCTTTAATCCCAGCACTCAGGAGGCAGAGGCAGGTAGATTCCTGTGAGTTTGAGGCCAGCCTGGTCTACAAAGTGAGTCCATTGACAGCCAGGGCTGTTACACAGAGAAACCTTGTCTTGAAGAACCAAACCAATCATCCTCTGAGAAAGTTAAGACATTACTATTTCTGTTTTACAGATTGGAATGCACACCCATGAAGGAGAAGGCATCTATCCAAATGTGATGTGCCAATAGTATACGAGGCTTTTGTAACTGTTCCCAGCCATCCTATCAATACTACTAGACAACTCAACTGCCAACACCTTTGTGGAAGTCAAACTTACCAGATAGAAAGGGGACCGAGGTGGTGGTGGGGGCTGGCGTCGAGGCCGGGGCCCACTGAACGAGGTAGCAGTGGGAAGAGGGCTGGGAGGACCAGAGCGCAAAGTCAGTATCTCAGGCTCATCCTTGGGTACAGGCAGCCGGTTTACCATGGTGACAGGTAAGGAAGCGGCACCAGACGCCGAAACAACAAGGGAAGACGCCTGGGAAGCTGGAGCCTGGGTTAAGGCTGGGGCCAGTGCTAAAGCCTGGGAGGCAGATGGACCCACACTGGGCACAGGAACTGGGGCAGGGCTCAAGGTCAGTGTTTGTACTGAAGTTGGGATCAGGAGTGAAGCAGATGATGATGATGCTGGAGCCAAAGTCAGTGTGTGAGCTGGAACTGCGCCCATTGGAGAACTTGGAGCCAGAGCAGGTGCTGGAGCCAGAGACAGTGTTTGAGTTGGACCCACTGGTCCTCCTGGTGCTAAAGACAGTGTCTGGGCTGATGTTGGTACCAGGGATGATGCCGGAGTCAATGACAATGTCTGAGTTGGAAAGGGCCCCTGTGGGCTCCCTGCTGCCAAAGAATGTGTTTGAGACGGAGACAATCCACCAAGAGTGGGTGCTAAAGTTGGGGCTAGGGTCAATGTCTGAGTAGAAGCCAGGCTTGAGAGAGGTGATGAAACTGGGGTTGATACCACAGTCTGAGTTGATGAGGGAGCCAACACAGGAATTGGAGCTGATACCAGTGATGATGAGGATAAGGGGGTTCCTGGCATTGATGGCAGAGTCATAGCAGGAAGCGGAGTCTGTGATGGAGCCAGAACAGGAACAGAGCCTGGTGACGGAGCCAGGACTGGAAGCGGAGCCAGAGGAGGAGTTGGAGAAGGGCCCAGGATTGCTGTCTGTGAAGCCGCCATAGGAGCCAGAGAGGTGGCTAAAGCCTGAGATGTAGAAGGTGCTGGAGCCAGAAGGGAAGCCTGAGCTGGAGCTGAACTTGGTGACACTGGGAAAGGACTCGTAAGAGCTGAAGCTGGCACCAGGACAGGTGAACATGCTGGGGCCACAGCTGAGTTCAATCCTGGAGCATGTGAAGAGGTGGTAGCCAACAACAGAGAGTGGCCAGATGTCTGAGGTGGGGACAGGGCTGGAGTAGTAGCCAAACCTAGAGCCAAGGCTGACATTGATGGGGAAACCCCAGCTGATGCCAAAGGTTGTCCAGAGGCTGCTGAGACAACAGCCAGTGCTGGGGTCACACTGGTCAACAGAGCTGGACCTAAATCTGAAACAGGCAAGGGGGCTGTGACGGGGATGGTCAGTGGAGCAGAGGCTGGGACAGGAAGTGTGTTAGGGATAGAGATGGGAAGTGAAGATGACACAGGGACTGAGACTGTAGAGGACACAGGACTAGCAAGGGGAGAGGAATTATGAACTGTTATCGGAGAAGAGGCTGGCCCAGGGAGAGAGGATGGCATGTGCAGAGAAGAAGATATGGTCATGGGAGCAGCTCCGGGTGCTGAAGCTGTGGAGACATAGAGGACAAGTTAGCGTCATAAACATTTCCTACTGCTGCTATTACCTGCTCCAACCTATCCACTACTTTTCCAGAAACCCTTCCGTCCCATGACATGAGGTCAAAGATTCAAGGAATAGGGTCGCTTGGCCTTTCTTTCTCTAAGATTCTGACAAATATTTCTTGGATTAGGTCAAGGCTTGGGATACATAGCAAATTAAGACAATATGCTAACAAAGGGATCCCCTATGACTAAGAAACCTTCAGGGCTACCAGTATTTCATTCATTTCTGATAAAAATTTCTGGCCTCAGCCATTAGGAACTCACCACTGACTTCAGGCGAAGGACTGTGGACCAGCTTGAGCAGGGGTCTCACCAGAGTGGATGTGGGCACAGGGGCACGGGTAGTACCCAGAGTAGGTGCGGGTAGACGGCTAGGGGTTAATGTAGGGCGTGACGTCAATACAGCTGGAAGCCCAGAACTTGAAGGCCGGGGTGCTGGTGCCAGTGGTGGAACAGGTGTCAGTCCATCCCGAGGGGCCTGTCTCACTACAATCTTCACCACGCCTGTATTGTTCACCATGGATGGTGGCACTGCAAGAGGAAGCTACATTGAGAGGAAGGCAGAAAAGAAACAAGAGGCCCCGAGGATGGAAGAAGTTCAGGGGAAAGGAAAAGTAGCAGACAGATACTGGAGATACTAGCAAGAGAAATAACAACAAGGGAAGGCACAGTAGGCCCAGGGCATGCCTGGAAGGACCAGGGCCAGGTAAGGGCTGAGTAAATACAAAGGCCAAGAGCCTCACCCTGGTTAGCAGCAAGCGGAAGGCTGAGGCCAGTGGGGGCAGGGGTGGTGCTGGGGGTCGAAGAAGGCAGCACAGAGACAGGGGTAGGGCCAGGGGTCGGGGCCACGGCCTGGATGAGGGCCACATGGGCAGGCTGGCTGATGAGGTGGTGCTGCCCCCCTGCTGACACCAGGTGCACCACATTCCCTGGGTTAAGGGAAAACAGAAAGAGAAAGAGAGAAAGAAAAAAAGAAAGAAGCACCTATCAGCCCTACGGCAGAGGCAAGATCAAGAGAGAGAGAATAGGCAGGAAGTAACAGCTCTAGAAATATCTTTTCCTATTTTTAGCAAAGACCCTTTCCAACCATTCCCTCTGGCCCTACCCACCGAATCAAAGAAACATAAAGGCTGACATCTAAAAAGGAGTCACATAAACAAAGAAGACAGAATAAAGAGGAAAAAGGCAGGACAGGGGGTGGGTTTTACCTACTTTGCAGCGGGCGGGGTTGCCCCACAGCAAGCTGGCGCACCTGGGCACCAGTCAAAGTCAGTTTGTTGCCCTGGATTTGGAAGGTGAGAGGTTTGCTTCCCCCAGCACTAGTCACTGGACGTTGTGCCAAAGAGGCCAACTGCCCAATGCTGACCACTTCTCCAGCTACAAATAAAGAAAGCCTTATGTACACACAGTCATGCTGTTCAAAACCATATCTCAGACCCTCTAACAAAACACATCTCTCTCTTTTTTTTAAAGATGTATATATTTATTATGTATACAGTATTCTGCCCAAATATATGCCTGCATGCCAGAAGAGGGCACCAGATCTCATTATAGATGGTTGTGAGCCACCATGTGGTTGCTAGTAGTTGAACTCAGGACCTTTGGGAGAGCAGCCAGCGCTCTTAACCTCTGAGCCATCTGTCCAGCGCCCATCTCTCTCTCTCTCTCTCTCTCTCTCTCTCTCTCTCTCTCTCTCTCT
>OU015757.1:7963179-7984289 GCA_907169655.1 Acomys percivali | reverse complement strand
TCTCTCTCTCTCTCTCTCTCTCTCTCTCTCTCTCTCTCTCTCTCTCTCACTTAAATCTTTCGCATAATTTGCCATGGTCAACAAACAGCCTCTACTGAGACCTTCTGTACCCAATGCCATTTCTTTGTAATTTCCTTTACATTCTCTAATGGCCTGCTACCAGACTACCATGACCTCTTGCTCTGTATCATCCTTTTACCCTAATTTATTTCTATATATTTTTTCCATCTAGGAGATTGAACTCAGAGTCTTACACATGCTGGTAAGTAATTTACCACTGAGTTACACCACTAACCCTCCAAATACTTATCTTGTTGAGTTTACAACTATTTACTCATCTCTGGGCCATCTTCCCCATAGAATAAATTGAGTTGCTTGAGGTCTCTTAATTATGATTTACTATTATGGAGCAAAACACCTAATGTGAAGTAGCTGCCTACAACGTTACGTTCTCCTACTCCTCTTTCACATAGCCCTGATAACTTACAAGGCAGACGAGCCTGCATTTCAGGAGATAAGATGAGGCGTTGCGGTGTAGAATTCGGAGCTGGCACTGCTGTAGTGGGAACAGTTGCTATGGTGGTGGAGGTGGTGGTAGCAGCAACAGGAGAGAAAGTGTAGCCTGGTGGCACTGTGAGGGGCTTCAACAGGCTAGAGGAACCTGGAGGTGGAGCTGGGCTCAGGCGAACTGGGGCAGGTGGGGCTGGCTTCAATGACAGGGTTGGTGTGGGAGGCCGTGAGGTCCCACTTGTGACTCCCATGGGGGATGGCAACACTGCAGATACAAACATCTGTCAGATACATCTTGATAAACATCTTAGTTGGACTACAAAAGCATCCATATTACCATTTCTTCTAGACTTCTGAACACTACGCTCCCTAATCCTTGAACTCTTTAATTTCACTATTTCATACCCAAGCCCATTACACTTGGTTTCCTTTTAACTCACCCTGGGGGAGAGGGCCAGTATTTGGCTGCAAGGGAGACAAAAGAACAGGTCCAGGCTGCCGGGATGCAGGAACAACTGGGGTTCCGGCAGGCGAGGCTGACACCATGAGTGGTGCTGGCAACACTGGAGGAACTGGACCAAGAGTAGGCTGGACTGACACCTCAGGGCCTGGAGGGGGGCGAACTGGGACAGGGCCAAGGGGGGCCCGTGGGCTATTCACCACCACTACTGTACGGCCTTCTTGCTTAGGCACTGGCTGCAACATCCTATGAGGAAAAATCCAAGAATTAAATAGACACAGAAGAATAATAAATAACAAAAGAAATTAAGACAAGGCAGCAAAACTGTAAGCAAAATTAAGGAAGAGCTGAGAGCTCCTTAAAGAGAAGGTGGGGCAGGGAATCAGAGATAAGCAGAACAGACCAAGAAAAGAGAACAAAACCACCAGCAACACAGGATTCCCTCCCATAGTTCTTCCAGTCATTTTGTCTCCCCAGGCCCTAGACAGCAAGCATATTCTGATGTAACCAGTATAGACTAACCTACCTTACAGTCTATTCCAATTCCTCCATTAATTTCAAGAAACCCATCCCCTTATTCTTTAATGCAAATACCTGTTGACTTTCATCTTGACTGGCTTGGGTCGAGGTGGGGGATCAGGAGCTGTAGCTATCTCTAACAATATGCGGCGGGAAAGACGGTAACGGGGCAGAAATGTGTCAGCCTCGTATCGAGAGACTCGACCCTCCAGACCAATAAGATCAAACCGACCCATGTCAATTCGCTGCCACAAGAATAAACACAAAATATGGCATCAGTGGAACCGTTCTGGTAATAGTATCTTGGATATGACACCAAAAGTAAAAGTGACAAAAGAAACTGACAAACTGGACATATAAAATTTAAATGATGTGCATGGAAGGACACAGACTAAAAAGGCAACTCACAGAAAGGACAATGACATCACATATCTGGCAAAATGTTAATTTCCAAAGTATGCAAAAAAAAAAAAAGTTACAGCTTAATTACAAAACTGGCTTAAAAAACAATTAGCAATGTCTTGGTACACACACATTTCCTTCCAATGACATAAATAATCGGTAAGTACATGACAAGATGCTGAAGATTTTTAATCATTTAGAAAAATACAAATCAAAACTACAATGAAATACCACTTCACACATTCATGTAGCTAATATTTTTAAAAACCTTTAAGAAAGGATATGAACAGAACCCCTGTAACACTGCTGGAAAACGTAAAATCCATATCAGCAGCTATGGATAAATAAGGCAGCTCCTCAAGGCATTAAGAAATAGAATTATGACATGATCTAGCAACTTCATTTCTGAGCACAGACTCAAAATAGAAAGCAGGAACTTATACAGATTATGTGTACATGTACAGCAGAATTATTCATAAAAGCTGAAAGGTAGGCTGGGTATGGCAGTCTAAGCCTGTAACCCCAAGATTCAAGAGGTTGAGAAATCCTGGATTCAAGGACGACTTTGTACATAGCCACATCCTGACTCAAACAAATTGATAGAATGAATTAACTCATTCAAAAGGTAGAAGGCAGACAGGTCTTCACTGAGAGGTAAATAAGTAAATAGAATGTAACACTACCCACACAATTAAATACTATTAAGTCTTAAGAAATCTGTCTGAGAAGAGCATCTGATGCCCTGTTTGGCTTTGGCTTCTCCAACAAAAACTCTCACCTGGAATTCCTTGATTTCCACCCTGCTGGCCAGCCCTACAAAAACTCCCAGGCTGCTAGCCCCCACAGTGAGCCAATTCTTCAAAGTCAAAGTAAGGCTAGCATATATTCTGGAAGAGAAGTGAGGAAGTGAAGTGGACAAAATTGTGGGCCTGGCTGAGTCCTAGTTTAAGTTGCCCTCCCATACACAGGACAGCTGATTAGTGTAGAAAGGAGCCCTATATATCTAATAGCCATATAGTGAGCGGGCACTTAGTTCCACTGCAAGAGATGTTCATGTCTTATCTTGGGAAACTGCCAATCCTAGCCTCTAAGCTACACAGAGAAATCAGGTTTTGTTTTGCAGTTTATTTTCCAGTGGATAAAAGAGGGAATATGGAAGCTGGACGTTGTGGCGCAGGACTTTAATCCCAGCACTCGCAAGGCAGAGGCAGGTGGATTGATGTGAGTTTGAGGGCAGCCTGGTCTACAAAGCGAGTCCAGGACAGCCAAGCTACACAGAGAAACCCTATCTTGAAAAAAAACAAAAATAAACAACCCCCCCCCCAAAAAAGAGGGAATATGGGAAAGGGCCACGAATAGTTCCAGGGTTCTTAGATGTCAGTCTCAAGGAACACGGCTGAAATGTATGGTGGGAACAGGAGGCTCACCTACTGTAAAGGTTTACATTCAAAAATGGCTCCATTATTCTGCTGGAAGACCCTAAGGTAGGTCTGCTATTTTCACTTAGTGGTTGACTCTGAACTAGGGTTTGATCGGTGACCTAATAGTCTACCATACTCCCTAGGCTATCTGTAGAGGTAAAAACTGTATCTATTTCAAAGGCCTGGGCCTTTCCTGGTCTTCAAAAAGAGTAAAGGAACAGCATAACTAGGGAGCTACATCCCTCCCTAGCCTCTCTCTAGATTACATCTGATAATGCAAACACACGTTAACAAAGTGTTTTGTAGCCAGGAGGCAGAGGCAGGCAGATCTCTGTGAGTTCAAGGCCAGCCTGGTCTACAAAGTGAGTCCAGGACAGCCAAGGCTACACAGAGAAACCATGGGGGGAGGGGCAGGGGGGCAGAAAAAAAAGAAAATAAAAGCAGTTCTGAAGATGGATGGTGGAGATGATTACACAACATAAATGTCTTTGATGTCACTGAAAGGTAGACTTAAAAATGGTTAAAAAGGGGAGCTGGAGAGATGGCCCAGAGGTTAAGAGCACTGCCTGCTCTTCCAGAGGTCCTGAGTTCAATTCCCAGCAATCGCATGGTGGCTCACAACCATCTATAATGTGATCTAACGCCCTCTTCAGGCCTAAAGGTGCACATGCATACTCGAGACAGGGTTTCTCTGTGTGTACTTTCTTTGTGGACCAGGCTGGCCTCGAACTCCCAGAGATCTGCCTGGGATTAAAGGCATACACCACCACCCCTCCGACAAAACATGACAATAAATCTTTAAAAAAAAAGGGGGGGGGGGGTTAAAATAATTTTATTGCATGTCTTTCAGCACAATTACAAAATTAGGATATTCTGGTGTAAGGGGACATGCCTGTAATGCTAGCACTTAGAAGGTGGATTCAGGTAGAATAGGTGTTTGAGGCTATCCTGGAATAGAGAGATACTATCTCAAAAAGGTGGGAAAGAGCCAGACTTGGTGGTGTATACCTTTGATCTCAAAACTGGAGAGGCAGAGGTAGGGGAAATCTCTTTAAATTTGATACCAGTGTGGTCTATATACTGAGCTCCAAACCAGCCAAGGATACATAATAAGCTACATACATTAACTAGTAAGCTTTGAAAATAGTACTAAGTTGATAAAATAGGTAAATACTAAATGTGCAAAAGGTCAGGTCTTAAAGAGGCAGAAAGTTGGATAAGAAACTACTAACCTTAGGGACACCTACATACCTGGAGTGGATGGACATCAGTGGCCCTTAGGACCAGAGAAGCAGTGCTAAAGCAGATGCCTGGCGTGATGAATGGGGAGGTAACAGGTCGAGGGTCAAATAGATTTGGATGATTGCAGACTTTCCGCAACTGCATCAAAATGTTGATGACACTCATAAAATGGCCTGTCGCTAATGTCTCCTTAGTTCTAGGGAGAGAGGAAAATAAATAAGGGACATTCTGACAGCTACCTGGATTCTAACCCAGAGTATCAAGGTCTGCCCTCAGCACTCCCTTACGTGGTCTGTGCCATGAAGTCATCATAGAGACAGCGCTGGCGCTTGGAAAGTCGGCATCGGATAACATGCTCATACTTTTTAGGCATCTGCTTCTCAACATCCACTTTAACACGGCGCAGCAAAAAAGGTCGCAGAACCTAAAGGCAAATAAACGATGATAGCAGACAGTGGGCACTAAGTTCCCCATAGTCCAACTACATGGGTCCTGGCCCCACCATAGCAGAGCACTGGTTTATTTCATCAGCAAAAAGTCATCAGGCATGCCAGATATCAATACACACAGATGCAAACTCTCTACTCATGTAACTTAATGTTTACAGAGAAGACAAACAAAAAGATAATTATACCACAATATACAAAGAGGCACCTAGAGCAAACTAACTTTGAAAGAGAGATGACTCAAATTTCATTTGGGGGAATGACTATTTTTTTTTTTTTTTTTTTTGGAATTACTTTTTTTTTCCGGACCGGGGGGGGAAAAAAAAAAAAAGCCAGGCCTGACAGCCCATGTGTCTGTAATCCCAGCCACTTTAGAAGAGTAAAGCATGCAACTTGCTTGGACCCAGGAAATCAAGACCAATAGATAGATCCATAACAAAAGAATAATATAAATAAACAACCCAGAAGGGAAGCTGAGTAATGAGCCTGGCACATTAGCGCACACCTTTAATCCCGGCACTGGGGAGGCAGAGACAGGTGGATTTCTCTGAGTTCCAGGCCAGCCTGGTCTACAAAATGAGTCCAGGACAGCCAAGGATACACAGAGAAACCCTGTCTTGAAAAACCAAACCAAACTAAATCAAACAAACAAACAAACAAAAAACTCTTGTGGCTCTGTGCTAGTATATACAGTTCAGTATAAGAACCTTTGTTGTTTTGTTTTTGAGACAAGGTTTCTCTGTGTAGCCCCAGCTATCCTGGAACTCCCTCTGTAGACCAGGCTGGCCTTGAACTCACACAGAGATCCAGCTGCCTCTGCCTCTCAAGTACTGGGATTAAAGTCCCACACTGCCATCATGTGGCATGAGGTGAGAGTATTTTTCCTAACATGCCTAAAGGCCCTGGATTCAAGTGCCATTAAACAACAACAACAAGTGGCCTTGACAGTCTAGAATTCTACAGGCAAATAAATCTGTAATCACAGGATAAAAATCTCCTCATGGGGGGGGAAGGTCCATTTCTTTGACTTCAAAACTAGCCTGGTCAGGACAATCAGGGTTATGTATAGAGACTGTTCAAAAATAAAAATAATTAATTCTTAAAGGCCATAATCTTCAGTATCAATGAAAGAGAATTTTTAAAAATGGTAGTCATTAATACTTCTTGGTTTCACAGGGTATGGTGGTACAAGACTTTAACCCCAGCACTTGGGAGGCAGAGGCAGGGGGTGAATCTTGCTGATCTAGAGGACAGCTGGTTTACAGAGGGAGTTCCAGTACAGCCAGCCAGGACTACACAGAGAAACCCTGTTTAGAAAAACCAAAATTGGGCTAGAGAGGTGCCTTAGCGGTTAAGGGCACCATCTGCTCTTCCAGAGGTCCTGAGTTCAATTCCCAGCACCACATGGTGGCTCACAGCCATGTATAATGAGATCTGCACATGCAGGCAGAACATTGTATGCATAATAAATAAATCTTTAAAAAAAAAAAGGAAAAACCAAAATATTAAAAAAATAATAGGGGGGGGAGGGGAGGCGTGTTTCAGAATGCTGAAAGCTTAACTGTTTAAAAACTGGAAGAAGAGCCGGGCGTGGCGGCGCATGCCTTTAATCCCAGCACTCGGGAGGCAGAGGCAGGCGGATCGCTGTGAGTTCAAGGCCAGCCTGGTCTACAAAGTGAGTCTAGGACAGCCAAGACTACACAGAGAAACCCTGTCTCGGGAAAAAACAAAACAAAACTGGAAGAGCCAGAGACAAGCCCTCTCACCCCCACAAAAGAAAGAGCCAAGAGATAGAGCTCAATAATAAAGTACTTACTTGCCTAGCACATGCTAGAAGGCCTTAGATTTAATTTCCAGTACCACAAAAGGGTATAGTAGAACATGCCTTTAATTTCAGAGCTCAGAAGGTAGAGGCAGATGGATCTTTGTGAATTTAAGGCCTATATGCCTGGTTTGCACATAGAGTTCTAAGATAGCCATGGCTACATGGAAAGATCCTATCTCAAAATAAACAAACAAACAGTTAACAACAAAAAAGGGCTGGAGAGATGGCTCAGAGGCTAAGAGCTCTTCCAGAGGTCCTGAGTACAATTCCCAGCAACCACATGGTGGCTCACAACCACCTATAATGTGATCTGGTGCCCTATTTTGGATTACAGGTGTGAATGCAGGCAAGGCACTGTATACATAATAATAAATAAATCTTAAAACAACAACAAAAATAAAACCCAAACAAACAAACAAAAAACCTCCACATTAAACAAGTGGAGATTGGGGCTAGACATGGTTCTGTGGTTGAGAGCATTAGCAGTTCTTACAGAGAACCTGGGTTCGATTCCCAGTATTACATGGTGGTTCAAAACCATCTGTACCTCCATGTCCAGAATATTTAAACTCTTCTGACTTCCTTGAACACTGGGTATGGGGTGTGACGCACATAACATATGCAGGCAAAACACTATACACATTAAAATAAAAACCTAAATAAATGTGTCCAGATAAAGAGAAACCAACACATTATCAAGTCCCAAAGAAAATCAGGGAAAAACATCCCAACTATAGAAAATTAAAAATGGCTAAGGTAAGGCTGCTCAGCTTGGCAATGGTTATTCTCTAGAACAGTACAGCTTGACAACTTAGTTTAGCCTAGTGCTAACTTTACCTCGAAAGTTTTACTAGGCTTTGCCCTTAACTTTTACTATACTTCACACGGGCCCTACCTTGTGGAGGCGTTTGACTAGCCCTTCATTATATTCTTGGCTTCCCTCAATCATGCCAGTTAGAGGGTTAGAGAACCATTCCTTGAACTCTCGATGAGACTGGAAGACATGCGGCATCAAAAAATGCATCAAGGACCACAGCTCCATGAGGCTGTTCTGCAAGGGGGTTCCTGTTAGGAGTAGGCGCCTCTGGCTGTGAAGAGTGAAGGAATTAGGATGAGGACAGTCGGAAAATGCCAACTCTTGAGCATCCTTAATATAGTTAACCCCCAGGCAACCAACCCTTCATGCCAAGACAACTCTCCCATAAATCTCTGTATTTATCTTTACCTGTTGAAGTTAAGCAGTGACTGCCACCGTTGGGACTTGAAATTCTTGATGTTCTGAGCTTCATCCAGAATGAGATAACGCCAGTTCTTGCGACGAAAAGCCTGGTGATCCTGCAGTACCAGCTTGTAAGATGTGATGCACACATGGAAAGCATTGGGCTTGGTCCAGCCCTAAGAGGTCGAAGAGAAAGCAGCTTATAATGGAATGAAAAAACAAACAGAAAAGCACAAGGGGAATGGGAAGACATGTTAGAAGTACCCAAGGACGGAATCAGGTTGGAAGAAATAAAATAGTACCAGCAAGAGAAAGGGGCAACAGGAAAATGAGGAAAAGTGAGTCAAGTGAGGACAGGGTCTACCCTGAAGGAGACATCAATAAGGCAGTGAGCACATGGAGGTCAAACCTGACGCTTGAGCTTCCTCTCCTTCTGAGCGCCATAGTAAGTGAGGATTTTAAAGCTGGGGCACCAACGTTTCAACTCCATCTCCCAGTTCAACATCACGCTGGTGGGAACAATGATTAAATGGGGACCCCAGTTACCTGTTGAGCAAAAGAAAAGATGCAGTAAGATTATGTAAGTCCTCACACCTCTGGTTACTTCAACCTTCCAATGCTGCTTAAGACCTCAGCACCTATGTTGTCCTTTACATAGATACTGGCTAGACTCAATGAGGCCACAAACACAGCAGTAAGAGGACAAGTATTTCACTTTCCTGCAGGTAATATCACTAGTAAACAAGCTGCCCCTACTAATTAACCACGAGGCCCCGAGAACAGTCTACCTTTCTCACAGGCCAAGTGAGCAAGTAAGGAGATGGTCTGGATTGTCTTCCCCAGTCCCATCTCATCTGCAAGAATGCCATTCAGCTTCTTCTCATACATAGTAACCAGCCAGTCAAGGCCAATGTGTTGGTATTCTCGGAGCTGGCCCCGAAGGAGCAATGGAATAGGCGTCTTCACCTAATAGAAAGGAAGTTATCACACATGGTGGAAACAAGGTACCTGTTAGCAGGAAACAGTAAATCAAGATATGAGAAAGTAGGATTGTAACCTGTGGGTACCTGGGTAGTGGCCAAAGTATAACCCTTGGGCTGGAGACTTTCAGCTGCTGCAGCAATATCAGTGATCTCTTTCTTGGGCCCTAACGCAGTGGTAGGACCTGGAGTGGGCGGTCCACTGCCTCCATCTACCTCACTCCTTTCATCATCCCGAGCAAGTAAGTATTCTACCCCAAAATCATCATCATCTTCGTCTCCCTCATCGTCCTCCTGCTCTTCATCTGCTTGACTCTGTGATTGAGCATCCTCAGACTCATCAGACTCAGACTCTTCCGACTGTGAACTCCCACTCATTTCTTCTTCTGAATGTTCGTCTTCCTCATCCTCACTCTGCTCCTCAGCAGAATCTAAATCACAAGACCAAAGCTTAGTAAGCTGTCTGTCTAGCCCAGCCCTCCACAGCTGCGCTCTGAACCACAGTTACCTGACTGACTGCTACTATCTTCTTGAGCTGACTCTTCAGCTTCTCTTGTTTCCTCTAGTTCACAGTCAGAACTATTGGCTTCAACGTCATCTTCATCGTCACTAGCCGCAGAGCCTGGAGCAGAGGCATCAGAGGCATAGGCTCCTGCATACTGCTGCAGCAGCTCCTCCATTGAAAGCTCACCTGATGAGGATTGGGAAACAGGTATTTTAATGCCACTGGTTTATTTTTACATAGGTTTGATCTCTCAGGTCTAGAGGGAGACTACAGAGTTTACCTTTAGCAACAGCTAATAAAACCAATCCTTATACCAAGCCTGGTAGGTACGGAACCCTGAGAAGGACAATACCTACCCTTATGGACCTCCCCTCTCCCCTCTTCACTGCTGATAGCTTATTATCTGTTAGTAGCACACAGATCAAATATTAATTACTCAGAACTATATCTCTATAGAAGTGGGCAATGATATGGGCCATTCTGTGAGGACTATGTGCATTCAATCTTCAGCTTCAGGTTTTAGACTTTTCATATTCTTATGTTGCTCTATTCTGCAGATGCTCAATATCCTTGTCATGGTGCCTAATCACATCACCATAGTGTTTCTTCAAGGCAGACAGCTGCTCTCTAATTTTCTCTCAGAAGTTCCAATCTTCTTCATGCTTCTCAGACAGAGTCAGCAACCATGTCCAAGCTTCCTAACGAGTTTGGCTCAATCCTCAGTTTGCAGGATCTTGACTCCCCAGATGCCAAGTCATGCTTGAACACACCCTTTAAACTTCAGGTGAAATATTACTAATATCCTGCTACAGTGGCTCTTCTTTCAACTGAGCTCTCAGATCAATATTTCAAACTCCTAACATAACCACACAACTTTCTACTTGTGACTTTCATTTATTAATCTTTTTGTTGTTATACCTGAGTTATATGAGAAACATATAATAATCAATAACAGATAAAAAGATATGATTTATTGTGTATTTACCCACCGATTTTCAGCACAGTAGAAACAGGAAGCAGATTTTCAGTAAAATATCTGATAAATGGGGCTAAAGAAATGGCTCAGAGGTTAAGAGAGCTGAATGCTCTTCCTTAGGTCCTCAGTTCAATCCCTAGCAACCACATGGTGGCTCACAGCGATCTATGATGAGATCTGGTGCCCTCTTTTGGAGTGCAAGTATACATGCAGGCAGAGCATGGTATACATAATAATAAACAAATCTTAAAAAAAAACATCTGGTAAGTGTCACCTTCTCGAGCCAATTCGCTCAGTTCTATGGCATGATCCACCTCCCCTTCCAACTGCTCCTCAGCTGCTATGGTGTCCTCTTCATCCTCTGCTACAAAAAGAGAATGAAGTTTCCATTATTCTTTGGTCAGCTACCAAATGATAATGGTCACATGGAGCATGGTCACATAGAGTCCTGGTTTAAATCTCAGTGATAAATAAACAAAGACATAAATGTAGGAAAGGGATTTGTAGGGAGGATGGAGGGCTGACAGGGTTAGAAGGCGAGAGAAACCAAAATGCATTGTAGCCATGTATGAAAATGTCAAAGACCAAATCTAACTAATTAAAAGAGAGAGAGGGCATTGTTGGCACACGCCTTTAATCCCAACACTTAGAAAGCAGACATAAGCAGATATTTGCAAATTCAAAGCCAGCCTGGTCTATATAGTAAGTTCTAAGACAGCCATAAATACCTAATAGACCCTGTCTCAAGAAAACAAAAACAAAACAAAAGCAACAAAATGACAAAACAGGCCACACGTGGTGGCGCACACCTTTAATCTCAGCACTCGTGAGGCAGAGGCAGAGGCAGATGCTGTGAGTTTGAGGCTAGCCTGGTCTACAAAGCAAGTCTAGGACAGCCTGGGCTATACAGAGAAACCTTGTCTCGAAAAATCTTAAAAACAGGTCTGACCTTCATCTTCATTGGCAGTAAACTCTTCATCATCTTCCTCTGGATGCCAACGCTGTTTGTTGCACTGGATGATAGAGGAAGGAGGAGGCTTTGCCTGTATGGGAAAGGGTAAAAAAGCAGGAGTTAGCATTTGAACACAAAGTTGAAAGTCAGGTGTTACAGCATAAGCCTTTAATCCTAGCACTGGGTTGGCAGAACAAACTCTGTAAGCTCAAGACCAGCCAGGTTTACACAGTGATTTCCAGGACTCCCACAAAGTAAAAAAAAAAAAAAAAAAAACAGGAAGAAACAAAAAACCAAGGCCGAGCATGGTGACACGTCTTTATTCCCAGAAGTTAGGAGGCTGAAGCAGGGAAAATCTCTGTGAGTTGGAGGCCAGCCTGGTCTACAAAGTCAGTTCCAGTACAGCCAAAGCTATGCAGAGAAACCCTGCCTCAAAAACCAAAACCAACCCAACAAGGAAGTTGAAAGGAACAGATTTGAAGATCAGAAAAGCACCACTGTTCCCCTGAGTACAGCTGCCACTGGTACAGTATCAGGGCAAGGGTGTAATCAAGGGTTTTCTCTCAGCACCAGCTACCAAATCCTGATCCTACTAATTAAGGGAGGACCTGTGAAAAGTGCTAGGAAATAAATAAAGGGGGACCAGGTGTGGGGGTTCATGCCCTTAATCCAAACAGTCTAGAGGCAGAGCTCTTTGAATTTATGGCCAGCCTGGTCCACATAGTAAGTTCCAAGCTAGCCAGGGATACATAGTGAGGCCCTCTTTCAAAAACAAAATGAAAACCGGGCGGTGGTGGCGCATGCCTTTAACCTCAGCACTTGGGAGACAGAGGCAGGAGGATCGCTGTTGAGTTCGAGGCCAATTTTGTAGTCCTAAGCTACAAAGTGAGTCACTGACAACCAAGGCTATACAGAGAAACCCTGTCTCAAAAAACCAAGCCAAAACAAAACAAAACATCAAAATCAAAACAAAGCCAAAAAACAAAAAACGGGGAAGGGACCACTGAAATGGCTAAGTAATTACCAGCAAGCCTGACAACCAAAGCTTAATCTTTGGAACTCATGTATAGGTAGATTAAAATCAATGCCACAAAACTGTGGTCAGCCTAGTCCTGAGTGCCAGGTCAGCCAGGACTACATAAGCAAGATCCTGTCTTAAATAAATAAATAAATAAATAAATAAATAAATAAATAAATAAATATTAAGGGCTAGAGTGATGACTTATCAGTTAAGAACACTATTGCCCTTCCAAAGGACCCAGATTCAATTCCCAGCACCTTTATCAAATGGCTGAAAACCATTTCTAAGCCCAGGTCCAGGGGATCCGAAGAATCTAGCCTCTGCTGTCATCTGCACTCATGTATGCATATCCAAACACAGACATACAACTACACATAACTACAAATGTAAGAGCCCATAACATTTTTTTTTAGAAAGTAACAATAATAGGGAAGAACCTTAACATGCATACATATGGACAATGGTTCAAAGATTCAAAAGATGTTTTTTTTGACACAGGGTCATTATATACCTCATGCTGTCTTGGAATTCACTATGTAGACCAAGCTAGTCTCCAAGATCCACCCGCTTCTGTCTCCTGAGTGCTGGGATAAAGGTATATGACACTTCCAAAGTTTATATCATCTAACAATTTACACATACATATATCTTGCACACTTGTGCATGCTTGTGGAAACCAGAGCTCACTGTCTGGTGTCTTCCTCAATTACTTTTCATTGAACTTGGAGCTCACTGATTCAGCTAGAATAGCAAGCCTTAAGGGATGCTCCTATCTCTGTTCTTAATGCTGAGATTACTGGAATATACTACTGCACATTCCTTTATGTGGGAGACTGAGGACTGAACTCAAGCACTTCACCAACTAAGCTGTCTCCTCCCCTAGGCACTTTAAAAGTACAACAAATGATTCCAATATATTATCAGAAACCTTGCCAGGCTGCAACTTGGTTTGCCAATCTTCATCCTCTCTAGCAATGAGATCCTAATTGTCCTTTACCTGGATTCTCAAAACCACACATCACCTTAAGCCCGGAGGGTTAGAGCTTAACTTCCCATCTATTATTTCCCCTCAGTCTTCCTTCCTGTACCTCTTCCGCACATACCTCTAAATCCTGAGCAGGCTCCTCTTCAGCATTTTCCTCAGGTCCATCATGGGTATCACTGTCATGAGAAGAGGGTGTCTGAGAGGGGCTAGAAGGTCCACCCAATAGCTGAGGGGGGGAGGGAACGGAGGAGCTCTTCCAGCGGCAGTTCTCCCTCATGTCGAAGCAATTCAATCTCACGTCTCTGTGTCTCGGCATCATTGCCTTCTTGCTGTTCTTCAACCTCAATGGTCTCCTCATCATCCTCTTCTTCCTCTTGGGGTTGGAAGTCCCCATCTATAGCAGGAGAACAAGGTCACAAAGTCCACGGGCCCTGCAAGCCACAGGGTGGGTTTTTCAGCTCTGGAAAGGGCACATGGGGAAGAGTAACAGGACCAAAGAGCACACACACCTTCATCATCCAGCCGAGAAATGGGGGGTGGAGGACTGGATGCTGCTGAGGAAGAACCAAGACAAGGGGAGGAGCCAGCTTTGCTGGAGGCTAGCGGCTGGTTAAGGCTCTGAGACAGAAGGTCTGAGTACTTTTCAGTTTGCCCTACAATGAAGTCCAGATGCAGGTCCAAGGCTTTCTTACGTTTTTCTTCAAGCCGGGACTGTTGTTTGAATTGTACCACCTACCATAATCACAAAAGACATCAGTCACCCACACAGTCACTTGTTTATACACTGTTAGCCAAGTATTTAGGGATACTACCTTTACGCCAGGTTTTGATCTGGTCATTCAGAAAAATAAGCTAAAAATCCTAAAGGGGCTTCTGATTTACACAGCACTTCTTTAAAACAAACAAACAAACAAACTAGAAACTAAATAAAAACAAGATACATTTAGTCTCAGCAGAGGCAAGCAGACCTCTGAATTCAAGGCCAGCCTGGGCTACAGAGTCTACAGAATCCAAAATTAAATAAACAATATAAAAATAAGAGTATGTGGGGTTACCAGCGTAGGTCAGTAGGAGAAAACATGCCTAGGGTAAACAAAGTCCTAGGTTTGGGGGCGGGGTCAGTCTTCTTTACCTACTAACAAGGAAAAGGAAAACAGCAGTGATAGTATGTATGTATGTATGAATGGCCTGGAGGAGCCAGGAGCAGTGGCACATGCCTTTTATCCCAGCAGAAGATTCCCCTCAAACAAACCCCCCCCCTTTTTTTCGAGACAGGGTTTCTCTGTATAATACCTCTGGCTGTTCTGGAACTCTCTCTCTCTCTGTAGTCCAGGCTGGCCTTGAACTCATGGAGATCCACCTGCCTCTAACTCCCAAATGCTGGGATTAAAGGCACGTACGTGTGTGCATGTGGCACCACCGCCCAGCTAGGCAGATCTCTTTGAGTTGAGGTCAACCTGGCCTATGAAATGAGTTCACTTTGTATACAGAGAAACCCTTTCTTCAAAAACCAAAAACCAAAACCAAACAAATAAAAAAGCCTAGAGGTTAAAACACAGTGACCAAAGCACAAACTCAGCTACATAAGGCATTGGGTTAATAAAATTAAAACCACAGACAGGAACACTGACACACACTTTTAATCCCAGCCTTTAGAAGGCAGAGGCAAACAGGCGTGGTGGCGCACGCCTTTAATCCTAACACTTGGGAGGCAGAGGCAGTGGAATCACTGTGAGTTCGAAGCCAACCTGGTCTACAAAGCGAATCCAGGACAGCCAAGGCCACACAGAGAGACCCTGTCTCGAAAAAACGAAAACAAAACAAACAACCAAACAAAAACAAAAGGCAGAGGCAGGCAGATTTCTGTGAGTTAGAGGCATCCTGGTCTACATAGTGAATAACCAAGGCTATGGAGAGAGACCCTACCTCAAAGAAACCAAAATAACATAAATGTAATTTAAACAATCTAAATTTTTTTAAAACTAGGGCTGGAGGCTAGAGAGATGGCTCCGTGCTTAAGAGTACTTACTTCTGCAGAGGACTGGAGTTTAATTCTCTGCATCCACATCAGGCAGTTCACAACTGCCTGTAATTCCAGCTTCAGGAGATCCAACATCTCTGGCCTCCAAGGTCACCAGCACTCACATGCACATCACATACCAATATACAGACATACACAGAATTAAAAAATGAAAATAAGCTGGCGTGGTGGCACATGCCTTTAATCCCAGCACTTGGGAGGCAGAAGCAAGTAGATCACTGTGAGTT
Organism: Acomys percivali; assembly: GCA_907169655.1. Taxonomy (NCBI): domain Eukaryota; kingdom Metazoa; phylum Chordata; class Mammalia; order Rodentia; family Muridae; genus Acomys; species Acomys percivali. The sequence goes on along the minus strand of OU015757.1, from coordinate 7,968,558 downwards.
TGAGGCCAGCGTGGTCTACAAAGTGAGTCCAGGACAGCCAAGGCTACACAGAGAGACCCTGTCTCAAAAAAAGAAAAAAAAAAGTCTTTTTTAAAAACTTGGGACTAGGCTGGAGAGATCATTCAGCAGTTAAGAGCACTGACTGCTCTTCCAGAGGTCTTGAGTTCAATTCTCAGCAACTACATTGTGGCTCACAACCATCTATAATGAGATCTGATGCCCTCTTCTGGCCTGCAAGTGTTGTGTGCAGCCAGAGCACTGTATACATAATAATAAATAAATAAATCTTAATAAGTAAAAATAAAAACTTGGGATTAAAGAGATGACTCAGAGGTTAAGAGCAGTACTGCTCTTCCTGAGGATGTTTGGTTCCCAACACTTACATCAGGTGATTCACAATAACCTAGAATTCCATTTCCCAGAGATCCAACTTGCACAGAAAACTCATACAGGTACATACATACTTAAGTAAAACCAATAAATACATCTTTTAAAAAAGTTTTTAATCTCTCAGCATATCAAACGCTTTTCTTCAACAGTCTAGAGGTAGAGGTAGGTAGATCTCAAGGACAGCCTGACTCCACAGGGATTCTAGGATAGCCAGTTATTGAGACTGTCTCAAAAATCAAACAAGCCAGGCAGTGGTGGCGCACACCTTTAATCCCAGCACTTGGGAGGCAGAGGCAAGTGGATCTCTCTGAGTTCAAGGCCAGCCTGGTCTACAGAGTAAGTTCCAGGGCAGCCAAGGGTACACAAAAATGCCATGTTCTGAAAAAACAAAAACAAAAACAAAAAGCCTAGACATGGTGGCTAAACCAGGATTTCTCTTTTGAACTACATAATTTCCAGGCCAGTCTAGGCCATAGAAAGACCTATTCTCAAACACACACACACAAAAATAGGGAAGGTAAGATGGCTCAATACCAAACCTAACAGCCTGAGTTAAATCCTCAGCACTGAGAAACAGAAACAAACACCCACAAATTGACCTTTGACCTCTACTATGTGTGACATGGTTTGTGTATGCCCAAACCCAAACACACACACAACAAACAAATGTTAGCCACCTCCACCGCTGCAAACAATTCTAAGCCCAGGTCTTGCTAGATGGACACACTCTCAGAACTCAAGAGACTGATGATGGTTTCGGACCAGCAGAGGCTACATAGAAAGATCCTGTGTGAAAAACCACAAAACAGGCTGGGAGTCGTGGTGCTCGGCTTTAATTCCAGCACTCAGGAGGCAGAGGCACGTGGATCTCTGAGTTCGAGGCCAGCCTGCTCTACAAATAGAGTTTCAGGACAGCCAGGAATACACACAAAAAACCACTATCTCAAAAAGATTCACGACCAACCACCATGCTGGTATACTCCTATATTCCAGCACTTGAAAGGAAAAAGAGACAAAAGATCAGCCGCTGCTGATCTCAAATTCAAACAGTGAATTTAAAGCTAACTTGGTAGACAAGAGATCCTTGTTTCAAAAATGAACAATAAAATGGCCCTTAGAAGGTGGGAGGATCTGGAGTTCAAGGTTATCCTTAGCTACATAGCAGATCTGCAGACATGACACCCTCTCAAACCTGGAATAGTAAGAAAACCTGTGAAATACAGAAATACCCTTATCTCAAACAATACAGTATGACAACTTTTTATACCACAATATGTATCATAAACAATCTAAAAATATTTAAAATTCTTCAATTGGATGCCCATTTGTTATATGTATTTTATACACTGGACTTGAACATCTCCAGATTAGATGTCCACAGGGTGTCATAGATCCAACCACACAAGCACAATCATGGGAGATGAGTGCTTCAGAGATAATTACAACTTAACATGTGAGCAGGAGGGACTTTAATGGCGTAAGCAAGTAAATAGCAGACGTGTTTTAGAAAAAAACATAGTACACACCCTACAAAGAGAGATGGTCTAGAAGAGTCAAGGAGTCCTATTCACCTCAAGTATACAACAAGTGTGAAACAGGTTGCTGGGCACTGCTCCCAGTGTTCAACTAAGTAGGTAGGAACAGAAGGCCAAGTCCTCCTTCCTTGTGACACTCAGCAGTAGAAAGGTCCAACACATGAGGAAATGTCATAAAGAGCTGGAATTGCAGCGTTTGGCTCCTCAGTAAGTTTTGGTCAGCCCTATTAACATGCCTCTCTCTAACCTAGTCCAAGGCCACCCCCTTACTTCCAGCCACATGCTCACCTTCTCCACATTGCTCCAGAACTGCCTAACATCCTTGGCCATGGCAGAAGCAATTCGGCGTAGCTTGGCCTGTTCCTCTCTCCGGGCTCGTTCCTCTTTTTGGCGCTGTTCTTCGTGGTGACGGATCACCATCCGTACCACCTATAGAAATTAATGACCCAATATGAAAATGTTCAAACCTAAATCTCCCTATGCACACAACCAAAGAAAAACACAAAGAAAGGCAAGAAAAGCGGGACTTTAAGGCTTACCTATAAATGAAGAAAGCACCAAAAAGGGAGGTGGGGGGTTAACGAGACAGGGTTTCTCTGTGTAGCCCTCCCTGGTTGTTCTGGAACTCACTCTGTAGACCAGGCTGGCCTCAAACTCAGATTCACCCCTCTGCCTCCCTGGTGCTGGGATTAAAGGTGCGTGCCACCTCCTCCCAGCTAATCATTAAAGTTTCAAAAGCACACCTGAAAAAAATATATGAACAGTACAGCAAATGAGACATACCTTCCGGGCCACACCTCGTTTCCATCTGCGCTCTTGAGCAAAGTCAGCAGAGAGCCACTGCATCTCTTCACATAGATAGTCCCAGTGGCCTTTAGGGCGGGGAGGCTCTGGCACTTTAGGCAGCCTTTTCAATGACCAGAATCCCTCCTTTCGTAGTTCAGCAATCCGAGTTTCAATTTCAGCTTCCTAATGTGGGGTAACAACATTAATCAAGAGTTCCTGGACACATAAGCCATCTCACTTCCATGGCTGAATTTCTGACCATTGACTGGGCTTAGTGTTTAATACTCATGCCAATCCTACAAGGTACTAGATTCTGTTGGGAGTGGTAAGGAGGCATATGTAGGATATCAAATTACTTTCCTGAGACCATACACCTAAAGAAGAACTGGGAATCAAAAATAGGTCTAGAAAGCTGAGCATGGTAGCACACGTCTTTAATCCCAAGACCTTGGAAGGCAGAGGCAGGCAGATCTCTTTGAATCCAGGCCAATCTATTCCACAGAGGAACTTCCAAACCAATCAAGACGACATAATGAGACCCTATCTCATAAAACAAAACAAAACCACCCAAAGCAGCAATTAAATGTTGATATGTGGCTGGGCGTGATGGCACATGCCTTAATCCCAGCACTCCAGAGGCAACAGAGGCAGGTGGATCCCTATGAGTTTGAGGCCAGCCTGGTCTACAAAGTAAGTCCAGCATAGCCAGGGATACACAGAGAAACCCTGTCTCAAAAAAACAAAAAAAAACAAAAAAAAAGGGGGGGGGGGGAATGGTGACACCTGCCTTCCACACTCAAGCACCTAAATACATAATACAAATGTAATAGGTATAAAAGACAAGCCATGATTTCACGCTCTCTCTTCACACACTCTCTGAAAACCCTGAACAAAGGTAAGATCTAGGAAAACATTCCTAAGGAAGCTTTAAGGGGATTGCCTATTTCATTTTTAACTCTAAAGGTTCTTTGTCATTGTAGAAGCCTATTTCTTAGAAATATGATTTCATTCAAATTTATACACTGGGTTGGTTTGTAAAAACACTATTTTGGAGAACAAGGGATATAGCTTATACTCAGCAAGTATAAGGTTTTGTAATTAATTCCCAGGTATTGGGGAGAGGGGAGGAAAAGAGGGTGGAAGCTGACAACAATGACAAACAGCAGATAGGGAACATGTCATACAGAAACAGCCAATAACTGTAGAAAAAGTTATTTTTGGGGGCTGGAGAGATGGCTCAGCGGTTAAGGGCACTATCTGTTCTTCCTGAGTTCAATTCCCAGCAACCACATGGTGGCTCACGACTATCTATAATGAGATCTGGCACCCTCTTCTGGTGTGCAGGTATATATGGAGGCAGAACACTGTGTATGTAATAAATAAATAAATAAATAAATAAATAAATAAATAAATAAATAAATATATTTTTTAAAAAAGTTATTTTTTACTAAAAGCTTCTATAATTCATTAAATTTCTGATTAAGAATACTAAGTCAGAAGGAAAAAACAAAATTTGGGGGGGGGGGGTTTCTCTGTGGAGCCTGGCTGTCCTAGACTCACTTTGTAGACCAGGCTGGCCTCAAACTCAGTGATTCATCTGCCTCTGCCTCCCAAGTGCTGGGATTAAAGGTGCGCACTACCACGTCTGGCAGTAATAAAATTTTTAGCAATTGGCTTTTATAAATTCAGAGAAGGCTGTTACACAGAGAAACCCTGTCTCAAAAAACAAAAAGATTCAAGGAAGGCTGGAGCAATGACTCAGAGATTAAGAGCACTGATTATTCTTCTAAAGGTCCTAAGTTCAATTCCCAATAAGTACATGGTGGCTCACAGCCATCTATAATGAGATTTTGTCCTATTCAGGTGTGCAGGCACAACACTGTATACATAATAAATAAAACTAAATTTTCAGGGAGATGGAGAAATGGCTCAGTGGTTAAGAGCATTGGTTGCTCTCCTAGAGGATCCAAGTTCAATTCCCAGCACCCACATGGCTGTCTGTACTCCAGTTCCAAAGGATCTGACACCCTTACTTAAGACATATCTGCAACCAAAACAGCAATGAATATTAAAGAATATAATTTTTTTTATTTTCAGAAAAAGCCAGGTGTATGTTAACTAATCTCGGCACTTTGGGATGCTGAGGTAGGCCACATGAGTTACACAGAGTTCTAGAGTTCCAGGGCAGTCTGAAGTAGAGTTTAAGATCTTGTATCAAAAACAAACAATACAGAAAAGGAAGAGGCAGGCAGAAGAGGATCAGGAGTCCAAGCTTAAAATGGAAAGCAATCCTGGGGGAAATTTTGTATGGGCGGATGGAGGGGGAGCACAGACACATTGAGATAGGTCATCAGTGCTTGTTGTCCAGACCTGGTGACCTTGACCTTAGTTCTATCTCCAGATCCCATGTAAAGACAGAAAGAGAGAACTAATTCTACAAAGTGATCCTCATACAAGCTCACACACACATCATGCACTTGCGTCAACATAGTTAATAATAACTGAAAGAATTAGACGAGGTGGCAGCACACACCTTTAGGCAGGCCTATCTTTTGAGATGAATCAAAGTTAGCCTGGTCTACAGAGTGAGTCCCAGGACACAGGCAAGGCAATACAAAAGCCACACACACACACACACACACACACACACACACACACACACACACAC
>OU015757.1:7943009-7963169 GCA_907169655.1 Acomys percivali | reverse complement strand
CACACACACACACACACACACACACACACACACACACACACACACACCCCTAAGGAGATGTTGCTCGCCTGTAATCTCAGCACTCAAAACCACAGAGGCAGATGGACCTCTGTGAGTTTGAAGCCAGCATGTTCTACAAAGAAAGTCTGGTAATAGTAGAGAATTTGCCATACACACACACCCTCACCCACACAAATATATACATACATATACATACACACATACATACTATCTGAAAAAAAAAAAGAAAGACAGACAAAAGAATTACAAAGGTTAATGGGCACCAACCCAAAAGTTCTAAATGGGTAGATAGAAGGGAATCTAGAAAATATATATTTCTACTGAGCTTCTATATGGAGCTTCCAGAAAGCCTAACAGCCTATAGACTGGACATAAATGTGAAAACAATAAATTTTAATACCATAACAAGTTACAAAGTACTTGAGTGTCTAACTCCTTTTTTAGATTAGTTGAAGGTTCTTGTTTTATTTTTTGGCTTTTTGCTTTCTTTGTCTATCTCATTCTGTAGCTAAAGCTGACTCAAACTCTCTAATCCTACACATCACCACCCCAGAGTGTGGGAAATAAAGGTGAAAGGTACCTTATCTCTTTTTTAAAAATGTTCTGCTCTGAGATAGGTTTTCTCTGTGTAGCCCTGGCTGTGCTCAGAAATCTACCTCCCTCTGCCTCCTGAGCGCTGTGATTCAGTGTTTATCATCACTGAGCCTAATTTTTTCAATTATTATTGTTTTTTTTTTTTTTTTTTAAAGACACTGGCCAGGCTGGAGAGATGGCTCAGAGGTTAAGAGCACTGGCTGCTCTCTCAAAGGTCCTGAGTTTAATTCCCAGTAACCATATGGTAGCTTACAACCATCTATAATGAGATCTGGTGCTCTCTTCTGGTGGGCAGGCACACATGAAGGCACAACATTGTATACACAACAAATAAATAAGTCCTTCAAAAAAATAAAATAAAGACACTGGCCATTTCATATAGTTAGGGGCCTAGTTCTTCCTTTAATTTAAATCTGGTAACAGGGCCTGACGAGATGGTGCACGCTTTAACCCCAGCACTCATGGAGGCAGAGGAGGCGGATCTCTATGAGCTTGAGGCCAGCCTGGTCTATAAATCAAGTCCAAGGCTATACAGAGAAACCCTGTCTCAAAAAACAAACAAAGAAACTAAAAACCACCCCAAAAAAGGGGAACACTTGCCTAGGACATATGAAACCTCAGTTTAGGCAAGGGAAGGTTGGCTGCTTTCTTCCTTTCTTTTGTTTTGTGTGTGGGTGCCTATGTGTGTGTCTGCACACTACTTGAATGCCTGGTGCCCATGGAAACCAGAAGAGGGAGCTGGATCCCCTGGAACTGGAGTTACAGTGATAAGCCACCCTGTGGATGCTGGGAATGGAATCAAGGTGCTCTAGAAGAGCATCCAGGACTCTTAACTGCAGGACCATCTCTCTAGCCCTCAAAGAAAGGGAAGATGGAAGAGAGGTGTTAGTTTATTTAAGCAATATGCACAAGGCAAAAAGAAATCTACACCCTAAACCAATGCAAAAAACAAAGACACATAAAATACCCATGAGACAAGATAGTTAAGACAGTCAACTCCCACGAATTTTCATGGGCCTTCCCAATACATACATGTTTGGCTTGCTCTGCAATTTCTGCATGGCTCTTTTCCCACTTTGGGCCCCTGTTGAGCAGGTCAGCAGCCTGGGATAAGCTGAAACCCTCCAGTGGAATTGTAGTACCATCTGGTGGGCCTGGAGGTCCATCCAGAGAGGAATCTTGAGCTGTATGTTGCGGGGAGATGCCACCCGCCCCACTAGAAGCTGGAGAACTAGATGAAGCAGGGGACACAGGATTGCTGCCTGTCATGCCGTCCGACACCATCTGAAAAGGGGAAAATGGAGAAAAAGGATGCTAAGCATTGCACTACTGTTTTGTTTGGCTTGTTTTTTTTTTTCTTCCTGAAACAGGGTTTCTCTGTGTAGTCTTAGCTGTCCTGGACTCACTTTGTAGACCAGGCTGGCCTTGAACTCAAGACATCCAACTGCCCCTGCCTCCCTGAGTGCTGGGATGACAGGTGTGCACCACTGCACACAGCTAAAACTTTTTTTGCTTTTTCGAGACGGGTTTTCTCTGTGTAATAGCTCTGACTGTCCTGGCCTCACTCTGTATACTAGACTGGCCTTAAACTCAGAGATGCACCTGTCTCTGCCTCCTGAGTGCTAGGATTAAAGGCATGCACCACCATGCCCGGCTTGCACTAAATGCTTTAAGTACATTTTTCTATTCTATTTTACAACAACAAATCTTCAGAGTAAGGTATCACTCTCATTTTTATCAACACAAACACTTTTATTGGTTTGTTTGGTTTTTTGGTATGGGGAGGGCAGGTCTGCTACAGCTGAAGACAAGGTCTCACTATGTAGGCCAATATCACCTGGGATTTGCAATCCATTTTCCAAGTGCTGGATGAACAAGATAGAGCTATCAGACTAGGTTTGGAAATGAAGTGTCTTAACAAAGTGGTTAAAATGGTAAGAATCAAATATCTGGTAGATTTTGACATGCAAGACTAACATGCTGATACACACAACTACTAAATTCAAGGCTTCTACTACAGAGTTAGAATATAGCTCTCAAAAACAAAACTTATTTATTAGATGACTACAATGCATGATTTCTTTTGTTCTTTTAGTCCTGAACAGTCTCACTATCTAGACTCACAGAGATGTGCCTATCTCTGCACCAGGAGTGCTAGATAAAAAGCATATTATTAAAAGATTTATTTATTTATTTATTTATTTATACACTACCTTGCCTGCATATACACCTGCAGACCAGAAGCGGGCACCAGCTCTCATTATAGATGGTTGTGAGCCACCACGTGGTTGCTGGGAATTGAACTCGGGACTTTTGGAAGAACAGCCAGTGCTCTTAACCTCTGAGCCATCTCTTTAGCCCTCCCTGAATTTTTAAAAAATCGACTTGTGATTTCAAATTTAAAAGTGCTTTTAGGAACCGGGCTGTGGTGGTGTACGCCTTTAATCCCAGCATTTGGGAGGCAGAGGCAGGTGGATCTCTGTGAGTTTGAGGCCAGCCTGGTCTACAAAGTGAGCCTAGGACAGCCAAGGCTACACAGAGAAAGCATGTCTCGAAAGACAAAACAAACAACAAACAAACAAAAAGTCCTTTTAGGACCTTGATTTTTCTTACATAAACTAAGGAATAAGTATGGCAAACTCACCTATGCAATGAATTTTAGTTATTGTTAAAAACTCTGGGGCAGGGAAAACAACTGGTGGAACTAAACACTGTTCTCAAATACCCACACCTTAGTTTACAAAGTGTTAACTATAAAAGCAATAATTGAACCGAGCATGGTGGCGTATGCCTTTAATCCCAGCTACTTGGGAAGCAGAGGCAAGTGGATCGCTGTGAGTTCAAGGCTAGCCAGGTCTATACAAAGTGAGTCCAGGACAGCCAAGGCTAAACAGTGAAACCCTGTCTTGAACAACCAAAAAAAAAAAAAAAAGGAAAATAATGTCTTACTGAAATATGGTGAATGAACTAACTCATGAAATTCAGTACAATATAGAAGTCTCAGAGTACCTCAAATTTCCTACCCCAGTTAAATGACTAAAAACTACATGTCAAAAGCCGGGCGTGATGGTGCATCCCTATAATCCCAGCATTCAGGAGGCAGAGGCAGGAAGATTGCTGTGGAGGGAAGCCTGGTCTACAAAACAGTCGAGAACAGTCAAAGTTACACAGAGAAACCCTACCTCAGGAGAAATAAAAACCGCAAACAACAAAAAAACACATGTCAAAATTTTCTAGTAGTTAAGAAACATTCACAGTACCAAATCCACTAGAGCAATGCAGAGTACTTACTTAGTGCAACCACACAAAGTCTTGCACTCAACTCTTAGCAACATATTTGAAAATCCAAAAGGACATGGCTCAATGATAAAGAGTTTCCTTTAGCATGCATAGGGACCTAAATTTAGAGGCCAGTACTGCAAACTATCAATTGAGCTACGTACCTATGGTGGTGCAGGTATACAATCCCAGCACTCAGGAGGATGGGGTACATAAAGAAACTCCCAACTCCTCACTTTTGTAACTCAGGTGAGCCTAGAACTCCTTATGTTGCTAAGAATGGCCTCCAACTTCTGATTTTGTGTTGTTTGCTTGTTTTTTTCCACACACCCCCTCCCCCGAAGACATGGTTTCTCTAAGTAGCTCTGGCTATCCTAGAACTTACTTTGTAGACTAGGCTGGCCTTGAACTCAGAGATCAGCCTTCCTCTGTCTCCTAAGTGCTGACCTCAAACTTCTGAGCTTCCTGCTCCACCATTCAAAATACTGGAATTACAGGTATGTGCCACCATACACAAATATACAGAAACTGGGAATGAGCCCAGAGCCCAACCTTGAGCCCTGTGCATGACAAGTACTATACCAACTAAGCCACACCACTGACTCACAAGAAGCCCTCTCTTATTAAAGGGGGAAAAGCCTATTAAAGGCAAACATCTAACTAACTTAAAAACACACTTTTCACTCAGGAAGCAGCAGCACACAACTGTAATCCCAGCGCTCAGTGAGGCAGAGGCAGTTCTATGAGTCCAGGACAGCCAAGGTTACACAGAGAAATTCTGTCTCGAAAAAAGAAAACAACAACAACAAAAAAGACACAGATTTTTCTTACCTTAAAGAGGTCTAGGCTAGGGGCTGAGGAGATAGTTCAGTAGTTAAGAGCATTTGCTGCTCTTCTAGAGGACCAAAGTTCAATTCCCAGCATCCACATGGCAGCTCACAACTGTCTATAACTCAAATTCCAGTGGATTTGGACATATATGTAGGCCAAACACCACATGTACATAAAAATAAAAATTTAAAAAAAAAAAAAAAAAAGAGGTCTACTCTAGACTGGAAATGGAGATTGACAAAATGTTTCTAAGACTATATGCAGGCTTTGAGAAGAGTTAACTTTGCCGGGCGTGGTGGCGCACGCCTTTAATCCCAGCACTCGGGAGGCAGAGGCAGGCAGATCGCTGTGAGTTCGAGGCCAGCCTGGTCTACAAAGTGAGCCCAGGACAGTCAAGGATACACAGAGAAACCCTGTCTCCAAAAAACCCAAAAAAAAAAAAAAAAAAAAAAAGAGAAGAGTTAACTTCATTTGAAACTGGAACAGAGTAAATCTTAACTGAGGAATTTTCTTTCCTTATACCACAGGAATATGTAGTCTCGGGGCGGTGGGGGGGTGGATGGTCTTGTCCCTTGTCCCATCCCCTGTCCTTCCCCCTCCTCCTCCCCAACCCGAGTCAGAGTTTCTCTGTGTAGCCTTCGCTGACTGGCCTAGACTTACTTTGTAGATCAGGCTAGCCTTAAACTCACAGCGATCTGCCTGCTACTGCCTCCTCAACTGTTAGAATTATAGGTGTGCCACCTCACCCTGCTTGTTTTTGTTTGTTTGTTTTAAAATAGGGTTTCGGGCTGGTGAGGTGGCTCAGAGGTTAAGAGCATTGTCTGCTCTTCCAAAGGTCCTGAGTTCAATTCCCAGCAACCACATCGTGGCTTCATGACCATCTATAATGAGACCTGGTGCCCTCTTCTGGCCTGCAGAGGTACATGTAGGGACTACACTGTATACATAAGTAAATCTTTAAAACTAAATAAATAAAATAAAAAAAGACAAGGGCTCACTATGCAGTGTTTACTGGTCTAGCACTTGCTATGGAGACCAGATTGGCCTTGTTCTCATAGAGATCTGTCTATCTGACTCTGAATGCTGTAACTAAAGGCATGTACTACCACACGACTCTTGGAAATTGACGTTATTATTATGTGAAGTAGAAAGTATGTATATAAAGCCAGGCATGACTGCATGTGCCTTTAATCATAGAACATGGACGTTAGAGAGACAAATGGATTGGAGTTCAAGGCAAGCTTGATCTACAGAGCAAGTTCCAGGACAATAAGCAGAGAAACTCTGTCTTAAAAAGCCAAATTGAAGCTGGGTATGTGGCACACACCTGCAATCACAGCTCTAAGGGAGGCAGAGGCAAGTGGATCTGAGTTCCAGGGCAGCCTGGTCTACAAAGACAGTCCAGCACAGCTAGGGCTATTACATAGAGAAACTGTCTCAAAACAACCAAACAAACAAAAATGAAAAAACAGCCAAACAAAAACAAATTGAAGAAAAAAAGTATCTAATACGCTTGACATGTTACAGTTCGTTTTCTATATGAAAACTAAATAAGAGTTCAAACTCAGCTACTTAGGTGGGTAATAGCATCTGCAATACCACTTTTGTCTCAAAGCCATTAGCCCACAGAGAATAAGCAAAGGAACCTTCCCCACTTTCAAACCTGTGTCTGCAGGACTGGAAGACGAGGATGAGCAGGGGAGGGGCTGCTCTGCATGGTCCCACTCCCAGGCTCCTTGCTGGATGCCTGAAGAATGACTGGGCTATTATCACTGTTGCTGCAGGCCGAGGGGCTGGTGTCCGGCTGCAGGGCATGCTGGGAGCTGGCCTCATTCTGGGCCACTAGCCACCGGGACCTGCCTTCCAGGGCCCGGGGCCCACCAGGGCGGCCCAGCCTCCGCTCAGGTCCACCAGCCTCTGGAGTACCTACAGTGGGATTTAAAAAAAAAAAGTAAAAATAAAATTAAAGTCTATTAAAAAGAGTTGTTTAGGTTTTATTTAGATAGATACTGTCTTATTACACCAGCCAGGTTGGCCTAGGACTTACTATCCTCCTGCGTCAGCTTCCAAGGGGCTAAGAACTATTTTAGGGATAGGAAGTTAGCTCTGCTGGTTGAGTGCTTGCCTAGCAGCCATGAAACATGGACTCAATCTCCAACAGTGCATAAAACCACCAGGGTGGCACACACCTTCAATTTCAAGGTAAAGGCAGAAAGATCAGAAATTCAAAGTCATCCTTGGCTACGCAGTGAGTATAAGACCCCATCTCAGCATGCTACTTATCCTTATGTTTCTTGAGCATAGGGTGTCAAATACTTGGAAGTACTTGCGTGGCCAGAAGAGGTAGAACATATGCCTGTACTCATAGCTATTTGAGACACTGGAGGAGGATCACTTGAATGTAGGCATTTAAGACCACCCTCAACCACATAAAGAGATCTCATTTCAAAAGAAGAAATATGTCAGGGGTGGTGATGGCACACACCTTTAATCCCAGCACTCAGGGCTAGGGCAAAAGGACTGCTATGAAATCAAAGTCAGCTTGGGCTACAGACTGAGACCCCTTCCCCTAAAAAGGAAAACAAACTTAGAGAGGGAGTAAGGAGAAACACAGAGCTGGACATAGCTTACTCAGTAGAATACTTGACTAGTAACCGCAGAGCCCAAGATTTGATGCCCAGAACCACATAAAGTTGAATGTCATAGTGGTACACATTGAGGCAAGAGGGTTAGAACTACTTAAGGTTATTCTCAGCTAACAACAACAACAGCCGGGCGTGGTGGTGCACGCCATTAAACCCAGCACTCCGGAGGCGGAGGCAGAGGCAGGTGGATTGCTGTGAGTTCGAGGCCAGCCTGGTCTACAAAGTGAGTCTAGGACAGCCAAGGCTACACAGAGAGACTCTGTCTCAAAAAACCAAAAAAAACCAACAACAACAAAGCCAGGAGGTGGTGGTATATGCCTTTAATCCCAGGATTGGGGAGAGAGGGGTCAGAAGCAGGCTGATCTCTGTGAGTTTGAGGCCAGGCTGATCTACAGGAATGAGTTAAAGGAACGCCAGGGCTACAGAGAAACCCTGTCTTAAAACAACAAAACCAAAACCAAATAATTAATTCACTGAGAATGGATAGAAAAGAAAAATAATAGCGGGAGAACTTAAATCCAGATAGCCTGATTCCAAAACAATGAAGAAGCCTGGTTAGTGGCACAGGCCTTTAATCCCAGCACTGGGAGGCAGAGGCAAGTGGATTTCTGCGAATTTGAGGACAGCCTTGTCTCAGTCATACTGAGTTCCAGAACAGCCAGGGCTCTGTAGAGAGACATGTCACAAAAAAAGAAAAAAACAGCCAGGCTGAGGAGGCTCATGCCTTTAATCCCAGTACTCCAGGCAGGGGCAGGAAAGTATCTGTGAGTTCAAGGTCAGCCTGCTCTAAAGAGATCACCCAGGGTCACACAGAAAAACCCTATCTCAGGAAACAATAGCAAATTAACAAAACACAGACACGGAAGGAAGGAAGGAAGGAAGGAAGGAAGGAAGGAAAGAAAGAAAAGAAAAAAATGCAAAAGACTGAAAAATACAGAGTGCCATGGTAACATCTTCCCTTATCCAGCCCAGGTTCCATTGTTGTACCACTATCACAAAACCCTCTACAGAAAACAACCGTAAACAGTTGAAGTTTTTCAGGGCAAACCCCCCCCCCACACACACACACACAATTAACTAGCTCATACTGTTTCTCCTGTTAACATCAGCACACAATATTGTATCTGAAAATGAACTCACCTGTGTGAGCAGAGACCACACCCCCTGTGAGAGTCTGTACTTCCACGGTGCCGTGCTGTAAAGAAGGGAGTCACACCTGGAGCAGGAGAGGAAAACACCACTAAGGAACCAATCCACATTTGTCAACCCATCTAAAGTTACTTACACCAGCTCTCAGAGATGTTAAAATACACCCAAAGTCGTTTCACATAATAGTAGCAGGAAAAGCTTATGCTTCAGAAAAATAAAAGACAATAAATTGAAAAAAAAATGACAATAAATTGGGCGAGGGTGTGGCTCAGTGAAGAAATGCTGCAGGGATTAGAGTATTTATTGTGCACACCTTTAATCCCAGCACAGGGAGGTGGACCGATGTTGAGTTCAGGGCCAGCCTATCTACAGAGTCCAGGACAGCCAAGGCTACACAGAGAAACCCTGTCTTGAACAAACAAAAAATAAAAACAGAATAATAAATAAATCTTGAAAAGAAAAAAAAAAGAACACGTGTTTATTGCTCTTGCCGAGGCTCTGGGTTTGGTTCCAAGCACCTACATGGCAGCTCACAACAGCTATGACTCCAGTTCCAGCAGGACGAACCCCCTCTTCTGGCCTCTCTGGACAGAAAGCATGCATGTGGTGTATTCCACATGTATGCAGGAATTCACACATATATTCAAAATAAATATATATACATATTAAGATTTATTTATTATGTATGCAGTGCTCTGTCTGCATGTACACCTGCACTCCAGGAGAGGGCATCAAATTACATTATAGACGGTTGTGAGCCACCATGTGGTTGCTGGGAATTGAACTCAGGACCTTTGGAAGAGCAGGCAGTGCTCTTAACCTCTGAGCCATCTCTCCAGCCCATAAATATATTTTTTAAAAGTAGTGGCAACAAAAGCAAATTTTGTTTTGTAAAGAGAACTTCAGAGTTGTACATTCTGGTGGGATCAGAACAGAGGAGAAATAAGAAAAAAAGTTTTAAAAGCTAAAGTACTTTAATCTCCAACCACCAAATGAAGGACAGAAACATCACATCCAGAAGTTCACAAAGCCTGCTTGATGCCTCACAGCCTGATTGCCTTTTCAGTGAGAATGTTCAGTGAGGAATGAAGGTGAAGCTCCCCCCCAAAAGAGCAAATAGTTGGTCATAAGGACGCTTTAAATCCTGTATAGAAAAGAGGAAACATCCAAAGAAGTTTATATAGAAAGAGCTTTTTAAGCAGGTATAAGCCAGGAAGGCAAGACAGGTGGATCTCTGTGAGTTCGAGGTCAGCCTGATCTACAAAGCGAATCCAAATAGCCAACACTAGCCAGAGAAACCCTGTCTCGAAAAGCAACAACAAGTCAGAAAAGGCTCCAATAAGACTCACGCTCCGGAAATATGCAGGGTTAACTCCTACTCTAGGTGCAGTGCTGCCTGATTCACCATCCACAACTCTTCAAAAACCAGAGGAAACCCAAAGCCAAGAGGCTTGAACTATTGACCCCAGCCTTCACTGGGGCACTCAGTAAGTAGACTGACCCAGCATGACCCCTGACCCCTGCCAGGTTTTCACCACCCAGACCGTAGCACCGCCTCCTCCGGGTCGCTCACCCCACCCAACGTGCGCGACGGCCTGGGGGGAGGGGCCCGCGCGTGCGCGGCTGGAGGCGGAGTGAGCCGGCAGCGCGCACGGCCTGGGGGGGAGGGGGGCAGATTCCCGCCAGAACCGAAACGCATAGGCTGGGTCACAGGACTCAGAAGTCCGCGCCCGTCAGGGCCCCCACATCAACAGACCGCAAAAGGCTGAGGAAGGAAGGGTTCGTGCCTTGGCCCCCTAAATGGACTACGGTGGGCACGCGCCCTGATTATTCATGCACCCTTTCCTCTTCCTCTTCCCCCGGGGGGGGGGGGAGGGAGGCAGGTTGGTGGGCGGGCAGAAGCGCACCTGGGTCCGTCCTCTTGGGGTTTGCTCGCTCACGCACGCGTGCGCAGAAGGGCAGGAGGGCAAGGCGACGCTCCGAGACCAGGTTGTCACCCGGCCTGACAACCCCCCCCAACCCTCGGTCTCTATGGGCGCGCGCAGGCAGCCTCGCACACCAGCCCTAGGGCCCCGACTGGAGGTGCGCGCGCAGCACCCCAGGAAGGTGGGAAAAGAGGCGCTAGTAGATGCGCGCGCAGTCACCAGCCAGGGGAGGGGGAACTATGGAGCCTCCGCCATCTTGTCTCCCTCTCCTTACCTGCGTCCTCGGGGGCGTGCTCACCACCCCCCTCCCACCGAGGAGGGGGGAGGGCCCCCTCTTGGTCGCCGCCTTCACCGCCTTCAATTCCCCTAAGGGCCGCAGCTAGAGCCACCCCTGTGCTCCCACCGCGTCTAGTCACGCCACGGAGGTGTAATCAGTGAGTTGAAGGAAAAGAAGACGCTACTCCCAGCGACCTCGCCGCCGCCGCCGCTGCTCCCGAGGCCTCACCAAAATGGCCGCCGCCGTCTCGGCCGCCACCGCCACTACCACCAACACTACCACCACCACCACACCACCACCAAGGCTCGTTATCGCTACCGCCGAAGCGGCCCGTCTTCTCGCGATACACAGTAACTGGAGGCTGGAGGGGCGGGTAGGCTCGCGTGCTAGCGTAGGACTCTGGAACGCAAAGCACGGTGGGTGTTGTAGTCCGTTCCGATGCTCCATTCTGGCTGCCATGGGTCTGAAGCCACTGAAACTCGTTCTGCATTGCTGCTGGCCACTGGGACCACCCTTTGAATTTCGGAGTCTTTATTTTTGCAAATCATCCAGTGAAATGAAACAAATTAGTAGTGGAGCCTGGGCCTCCTGATTCCCATAGCAGGTATTTTGTTTGTTTGTCTTTAAGGCAAGGTCTCACAACATAGCTGTGGCTGACCTGAACTCGGTATATAGATCCAGCTAACCTTAAACTCACAAAGATGCTCCTGCCTCTGCCTGGGATTAATGGTGTGCGCCACCACAACCAACTGCAGTCGACTTTGTAGCACTGGTTTCCCTGGAACGCCTAAACATCTGGACCATTGGTTTGCAGTCTTTCTACATTAAGAACCCTTTTGAGAGGCTGGGAACATAGCACAGTGACGAAGAATACTGTCTGCTTCTGCTTTCTGAGGACCCAGGTTCTATTTCCAGACTAAAAGAAGTTCTTAACCATCTGTAACTCCAGTTCCAGGGAATCTGACACCCTCTTCTGGCCTCAAAGGGCAATGTACACATGGTGCTCAGACATACATGTAGGTAAAACACCCATACACATCAAAGAAAAATCCTAAAACAAAACAAAACAAAACAGGCAGTGGTGGCACACACCTTTAATCCCAACAGAGGCAGAGATAGGCAGATCTCTAAATTCAAGACCATCCTGATTTATAGAACTAGTTCCAAGACAGCCAGTGCTATAGAGAGAAGCTTTGTCTTGAATCCCTCCTCCCAAAAAATATCCCTTCGAGAATCTGATACTCTGTCCCCCATTTTAAGAACACATTTATCTTGGGGCTGGAGAGATGGCTCAGCAGTTAAGAGTTCAGCCTGCTCTTCCAGAGGTTCTGAGTTCAATTCCCAGAAACCACGTGGTAGCTCACAACTGTCTATAATGTGATCTGATGCCCTCATCTGGCACACAGGTAAAGCACTCACATATTAATCCCAGCACTCTGAATGCAGAAGCAGGTGCATTTCTGTAAGTTCAATGCCAACATGGTTTTCAGAGCAAGTTCCAGTGCAGTAATGACTACACAGAGAAACTCTGTCTTGATACCCCCCCCCAATAAATAAGTAACAGATCTGCAGCAGTTCTAAGGAAGATCTTGAACCTTGGTTATATACCAAGTCCCTGCCCCAGAATATAGCTAATAATGAAGAAAGCAGGGGAGCATAGGAGCTGTGGTGGGGAAATGGCAGTTGGATAGAGTCTAGAAGAAAGATTCTTCACAGCTGCTTATGGCGGCATATACCTGTAATCTCAGGACTTATGGGAGAGGCCAGCCTAGGCCGTTGCATACTCAGTACACAAACACACACACACCACTAGTTAATATTCTAAAGTTCAAGATTATCCTGTCTAAAAAATAACAACAAAAAGACATGCATGTAGTCTTTTTTTTTTTTGAGACAGGGTTTCTCTGTGTAGCCTTGGCTGTCCTGGACTCCCTTTGTAGACCAGGCTGGCTTCGAACTCACAGCGATCCGCCTGCCTCTGCCTCCCGAGTGCTGGGATTAAAGGCGTGCGCCACCACACCCGGCTCCCACATGGAAGCTCTTAACAGTTTCTAACTTTAGTCTTAATGGATCTGACAACCTTTTCTAGTACACAGACATACATTCAGGCAAACATTCATAAAATAAAAATAAAATCTCAAAATGAACCTGGTTTGATGGCACACACCTGTGTTGTCCAGGACAGTCAAGGCCAAGCAGAAAAACCCTGTCTCAAATAAATAAATAAAAGAAAAAATGATAGAGGTAAAGACTAGTATGATCTGCGCATGGTGGCGCACGCCTTTAATCCCAGCACTCTGGGAGACAGAGGCAGGCAGATTGCTGTGAGTTCCAGGCCAGCCTGGTCTACAAAGTGAGCCCAGGACAGCCAGGGATACACAGAGAAACCCTGTCTCAAAAAACAAAACAACAGGCCGCTCGTGGTGGCGCACGCCTTTAATCCCAGCACTCAGGAGGCAGAGGCAGGCGGATCTCTATGAGTTCGAGGCCAGCCTGGTCTACAAAGGGAGTCCAGGACAGGCAAGGGTACACAGAGAAACCCTGTCTCCAAAAACCAAAAAAAAAAAAAAAACCAACAACAACAACAACAAAGTCTAGTATGAATAACCAGCAAAAGGATTATCTGCAGAAAACCTTCCGTACATGTTCCCAGTGCCCTGTCTAGAAGTAATGAGTTCCTTATATCTAAATGATACCATACTATATGTTGTTTTATACTTTGCCTCCTCAGACTTAATATACATATAATATCTGGAAGGATACTAATAAAGAATTTTAATGGGCATTCACCTTTTATTCTAGCATTAAGAAAGCATTAGCAGGACAAGTTTCTGTGACGACAAAGCAGCCTGGTTTACATAGTGAGACCCAGTCCATCCATGTGATGTTGTGTCCTGTGTCTCTCACCCCCACCCCTCCCTCCTTTCCACCTAAAAAAAAAAAAAAAAAAAAAAGTATAACTGTAGGTAGTAGAAGAGAGATGGCTCAGTGGTTAAGAGTACTGGGTCAGGCCAAGTGCTAGGATTCTGCTTCAGTCTGCCCACCTGTGATGTCTCTTACCTAATTCTCTCTTCCTCTGTCTCTGCCTCTTTCTCTTTCTGGGGTACCCCTCCCCTTTTCCTTCTCAGCCCCATGCTCACTTAATAAACCTCATATAATATATCTGTTGCCTGGTGTCTTATTCTCATTTTTAATCATTAGATTTTTGCACCAATTTTTTGTAATTTTTTTTGGTTTTTCAAGACGGTTTTCTCTGTGTAGCCTTGGCTGTCCTGGACTCACTTTTTTTTTTCTTTTTATTTTTTTTAATTAATTTATTCTTGTTACATCTCTATGGTTATCCCATCCCTTGTATCCTCCCATTCTCCCCTCCCTCCCATTTTCCCCTTATTCCCCTCCCCTATGACTGTTCCTCAGAGGGATTACCTCCCTCTGTATATGCTCATAGGGCCTGGACTCACTTTTATACACAAGGGTAGCCTAGAACTCACAGTGATCCTCCTGCCTCTGCTTCCCAAGTGCTGGTTGGGATTAAAGGTGAGAGCCACCACATCTGGCACTGCACCAATTTAATGATTAAAAAATAAGATAATAAGATGCCAGGGAACAGACATTAGATGGAGAAGTTTTATTATAGGAGCATGGGGAGAGAAGGAAAAGGGAGGGGGGCGTGGTAACCCAGAGACAGAGAGATGGGGAGAGAGAGGAAGAAAGAGAAGAGCCATGTGGAGGATTTGGTCTTTTACAATCTTGGGCAGGGCCACGCCCCCTGGGCAGCTAGGCAGTGACATCACAGGTAGGCAGACTGAAGCAGAATGCTAACACTGAGGACCTGAATTCAGTTCCCGGGACCAAGACAGCTCACAAACATCTTTAGCTTCTTCCTGCCTCTGTCCCACTGCACATTGTGCACACATGTACACAGGCAAAAACATACCCATGCATAGTTTTAAAATATTTTAATAAAATTTAGTGCTTGGTATGGTGATGAACAACTTTAATTTCAAAAGTTCAGAAGGGGGTGTGGTGGCACACACCTTTAATCAAAAGTTCAGAAGCAGGAAAATATCTGTGAATCAAGGTCCACATAGTTCTGTCTTTAAAAAAGACAAGTAATAATAATAAATAATAAATGTATACTAAGCTTTCTTTCACTTTTGAATAGCTGAAATCTGAATGTGGTGCTGCACGCCTTTTGAGATAATCTGTACACTGTGAGGATGTATCTCTGTCCTTCCTCACCTGCCTAAGGTACCTTCTGATTGGCTTAATAAAAACCTGAACGACCAATAGCTAGGCAGGAGAAGATAGGCGGGACTTCCAAACAGAGGTTGGAACTCGGTGCTGGAGATTTGTCAGCCAGACACTGAGGAAGAAACAGGTGCTGGGACTGAGAGAGTGAGGAGAGATAACCAGCCAGGTGGCAGAACATAGATCAGTATAAACGGGATAATTTAAGAGCTAGTTGGGGTGCAAGCTGCAGCTAACGCTAATTAGTAAAAGTCTCCGGGTCATTATTCGGGAGCTGGCGCTCCAAAGAAAGTCTCATTATATATGTCTGTAATCCCGGAACTCAGTAATCTAAGACAAGAAAACGGTGAGGTTAAAACAAAACAAAACAAAAAAACAACTGTGAGCCTGGGGAATGGTTTAGGGGGTAAAATGATAGCCACCTGAGCTTGGTCCGAAGAACTCTTTGCAGTGTTACAAATCTGTCATCTCAGCATTCCTACAAGCAATATGGGGAAACTGCTCTCTGACCAACTAGCATGGCGCCCAGAAAAACAAACAAACAATGAGCCCATCTCAAAATAATGTTGAAAGAAAATTGGCTCCCAAGACATTGTCCTCTGACCTCCACATTTGTGCCATGAGGCAAATGCACCCCCCACCCCTTTCTTAACACACAGAGACCAGACTGGCTTGGGTTTCATAGCCAGACCTTGTCTCAAATAAATAATAGTGTGATAAATAATAAATAATAGTGTAATAGTGAATTCTAGGTCAGCCAGAGCCAGAGCCAGAGAGACCTATGTTCAAAAACAACAAAAACTCCTTTCTGGGTCTTGTTATGTAGCCCAAACAAGCCTTCCTAAAGGCTGGTGGTAAGGTCAGCAAGGGTGTAGTTTGAATTCACAGTACTAAGGGGGAGGGGAAAAAAAAGGGCCGGTGCTGAGTAAACCTGACACCCATGTACATATACAAAGAGAAACCAGGCTGGAGAGATGGCTCAGTGGTTAAGAGCACTGACTGCTCTTCCAGAGGTCCTGAGTTCAAGTCCCAGCAACCACATGATGGCTCACAACCATCTACAATGTGATCTGGTGCCCTCTTCTGGCCTGCAGGTGCATATGCAGGCAAGCACTGTGTGCATCATAATAAATAAATAAATTTTAAAAAAAACAAAAAAAAAAAAACAAAGAGAAACCAACTCCCAAAAGACCATGTATACACCTTGGTATGCATACATGTGCCTTCAAACACAATAAATGACCTCAAGTCCTCCTCAAGTAGGAAGGGGGCTAGAGAGATTGCTCAGGACCTGGTTTTGGTTTCAAGCATCCACATGATGACTGACGCCTTTTATAATTCCAGTTCTTGGGGATCCAAAGCCTTTTTCTGACTTCCTTTGGCACTGGTATGCACATGGTATTCATACACACATGCAGGCAAAACATTACTATTAATGTGAAAATAAAAAATTTTAAATTATGGGTTCAGTGGGTAAAGAGATTTGCTACCAAGGCTGACAACCTGAATTTGATGCCCGAAACCCACAAGGTAGAAAGAATTAGGATCTCTACGTCAGTTGGTAAATTGCTTGCCTGACATGTAGGAAGCCTTACATTCAATCCTTAGTCTTATTTTAAGACATGTGATGATGTACACCTATAATACGGCATATACCATCGCTCAGGAGGAGGTGGCAGGAACAGATGAATTTCAGTTACCTAGCAAGTCTTGAGACCAGTCTGGACTACATGAAATGTTGCTAAATAATAATCATAATCATAATAAAATTTAAAAACAGGCTGTGTTCATGTTTGCATGAGAGAGTGTCAGATCCTTTGGGGGTGGAGATAAGGAGGTTGTGAGCCACTAGAGGTGAGTGGCAGGAACTGAATTCTGAATTCTGGTCCTCTGCATGAGCAAGTATTCTTTTCTTTTCTTTTTGGAGGGGGTCAAGTTGGGGTTTCTCTCTGTCCTGGAACTTGCTCTGTAGACCAGGCTGGCCTCAAATTCAGAGGTCTGCCTCTGCTTCCCAAGCCCTGGGATTGAAAGTGTACACCAACACCACCAGGCAGATCCTCTTGTTTTTGTTTTTGTTCTGTTTTTTGAGACAGGGTTTCTGTGTAGCCCTGGCTGTCCTGGAACTTACTTTGTAGATCAGGCTGGCCTTGAACTCACAAAGATCCACCTGCGTCTGACTCCCTGAGTGCTGGGATTACAGGTGTGCACATTCTGTGCCTGGCTCCCCTCTGTATTTTTAAATAGTGTAAAAAATTAGTACCAGAGACAGGATAACAGTATTAAGAATTCTTCCCCTTTATGGAACATCAGTAATTCTTTCTTGTTTATTTATTTGTTTATTTTTTCAAGACAAGGTTTCTCTGTGTAGCCTTGGCTGTCCTGGACTCATTTCGTAGAAAAGGCTGGCCTCAAACTCCCAGAGGTCAGCCTGCCTTTGCCTCCTTGAGTGCAATAATTCTTAAAATAACTCCATTGAGGTAGGTTTTGTTAATATTCCCATTTTGCAGTGGGAACAAACTTTTTTTTCAGAGATAGGAAGTCACTTGTTCAGCCACTTAGCCCAAAGTTCATCAACTTCCATTAATTTGGAGCATCCTGAAGAAAGTAGCTAGGCAAAGGCAAGAAGACACCTGCTGATTCCGGTAGCAGTGGGAGGCTTGATGAAGGGATTTGTCAATCCTGCTCCACGCTGTCCACTGTGCTGGAGTTAATGACTGCTAGATCTTCAGAAATGGTCAGTGGATTGGCCACCATGGCCAGCAATGACTCGTTACTAGCATCAGTCAGGATAGCCTCCTAGAGGAGCCATCAAGCTCAGCCAGCTCATTGTTACCACAGACCCCTTTGGGAAATATCCATCCTGCTGCCCTCTTTTTGAGACAGGTTTTCTCTGTGTAGCTTTGACTGTCTTGGACTTGATTTGTAGACCAGGCTGGCCTCGAACTCACAGCGATCCTCCTGCCTCTGCTCCCAGAGTGCTGGGATTAAAGGCGTTCACCACCACGCCCAGTTCTGTCCCCTCCCCCCTTTTTTTTTTTTTTTTTTTTTTTTTTCCCCCGAGACAGGGTCTCTCTGTGTTAGCCTTAGCAGTCCTGGACTCACTTTGTAGACCAGGCTGGCCTCGAACTCACAGCGATCCACCCACCTCTGCCTCCCGAGTGTCCCCCCAATTCTTATTTCTGAGTATTTTGAGGGAGGTTAAAAAACATTGTTGGGCTGCAGAGATGGCTCAGAGGTTAAGAGCATTGGCTGCTCTTCCAAAGGTCCTGAGTTCAATTCCCAGCAACCACATGGTGGCTCACAACCATCTATAAGGAGGCCTGGTGCCCTCTTCTGGTGTGGAAGTGTACATCTAGGCAGAACACTATATATAAGTAAATAAATCTTAAAAAATAAATAAATAAAAATAAAAAAAATAAAAAAACATTGTTACAGCCAGGCAGGTGTGGTGGCGCAAACCTTTAGTCCCAGCACTCCAGAGGCAGAGGCAGGTGGATCACTGTGATTTTTTTTTTTTTTTTGGTTTTTTTTTTTGATCACTGTGATTTTTGAGGCCAGCCTGGTCTACAGAGTCCTGGACAGCCAAGGCTGCATAGAGAGACCTGTCTCAAAAAACCAAACCAAACCAAAGAAAACAACAACAAAAAATTGTTACTAGTGGGAATAGGGCTTTTGTTCAGCTGGTATAGTGAGTGCTTACCTAAAATCCACAAAGCTGGAGGTTTACTCCTCAACACTGCATTAACTGGGTGTTGTGCACACACTTGTAATCCTTAGTCATATAGTAAGAATGTTAGCCTGTAATACATGAAACCCTGTCTCAAAACCATGTCATTGTACCAGGCTTGTTCTCATGCGCCTTTACTCCCAACACTCAGGAGGCAGACGGAGCTCTGTGAGTTCAAACCTACCTGATCTAGTGAGACTATCTCAAGAAACAAATTTTGTATATGTATTTCCTTTTTATTATCATTATGTTTTGAGACATAGTTTCACTATGTAGTCCTTGGATGTCCTGGAATTCACTATGTAGACCAGGCTGGCTTTGAACTCATAGAGATCTACCTGCCTTTGCTTCCTGAGTGTTGAGATTAAAGGTGTGTGCCACCATGCTTAGATTTTTAAAATTATTTTAAATTATGTATGTGTGCGCACACACACACACACATACACACAAGCGCGCGCACACACATGTGACTATGTGCACATGACTGTTGGTACACACAGAGGTAGCATCAGGTCCTCCAGGACTTAACAGCTGTGAGCCACCTGATATTGCTGCTGGGACCAATCTTGGGTCATATAGAAGGGCAGAAAATACTTTTAATCACTGAGCTGTCTCTCCAGCCTCTATTTTTCTTTTTTTCAATTTAATTTTAAAAATTCTTTTTTTTTCCTTTTTTTTTTTTTTTTTTTTTTTTTGAGACAGGGTCTCTCTGTGTAGCCTTGGCTGTCCTGGACTCACTTTGTAGACCAGGCTGACCTCGAACTCACAGTGATCCGCCTGCCTCTGCCTCTGCCTCCCGAGTGCTGGGATTAAAGGGGTGTGCCGCCACGCCCGGTTTATGTGGAAATGTTTTACCTGTATGTATGTCTGTGTACTACCTGTGTGCAGCACTCTTAGAGGCCAGAAGAGATTGTTACTTAGATTCTTTGGAACTTGAGTTTCAGATGGTTGTTAGCTGCCAAGTGAGTGCTGGGAACTGAACTCAGGTCCTCTAACAGAGGACCCAGCATTCTTAACTGCTGAGCAATATTTCCAGCCCTCACTCTATTTTCTTTCTAGAAGTATATTGGGGGCTGGTGAGATGGCTTAGCAATTACAGGAACTTGCCCCCAAGCCTAATGACGTAAGTTTGATCTCTAGGCTCATAATGGTGGAAGAAGAAGCAGAGAACAGACTCCTCCTGCAAGCTGTCCTCTGGTGTCCCAAACACATTTAGAAAAAAAATTTAAGTAGATTGGGACTGGGTCACTCAATTAGTAAAATGCTTTCTTTGAAACACAAAGTCCTGCCAGGTGTGGGCGGGGCACTTGGGAGGCAGAGGCAGGCAGATCTCTGTGAGTTCAAGGCCAGCCTAGTCTACAAAGTGAGTCCAGGACAGCCAAGGCTACACAGAGAAACCCTGTCTGGAAAAAGAGAGAGAGAGAGAGAGAGAGAGAGAGAGAGAGAGAGAGAGAGAGAGAG
>OU015757.1:7905291-7942999 GCA_907169655.1 Acomys percivali | reverse complement strand
GAGAGAGAGAGAGAGAGAGAGAGAGAGAGAGAGAGAGAGAGAGAGAGTGAGTGAGTTCCAGGACAGCCAGAGCTATTATTACATAGAGAAACAATGCCTTGAAAAACAAAAACAACAACAACAAAAAACAAACAAAAAAAAAAAAAAAAAAAAAAAAGGAAAAGAAACACAGGGACCTGAATTCAGTCCCAGATCCCACATAAAATAGCTGGCTAGCAAGGTGGTCAGTGGGTAAAAAGTGTTTGCCACCAAAACCTGATAACTCCAGTTTATTCCTGACAATCCACATATTGCAGGGAGAGAACTGACTCCCCAAAATTCTCCTCTGACCTCCACTTGGGTACTGTGGCACACTTGAACCTCTACAGAATAAAATAAATAAATGTGATTTAAAAAAAAAAAAAGCAGCCTAGTGTGGTGCATATGCCTGTTATCTTAGCACACAGGGAGGCAGAGGCAAGATCTCCATTATTTTAATATTAACCTGGTCTACAAAGTGAGTCCAGGATAGTGACAGTTACACAGAGAAACCCTGTTTAGAAAAACAAAACAAAAAAGGAGCTGGGGCCAGGTATGCTGGTGCACTCAGGAAGTTCCAGGCCAGCCAAGGCTACATAAAGAAATCCTGTGTCAACCAATAAAAAGCAAAGGGCAATAAAAGAAGACACCTGACCTTGACACTGACCCTCCACATTGACACACACAAGAGATCCTCACTGTAGGTGGGATCTTAGAAGAAGGGACATTGTGAAAACCTAAGGAAGTGCCGGGTGTGGTGATGCACGCCTTTAATCCCAGCACTTGGGAGGCAGAGGCAGGTGATTGCTATGAGTTGAGGCCAGCCTGGTCTATAAAGCGAGTCCAGGACAGCCAAGGCTACACAGAGAGACCCTGTCTCAAAAAAACAAACAACAACAACAACAACAAAAAAGAAAACCTAAGGAAGTCTGATTAAATATGTGTGGGTGGGTTTTGGCGATTTTTTTGTTTTTTGTTTGTTTTGGTTTTTTTGAGACAGGATTTCTGTGTATCCTCGAACTCACAAAGATCCACCTGCCTCTGTCTCCCAAGTTCAATTCCCAGCAACACCTGGTGGTTCACAGCCATCTATGATGAGATCTGATGCCCTCTTCTGACCTGCAGGTGTGCATGCAGGCAGAGCACTGTATACATTTAAAAAGAAAAAATAATTACATCTCAAATCTTCATACATTGCTGATGGAAGAGAAAATGGTGGTGGTGGCTGCATTGGAAATCAGTTCAACTCCTACTGTCTGTATCAGATCTACACTCCCAGGAATATTGAAAATTCTTTCATATAAAAAAATACATACAAAGTAACATTGGTTACTCACAAGTCAAAGGGCAGAAACAATCCAAATGTCCATCCACTGAAGAACAACCATGTGATATAGCCATATTACAGTGGAACGCTATTTGGTAATAAAAAGAAGGTAGAATGTGCACAGTCTTGATACCATAATGCCAGTGAATGAAGCCAGTTACAAGACTAGATGGGTTATATAAGAATTATATCTGAAGTTGTCGTTTGATTTTTAAACAAACAAACAAAAGGTTACTTGGAGACTGGGTTTCACTAGGTAGTCTTAGCTGACCTGCAACTTGCTATGTTGACCAGGCTGGCCTTAAACTTACCTGCCTGTTCAGTACTTGAATTAAAAACACATACCACCAGGCTGGAGAGATGGCTCAGAGGTTAAGAGCACTGGCTGCTCTTCCAGAGGTCCTGAGTTCAATGCCAGCACCCACATGGTGGCTCACCACCATCTATAATGAGATCTGGTGCCCTCTTCTGGCCTGCAGGTGTATATGCAGGCAAACACTGCATAAATAATAAATAGATCTTTTAAAAAACACGTACCACCACACCCGGCTAAAACTGTATTTTCCATCGGTGTGTTCTTGAGTGTATCCATGTGCACCATATCCATGTATGAGCCTGCAGAGGTCAGAAACAGGTGCTGGATCCCATGGAACATGGTTATGAGCCACCATGTGAGTGCTGGGAGCTGAACCTGGGTCCTTTGCAAGAACAAAGGCTCTTAACTGCTGAGCCATCTCTCCAGCCCCTTAAAATGCCCCTCCTCCACATATTTTTTACTAGCCTGGAACTCACTATGTAGCTCAAGGTGACATTGAACTCCTGATATTCCTGCGTGCTGGGGTTAGAAGTATTCATCATTACATATGTTTTAATGTAAAATTTAGGAAAACATGTATTTGTGTCTGAGTGTTGCTTACATGCATGTTATGTCTATCATGTACATGCCCGGTGCTAGGAGAGAGGGCATCAGATTCCCTAGAACTGGAATAAAGACTGTTGTGAGCCTCCATGTGAGTGCTATGAACAGAACTTGGGTCCTTTTCAAGAGTATCAAGGACTCTTAACCACTACGATATGTTTCTAGCCATCAAAAATTATTTTGTGCAAGTTCAGATACCTACAGAGACTAAAGGCATCTGCTCTCCCTAGGCCCTGTAGATAGGTGGTTGGAAGCTGTCTGACACGGGTGCTAGGAACCAAAACAAATGGACTTTCTGGGAGAGCAGTATGTGCCCTTCTTCAGCTTGCTCTAATAGACCATCATTTTGTGCTCGCTTTGGCAGCACATATACCAAAATTGGAACGATACAGAGAAGATTAGCATGGCCCCTGCGCAAGGATGACACACAAATTCGTGAAGCGTTCCATATTAAAAAAAAAAAAATAGACCATCATTTTAACACTTGGTACCAGGACTGTACCAAAATGCCTGTTGTGGCATACACAGTTGCATTTTTAGTTACAAGCAAGGGGCAAAACAATCCGTGTTTGTGTTGAGCTTCAGTTTTATGTCTAGTTCTGAAGTAACCTTAATCCATTTTTTTCCCCCTGAGACACAGTTTCTGTAGCTCTGTCTGTCCTAGAACTCACTCTATAGATCAGGCTGGCCTGGAACTCAGAGAGCCTCCTGCCTCTGCCTCCCGAGTGATGGGATTAAAGGCATGCGCCACCACCACTGGTTTCACATAGTTTTGTTTTTTTTTTAAGATTTATTTCTTATTATGTATACAGTGCTCTGCCTGCATGCACACCTGCAGACCAGAAGAGGGCACCAGATCACAGTATAGATGGTTACGAGCCACCATGTGGTTGCTGGGAATTGAACTCAGGACCTCTGGAAGAGCAGTCAGTGCTCTTAACCTCTGAGCCATCTCTCCAGCCCCTTCACATAGTTTTTAACATAGGTTCTGAAAATTGGACTCATGTTCTCAAGCTTTCACAGGAAACACTTTCCTGAGCTATCTCCTTAGTCCCTTCAAGTTGTAATATATATATTACATGTATGTATATAATGAACTAATCCCAGCACTTAAAGGATAAGGCAGGAGAATTTGGAGTTTAGCATTAGCATGGGCTATACATAGACATAGCCTCTAAAAGCAAACATGGAAAGCGTGTTTAGCTCAGTTATCAAGAGTACCTGTCTATAAAGCACGAATCCCTGAGTATGATACCATAGGCCTGTAAAAGTAGGCATATTGGTGCTACAGATTCAAGGCCAGCTGGTCTACATGGAGAGTTCCAGGCCAGCAAGAGCTATCTACATAGTGGGAGACCTTGTCACCCGACAGAAAAAAAGTTGTTCAAGGCCAACCTTGGTTATATATGTGATCCTGCCTTTAAAACAACAGCCTTTGAATGGATTTGATGAGGGCGCTCGTCTTTTTTTTTTTTTTTTTTTTTTTTACTTTATTATTTCTTTTTTGTTTTCTTCCCAGACAGGGTTTCTCTGACTTGCTTTGTAGACCAGGCTGGCCTCGAACTCACAGAAATTCCCAAAGTCCACTTCCCAAGAGCAGTCTCTCTATGGGAACTAACTTTGGCCTAGTTATACTTAAGTGCTGGCAGTTTTTTCTGGAGTTGCCCTGAGCATG
This sequence comes from Acomys percivali, assembly GCA_907169655.1. Classification (NCBI taxonomy): domain Eukaryota; kingdom Metazoa; phylum Chordata; class Mammalia; order Rodentia; family Muridae; genus Acomys; species Acomys percivali. Next base: position 7,939,060 of record OU015757.1, on the reverse strand, counting down.
GTCCAAAGCTTGCAAAGAGAAATCAATGGGGATGGATGGTGGCTAGGAGGCTAGACAAAGGCAGCATCCCTGCAATTCTTTTCATTCTCAGTACCCAGATGGTAACTCACAGCTGCCCTAACTCCAGTTTCGGAGAATCTAACATCCTCTTCTGGCCTCCTGGAGCACTAGGCATACACAACAAAGAGTGCTTTTTCTTCACACAGTCTGTTTGTTACTCTTATTAATGGAGTGTCAGACGCCAGGTAGGCTGGCATTTGCTCACCCATGGCCCCTGCTGCTAGTTTAGGATTGGGCACAATGGGTGACGTCAATGGTGGTTTAAAGAAAAAGAAAAGGCAGCTCATACTCAAAATCCAGCGAGGGGAAAAGGGAGGTCCCTGAGTTGGGTGCTAGTGAGAGGTAGAAACAGAGGGGGAGGTGGAAAGCAGACAGTGGAAGGGACCCCATTTGGGAAACATAAAATCTGGAATTTTGGTTTCTTTAAAAAACTGAAATATCGTGCTGGGTTAGATATACACTGGTAGGTACTTTACTAAACCAACTATGGTGTCCAAAACCTATAATCCCAGTACTTGGAAGGTCAAGGCAGGATGACAAAGGCTAACTTGGGGTGGGGTACTTAGTGAAGCCATACTTGAAACATGGAAAAACAAGCTAAGTATAAATTGGAGGTTCAAAACCAGTCACAGGATCAATCCCATTTAAAAAAAATTTTGTTTTTTGTTAGTTTTTTGCTTTTTTAAAAATATGCCCACACGTGTGCCTGCCCACCACAAGAAGACACCAGATCTCATTACAGGTGGTTGTGAGCCACCATGTGGGTGCTGGGAATTGAACTCGGGACCTTCAGAAGAGCAGAACGGTGCTCTTAACCTCTGAGCCATTTCTCTAGCCCTAGTTTGTTTGTTTTGTTTTTGTTTTTGTTTTTTTTGTCTTGGACTCACTTTGTAGACCAGGCTGGCCTGGAATTTACAGAGATCCACCTGCCTCTGCCTCCCAAGTGCTGGGATTAAAGGCCCGGCTTTTCAAAATATTTTAAGCAGTCAGAAGAATAACTGGCGGGGTCGGGGTAGGGGAGGCCTGAGAATAGGTTTCTCTATCAGTGGGTAGTTTTATTTTTTTTTTCCTTTTACCATATGTCCTTAGGTTTCCAATTTTCTTTACCTTTGCAGTATACCTTCCCCCAACTTGTTTCATAGGTACTGAGGATCCTTCCAACCCAGGGCTTTGCATATGCTGGGCAAGCACTCTACCAATGAGCTATAGCCTCGCCGTACCAGTGTTGCTTGAGCCATGGCCTTGCTAAGTAACTGTGCAGCCAGGAGCCAGTACTCCTTGCCTTTGTCTCATTAAGTGTTGGGATCACAGGCATTGTTACCATGCCTACATCTTTTGTTTTCTTTTTAAAGTCAAGGTCTCACTAAACTCAAGAGAACTCCTGCCTCTGCCTCCCAAGTGCTGGGATTAAAAGCATGTGCCACCATGCCTGGCAGTTTCCTCAAAAATCTACATCCAGAAAAACTTCTATACAGCCAGCTAAGTCATCCAGTATCAGACTGTTCCAGCCAGTACTTCAGTAAGAGACTGGACAACAAATAAATCAGCTAGCACTTAGGAGTTGTCTATTATCCCAAATTTCTTAGGGCCCACAAAAGATGCTGTTGCCCCTAGACAGCAGGAGGCAACTGTAAAAGAATGATGCTCCATTCACCAAAGGCGGGATGGTTTTTGGTCATTTGGTGGGTGATGGATGTTTATTTATTTTTTTTTTTAGAAAGTGTTGGTTGCAAGTTGTTAATGGTCTTGGTCAGGGAGAAAACAAATTAAAGGTTTAGGTTTTTTCCTCTTCTTTTTTCACCTAATGTTAAGGGGAGGGGGAGGAGGAGAAGGGATGGAAAGTGGGAGATACAGGAATGCCAGGGTAAAGGGTAGTCATGTTAGGTACTAGATTAATCACAGAAATGAGCTTTACTTAGCCTCCTGCAGATATTTTCAAAGTTAATCAGAGAGTAAATAGCTAGAAACCAGCAATGTTTGCTTATTCAGATATACTATAGATAGATGATCTTTAAAAAAAAACCTGAGATCTAGCTAGATGTGGTGGCACACGCCTTTAACCCCAGCACTAGGGCAGCAGAGGCAGGCATATCTCTGTGAGTTCAAAGCCAGCCTGGTCTACTAATAGAGTTCCAGGACAGCCAGGGCTATTTACACAGAGAAACCCTGTCTCGAACCCCCCCCCCCAAAATCAAAAACAAACAAAAAAAAATCAAAGATCTATAGAATATGGCATTTAAAAATGTTTGATTAATAAAAGGCTTTAAAAAAAAAATAAACTGGGAGACATGCCAGGTTCTGGCAGCACCCTAATTCTACTTCAAAGATGGGCACTGGAGAACCTTCATAAGGAGTTTGCTTCAATTGTGGCAAGCTAGCTACTGGGCGGGAAATTATGTTTACCATAACTGAGACAGCACACTGTCCAAGCTGTGGACAAGTAGAACACCAAAGAAGTTGACTGCTGAACTTTACAAGGACCAGGTAGGCAAGTCCTTCATAATTTCCTGCTTTATAGAAAAGTCTGTCATGTACTGGGCCAGAAGGCAGAAAATGATGCCCCAAAGCTCTGTACTTCCTGTTTACGTAGGTAATATTTATTCTACTCAAGTCTTTAATGGGGTTGAAGATTAGATAGTTATAGTCTCTCAGTTAGGTTAAGCTGTTTAAGACTTAAGAAAATGTTTTAAGATCTAAGATATTTTTAGGTTGATAAATATAAGATAGAAAATGTTTGAAATACAAAACTGAACTCACCAAGATATGATAGAATACTTTCTCCAAGGTTGCCAAATACAAATGGACTGGACATTATGAATGTAATTTTTTGTTTTCTTCTTCGAGACAGGGTTTCTCTGTGTACCAGCTCTAGCTGTCCTGGAACTCTCTCTGTAGACCAGGCTAGCCTCGAATTCACCGAGATCCTCCTGCCTCTGTTTCCCAAGTGCTGGGATTAAAGGCGTGTGCCACCACTACCCAGATTATGAATGTAATTTTTAACTGATAGTTTTCATAATTGTTCTTACTGTATATAGTTTATAAGAGAAAGAGCCTTTATTAGATGAAAAGATGTTGGGAAATGGTTTTGTGCACTATGTACTTAAGTGCTGATTTTTTTAAAAAGATTTATTTATTATGTATGATTACAGTGTTCTGTCTGCATGTACACCTGCAGGCCAGAAGAGGGCACCAGATCTCATTATAGATGGCTGTGAGCCACCATGTGGTTGTGGGAATTGAACTCGGGACCTCTGGAAGAGCAGCCAGTGCCTTTAACCTCTGAACCATCTCTCCAGCCCTAAGTGCTGATTTCTTTACCCAAAGATCTGGATACAGTCCAAATATGGGCATTGTCATTATAATTGAAGCATCTTCTGTCTCTATGTTGTGTAAAAATTGTTCTCCATCACCTTTGGTTAATAAAGAGCTGAACAACCTATAGGCAGCAGGAGAGTTAATAAAGTAGAACTATTGGAGACGTGGCTGGGAAATACAGCAGGCCAGCATAGTCCGGTTAGAATGAGTTCTATTCTACCCAGCTACAGTGCTTAAAGCTTATTAATGTAAAAGCTCAATTTTGGGGAGCCAGTATAGGTAGAGAAAAGCCCCTACTTTAATTCTACATATTTATCTATTTATTATTTTTTTTGAGACAGTGTTTTTCTCTGGGTAGCCTTTTTTTTTTTTTTTTTTTTTTTTTGAGACAAGGTCTCTCTGTGTTAGCTTTGGCTGACCTGGAGTCACTTTGTAGACCAGGTTGGCCTCGAACTCACAGCGATCCGCCTTCCTCTGCCTCCCAAGTGCTGAGATTATAGGCGTGCGCCACCACGCCCGGCTCTCTGGGTAGCCTTGACTGCCCTGGACTCATATATTTTTCTCATATACGAGTGCTCTATTTGTGTGTACACCTGTATGTCAGAATAGGGCATCAGATCACATTTATATGTGGTGTTTGCCACCATGTGGTTGCTGGGACTTGAACTCAGGACCTCTGGAAGAGCAGTCAGTGCTCTTTTACTGCTGAGCCATTTTCCCAGCCTAAAAATTTTTGTCTTTTGAGACAGGGTTTCTCTGTGTAGTCTTTGGCTGCCCTGGACTCACTTTATAGGTCAGGCTGGCTTTTAACTCAAGAGATCCACTTGCCTCTGCTTCCCAGAGTGCTGGGGTTACAGGCGTGTGCCACACCTGGCTTATTCTACATCCATTAGGAAAAAAAAAAGATTTTAATGTATACAAATGTTTTACCTGCAGGCATTGATGTATATACCATGTACATACCTGGTGCTTGAATGTACAGAAGAGGGCAATGCATCCTCTAGAACTGAAGTCACAGGTGGCTACTAGCCCCCATGTAGATGCTAGGAATCAAGCTCAAGTCCACTGCAGGACTAGAAGTGCAGGACATTGCTGAGCCATCTCTCTTCAGCCCAAATTTTTACTGCATTTTGTTTAAATATTTATTTAGTTTTTTTTTTTTTTTTAAGACAGGATTTCTCTGTGTAACAGCCCTGACTGTCCTGGACTTGCTTTGTAGACCAGGCTGGCCTTGTTTAAGTATTTAATTTTAAAAGAGTATGTATATGAGTGTTTTGTTTGCATGGAGATGTCTGTACCACATACACAGCTCTCAGAGGCCAGAAGGGGGTAATGGATCCCCTGGAACTAGATTTATGGATGGTTGTGAGACATGGTGGGTGCTCGTGGCTGAATCCAGTTCCCTTGAAAAAAAGCAGCAAATATTTTGTTTGGTTGGTCTCAGAGAGTTTTACTACGTCGTGCTGGCTGGCCCAAGATTACCAACGTAGACTAGGCTTGTCTGATTAAAGGCGCACACACCACCCTGCAGCAAGTGCTCTTAGCTGAACCACCTCTCAAGTCCCACACACCTCGTTATCTTTATTTTTATTTTAAGATAGGGTCTTACATTTGTAGCTCTGGAGTTCACTTTGGATACCAGGCTGGACTCAACTCAAAAGAGATCACCTGCCTCTGCCTAACCCTGAGTGCTGGAATTAAAGGCATGCACCACCAAACCCAACCATACATCTATCTGGCTTTTCAAATAATGGTTTTCTGAGTTGGGATTAAGAGCTACTTTTCCTCTGCACTTTGTGTTCATGTGTTTGTTTTGTAGTGACAATGTTGCTTTGGAAAAAAAGATGTATCTGTGAAATTATGCAACTTTTCTAACATATATGCACAGATAAACACAAAGAGAAAACACACCAAATAACCAAATAGTGGCTACCCTTGGGGATGGTTTACTGTCTTTCTGCATTGTTTGAATCTAATGTATTTGAAAAACTCATCAACACCCATTATTAACCAACTCACCCATTCAGAAGTGACAGAGCTCCCCAGGTAGGAGGGACATGGCCAGTATTGTCCTCATTCTGGGACCCAGCCCAACCCACGCCAGACAACTCACACAGACTGAAAGAGGAGCCAGGGGTAGGGGGTGTCTCATTGTAACACTCATTTTTATATAAATATTCGCAAGTCATGTTACAGAATAAGCCCCACTGGGGAAAAAGTCAAAGTTACCGTTCTGTTAAACTGAGCCCTGCCTTCTAGTTGGGGCCCCAGCCTGGAGGTGCCTGCTGCTTTGGGAAGGCTGGGGCTACTGCTGGGAGGCTGCCAGAGAAGCTGCCTGTGTTGCCCACCCCTGAACCAACCCCCTTCTTTGGTGTGTGTTTCATGGTGACCTTCTCTGGCCACCCCTCTCTCCCTTAGTTTGGGACAGGGTTCTGTGGAACAGGGCCCAGAGTCCTGGGGGCACTTGGAAATGGGACAGTGGTAGGGACTTAGCCACTAGAGGTGGAATCTGAGGCTTGAAGGCTGAGCCTTTTAGAGTTGTGGGCCAAACAGAATAGAAACAAGTCCAGAGAGACCCGGGCTGACAGCCCTTCCCTCCAGCCTAGATTCTAGGTCCCTTTCCCTGTTGGTCTACCTCTTGCTGGACCCCACATACCCAGGGATAAGCCCTGGGTTCCTGCCTATTCCCTCCAGGCTCTTCCCCTGGGACACCCTCCCCTACAGAGAGGCCAGAAGCTAGGAACACAGCACCAGTCTGAGGATTTAATTAATCAGGAAGGGGATTATTGGGAGGGCACCCCTGTAAAAATGTACAAAAGGTCTGGGGGATTTGTGGAAGGGGTGATAAATATGTACATGGAACCCCTTTTCCTTTAGTTCCTCCTTCCTCAGCCCTAGGAGGGCATGAGAACTTGGGTGGTAGGTGAAAGGGAGGGGGCACTTTGGCCTCTGGCTTAGTGAGCCCTTGGGGAGGCAGGCCAAGGGCCTAGAGGCCCTTAGAGGGGGCATTGGTGCACCTTAGGTCATGAGCCATAACCTCTAAAATGACCCCCTCATGTACACACACACACACACACACACACACACACACACACACACACACACACACACACACACACACACACACACACACTCACGCATGCGCGCGCACACTGTCACTCACTCGCTCGCTCTCACACTTCTCTCTAGAGGCCTATGACCTCTGTCCTCCCAGTGACCCCACAGTCCATGAGATACTTGACCTTGCGGGGGTTGGGAATTCTACTCCCAGGTCCATGACTTCAGAAATGGCCATGAGATTGTGACCTTTGCCTTCCAACCCTGGCTTTAAAACTTCAGCCCTAGGACTTTGTCACAAGGTATGGGGAGAGGGGGTGGAGCTTTGCCCCTGCCCCTCACCTCTCCTCACCTGTCAGCCCGGGCTGGGCCAGGGGCTCTAGGTGGGGAACTGGGCCGGGGGGCGGGCACAAGAGGTGGGGGTGCTCCCAAAAGGGCTCCTGGTGGGGTCTTGCTGAGAAGGTGAGGGGTTCCTGGAGTTGCAGTAGGTGGTGGTGGAGGAGCCAAACGGCTGTATAGCAGGGGATGAGCAGGGTCTAGACTATAGAGGCGGGCAGCAGCCATGGCCCCTGGTCCAGTCAACTCCTCACCTGCCTCATAGAAGCGTGGTGGCCTGGCCAGGCGTGGGGGCCCTGCCAACCAGGTTGGCTCTGGGAAGCCTGCACAGCGCTCTGGCAGACTAGGGCCAAGGAAGGGGGGTGGCCGGGGCCTCTCCAAAAGCAAGTGAAGGCCCTGAGGCCCAGTGGTTGCAGCAGCGGCGGCGGCGGCGGCAGCAGCAGCAGCAGCGGCTGCAGCGGCGGCGGCAGCAGCCTCTTCTTTCCTCTCTTCCTTTACCCGCACAGACTCTTTGGCTGGCCGGGCTCCTTCCTCGCCAGCCCTGGCCTTAGGAGTAGCAGGAGAAACTCGCAGCTGGGGCCGTGAGAAAGGGAGGTCCCTGGTGGGGTAGAGGTGGGCAGGCACAAGGGGACAGAATGAAGAAATTCCAGAAGCTGACAGCACTGGAGTAGGTAGGGTGGCAGTTGTGTAGAGGACATACCTGTCCTTCTCCTCCTTGGTGACAGATGGCTCCCTTCGCTCCACAGGTCGCTCCTTGTCTGAGCCTGGTGTTCGCGCAGTTTCAGGGGGTCGGACCCAAGCAGGAAAGGCAAGAGGACTGCGGTGCAGGCGGCCCCATGGGTCTGGTGGGGAGGCAAAGGCTGGTGGGGCTCCTGGGCTTTCTTTCTGGGCAAAGACGGCGCTGGAGTCTGAGTAGAAGGTAAAGTAGAAGGTGACAGGGGCCAGGACAGGGAATATGCAGAGACAGCTCACAGGCCCAGCTTGAGCATATAATTCCATTATTACAGCTTCCACCCCTCATTTCCCACTCCACCCAGCACTCACTGAATGTGGGGCTGCCCAGGCCTCCAAAGGCCCCGTTGGAGAGAGCAGCCAATGAGGCGAAGCTTGTAGGCCGCCCAAAGGGATCTGTGGAAGGAAAGGGGATTGGTCAGAGCAGGCCCAAAAAAGTGGTGGGGAAGAGGCAAGTTAGTAACTGGGCTGGGGCCCTTAGTGGCTTAATTTTTTGTTACTTGTTCTTTGAAATAGGGTCTCACTATATAGATCTGGATAGCTTGGAATCACAGAGATCTACCTGACTCCACCTCCCCAAATTTTGGGATTAAAGGCATTTATAATCAGTCCTTAGTGACTTAGTTTTAACAGCTATGTATTGGGCATTTCTTGGGCCAGGCCAGGCATTACACAGTGTTTTGTAGCCTCTTTACAATCTCTTTGAGTGAAAAAAACAATTCCCACTTTCAAATGATAGATCAGGCTCAGAGAGATAAAGGACTTGCCAAAAGTCATCTAGCTGTTAGGTGGAACCACCAGTCTGGGGCCTCTCTGATTTTAAAAGTCAAATTCTTATCTACTTCCACTCCAGACACCTGACACCTCTCTAGCATCTCTCAATTCTGCAGCAAACTACTAGCCTGAAGACTTCTAGAGCTAACTAGCCTACCCCTCTATGGGAACCTCACAGTCTTTCTAGCCAGAAACACCTTTAAGGGGGTTCAACTATATATATATATATCCCCCCCAACACACACATCCATAAATCTCCCCAGGAAAATTTCAAGTCCCCTCCACCAATGATCATGCTCTCCCTTGGGCCTGCACAGCTTTTCTTCTCCACTCTCTCCTGGGTGACACATGTCCTCGGGGTCGCACTGGCAGAGTGGGAACCATCCTGCCCTCCCATACTTACTCCACAGAGGAGGAAATTATCCAACCCAGAGCAGGGAGAGTGACTTAACTAAGGCCATAAAGCAAAGAGAATCCTACTACCCAACTTGAGTTGCCTCTTTGGTCTGGTTTCCATCTCTACCTCCATGTTAAGAACAGGCCACAGGAAGCCTAAAATTCTCTTGGCTCTTACCAATGTGAGTGCTGGGGCTCAGGAAGGGTCCATGGGCCCCAGGAGCTGTTGTGAAAGGATTGGCTGCAGCATGGACGGCTCCTGGCGCAGAGAAGCGGGAGATTCTGATGAGGATGAGTGAGAGCAAGGTGGACACTGGGCTATAGGCTGTGGGAGGGCTGGCCAGACTCACCAGTCGCAGTGAAGAGGGACGCTGGGTGGGAGAGTTCCTGCCCAGGGGCCAGGGCCCCATAGGTCCCCGGAAGGCAGGGCAGGAGGTCATTCCGAAAGTCAAGCTTATGGGAATCACCCTGCACGGGACATAGTGAAGAGGGGCAGTGAGAAGCTAGATGTGGCCTAGATCCCCCTGTGTCACCTTTTCTTTCTTTGTTTTTGTTTTTTGAGATAGGGTCTTTCTGTGTTAGCCTTGGCTGTCCTGGGCTTGCTTTGAGGCTGGCCTCAAACTCACAGCGATCCGCCTGCCTCTGCCTCCTGAGTGCTGGGATTAAAGGCAGGGGCCACCATGCCCGGTCTCCGCCCCCCTTTTCTACCCAGTTATTTTTAGGTTGTCCCTGGCTGTTAGCACTCCTACCCCTAGCTTCCCTCTAAGGGTTGGCTGGCACCAAAGGAGACTTAAGTGCTTTCCACCACCTCTTTTTAGCATGTTTTCTAACCATCCCAGTACCCAGGCAGAGAACTCAGGTGCTAAAGAACTAACTGCTCACCAGTGATGAGTAGGAGAAAAGGCTTCTTGTTAAAATTTTTCTGAGCTTTGTGGAAGGTCACTACTCAGAGTTCAGACAAGCCCTGACTCTCAGACCCATTCTCCCAAGCCCTCCAAGCCCCAGTACCTTCATCTTTTCCTGGTGTCTCAGGATCATGTAAGCCACACGAACGTGCATGGCACACCACTTTCCTGGTTTCTGTCGCCCCAGGATGACCAAAGGGAAAGGGAAGGAAAAATATTCACTCATCATCCATTCTAGGCGTGGCCCTGGGCCCAGCCTTGCCATACAGCATCCTTAATCATCATCCCTACAACTGAGGAATGACCAGCTTAATCTTAAAGCCTAAGGAAACTGAGGCTCAGAGAGATAAACTGTTTTGCCCAAGGTCCCATGGCCAGGTGTATCTAAGCCCGGGTTGTGACTTAACAGCCCTGTACTCTCTACTGTTTTACATCTGGCTGCCTTCACATCTTGAACTTAATTTTTTTCCCAAGCAGGATCCCACCCACCTCAGCCAAACACCCTGAAACCAGCCCCCAGCCTCATGCAGCCTGAGATCCTCACCAAACTCACCCTCAAAGGTGGCCGGAAATGATCAGGGATCTGGGGATGGTAAAGGAGAGATTGGAGGCGATTCAGACCTGCTCACTGACCTGAGTGTCACATCACTACAGTACCCTTCCCGCAATTTCCCTGAGACTACAGCTTCCTCAAACCATTCATGGCAGTGTCAGAATTCCTTTCCCATTTCTTCTCCCATTCTAGGTATGGCTCCTTCTGCATAATGTTTCTGAGGCAGACTGGAGGGAGGTGCACTGTCGGGATGGTTATGTAGGACAGTTTCTCTACCAGAGAAGCAGTCTGCCCTGTAACAGCTTCTATGTGGAAACACTTAGGGGAGAGGACTTGAGTCTACCCTTCAGGAAACATGTCCCACACTTTATTCACATTATTCTCAGAGCCCTAGGAACTGAGACGTGTGGGAAGCCAGGGAAAGACTTTGGTCAGTTTATAAAGGTTAAGTTTATCTTTTCATTGTTTTATGGACAGGGCTTCCTGGTATGATGTCACTTGGGGAAAAAAATTCAGTGACTTACATTTAAAAACCCTTATAAAAAGTCAGCCTTGCTAGGAAGGTAGCTCAGTAGTAGATGCATGTTGTGAAGCCCTAGGTTTGATGTCCAGTAACACCAAACAAAGAAAACTAAAGTACAAAAGTACTGCCCCACTAATTACTTTACATACAATGTCATCAACCTTCTACTGCTCATGCTTGGAAAGACCTGTTATACAAAAGCTCTCTCCTTAGACACCTGAGGGTGGATTGCAGGAAGAGCCAGAAACTCACCCTCCTCTAGTCAACTTTGCTTTCCCCTCAACATACCTTCCAACTCCCCCAGGACCTGACCTACCCCCCCTCACCTGTGTCCCCTTCTGGGGGAGCCCGCTCAGCACTGGCCCCAGTCGTGGTGGCAGCTCAGGGTTCGTGTTCTGGGAAAGGGGAGTGTAGGGGTCAGACAGGAGAGCCAGCGCCAAGTTAAAAAGGGGTCGAGAACTAAGCTGGGTGATGGGTCAGGAGAGGGAGCATGGCTTTGCAACAACCTGGGTCCAGAAGGGAGGGCAAGAGGCTAGACAGTTTTGGGGAATGGGAAGACGGTATATTGGTCCAGGATGTTTGTAAGGGATGGGAAGTGGTAGATGTCTGCATTAGGAGCTCACCTTGGGCTGGAAGGCCCCCTGAAGGGAGCCAAAGGAGACAGCTGGCGGGAGACCCGGAGGGAGCCCGGGCACTGCGGGAGGGAAGGCCATGTACGGCTGTGGAGAGAAGGGCACTAGTCCAGGTAGGGAGTGGAGGTGTAGCCCAGGTCTGGTCTACCCACTAGTTCTTTGGCCTCCACCCTAACACCCGCAAGGCACTTCCCCAAGCTCAGGGCTCTTGCTTTTGGAGCTGAAGGACTGGACCCCACTGATACATCCATTCCCACACATCACACACCCTCACACACACTCACATTATGTCGGAAAAGGCCTTCCATCTTCCCTGGGTATTTCTCAAACTAGGGAAGAGAAGGGAAGAGTCAGCTGCCAGCCAGGACCAGGGTCTTCCTTCCCTGTAGGAGACGCCCTCCCTTAGGCCTCTGAGCCTTTTTAGCAGCCAAGGAGGAGCTCACCATGTGGCCGTGGGGAGGCAGCAGGCCCGGGGGGTAGGGAGTGAAGTGCTGGTGGGTGTGCTGGTGGGTGTGCTGGTGCTGGTGGTTGTGCTGGTGGAACTGGAAGGCCAGGGGCCGGGCCGAGCCCCCTGCCCCCACCACCTCAGGGCCACCCTGGGCATTCAGGTAGCGAGAGTTCAGGTCCTGGCCGATCAGGTCCTGCTCTGTGGGAGGGGAGGGGAAGAAGGCTTTAATATCTGGCGCCACCAAGTCAGCCTCCTTGGGCCCAGGTGACTGGCCTTCCCTTTAGCATTGAGCCACTCCCTCCACAGGCTCTTGGTCCCTGCCAAAGCCAACTGAGCCCATCCTTGGGGCCATGGCCCCCCACCACTCCACCCTGCCAGGACCCCAAACTCACCAGAAAGGGCGTTAGCGGCTGAGGCCCCAGGGTGCCCTGGCACCTGCAGCAGAGGTGGGGGTGGGGGCAGGGTGGGGCCAGGGGAGACCAAGGAAGGGTGGTGGGGTGGTGGTGGTGGGCGCAACCCATGGGGAGGAAAGCTGTGGGTGGACAGAGGCAGGGGCAGTGAGGGCGTCGGGGGCCGGTGGGTGAGCTGCGCGGACGAGGAGGAGGCAGATGAGGAGGAGGAAGACGAAGAGGATGATGAGGGGGGAGGCTGAGCCACGGGAGGGGCCGGGGCCTTGGGGGGCGGCCGTGAAGAGCTGGGGAGAGAAGTGGGGAGATGAGTGAGGGGGTGGGAGGTGCTAGCTCTAAAAGGAGGTGGGTCAGAAGCCTGGGTGATACTGTGGCCTTGGTTCTCCAACATGGGAGATGGTAGAACGTGGCCCCCAGGGACTCCTTGCTGAGAACCCAGTCTCAGGATGAGATGCCTCCCACACCCAACAACCCCTTCTCCTCTTTAGATCTGGTTTTCACAAAGATGCCTCTGTCATCTCTTGCCATATGACTTTCCTTTTCCTAACTCAATCACAGCACAATACAGAACATTCATTTTGATAATTATAATGAGCCACCAGAGTTACGACTGATAGTGGAAGCAGTTCCACACTACCCTGTCCCATGACTCAGGCAGCCTGAAGTCTATGCCCATCTTGCCACGAACACCTGGTGACCTTGAGCAAGTCACTGCCCCTCTCTGAGCCTTAGTTTTCTCAATAATAACAATGATGATGATGACAAACAACAATGAGGAATCCATAACAGTAGTGTCATTAACTTTTAACCCTTTAATGAGTACTTACTGTAGACCAACAGCTGGCATCTGCTCTATGAGCCAATGCAAGTCTCCAACATGTGGTGTCACCTTCCCCAGGATTACTGTAGCCATATACAACCATGTGTACTCTAACAATCCCTTTTCTATAACATAACTCACTTTTTTGTCTCATCCTAAGCAGTAACATGTGAAATTTAAAAGTTGAAGGAAGTATTACTATATTTTCCTAAAGTAGCTACCTTTGACTATTTTGGAGTTTACCAAGACAAGGCCTGAACTCACTCCACATCCCGCTAATGTTGAGTGTGCACACGTTGGGAAACACTGCACTCACTCAGAATCAATCCTCAAAACGACTTTAAGAAAGAAGTACTATTATTACTTCATCTCATCAGAAAGAGGAAATTGAGGTTCAACGAGGTCAAGTGACCTGTCAAAAATCATACACAAAGTGGCAGTACAAGAATTTGAATCCAAGTCTGACAGACACCAAAGTCAGCACTGTTAATTGTCACAGAAAACGTCAGTGTTGCCCAAAGTATGTTTCTAAGAACATTATCTGTAGCAGATGTGCCTTACACCAAGCTCTCACCAGCATATACAGCTGTGAAAAGGCATAGACTGGACTGCCCTATATAGGAATGTATGAAGGGCTCAGGTAAGTCCTGAAATAATCTCTTAAAATTTATTCTACACAGTGTCATTCCCAATTTCCAATCTCAGAAGCCTCTTCCAAGTCACACTCTTTCCATGTCCCCATTACACAGTGTACCCTTCCAGATCAGATCACTCACCTGCCAGTGCTGAGGTCCAGGCTGCTGCCATAGGGAGAAGTTCGGAGGCCGAAGGGTGAGACTCGAAGCTGCAGCTGGGGCTGGGGTGGGGGTGGCAGACTGGGAGTAGCTGGTAAGGGTGTAGGGGATGAGACAGGAGGCCGAGGGGCTGGTGGAGGTGGTGGTTCCTTTGGGGGGAAAGGCACTAGCAGCGGGTCGGGCCCCGGGGGCTGCTCTTGGCTCCGCTCCAGGCCCGACACTTTAGGGACCACAGACAGTTTTGCTTCACAGTTCCCATTGAAGGTGCCATGAGGACCCGAGGCTGTGAGGGCGGGATGGTAGATGTGCTTAGCAGAGGCTCATGCTCACCCATGTCCCTTTCATGCTTCCAGTCCAGCCCTTAGGACCAACCTTTGCTGGTTGAGACAGTAAAGGAAGGATCCAAGTCATCATCGGAGACCTGGGAGAGAAAGGCAGGGACAGGTTATGTTATTAAGCCTTTGGAGCCTGCTATGAACTCGTGGTGGTGGCAAGCCTATTTCATCAGCCTAGCTATGGTCTATTAGAATGTGGGCTTCAGGGGACTTAAGGAAGTAGAGCTACTGAAGCCAAAATTCTGCTATGCTAGGGATGACAGCATATCAAAGCAAAAATGTCAGCTCACTGCGGAAGGGCTGTAGACATCGCTAAGTGATTAGGAGCATGTATTGCTGCTATAGAGGACCCAAGTTAGATTCCCAATGCCCATGCTAGGGTGCCCACAACTGCATGCAATTCTAGTTTCAGGAGACATCAATGCCTCTGGCCTCTGCAGGCATCTGTACTCACTTGTATAGACACACATACATAATTAAAAAGTAATAATCTTTTTTCTTGTTTTGAGACAGGGTCTCACTACTCAAGAGATCCCTGGTCTCGAACTCAAGAGATCCCTGTCTGCCTTTGCTTCCTGATTGCTGGGATTAAAGGTATACCTCATCATGTCTGATCCTAATAAAATAACCTTTAAAAAAACAAAAAACCAACCAACAAAGCAAAGGGCTGGGCGTGGTGGTGCACGCCTTTAATCCCAGCACTTGGGAGGTAGAGGCAGGTGGATCACTGTGAGTTCGAGGCCAGCCTGGTCTACAAATCGAGTCCAGGATAGGTAAGGCTACAGAGAGAAACCCTGTCTCAAAAAAAACAAAACAAAACAAAAAACAAAAAAAAAAACAAACCAGACAACTGCTGGTGCAAAACACTTTCTGGCCTGCATACCTGTATGGTTTGCAAATACTAACAAACAAACAAAATAAAACAAAACCTTTAAATTGGTGATATTATCAGAGCTGGAAAGTCCTTGTTAAAACACAGGCTTGAGGGCCATCTGACAATGGTCCTCATTCTCATGTGACAACAATTAATTAGAACTAGACAGTGACCGACACCCCCCTCTAAGGTGGACCACCACTCTCTGGCTTACTACAGTCCCTTTCTAAAAACTGTGAGGTGGCGGGGGAAAGTCAGACATCAGGGTGTATAAATGTAGTAAATTAATCATGGGAGTAGAGGGTAGAACATTACCTGGAAAGGCACAGTATTTTTCAACAATCACTAATAAGAACCTGAAATAGACCTTTCCAGGATGAGCATCTGCACTGATAACCATGGTCTTGTGTCCTCACTGCAAGACTCTAATTATACAAAAAACGCTGATGGTCACAGCAAAGAACATTCAGTTCCAGACTCACTTTGGACTGTAGAAGGCTAGTGGACGCTTCAGAGGTTCTGAGAAGGATGCTAGACCAATAAGTGAACTTTCAACTCTCTGGCTACTTAGCCATGTCCATCATTAAAACAATGGGTAGAGGGTGGGGGTATATGTCTGGAGAGACAGATCAGCAGTTCAAGGCCCTGGCTGCTCTTCCAGAAGATCCAGGTTCAACTCCTACCACCCACATGGAGGCTCACAACTGTCTGTAACCCCAGTTCCAGGGGATCTGATATCCTTTTCTGGCTTTCTCAGGCACTGTACACAGGTGATACACAGACATACATGCAGGGAGACAAAACACCCATACACAAACTAAGTTGAAGCACAAAAACCAAACCAACCAATCAAACAAACGAAACCCCAAATTAAACCAAACCAACCAACAGACAAAAACTAAGGCCAGCAAGATAGCTCATCAGGTAAAAGCGCTGGCTGTGAGCCTGGTGACACAGCTCCAGCCCCGGAGCCTAAGTGGGGGAAGGCGAGAACTGACTCCTGAGTTGCCCTCTGACACATGGACACTGTGGCCTCACTCCCCCCCCTCAAAACTTAATCCTGGTTCAATATAACCCATGTTCTGACTTAGGGAAAGGATGTCTGTTGCTTGTTCATTAAACTGCAGGCCACTTAAACATCCGTAACAGTGCCCACCCAACAAGTCCTAGCCCCACTCACCCTCTCATCCAGATCACTTTCTGCGTCACACTGAGAAGGAAAGAGAGAGACATCAGGAGAGAGAAGAGGACAGGGACCCAGCAGGGAAGGGAAGGGCCGCCGTAGGCTGGAACACTTACTATGTATCCGGCTTCCACAGAGTGACGGGAGAAGGCCTGAGAGAGACCAGAGTCCAGGGGTAAAGACGGGTGACTGATGACCAGGCAACTGTTCACAGCCACAGCTCCCAGCAAGGCAGTCAAGGACTCTTACAAATCTACTCTGAATCAATTTTTTTAGCTGTTCTCTGAGCACGCCCCACCTCCATTCCCAAGGATCTGGCTATTTTCTTAATACACCAGGCTCCCATAGCTTACATTTTGTTCAAAACAACTTTTCTTCATTTCTTTCCTCAGCGAGCTTCTACTTTGGGGCCCAAGACTTTCTAGGGGGCTTTCCCTAACCACAACCCTCTGCCCATCCCCCAGACAGAATGAGTGGCTTCCTCATGTCGGTTTCTACAGCCCTTTGCCTAGATCTCTCCCAGATCACTGCCTTGTACAGCTGCTCAGACTGGTCTAGATGTTTGCTTGTTGACTGTTTCTTTCCCCCTAGGCTACCACCAGCTAGAGGGAAGGGCAGGGACATCTAATTTATTTATAATTCAGCTAAGTGTCTTTGTGATGTCTCTTAAATTATCAACATGCTGGTAGTATACGTTGCACAGCAAAAGCAAGTGAGGTTGACTATAGTCAACTCCTTTTCACTTCTGGACTAAAGAGGGGGGTGCTGTCCGGTTTGGTCTGCCTTCCTCTTTGCTCCTAGAAGCTGGGATTACTGTTTAGGATTGGCAGCTGCAACGCTCATATATGAATGATACTCTGATTGGGAATTTTGAAGGATTGGGATCTGGGACAAGCTCACCTCTTTCCTTCTTCGCTTATTGGGCCATTTGCGGGGCCTATCCCCAGGGGGCCGGCCAGGCTCACGGTCTGAGCTGTCCCCTGGCTCCCCAGTGGCCCCACTGGAGCCCCCCCTTTTCCGTTTCCCAGAATGCTTCAGCCGATGTTCCAGTCGCTCTGGGGGCTGAAGAGATGCATCCTTCTGTAGAAGAGGAGGTGGAACTGAAATAGTTGGAGAAAAGCTCCCCAACTCTCTAAGGGTGACCGAGCTACTCAAATGCCTCTCAGGCAGGGTAACCTAGGTAGTCCCCAGAGACTGGCTCTACCTCCTCCCACCCCAGGGTGGGGCAGAAGCCGGGCCAGAGGAGCCGGTTGCTCTGGTTTGGGGTGTCACCACTGCCCCCTCAATCCCATCCTCTCTAAGAGCTGGATCCTCCTCTGCCCTGCTGACCCTCCTCCCAAAGACCCCCAAATCTCATTAGGACACACCTGCAAGGCCTCAAGGCTGGCAAAGCTAGCGATGGCAAAGCCATCGATCAAGTCTTCCTCCTCCTCTTCCTCCTCTTCAGGCTCCTCCTCGGCTTCCCCGTCTTCTGCGCCCCCCTCTTCCTCCTCCTCCTCCTCCTCCTCTCCGCGGCTGCCCGAACCGGCAGGCCGCTTCCGAGCTCGCGGTCTCGGGGGTCGAGGCCTGGGTCGGGGCCGCCGCCGTCTCAGGCCTCCAGGCCGCTCTCCAGAAGAAGCTGACGACCAGGGACGGGCGGGCGGCGGCGGTGACGACGAGGATGAAGAGCCGCGCGGGGCGGCCAACAAGGCCCGGGGCGCGTCACCGCCTGGACCCCGGCGTCGTCGCTGCTCCCGGTCTCGGTCTCGCCGTGAGCAGCGTCTTCGCCGCCGCTCCCCCTCAGCTGCCCAGCCCGGGCCTGGGGCCGCGGCCGTCTCCATGGTGACGGCCCTCAGCGCCGCATCCGGAGGCGGCGGGGCCCGAAGCGGCCTGTCCACAGGCCCCGGCTCGCGAGCGCGGCGCTGGCGCTTGCACAGGAACGGGAGAGCTCCGGCTTCCTCTTTAAAACAGGATCCGCTGGCCCCTGGCTTGCCCCAAGGCCAAGGCCCAGAGAGCCGGCGCCGCCCCCGGGGCGACAAGCCTGAAGCCCCCCCTGTAGGGCTGGCGGGGCCGCGACGACGAAAACTGGGCGGCCGTCCCTTTAAGGCGAGGCCTCAAATTGTCCAGCCCCCGGCCCCTTTAAGACGACTCCACCGTGGCCGGCTGGTCTAGTGCGGCGGCGGCCCCGTGCCAGGGGTCGAGGCAAGTCTCCCGGAGGAAGAGGAAGGGCCACCCCTTTAAAAGGGGCGGAAAGCGCGACCTCCCCTTTAAAAGTATCTTAAGTCCTCCGGCTCAAAGTGGCCACCCCTTTAAAGAGTACAGAGGCCTTCAAGCCTCAGGCCGCTTCTTTTCAGAGACCGCAGCTAAGTTTCTAGTTCGCCACAAGCTGCCACGTCCCCTTTAAGATGAATTTAATGAACTTCTCGCGTGGGAAAGGAGGTAGGAAAACTCCACTTGCCCCAATTCTTCCAACAGTTGTTTGTCAGCGTCGGCCGGTTTCCCCTTTAAGGCTGGCGTTAAAGTCGGTCGAGCTCGGTGCCCACCCCTTTAAGGAGATTTAAAGAGGTCTACGCCTCCCCCGAGCCTTGAAAGGTGGGAGAGGGGCGGAGCCTGCCGTCCAAAGTCCCGGATGTGAGGCAACGGTGACGGATAGCGCTTCTCTCTGCCCTCCGACATAAAAGACTCTTCCTCCTTTCCTCCGTTCCCGGCTGACTCGCGTCTAGAAGGATCCGGAAAGGCCGCTGGGGAGCGAGGAACTCTACCGCATCCTCCTGTCGTCGCCTTTGGAGTCTTCGACCTCTTCTCCACCAGAACTTCCCTGCCCCTCCTCCCTCTGCCTCTTCCTCCTCAGCCAACGCCTCCTTCCTTTCTCCGCCTCCCCGCACTCTCCGCCTCCTTCCCCCTCCCTCCGTGGCTCGGGCGTTTATAGGTTGGCAAGTGTACGTCAGCGCAGAGGGCGGGGCCAAGGTCGCGGGAGTGCCGGATGTAACGCCCTCAAATCGGGGATTGGGTCGTCAGAGTAGCCCCGCCCTCCCCAGGTCTTGTGACTCGACTGGTCCGAAATAGGTGTTTGGAGCCTCAGGCCACCCGCCTCTTCCTGCTCACTGTTTATTGGCCCCGTGCTGACGGCCACGGGGCGAGGCGGGCGGGGAGCTGGCGGCTCCGAGGCGTTTGCCGGCCTGGGTGCGCTTCTCTGATGGGTAGGGGCTTCTGCCTTTCGGCCTGTCGGCACTTGGCGCAGGTGCATGGCGCTAGCACCCTCTGCCCGTTGGTGGGCGGATCGCTCCCCCGCAGCGTCGCAACACACCGGGGCACGCACCTCGAGGGTCAGCGGTCGCGCGGAGACCGTGCCCCCTGTTCCCGCGGGGTTCGAGCGGTGGCCTTCCCTTCCAGTGGTCAACAGTAATAAATACCCTGCACTCGTGTGCGGACTCCTCTGGCATTAATTCACTTGGTAATAAGTCCCGAGGTAAATATCTGCTATTGGATCCATTTTACTAAGGGGATATGAACAGCCAGGATTCTAGCTCGAGGGCAGGCCCTGCTAGTGTCCGTAGTTTTTCACGTTATGCCACTCTGATCTCTTGATTTTTGTTTAAGGATCATTGTGTGTGCATGATTTGTGTGGGGGTGTGAGAGTCATGCCATGCATGCTGAAAGCAGAGGACAAATTTTATGGAGTCAACATTTTCGTGGGTGCCGGGGATCGATTCTGGTTCTGAGTTAATGTGCCAAGTGCCTTTTACCAGCTGAGCTGTCTCACTGGTTCTGGCTGTTATCTTAACAGGGACATTTCCTTGACAAACTCACCTTGTTTTCTTGTCTATAAAACAGTGATAAGTTCCCTAATAGGGCTTGTACCGGTCCAGTATCTATGATTGATTGTCTTAGGTCGGTGGTTGTACAGCATTTGGGAGGAATTCAGGACCATCTTGACCAAGGCCTTAGTTTATTCCAAAGCCTTTTGATTTCATTAATGTAAATGAAGTGTATTAGTGGCATTAGAGTTCTCAAGAGTGTTATCTCTGTGCTAGGGGTGTAGCTCAGAGGGAGTGTGTACACGATCTAGGTCTGATCCCCCCAGCACTGCCAAGGGATGAGGAATCTCCAATGGCCACTCCATCTCCTTTTCTGCAACCTTTTTTCTTTTCTGGCACCGTCCCCTTTTTCTACTCCTTTGGTGACCAAATAAAAAACGTCAACTAGTGTCACTAATTGATCTCAAACTCTGCTGGAGACACAAAGGAATCAGAAACATATTGAAAACTTTATAGAAATATAGAGAAAATCGGGAGGCAGAGGCAGGTGGATCCCTGTGAATTGGAGGCCAGCCTGGTCTACAATGCGAGTCCAGGACAGCCAAGGCTACACAGAGAAACTCTGTCTCAAAAAAACCAAAAAAAAAAAAACCAAAAAAAAAAAAAAAAAAGAAATATAGAGAAAAAATATAATTGATGCAGAGATTTTCCCTTCCCTGAAGGGCAGATGGACAAACAGCTGGAGCTCCTAAAGCTGACAGGGCTGGTCCCTGCCCAGCCCCTCCTCCAGGAGCAAGGCATCTAGCTCCTTCAGCCTTGCTTGCAGCAGAGGCCCCACATCCTGACTGGGTGCCAGGTTGAGAGTAAGGGCTCTGCTTGCTGCAGTACGGACCCCTCGTGATGGTCGCCGGGATCGAGGAAGGCTACTATCCCGAAATTCTACAGCCCGTCGGAGCTTCCTAGAGCTGGTAAAAATCAGAGTTCCATTGCGCTCCCGTGGTTCCTCAAAGATAGTCTCAAAGGTCCTGGGCCAGGCAGGGAGAAGAGATGTTTACCAGCATGCTGACTGGTTCAGAGACCCTCTACTGCCCTCAGCCTTTCCAAGTTTCTCACCTTCTGGCTGTGGGTGATTGGTAATTCTTATTGGTATAAATTTCTTCCAGAGTAAACTCCTTCTTATTCAACCTGGAAGCAAAGAGCAAAGGGCACTGAGAACTCTTGAGCAAGGAGACCCTGAAAAGATAGAGGCAAAGCCTCATGGGAACTTGAGTTCCTGGGCCATGTGTCGGAAGTGAGGGCTGAGGAAGCTCTGGCACGAGCCACGGTCTTGCCAAATTTAGTCCTCCAGGCTCCTGTGAGGCACCGTGAGAGGAGAAAAGGCTGTGCTTCAGGAACAGGATAGGACTATTACCTACTTGGTCAAGGCAGCAACCTGCTCTCTGAGCCTCTCACCTGATTGGTCGAGGCAGCCCCATTGGTGTAAGGTTTGGTTGTAGACGAACAGGTGTTCTCCGTATTCTGAATCTAGAAACCTTGCCCATGGCCTGCAAAAATGGGGACAGATGGTGAAAGAAAGGCATAGGCTCAGGGCTTGGTTGGCTCCTGCCTCTCAACTCATTACCTTGGTCTCTGGGTCAGAAAACACCTTGTCCTTTGAGGCTCTTAACTTCTTCCCTTTGGTTGAACCCAATCTGCAGAGATGGTCAACAGTCAGGAACAGGGAATACACAGCAATACACCCATCTTCTGTTGGGAGTTACTGAGCAAAGGAGGCCCGGCTCAGGCTGCGGCCAGCACTTCCAGAGGGTTTATTGAGAACACTACCTGGGTTCTGCTGGTTCGCAGAAGAAGGAAGTGGATGCAGTGGATGAGCAAGATGTAGTGAGAGATGGTGAGGCTCCCACTCCTCCAAGAGGGAAGACCTCTTTCCGGAGACAGGGCAGAGGAGGTGGTGGGGTCCGGGCCATCTCCCCACAACCCACAGTATGTCTCCGGGGCCTGAACTGGCTTGGCTGGGATGGAACAGGAGGCCAAGGGCAGCTGTCTGGGCCAGGGGGGCCCAGATCGGGGCAGGAGTAGCTTCGGCCCAGAGGTAACTTAGGGACAGGTGTGGGGGCATTGTCCTGAGTCCGCCATTGGCGGATAGGTGGCCGGGGGCTGACAGATGCAATTCTCTCAGTAGCCCTGGCCTGCTCAGCCTCCGAGATGGCAATCTTCAACTCCAGTTTCATGGGTGGTGATGGTGGTGGAGGTTGCGGAGCTTTATTGGGTGTAAGGAAGATGTCAGCAAAGCTCTCAAGTTTTGATCGGACGGAACGGAAGAGAGGGGCCAAGCCCCATGGGCTGAGACGGGGGCGTAAAAGGCTGGATTGCGGTGGGGTCAGCGGCACCTCCAGAACAGGGTCTACAGCTGAGGAAAAGAGAGGAGTCACAGAGGCATCCCTCGCCCCCGGGTGATGTGAGCACCACCTTATGAGCCTCAGTCTCTCTCCCAAGCACTAAGCTTTCTCTAGAGTGAGCCTGCTCCTGAAATCCTGCAACAGGACTGCTCAACACCCTAAGCCCTGGATTGGATCCCCAGGACTGCCAAGCAAAACAAGAACCCCTCAAGCCCCTCAAGCCCAAACCCCATTTTTATATATCCCGCTCTGCCCTAGGAGGGGATTAAGCCCCTCCCATGGCTCTGCCCCTGATGGCTCAAGCTCACAGTGGCTTTTCAGCACTCTTGAGCCTCGCCCTCTAAAGTCCTTACCTGGTGTTGGGCTCTCTGGAGGGTCTGCAGGCAGCGTGGGCGGTCGGAATGGAGGTTCTACTGCACTGGGTGTAGGCACTGGCTGATGAACTTTCGTCATAGGCTCAGCTCTGGGGTGAAGGGACGAAGTGAGAGTTGGGGGTGTTTCCAAGTGCAGGTCCCTCCTAGACCAGTGCTTCCCCTGGCCCTTAAGGCTTCTGAAGCTGCTACAAGGAAGGAATAGACAAGTGAATCCCGATGCCCCCAGCTCTAGGTAACTGGATGACAGCTTTGATCATCCCTTCCCCACCCTCTCACCTTTGTGCTGGGACAATGAAGTTGGGCCCATCTTCAGTGAAACCCTGGATACAAATGGGGGGAAGTATTTTGAAAAAGCAGTAAGCCATCTTTGGCCTCTCCAACTCTCCATGTCCAGCTCTGTCTCCAGGTATCAGCTTCGTGGTACACAAAGTATTTTTTTCGTATGTCCTTTATTCAAGTAGTGTCTACCACATAAAATTTTGTCGTCATTGGTGGGGGGTGGCATGAGCCCTTACCCCCACACTTGACAGGTAGAGGCTGGTTATAGATTGGTTTAACCTGGTCTACATAGCAAGTTCTAGGCCACCCACGTCTACATATTGAGATCCTGTCTCAAAAGAAAAAAGAAAAGAAAAACCTGTTGTCTTCTTTACAGAAATCCACCCTCAGCCTCACGCTTGCCCTAGTTGGGGCCTGACATCTTTACTGTACGTTCTACCTCAGCTGGTTGTCTGGGACTGGCAATGTCTTCCAGTACCACCACCAGGGTGGGTTGTGGGTCCTGGCCGGTCTTCTGTGACAGACAGTCTGGGCCAGAGGCTGTTCTTGATCTCATCCGTGAGGTGGGAGAGGACTGGTGGACACGACTCAAGGGTTCTCGGCACAAATGCAGTGGGTCAGGCCTAGGGAAGGACAGGGAGATTAGTGGGCTCAGCTGTGTTCTTGCGAGTCCCCTTCCCCGTCACACTCACCTGGCCTGCAAGGGCCACTTGACCTGTTGGGGCGGTAAAGCAGGCAACTCTGCGAAGACAGACTCCTGACGGCTGCTCTGCTTCAGTGGGCTCGAGGTGTCCTCTTGGTAAGCCAGGGGGACCTGAGAGAGGAAGAGCTGTTAAAAGCAAGCCAGGCTGGGCTCATGCCTACAACCCCAGCGCTTGTGAAGCCAACACAGAGGATTGCTTTGAGTTCCAGGCCATTCTGGGATCAGGAATACAAAACAACAAGCGGAGTAATGGAATGAGGCCAACTGGACAGGGTCTTCTGTGTCCTCTCACAGTGTCCCTAGCACAGAAGTGACAGATTTGTAACTTGAATTCACTTGAATCCCTAAAGGAGGTGATTTGTCTGAATTAGGGTTAGGTATTAAAGTCTGGAGCTCCAGGTGTGAAATGTAAGTAATCTAATCTTCTCTAATCTTCTCACCCAGGCTCTGGAGAAACAGATAAAAAGGGTGGCGTTTTCTCATCTCTGCCTTGTGGCCAACAAGACTACGAGCATCCTTCCCAAGGGGACAGGGTAGTCAGAAAAGTTCCTTATACTTAGTAGAATGTGGGGGAGTCACAACGATAGGACATGGACCCCGGAACCATAAAAACAAACAAACAAACAAACAAACAAAAAACTCTTGCATTTTGGAGACTGCTTTACAGGCTGGCTTAAGGGATCTGGTCTGACTTTAGTACTGAGCGAGGAAGGGGAGGGGGAGGGGTCTTTTAGTTAAAGGGCTCACCCTGTGTGTAGCCATGACATCTTCCAGCACCACGGCCAGGACCCGTCGAGAGGCCTTTTCCAGGGATGAAGGGGTCCCCAAGGGCTGTAGCCTCGGTCTTTTTGGGCTCCTGGCTTCCCATAATGCTCTAGCTAGGGGCTGACGGCACAGGCTTGGCTGTCTAGAAGGGCTGGAGGGCGGAAGAAGTAGAAGACAATTGCCTGAACCTGTTGTTGGTTCTGTTGTGGGGTCGGGTACAGCCGTCCGGCTCCCGAGCTCAAGACAGGCAGGCGGGGTGCGCTCTCACCTGGAGTCCCCAGGCAAGTCCATGGGGGAAGCGGCGGTTCCGGGGAGTCCCTGGGGGGTCCCAGGCTGAGGCCTGGGGTAAGCGGGGAGCAGGGGAGTGGGGAGTGAGGGCCAGCTCCTCCCCCGGGACTCCGCCCTTCATAGTCCGCCGGCGGCTCCGGGTAGGCCACAGGCCCTTCGTCGAAAGGGCGCCCCCGGCTGGCCGCTCGGAGCAGGGTTCTCCCGCTGCAGCCTTCTTGCTCTCTCGGGCCCTGCCTGGCACCTGCCGCGAGACTGGATTGCGGAGGTCACAGCTCTCCCACTGCTCGAGCCTCGGGGGGCCTTTGTCCCTGTAGATGCCTCCCTGAGGTTCTCGGGATCCAGTGGGATCCCGGTCCCGGGAGGCTCCGTTTCCGCTAGATTCCTCTGTGATCCTCGTCCCACCAAGCAAGAGCTCCTACAGAATTACTCCTACTAACAGTCCTCCCTCCTATCAGATCGCCTAAATTGGATCTCAAAGGAAAGAATTCTACAGCGCGGTTCTTCCAATCAGAAGCCGCGCGACTCGCCTCCTCCCACCGTGAGCTTCGGCTTAACGAAGTTCCCCTCCGGGGAGGCCCAAGCTCATCAACGAACTGAGTCCGGATCTCCGGGTATAAACTGTCAAACCGATACCCTATTCAGTCCAATCCCGAAAGGTCCAGCCCACCGGTAACATCCCGCCCCAAGCGCCCGCCTTTCTTGGGATCCCCGCCCCGCGTTCTCGGGAGCCCGGGACCAGTTGGCTCAAATGTCTCATTTTCCGCCCGCCTCGTCCTCTCTGCAGCCCGGTCCCCCACGCCACCCCACCCTCAGCCCTTCCCCACCCCTTCCCTGCGCCGCTCACCGCAGCTTTTCAAGGATCTGGGGTTTTCGACAGCTCCCACCTCCGGCTTCTTTAAGACCAACCTTACGCAGCGCTATCCAACCGTCAGAGGCCTTCTTCTCTGTGTCGTGGGCACCGCCCAATCGCCGGTCCTGGTCTTCCGGGGTTAGGAGAAACTACGTAAAACTGCCTGGCGGCCATCATACGTAAGGGCAAAGAAGCTAAATTGGGACAGCACCGCCATTATTATTGAGGGTAGTCCGGTTTGGGCACCAGTCGCCCGAATACCGTCATTTTCCACAGGTCTTTCAGGGGTCAGCTACTACGCGTGATCTGGACAACTGTGGTGAAGCTTAAAACTTCTCCACCCTCCGTATTTCCCTTCCGTGTTCCGACGCCAGCACACATGGGTTGAGTGCTTACGTGAGAAATTCTCATTCCATTAGGTCCAGGTTCCTGTGGCTTGAGGCTCTGGGAGTGGGAGGAAAGGCTAAGGCGGGAACCCTGAAGATCCCAGGTTGGCCATCAGGTCAGGGGCCTCTGGCTTCCTGTTCAGTTCTGGAGACACTGGGTAGAGCCTAAGTAGGGAGAAGTGGGTGCTGTGTGTGCCCATCATTCACTGGCGGCTATGTTTTCTTCCTGGGTAGAGTCTGCAGGCTACTCAGAAGCTTCAGTGGAGGCTGCACTGCAGGAGACCAGGTTGTTTGGTGGGACAGGTTCAAGGTCCTTTCTGTTCTGGGCTTGAAGACATAACTCTTGGAAGAAGAGCCTGGCCTCTGCAGGATGTCAGTAGTCTTTAGGCTGAGTAGTAAGGGTAGGATCCTAACGCTGGGACAGCCTGCACCAGCAGACATTTTAGTAGGAGCTGGACCATTGGTGGGGAAGAAGTTGGTTTTGAACTGTGATTGTGCCTTCACCACCTAACCAATGCTTCTAACTTCTCTGGGATTGCCTTTTCCAAGCCCTCAGGAGGCAGAGGCAGGCAGATATCTGAGTTCAAGGCCAGCCTGGTCTACAGAGCTAGTTTTAGGACAGCCAAGGATACACACACACACACACAACACACACAAACCTATCTTGAAAAGCAAAATGACAAGCAAAAAAGAGTATGTTTATTTGTGTGTTGTGTTAGGGCTATCTAAAGGAATAGAACTATTAGAATGAATCGTAAAAGCTGAGCTGGGTGTGATGGTGCACGCCTTTAATCCCAGCACTCAGGAGGCAGAGGCAGGTAGATCCCTGTAAATTCAAGGCCAGCCTGGTCTACAAAGTGAGTCCAAGAGAGCCAAGCTTACACAGAGAAACCCTGTCTGGAAAACCAAAATCAAACCAAAACATAAAACCTCAGGTTGTGAGGCTTGGTGTTAAGTACATTACCATTGAACCATTTCCTTCAAGCTGACAAAAAAATTAGCCAGTGCAAAACTTGATTCTATTTTTCAGCAGAGAGTAAAAAAAGATGGTAAGACACTGGCAGAGGTGGTGCACACCTTTAATCCCAGCACCTGGGAGGCAGAGGCTGGCAGATCTGTTGGCTCTATTTCTTAACAATTAGACTTTATTATACAATCCAACAATCCTATACAAGAGGGAAAAGGGGTTAAAGAGAAACGAGTAAACCTTCCAGTATCTGTTCCACAGGACGGATCCCCAGGTGTCTCTGGCCTGCACGCTGGTCTGGCTTGTAAGCTGGTCTCTGCCCAAATCCACGTGCGATCCTGCTCCAAGAGATGCAGCCTCCTCTCTCCTCCACCTGCATCTCCCTTGGGCATGCAATGGCCGGTTTGGGTCAGCATCCCTGCCCTCATCGATGTTCGATTAGAAACACAATAGCCCGGCTGGAGTCCCCAGGTCACTTCCTGAATTTCAGACCCAGGATGGCTCCATTCAGTCTATCCATGGTGTTTCCAAGGGGCAAAGTCCGCCAAGACTGCTTTCACCTGGGACAAAGTTTACAATCCTTCCCACACAGATCTCTGAGTTCAAGGTCAACCTGGTTTACAGAGTAAGTTCCTGGACAGCCAAGGCTACACAGAGAAAGCCTGTCTCAAAGAAAAAACTCGCTCAGTAGTTAGAGCACTGCCTGCTCTTGCAGAGAGGACCCATGTTGGATTCCCAGCACCCACATGGTCGCTCACAATCCTCTGTAGCCCCAATTCCAGGAGATCTGGGGCTATCTTCTGCCTTCTGTGAACACTACACATACACATAGGCAAAACACTTGTACACATGAAGAAAAACATACACTGTTAAAAACATACTTTTTTAAAAAATTAAGTTCTTTTCATTTTGGTCACTGTCTCCCCTAATCCTTTCATACCCTTTTATACTTGCTACTTTCCTGGTGACTCTCTAAGCCTGGCTATGGATGGGACCATTCTTTTTTTTTTCTCCCAAGATAGGGTTTCTCTGTGTAGCCTTAGCTGTTCTGGAACTTGATCAGTGGACTAGGCTAGCCTTGAATTCAGAACTCAGATTTCCACTGGCCTCTGCCTCCTGAGCACTGGAATTAAAGGTGTGCCCTACCACTGGCCATGGACGGGGCCCACTCTTGTGTAGAACAAATACACTTTTGGAGAAAGATTTTCCTTTGTTAGCAGCACAGATCAAGCACTCACTTTTCATGAACATTAGATTAACACATACAGAGAGAGGAGAAGAATCCACACAAAATCCCCAAAGCGTCGTGTTCATCTAAAGATGGCAGGTGCAGTCAAGCAACAGTCTGTAACTACTGTTTTGTCAACTCTGTCCCCCTTGCATAGTGAAAGCTCCAAAGGAGAAAGGAGAAGCAGATGTTTTTGTTTGTTTTGCAGAGTCTCATGTAGCCCAGGTTGACCCCCGATTTACTGGATGGAGAAAGCTGACCTTGAACTCCCGATTCTCTGTGTCTGCCTCTCTATACCCATCCAAGCACACGCCACCCTCTCCTCTGGGGCAGTATCTTGCTGTGGGGCTCAATTACTCAGGGGTCTCTGTTAGAACAGAGCTGATAGAATGCATCTCCACGTGATGGCTGCTCTGGCTTGTCAGCTTGACTACATCTGGAATGAACTAAAACCCAAAAAAGAAGGGACACGCGTGTGAAGGAGTTTTGCTTAATTTGAAGTGGAAAATCTACTTCCAGTTCAGATATTTGAGAAGGAAGGCAAACCTTTAATCCAGATCTTTTGAGGCAGGAATATTCACACCTTCTGCTGTAGACAGGACATGGAAGAGGGAACCTTGCTTTTTTTTTTTTTTCTCTGCTTGCTCTAGCATTACTAGCAAGGCCACTCCTTTGTTGGCACTAGAGTGGCCCACTTTTTGGAATTCTGGTGTATACTGGAGATCAGCTGAGACATCCGGCCTCGTGGACTGAACTGTTGCTGGATTCACTGGTAGACAGCCATTGCTGGACCAGCTGGACCACAGCCTGTAAGTCATGCTAATAAATAAATATATGCATTCTTTAAGTATATGTATATATAATTTTACACACACACACACACACACACACACACGGTTTCTATGTGTGACAGCTCTGGCTGTCCTGGACTCTCTTTGTAGAGCAGGCTGCCTCAAACTCACAGTGATCCACCTGGTTCTGCCTCCTGAATCTGGGATTAAAGGCGTGTACCACCACGCCCAGCTTTAAAATTATATTTTAATAAATATTTATAATACATACACACACACACACACACACACACACACATATATATATATATGTAGTTACTCTGGAGAACCCTGACTAATACACTATTTTTTTAATAGGAAGAGAATGTATTAAAATAGCAATGGCTGTCTATAGCATAAGGTTAAAGAATCCAGTAGCTGTTGAGTACATGAGCAGTGTGGAGGAATGGACTTACCATCGAGAACAAAAAGCAAAGAGGAAAATCTTCTTTCTTCTGTGCCCTTTATATAGGCTGCTGCCTGGAAGTGTGGCCCAGGGTAAAGGAGGATCTTCCCAACTCAAAAGATCCAGATCAAAAGTGGGTCTTCCCACTTCACATGATGTATTTAAGGGGGAAAAAACCTCTCCCAGGTGGTCTCAGCCACTTGGGTTTTAATTAATTCCAGATGTTGTCAAGTGGACTGTTGTTTTAAAATTATCTGTAGGCCATGCTAGCAATCAATCTAGACACTGACACCTGCTATATTTTAAAATAGCCTTAGTTAACCTGGGGCAGGGCAGACATTAGTCCTCTAAACTACTTCCCATAATGGGGCAGGCATGGAATCCCTGCCCCAATCCCATGCCATCTGCTTCTAATAACTTCTATCAAGCTACCTCCCATCCATAATCCCAAATACTTGCTAATATTCTTCATCTCCCATCCATGCTGGCCATATGCTTCTCCTCCACCTAAATCATGGCGGCCTTCTTCTCCTCTCTTCTTGGGACCTTCTTCTTCTCTTTCTCCTTCTCAGGATCCCCCCTCCCCCAAGCCCAGCAACCTTAGGCACTCCTATCTCCTTTGCCCTGCCCAGATGGGATGCTTTTTATTAATCAAAAGGTGGGTCACAGAGACAGCAAGCAATAATTAGCATCAAAACACATCAGACCATCCCTTAACAGTTGACAGCCAAAACCAGCCATCACAGGGGCCAGGCTGGGCAAATGTTCACAGCAACGTCCTGCCTTAGCCTCCCAAGTGCTAGGACTACAGATATGCACCACCATATCAAGCTAGTTAACACTTTTCTTGAAATAGTCACATACCATACAATTCACCTATCCAAATGCATAGTGAAAAGGTTTTTTTTTTTTTTCCCCCGAGACAAGGTTTCTCTGGGTAGCCCTGGCTGTCCTGGTACTCACTCAGTAGAACAGGCTGGCCTCAAACTCACAGAGATCCACCTGCCTCAGTATTCCTGAGTGCTGAGATCATAGGCATGCACCAGCACTGCCCAGCTAGTGAAAT
Source organism: Acomys percivali (assembly GCA_907169655.1). Classification (NCBI taxonomy): domain Eukaryota; kingdom Metazoa; phylum Chordata; class Mammalia; order Rodentia; family Muridae; genus Acomys; species Acomys percivali. The sequence continues at coordinate 7,908,638 of OU015757.1, read as the reverse complement.
ATTTTTTATTCCCCAGTGCCATGAGAGAGAGAGAGAGAGAGAGAGAGAGAGAGAGAGAGAGAGAGAGAGAGAGAGAGAGAAAGAAATGGCTTTAATTATTTTTTTAAAAATTAATTAAAGCCAGGTGTGGTGGCACACGCCTTTAAACCCAGCACTTGGGAGGCAGAGGCAGGCGGATCACTGTGAGTTTGAGGTCAGCCTAGTCTACAAAGTGAGTCCAGACAGTCAGGCTACACAGAGAAACTCTGTCTCAAAACACAAAAACAAACAAAAATATTTGTTTAAAAATATGGAACATTTCATGAATCTTCTCTGTATTGTTCCAATTTTAGTATATGTGCTGACAAAGCGAGCACACAATTAATTAGTTTTTTGAGACAGGATTTCTCTGTAGTTCTGGCTGTCCTGGGACCTGCTCTGTAGACCTGGCTGGCCACGAACACACAGAGACCTGCATGCCTCTGCCTCCCAAGTGCTGGGATAACCTATCTATCTATCTATCTATCTATCTATCTATCTATCTATCTATCTATCCATCCATCTATCTGTGTACCCAGAGTTGTTCTGGACTCTCTTTATAGACCAGGCTAGCCTTGAACTCACAGATCTCTGTCTGCCTCTGCCTCCTTGAGTGCTGGGATCACAGGTAGGTGTGCAAAGGCTTGAAATGGCTTTTAAAACTTAAAACAAAAAAAGGTCGTATTTTACATTTACTTATTTATTGGGGTTGGGGCATGCCATAGCATGTGCAGATGTCAGAGAACAACTTGAGGTCATTCATTCCTTTCACCATGTGGACTTGGGAGATTGAATTCAAGTTGTCAGATTTGGCCGCAAGTGTCTTTACTTGCTGAGCCATCTCATCAGCATATTCTCTGAGTATAAAACTATCACTGTAATTTTAGTGCATTTTTCTCAAAAGAATTCCACACCTCCTGGCCATAATTTGCCAGAGCCCACTCTGGACAATATTGACCAGTACCTGGATATGGGTGTGAGGATGGAGAAAAAAAAATACAGCAGAAGAGATAAGAAAAAAAAAAGTCTTCGGGAAGATTAACAGTAAATACTGTAGCCCCGGTTTATTTTTCTCAAAGCTTTTATACAGTATTCATCTGTGTGATCCAGAAGATTCTTGGGACAGGAACAAAAGCTACCAATTACTTTAGTTATCTACATGCTTAGACTTCTTTTATCTTTAAGTCAAAGAAGGACATCAAGCTCACATCCTCACCTGGAAGTAATGATAAACTTCTTAACCAACACAAGGATCTTGTCAAGTCCTCAAGGCTGTGTGAGAGTCTGCAAGCCACGCTTGTAAGTCCTCTGGCCTGCTTCTGTTAAGTACTCCAAAAAATGGCTCCTGACAATTCCCCCTTCTTTATATAAAAAACTGAGCAGACAGACTCTGCTTGTCTTATGTTGTCCTGTTCAGAGCATAGGTCTTACTCTCATTAGTACATGGATTTCATCATCATAACAGGGGTGTTAGGTTGACTTATCCTGAATAGATCTCACCTGTCTTTGACTACCAGCCTCTGCTCAAGGGAGGTCAGGGCTCTTTTTTTTTTTTTTTTTTTGGTTTTTTTTGAGACAAGGTCTCTGTGTAGCCTTGGCTGTCCTGGACTCACTCTGTAGACCAGGCTGGCCTCGAACTCACAGCGATCCGCCTGCCTCTGCCTCCTGAGTGCTGGGATTAAAGGCGTGCGCCACCATGCCTGGCTTGAGGTCAGGGCTCTTAATGACATGGCCGTGGAGCTTAATATTATGCATGTCCATATAGAGCTTTGTGAAAGACTTGGGTAACACGTACTTCAGTAGGCAAGGGACATAATGCCACAAGATGGCTAAAAGAGGACCGGGGTGCAAGGGAACTTTTAAAGCTGTTTATAAATCATTGCGTAGACTCAACTTTCTTTATACCTAAAAATTTTTGATGTAATTGGACTAATCCAAAGAAACTTTAAAATGATGCCAAATGCCTGTGAGGTGAGAACGAATCCTGCTCCGAACATACTGACTGGCATCATGTTGTTTAGCTGTAACACAAATCCATTTATATTTTGTACTAGAACGAATATTTTAACCCTTGAATGTTATCACCCAAATATAAAACCATATCATCTAAGATATTCTATTTTAATTTTAATTTAATATCTATGTCTCTTCAATCCCTAAAGCTAGACAAGTATTTTTTGATAAAGCGTTAACATGAGTAGCTGTTGTGGTCCGGGACCAAGTCAAAGCAGCAGTGGCACTAGCATTCCTACCCCAAACCTGAGGATAAACAGTAATACAACCTGATTTAGTTTCATTTTTAACAAAACAGATAGGGATATAGGGATGCTGTTCCAGATCCAGTATAATTAAAATTCATGAAGTCCTGTTTTTTAGTCTTTTTTTTTTTTTTTTTTTTTTTAGTTTTTTGAGACAGGGTGTCTCTGTGTAGCCTTGGCTGTCCTGGACTTCCAGTACTTATATATCACTTATAGCAACTGTAACTTTAGGTCCTTCCCATGTTGTCCGGTGTAACATCAGGATTCTGGAACATAGGCCCAATAGATGTCACCTTTACTCATCTTTCCCAGGCTCATCAGGGATATTAACAGGAGAGTTGTTGACATCTGTATGTGAGACCAGCCTTTCAGGAAGCCACCAAGCATTATCAGCATCTTGCAGAAAACACACACACCTGCCCTCATCCCCACATTAACACAGGGCCGGAGCCATTCCATAAGGTGGTAATAGCACCCTTCTACTTCACTTTAGCATAAGTGCTTTGTGTAGTTGGATGCCAAAATCGGTCAGCTGCCAAACGTCCCTGAGCATCCACATTTACAAAACGGAGAATAAAAGGAGCATGGTGCAGACTTATGTGTGGAGGAGAGGCATGGCTCTGCTTTTGTTAATAACATAGCATTGTTTTATTTTTGATAGTGAAGTCATAGAGCATATCCATAATTTTTATAAAATAAAACCAAAGCTGGGCATGGTGGCTCCTGCCTTTAATCCCAGCACTCGGGAGGCAGAGGCAGGGGGATCGCTGTGAGTTCGGAGGTAGCCTGGTCTACAAAGCAAGTCAAGGACAGCCAAGGCTACACAGAGAAACCCTGTCTTGAAAAACCAAAAATAAATAAATAAATACCAAATTTTAACTGTTAACAATCTAATGTCTTTAAAATCAATACCAAGTGTATCGTTTTCATGTTATAAAGTTTGACTGCCAGCAAGAAAAGATCTTTTATATGAACACATCAATGTGTAGCTCTAATACTTCATTAAAAAACATTGCTTTAAATTTTTAAATATTTATTATTTATCAGTGCTCTGCTTACATGTACACCTGC
>OU015757.1:7874677-7904539 GCA_907169655.1 Acomys percivali | reverse complement strand
ATCTATCTATCTATCTATCTATCTATCTATCTATCTATCTATCTATCCATCCATCTATCTGTGTACCCAGAGTTGTTCTGGACTCTCTTTATAGACCAGGCTAGCCTTGAACTCACAGATCTCTGTCTGCCTCTGCCTCCTTGAGTGCTGGGATCACAGGTAGGTGTGCAAAGGCTTGAAATGGCTTTTAAAACTTAAAACAAAAAAAGGTCGTATTTTACATTTACTTATTTATTGGGGTTGGGGCATGCCATAGCATGTGCAGATGTCAGAGAACAACTTGAGGTCATTCATTCCTTTCACCATGTGGACTTGGGAGATTGAATTCAAGTTGTCAGATTTGGCCGCAAGTGTCTTTACTTGCTGAGCCATCTCATCAGCATATTCTCTGAGTATAAAACTATCACTGTAATTTTAGTGCATTTTTCTCAAAAGAATTCCACACCTCCTGGCCATAATTTGCCAGAGCCCACTCTGGACAATATTGACCAGTACCTGGATATGGGTGTGAGGATGGAGAAAAAAAAATACAGCAGAAGAGATAAGAAAAAAAAAGTCTTCGGGAAGATTAACAGTAAATACTGTAGCCCCGGTTTATTTTTCTCAAAGCTTTTATACAGTATTCATCTGTGTGATCCAGAAGATTCTTGGGACAGGAACAAAAGCTACCAATTACTTTAGTTATCTACATGCTTAGACTTCTTTTATCTTTAAGTCAAAGAAGGACATCAAGCTCACATCCTCACCTGGAAGTAATGATAAACTTCTTAACCAACACAAGGATCTTGTCAAGTCCTCAAGGCTGTGTGAGAGTCTGCAAGCCACGCTTGTAAGTCCTCTGGCCTGCTTCTGTTAAGTACTCCAAAAAATGGCTCCTGACAATTCCCCCTTCTTTATATAAAAAACTGAGCAGACAGACTCTGCTTGTCTTATGTTGTCCTGTTCAGAGCATAGGTCTTACTCTCATTAGTACATGGATTTCATCATCATAACAGGGGTGTTAGGTTGACTTATCCTGAATAGATCTCACCTGTCTTTGACTACCAGCCTCTGCTCAAGGGAGGTCAGGGCTCTTTTTTTTTTTTTTTTTTGGTTTTTTTTGAGACAAGGTCTCTGTGTAGCCTTGGCTGTCCTGGACTCACTCTGTAGACCAGGCTGGCCTCGAACTCACAGCGATCCGCCTGCCTCTGCCTCCTGAGTGCTGGGATTAAAGGCGTGCGCCACCATGCCTGGCTTGAGGTCAGGGCTCTTAATGACATGGCCGTGGAGCTTAATATTATGCATGTCCATATAGAGCTTTGTGAAAGACTTGGGTAACACGTACTTCAGTAGGCAAGGGACATAATGCCACAAGATGGCTAAAAGAGGACCGGGGTGCAAGGGAACTTTTAAAGCTGTTTATAAATCATTGCGTAGACTCAACTTTCTTTATACCTAAAAATTTTTGATGTAATTGGACTAATCCAAAGAAACTTTAAAATGATGCCAAATGCCTGTGAGGTGAGAACGAATCCTGCTCCGAACATACTGACTGGCATCATGTTGTTTAGCTGTAACACAAATCCATTTATATTTTGTACTAGAACGAATATTTTAACCCTTGAATGTTATCACCCAAATATAAAACCATATCATCTAAGATATTCTATTTTAATTTTAATTTAATATCTATGTCTCTTCAATCCCTAAAGCTAGACAAGTATTTTTTGATAAAGCGTTAACATGAGTAGCTGTTGTGGTCCGGGACCAAGTCAAAGCAGCAGTGGCACTAGCATTCCTACCCCAAACCTGAGGATAAACAGTAATACAACCTGATTTAGTTTCATTTTTAACAAAACAGATAGGGATATAGGGATGCCTGTTCCAGATCCAGTATAATTAAAATTCATGAACTCCTGTTTTTTAGTCTTTTTTTTTTTTTTTTTTTTTTAGTTTTTTGAGACAGGGTGTCTCTGTGTAGCCTTGGCTGTCCTGGACTTCCAGTACTTATATATCACTTATAGCAACTGTAACTTTAGGTCCTTCCCATGTTGTCCGGTGTAACATCAGGATTCTGGAACATAGGCCCAATAGATGTCACCTTTACTCATCTTTCCCAGGCTCATCAGGGATATTAACAGGAGAGTTGTTGACATCTGTATGTGAGACCAGCCTTTCAGGAAGCCACCAAGCATTATCAGCATCTTGCAGAAAACACACACACCTGCCCTCATCCCCACATTAACACAGGGCCGGAGCCATTCCATAAGGTGGTAATAGCACCCTTCTACTTCACTTTAGCATAAGTGCTTTGTGTAGTTGGATGCCAAAATCAGTCAGCTGCCAAACGTCCCTGAGCATCCACATTTACAAAACGGAGACTAAAAGGAGCATGGTGCAGACTTATGTGTGGAGGAGAGGCATGGCTCTGCTTTTGTTAATAACATAGCATTGTTTTATTTTTGATAGTGAAGTCATAGAGCATATCCATAATTTTTATAAAATAAAACCAAAGCTGGGCATGGTGGCTCCTGCCTTTAATCCCAGCACTCGGGAGGCAGAGGCAGGAGGATCGCTGTGAGTTCAGAGGCAGCCTGGTCTACAAAGCAAGTCAAGGACAGCCAAGGCTACACAGAGAAACCCTGTCTTGAAAAACCAAAAATAAATAAATAAATACCAAATTTTAACTGTTAACAATCTAATGTCTTTAAAATCAATACCAAGTGTATCGTTTTCATGTTATAAAGTTTGACTGCCAGCAAGAAAAGATCTTTTATATGAACACATCAATGTGTAGCTCTAATACTTCATTAAAAAACATTGCTTTAAATTTTTAAATATTTATTATTTATCAGTGCTCTGCTTACATGTACACCTGCATACCAGAAGAGGCCACCAGATCTCACTATAGATGGTTGTGAGTCACCATGTGGGTGCTGGGAATTAAACTCAGGACCTCTGGAAGAGCAGGCAGTGCTTTTAACTTCTGAGCCACCTCTCCAGCCCCATTGCTTTAAATCTTAACACTTATAAATCTGGTAGGACAAGAATTAAATAAAAATCTTATCCCAATTTAAAAGTACCTTTGGCGACCTATTTCTAAGTTGGCTTACGTCATTTGTTTTTCTGAATGGCATTAACATTAAATTAAAGCCTAAGTTAACTTTTTGTTGCAGACGTTACAGATTTTCAGCCATGTCTAGGCTTCTGGACGTGTCAGAACTCAGAATATACCACTAGAAGTTCAGGCAGCCAGAGGCTCTCAGCCGCAAGCGCCTGACTCCAAGGAGAGAGCTAGTTTTTCAGTTTCTGCTGCGTCTTTTTTTTTTTCAATCTTCGAAATGAGTTAAAACTAATGGCCAGCAGGTAAAGTTTGACCTTTTCCCCCTCAGAATATAAAACATAAAACAACATTTAAACAATTAAATTTATAGACATAGAAACAAAATTTGACATGACGACCATAAACCAGACAGTCAGGCAAGACGAAACAACATAGTCCAGAGACTTTGACAATATACAGCTGAACAGATTTCAGGGCGAGTTAGAAGGAGCTATGTAACTGCTATCAAGCTGTTTTCAGATCTTTTTACCTGTTTAAAGGGAATGGGTCTATGAGATCTTACTCTCTGACCCTGAGCATCAAATGTCTTCAAAAATTGATTATGCCAACTGAAATCCTTGAATGTCTTTTTTTTTTTTTTTTTTTTGGTTTTTCGAGACAGGGTTTCCCTGTGTAGCCTTGGCTGTCCTGGACCCGCTTTGTAGACCAGGCTGGCCTTGAACTCACAGCGATCCACCTGCCTCTGCCTCCCGAGTGCTGGGATTATAGGCATGCGCCACCACGCCCTGCTTTTGAATGTCTTTTATCACTAGCGTGCAGCAGAAACATAGTCTTAGGTATAATACACATAATTAGAATTTTGAGCATTTTTAATTATAGCTACCCTAGGGGGAGAATCCTCAAATGAAGAAGGATCCAATCCTGTTACAATATTTGGAGATTATTTTTTTCTTTTTCCAAGACATGGTTTCTCTGTGTAGCCTGGACTGTCCTGGACTCACTTTGTAGACCAGGCTGGCCTCGAACTCACCGAGATCCACCTGCCTCTGCCTCCCCAGTGCTGGGATTAAAGTGGAGATTTTTTTTTTATCTGCAATCTAGAAAGCCATTTAAGGGCTTAATTTGTTAAATGTTTCATCTGCACTGCTAGTGTTGAAAAAGCCATCTGGCCGGGCGGTGGTGGCGCACACCTTTTATCCCAGCACTCGGGAGGCAGAGGCAGGCAGATCTCTGTGATTTCGAGGCCAGCCTGGTCTACAAAGTGAATCCAGGACAGTCAAGGCTACACAGAGAAACCCTGTCTGGAAAAACCAAAATAAATAAATAAATAAATACAAACAAAAAACAAAAAAACAGCTCATGACAATAATTTCCCTCACTCATCTCTCATCCAGCCCTTAGCAAGTCATATCTACTTTCTTTGTTGCTGTGATCCTTTTTTTGGGTGGGGGTGTCTTACTCTGTAGATCAGATCTGCCTGCTTTCGCTCTCCCAAGTGCTGAGATTAAAGGCACAGGCCACCACCTTGTGTGGATCCTGGTTTCGCCAGCACGTATGTTTCTGCATCATGCTCCAGCACCTTTCTACCTTGTAGATATTTTACTATTTTAGACAGTTTGTACAAGTGCAATCATAAAAGATGTCTTTTGTATCTAGATTTTTTTGGCAGTATTTTTAAATGTTTATTTTTATTTTGATGTGTGCAAGCTTGGTGTCCACTGGGGCCTGAAAAGGGCATCAGACCCCTAGAACTGGATATAGAGGTGGTTGTGAGCCACTGTGTGAGTGCTGGAACTAAACTCAGGTCCTCCGCAACAGCAGGAAGTGCTCCCAACTGTTGAGCCATCCCTCCCAGCCTTAACAGTACACCTATGTTGTAGCACTCATTTCTGTCTCATTATTTATTGTTTACTTTAGAGACATCGTGCTATACTGTAGCTTAGGCTGTCACTGTTCTTGAACTCATGGTAATCCTCCTAAATTGCGGAATTACAAGCCCGGAACCACCATGCCCAGCTTGCATTGATTTTTGAAATTATTATTTTATGTCTGCATGTATGCTCATGGACTATGTACATCATACCTAGTACCCTCACAGGCCAAGAAAGGGTGTTGTACATTGTCCCCAACCTGTGGATTGTGACCCCTTTAGGGTTAAATGACCCTTCCTTGGGGGGGCTGCATGTCAGATGATTCATTATAGTTATGAAATAGCAACAAAAATAATGTTATGGTTTGGGGAATCACTACAACATGAGGAACGGTATTGAAGGGTCACAGCATTAGGAAAGTTGAACCCCACTGTTCTAGCATCAGGGCTAGTTACAAAGCTATTGCCTTCAGTAGGTTAGGTACAGGAAATTTTTTAATCACTGTACAGGCTAGTTTTATGTTATCTTGATACAAACTGGAGTTATCAGAGGGAGCCTCAATTGAGAAAATGCCTCCATGAGATCCAGCAAGCCTGTAGGACATTTTCTTAATTAGTGATTGATAGGGGAGGGCCCAGCCCATTGTGGGTGGTGCCAGCCTTGGGGAGCAAGCCAGCAAGCAGCGCCCTCCATGGCCTCTGCATCAGTTCCTGCCTCCAGGGTCCCGCCCTGCTTGAGTTCCTGTCCTAACTTCCTTTGATGATTAAATTAAATATGATCTGGAAGCATAAGCTAAATAAACCCTTTCTTCTTCAAGTTGCTTTGGTCATGGTGTTGTTTGTTTTTGGTTTGGTTTGGTCTTGGTTTTTTTGAAGTAGAGTCCCTCTGTGTAGCCCTGGCTGTCCTGAACTCACTTTGTAGACCAGGCTGGCCTTGAACTCAGATCCACCTGCCTCTGCCTCCCAAGTGCTATGATTAAAGGTGTGTGCCACCATTGCCCAGCTGGTCATGGAGTTTTATTATAGAATAGCAACCCTAAGACAGTTACTGTTCTTTTTTTTTTTTTTAAATATTTTTTCATTTTTATTTATGTACATTACTATTTGACTGCATGTATGTCTATGTGAGGTTGTCAGATCCCCTGGAACAGGAGTTACACACAGTTGTGAGCAGCCATGTGTGTGCTGGGAATTGAACCTGGATCCTCTGGAAGAGCAGTCAGTGCTCTTAACTGCTGAGCCATTTCTCCAGCCCAACAATTACTGTTCTACTGCTGTAAAACAACACTATGACCAAGACAATGTATAAAAGAAAGCATTTAGTTGGTGCAGGAGTCTCTGCACCATAGCCAGCAGAGTAATAAGTCCACAGAGGCAAGAAGGTAGTTTAGTTCAACATGACTAAGTAGCCAGGGCTGGTTAAACCTTTGAGAGTCTGGCCCTGAGTAGTTTATTTTAGGCATATTTAAGCACAGGACAGTTTAGTACAAATGTTCCTGGTGATAATGAACTCAATCCCATGTACACAGTAAAACATACATAAATCTCCCCGAGGAACAGAGGAAGCTAAGTAAAGATCAGATGTGGCTACATCGAAACTCTTTGTAAAGTGTATGTGATACCTTCCATAAAGACGGGGTCTATAGGTGACTAAGGAAAACCAACCTAGGATAAGGGTCTGGGCATCCAGTGTAGTCTCCTGGCATAGAGACAGTGAGTGCAAAGGTCAACAGGCTAGTAAGCACATCTTTTCCCATCTTCCTGGGCAGATAACAGGTTAGGCATCCCGAAGGAACAAGTATGTGTGCTTAGGGTTCCAGGCTCCCCTACTTCTTGTCTGTGAACCCGAGAAATTCTGTCCTCCTGCAGACTGGGGCTTGCTTAGTTTCAGAGCCTTAGTCCATGACCATAGCAGTGGCAGCGGGAGGGCGTGGTGCAGGGGCAGCTGCTAAGGGCTCACCTATCACAAGCATCAGACAGAGACAGCGCATCATCTGCTGCCTTTTGAAAACTCAAAGCCCACTCCTGGTAACACACGTCCTCCAACAAGACCCTGTTTTTATTTATTTTCAGTGATAGAGACAGTTTATTCAGACTAGGCTGACCTCAAACTAAGAGATCCAAACTCTTTGGTTTTACAAAAAGCAAGAGTGCCGGGTGTGGTGGCACACACCTTTAATCCCAGCACTCGGTAGGCAGAGGCAGGCAGATCGCTGTGAGTTCAAAGCCAGACTGGTCTACAAAGCGAGTCCAGGATGACTAGGATAACATAGAGAAACTCTGTCTCGAATCTCAAAAAAAAAAAAAAGTTGCTGTGGTCATGGTGTCTCTTTACAGCAATGAAAGCCTAAGGCACTAGGCAAGCGTTGTACCACTAAAACACACTCAGCTCTTGGGCATACCTCACCTGGCCCAGCCCCTGGCCTTTATGCAGGGGACATAGCCTACACCTTGTCCCACCTGAGCCTGTCCACGCTTAGACTGTGGGTGCCACCATGCCTACCTCTCCCTTCTGGCCAAACAGTCAAACACCAAGAAGAGGTTACCAAGAAGAGACTTGATACCCTATGAGCATATACAGGGGGAGGTAATCCCCCTCAGGAACAGTCATAGGGGAGGGGAATAAGGGGAAAATGGGAGGGAGGGAAGAATGGGAGGATACAAGGGATGGGCTAACAATTGAGATATAACAAGAATAAATTAATAAAAAATTAAAAAAATAAAAACCAAAAACAACAACAAAAAACCAACCTCAAAACAAAAGCCAACCTCTCCCCCAAAAACAAACAAGCAGAAACATGGGAGGACAGAGGCTATGCTATTTTCAGAGAGCAGCTTTATGTTTCTATCAACATGAAAGGAAAAAAGGGGTTTGGATTTCATCCAAAATACTAAGGATGAGATTGGATAGGAGGAAGGCCTCCTGAAGATCCTGTCTACAGACAAGAAAAAAGAAAAATAAAAAAGACCAGATGGGTAATGTATATGCTGATCCCTCCTTATTGGAACACCTCTAAAAGTGACTGGGACATATACTGTGGTTTTCGGGCCATCAGACACAGTTTTTCCCCCAAAGTGGGGGGAAATTAGGGAGCGCCTAGGGGCTGATTGCTGTCCGTAGGACATCAACAATGAGGTCACTATGATGTCTTCAGTGCGCCAGCCGAGGAATGTGCACAGGGTTCAGTGTGTCCTCGGGAACAGGAAAGGTGGACGGTGTCACTGAAATCCCTTCTCACACAGAGCTTGGTCTCCATGCGCCCCACCCCCACCCCCTGCTATCGCGCTGATCTGAGCTGAATGCCGATCCAGCAGGTGCTTGCTGCAGGGAGTGGGGCAGGGGGAGTGCAATAAGGAAGCTCTAGCGACCATTTGTCCCTCCTTGACGCTAGTCGGGCCACATTTTGGGGTTTCCAGAAAACTAGACAAGTGCTTGAGTCTAACTCTTTCCTCCTGTTGCGTTAACACTGTTTAATATTACTGTATTTTTTATATCTTTTTTTTTTTTTTTCCGAGACAGGGTCTCTCTGTGTAGCCTTGGCTGTCCTGGACTCGCTTTGTAGACCAGGCTGGCCTCGAACTCACAGCGATCCACCTGCCTCTGCCTCCCGAGTGCTGGGATTAAAGGCGTGCGCCACCACCACCCGGCTATTTTTTATATCTTAATAAATATTTTATTATACTAGTACTAATTTGGTTTGGTGTAGGCTCAATTTTCTTAACAAATATATTTTATTATGAACTTATTAACTGACAGTACCTCACTTATAACCTGACTAATCTAAACAATAGGAAAAGAAGATTAAAGAATACAATAATGAAACCGTAAGGATATCAGTTCCAGGGAGCGATTCTCCTGGCGTAATCAGCAGGATTTCTTCTGATGGAACCCGGAACCTCAGCCAGAGCCTGGAGCCTGGAGCCTGGAAGCCTTCCCTTGAGCAGTTCTCTCTAGTGATGAATAGCCAAAACTATCCCAAGCCTCCAAAGCCCTCACCTCTTGGTTTTGGCTCACATTTATACCTCCTCTCAGACTTTGTTCAACGATGTTTTTCAGCTGGTTAACAACCAATTTCCCCCACGTGGTGGTTCGACTTCTAAGAGGATAAACATCACCTGCTCTCTCACAAGTCTTTTTCTCATCCCCCACTTTTGATCTAAACAAAAAGCATGTTTATCTCTCTTTTAGTTCAGAATATTTTTATCCTTTCTTTCTCCCCTGCTTCTGCACCAGGACAGGGTTTCTCTGTGTAGCCTTGGCTGTCCTGGACTCACTTTGTAGACAGAATATTTTTTCTTTATTACTGCTCTAAAACCTGGGTGCATCTTATGGTCAGGTTCGTCTTATGAACGGAAAAATATGGTACATGCCTCAAGCCAGAACTTCAACTATACATGGGCAATAAAAAATTGGATACAGTGCCGGGTATGGTAATGTACACCTTCAATCCCAGCACTCTGGAGGCAGAGGCAGGCAGATCTCTGTGAGTTCCAGGCCAGCCTGGTCTACAAAGAGAGTTCCAGGACAACCAGAACTATTGCACAGAGAAACCCTGTCTCAACTGCCTCCCCGCAAACAAAATAAGCAACAACAACCAACCCGGCCAGGAAGTCCTCAGGACTCATTATGCCATCCCTAATAAAATTGTATCTTATATTTTGTCATAATCCAAAGTAGTTTATAAGAAAGACAGATATCTTTCTTCTGCTCAAAGAGCAGAAAACCATCATTAATTGATCTATGTATCCTGCACATCTCATACATTTATAATTTTAAAAAATTGTGTATTACTTGTGAGAAATATGTTTCAGAACAAAAGAACTGGTAACGTTGGATTGGACCTGACTGGATTCATCCTGGAGGATGCTGAGACACTGACACAAGACACAGTACAGCATCCTACATTGTCCTGCCTCAGACTGCTTCAGTTGCTGTTCCATCAAAGCCTGCTTTCAGCACAGCTTCAAAGAAAGCTGCTGATCTCAACTGGTCCAGCCTTTCAGACTGTTCTAAACAGGACTTCAATTAAAGCCTGCAATTTCTCAACATTTAGAGACTGGACAACAAATGCTATTATTAGATTACTTAACCTTCCCCCCCCCCCCACCCCAGTTTCCTTTGGGCATGTTGAGTGAGCGAGCAAGGGCAGAAGACAAAAGTAAGATGCACGGTGACAAGATCTTTAGGAACTAGGAAGTCCCCTTTCTGAGAACGGCCTGGTGAGTGCTGGCTATGTCGCTCAGTGGTAAGGCTGGCGTTCAGCAGGCTGAGATGAATCAGTGAAGAAAGAACAGTGTGCAACCGGATGAACCTGTGACGGTGGGCTAAGAGTGCAACTCAGTGGGTAAAGTGCTTGCTTAGTAGGCTTGGGTTTATGTCTGCTTGACACAGGCTAGAGTTACCTGACGGGAAAACTCAGTGGAGAACACGCCTCCATGTAAGACATTGTCCTGATTTAGTGGCGGATGGGGGAGGGTCCTGGGCTGGTGGTCCTGGGTTCTGTAAGAAAGCAGGCTGAGCAAATCATGAGGAGCAAGCAAGTAAGCAGCACCCCTCCATGGCTTCTGCCTCAGCTCCTGCCTCCAGGTTCTTGCCCTGCTTGAATTCCTGTCCTGACTTCCTCCAGTGATGGATTGTGATCTGGAAGTGTCAGCTGAGTAAACCCTTTCCTCCTCAACTTCCTTTTTGGTCATGGTGTTTCATCACAGCAATAGAAACTCTAAGATACCTAGTTAGGACATATAATGCTCTGGGTCCCATCTCAGCACCAGATAAAACAGGGTGTGCCACACCTATTTATAATTTGAGCACTCGGCTTTAATCCTGGCACTTGGGAGGCAGAGGCAGGTGGATCTCTGTGAGTTCGAGGCCAGCTTGATGTACAAAGTGCGTCCAGGACAGAGTAACACAGAGAAACCCTGTCTTGAAAAACAAAATAGTAATTTGAGCATTCAGGAGTTAAGAAGTAGGACAATCAGAAGTTCATGATCATCCTCAGCTGCATGAGTGTTGAGGCTAGCCCTCTCTGGAAAAGAAGAAAAGGCGATTACTGTTTTCATTAGTAAGTAGGTATTGCTTGCCTGTCTTTGCCTCTCAGTGCTGGAAATTAAGGCCTGTGTGTGGATAGTGGCAAGTGCTTGGAATATATGTATGTTATAAGGTTTAGAGTAGTTTGTTTAGTTTACAAGTAGATTAGAATCAGTTCAGACTTTGCCCCGCGAAGTGCTGGCAGCTTTAAAATATGTTTCAGTCTCCCTCTGTCAGTTATTTGCTTTGCAGGCCGAACCGATACAAAATACTGTAACTCCTGTGCCACCACACCCAGTTGTCTTATGATTCTTGTTCTCTTTGGGGAGGGGGCAGTACAGGTAAGTCCAGGGCTTTGCACTGTGGCAGAGTGATAATTATCCTCATAAGCACAGTAAGTCTGAGACACCAGCATTAATTATTTTTATATTTTTATAGAACTCTGGGCATCACGAATGCTAGGCAAATGCCCTACCACTGGGCTATAAAAACAGGGTCTATGTTGCCAATGTTATCTGGACCATGGTGGTAGGAAAGCAAGAGTGGAGAGGAGATTTACTTTCTTTCAAAGGACAGGATCAGCTGGCCACTTGCCTTTTGCCCCCTCTGGCAGCCTAACTGCATCCCACTGTACAAAGAGTACGCACAATGCTTCCAAAAAACGCAGCCTTCCTAAAGCTTTGAGATGTAGGCCATTCATTTCTGTAGGCTACTTAGGCGCTGCCCAAGGTACAAGTTCAGTCATCTTACCATTCTAGTCACTCGATTTTACTAGAAGTGCCTTTCGTGCATCAAAACGTTATCACTGCTCCCTTCTCCTCTAGGGCTTTTCAGAATTCCTGGCCATGACAATTTAATGGCCATATATAAATATTGAATGCAGCTGTTCAACAAATCCATGTTGACACTGTGTGACTTTCCCTAAGGAGATATGTAGAAACGTCTTCTCCAACTAGGGCAAAGAAAGTTGGAGAACATAAGAGGCTCCCACTCATTACACATCTCACAACCTGCTTAGAAACACACCACCACCTCTTTGCCCTTAAGAAGCCGTTGGCTTCATTCAAATGGACCGCCTTCGCCGACACCCAATCACAGCGCCCGATCTTCAGCTACTGACCAATAAACGGATGCAATAGATAAAGGGGACCGTAGGCATGAAGCCATCTCGCAGCGCCATTACACTTTAGGGCAGCGAGGTTAAGAAGCCGGCATGGCGTTCGGGTCAATAAAATCGATAGCTGGAACCTGCCTGTGTTCTAGGCAGCGGTGGTGCAGAAGCAGCGCCGCCATCTTCCCCGAAGGCATCTTCCGGTGCCTATCACCCAAGTTCCAGCGAGAGTTTCCTGAATAACGGGGTGGTCTGTGTTGGGCCTCCTGGCCCCTCAGGCAGCCGATTCATATTTCCTCCGGGCCTTCCCGGCTGGGCTTCTAGGTTTCGGGGTGCTCGGTGCCCGGGGCAAGGCCGGGGCGCAGGTCCAATGGCTCCGCCTTCGGCTCCGCTCCTCGTGCGGGCACCCGGAGTGGCTGGACCTCCTCGGAGAAGGGGCAGGAGGCCAAAGGCCTTGAAATTCGCGGACGTGGCCGTGTACTTCTCCTTGGAGGAGTGGGGGTGTCTGCGGCCCGCGCAGAGGACTCTGTACCGGGATGTGATGCGCGAGACCTACGGCCTCCTGGGCGCGCTCGGTGAGGCCCGGCCCAATCGGCTTACGCGGGGCCTAAGGGATGATGGAGTTGGAGGGCGGGGTAGAGTGGGGGCAGGGAGCCCAGGGTCCTGACCCGCGATCTGCTTGTTAGGGGTCGGGGCAGAGCCTCGGAATATATATATATATTTTAAAAGCATCATCTCCCGAGGCCAGCCCTCTGACTGGTTCTCCTTCCCCAGGATGCGCAGGTCCCAAACCAGCCCTCATCTCCTGGTTGGAACGAAATACCGATGATTGGGAACCGGCAGCCCTAGATCCGCAGGAGTACCGGAGATGGGTAACATTCCAGAGAAGTGAGTGAAAAAATGCCCGTGGAGACCCTGTGTAATGCCCTATCGACCCAACCTAGAATTTTCATCTGGTTAGAGTTAACCAGGTTGCTTGTATTGTGAGCAAACTACCGGCAGTACTCCATTGACATAAATGAATCACTGAGCCGTGAAAAGGATCGTGCCCCTCAGGAGCCGGGACCTAGCTTCCATTAAACTGAACTCGGTCCTCTGGAAGAGTAGGAAGAGCCTTTAACCTCTGAGCCCTCTCTCTAGCCCCTGGTTGACTCTTAAATTTAAAAAAGGAAAAGAGAAGCCTCACTGATTTGAGTGTGCATCCAGGCTTGTGAGCTACTACTGAGTGAAATGATGCAGTCCAAGGTCTTAACATTGCTTACAACTTTGGCTTTCAAAGTGCTTCTAGACCAGCAGCTGTGTACTTGGGAGCAGTCTTAGGGCTTTATTTCATGTACAATTTCATATTACAGTCTTATCATCAAAGGCAGGCAGTCAGGACAGGACACTAAAGAAGAATCCATGAGGAAGGCTGCTTACTGGCTTGCTCCTCTACTTTCTTATACACTCAGGAACACCTGCCTAGGGCTGGCACCACCCACAGTGGGCTAGGCCCACCCACATCAGCCACTGATTAAGAAAATGCACCACAGGCTTGCCCATAGGTACGTCTGGTGAGGGCATTTTCTTCATGGAAGTTCTCCATTCCCAAATGACTCTAACTTGTGTCAAGTTGACATAAAGCAAGCCAGCACAACTGACTCTCTGACAGCTTGACACACAAAACACATGCCTGTTAACCATAACCTTTTCTTTTCTTGTTCATCCCCAAGATCTCAATTCAAGCACTCCAAAATGTCCAAAGTCTCTTTCAGAGTTCCTCGTAAAATATCCAAAAATCTCTCTAAAATTAACTATGGGTTCTTTTTTTTTTTTTTTTTTTTTTAATCAATTACAATAAAATCAAAGCAAAGCCAAAGTCCAACAGGACGAAGCTCAGTCGTACCTCTGAGACTCCAAAGGGCTTGGTCCTTCCCTGACCGCAGTCCACTGCAAGTATAGCTTGTTTTGTATTCTCAGGGCAGCACCAGTGTAGAGCTGCTGTCAGAGGTGGTCCTTCGTGGTAATGGCGTCTCCACAGCGAGGGGCCGACACCCTCACCGATAGCCTCTCCTGAGTCTCTTTAGAGACACACTGCCCCTGCCATATGGTGCCAAGCCTCAGTTTCTAGCCGTGACCCCTTCAACTGAGGCTGCACATTCCCCCGCGGTCTGGGCTTGCCTGGCACTGTACCAAACCACAGTTGCTCTCCATGACCCCTTTGTGGCTTCAAGACTGACACGGCCTGGGAAAGTTACACATAACCAAGTTTGGCCACCAACATGAGCTGCAGCTTTGGCCCCTCATGGACCACAGCTGCTGTGTGCTGGCCCTGAGGAAATACTCCTGGATTTATCATCCTGGGTGGTGCTGGTGTGTGTGTGTGTGTGTGTGTGTGTGTGTGTGTGTGTGTGTGTGTGTTTGTTTTAAATTGTGGCAGCTTCTCAAATCCAGCTGACGGAATCCATTGTCCCAGTTAAGCAAAGGTTTCCCTTTAGTGGTTTCTGATTTCAAATCTCACATGCGTGGCGTTGGTAGCGTCTTTTAGGGAGCCTCAGACTTCCCCCTGGAGCCTCATAAGCTCTGTCTGTGTCCGTGGTCGGCACTGCTGTCAGCTCTGTCTTCTGCGTTTCCACAGTATAGCCCATTGAGCCCAGAGCACTCAGTACCTTTTCCAGCTCTGAGTTGCCATTGCGTGCGCATGTGCGCGCGCTCACACACACCGTCACAAAACAAAACAGAAACAGATGGTCTGGTTTGTCACAGAACTATCCCACTCCTGGTATCGGTTTTCTGTCTTCGTTAGGGTTTCTGTGGCTGTGATAAGCACCATGACCAAAAGCAGCTTGGAAATAAAAGGGTGTGTCTAACTTTCACATTGGAGTACATCAAAGGAATTTAAAGGCAGGAGCTGAAGTAGAGGCCATGGCGGAGGGCTGCCTATGGGCTCACTTCGTATGGCTTGCTAAGCCTTCTTAAACACCCCAAGGCTACCTGTCCAGGAGCGGCACCAAAAATGGACTGGGCACTCTTCCTACATCAATCACTAAGAAAATGCACCACAGGCCAACCTGGTGAAGGCATTTTCTCTGTTGTCTCTTCCCAAATCACTTCATCTTGTGTCAAGTTGGCATAAGGGCAGTACAGGATGCTTTTAAAAATGCAAATACTGGGGACTGGGTGTGGTGGTATACTCCTTTAATCCCAGCACTCCCGAGGCAGAGGCAGGCAGATTGCTGTGAGTTCGAGGCCAGCCTGGTCTAAAAATCGAGTCCAGGATGGCCAAGATAACAAAGGGAAACCTGTCTCGAAAAACAACAACAACAAAAAAGGCAAATTCTGGGCTGGAGAGATAGAATACTAGTTGCTTTCCCAGAAGCCCCGAATTCAGATCCCAAAACCCACATTGGGGCAGCTTGCAGCTGCAAGTCCAGCTCCAGGAAGTCTGTTACCATCTTTCATGAAATGATCTTTAGGGCTGGAGAGATGGCTCAGAGGTTGAGAGCACTGTCTGCTCTTCCACAGGGCCTAAGTTCAATTCCCAGCAGCCACATGGTGGCTCACAACGGTCTATAATGAGATCTGGCGCCCTCTTCTGGCCTGCAGACATACATGTGGGCACAATACAGTATAAATAAATGAGTAAATCTTAAAAAAAGAAAAAGATCTTTAGAATGCTAAGTGGGAAAAAGGAAAGTGCAGTAAAGTGTGCATACAGTTGCATATTGCATGCTATCTTTTATGTAGAAAAGGATGGAGGAAACCACATGTGCTTGCCCTGCATCATAAACCCCAGAAGATGGCTTGACTGCTGCTCACTGAGTCCAGTGCATGCCTCACAGGCACGCAGCTCAGGCTTTGATCCCCAGTGCTACATGAGGAAGGCATGCTGCCTGCTTGCACCCGGGAGGTGGAAGTAAGAACATGAGGAAGAAGTTCAAGGTCAGCCTCGGTTATGTAGTGAGGTGGGACCAGTCTAGGGTACGTGAGACCCTGTCTAAAAATCAAAACCCCAAAACATTGGAAGAAAGTACGTTTCTACAAATTAGGTGGGGACGCAGTTTTCTGTGTACCCCACAGAGCTACCCCCACAGCTACTAAAAACATTCAAATTTTTGTTTGTTTTTAAGGGCAGAGTCTCATGCATCTTAGTAAAGCCTCAGATTTGCCATGTTTCCAAGGGTGAGCCACTTTAAGTACCACAGGATCCAGGCAAGCACTCTGCCAACTAAGCCAAACCTTTAGCCCCCAAAATACTCTGTTTTAAAACTCAGCTTAGGGCCGGGCGTGGTGGCGCATGCCTATAATCCCAGCACTCGGGAGGCAGAGGCAGGTGGATCGCTGTGAGTTCGAGGCCAGCCTGGTCTACAAAGCGGGTCCAGGACAGCCAAGGCTACACAGAGAAACCTTGTCTCGAAAAACCAAAAAAAAAAAAAAAAAACAAAACACAAAAAACAAAACAAAGCTCAGCTTAATCTCTCTTCCCCCCGAAAAAACTTATGTGAGTTGGTTGAGGAACTCTAAATGCCTTCCACATTTCCATGACACACTTACCTGTCTCTGATATCAACAATTAACAGGAGCTGGGTGTATTGGTCTTGTAACCATTAACGTTCTTATTGGCGAGCATTCGAAGCCAGGGTTTGTTAATTCTCGTGTTTCTTGGTAGAAACCAGAACCAGGCAGAAGAATGAAGAGAAGGAAGTATTTCCACCTAAGGAAGCACCCCGGAAGGGGAAACGAGGGCGGAAGCCCAGCAAACCCCGGCTGATTCCCAGGCAGACATCCGGGGGCCCCATCTGCCCTGACTGTGGCTGTACCTTCCCTGACCACCCTGCCCTGGAGAGCCATAAGTGTGCCCAGAATCTGAAGAAGCCCTACCCTTGCCCGGACTGTGGGCGCCGCTTTTCCTACCCATCCCTACTGGTCAGTCACCGGCGGGCACACTCTGGTGAATGCCCTTACGTTTGTGACCAGTGTGGCAAACGTTTTTCCCAGAGGAAAAACCTGTCTCAGCACCAGGTCATACACACAGGCGAGAAGCCCTACCACTGCCCTGACTGTGGCCGCTGCTTTCGACGGAGCCGGTCTTTGGCCAATCACCGGACCACCCACACCGGCGAGAAGCCTCACCAGTGCCCTAGCTGTGGGCGTCGCTTCGCCTACCCATCTCTGCTCGCCATCCACCAACGGACACACACAGGAGAGAAGCCCTATACCTGCCTAGAGTGCAGCCGTCGCTTCCGCCAGCGCACTGCCCTGGTCATCCACCAGCGCATCCACACCGGAGAGAAGCCTTACCCTTGCCCTGATTGCGAACGGCGGTTCTCCTCTTCCTCCCGCCTGGTTAGCCACCGGCGCGTGCACTCTGGGGAGCGGCCCTATGCCTGCGAGCACTGTGAAGCCCGCTTCTCCCAGCGCAGCACCCTGCTCCAGCACCAACTCCTGCACACAGGCGAGAAACCTTACCCCTGCCCGGACTGCGGACGTGCCTTCCGAAGGAGCGGCTCCTTGGCAATCCATCGCAGCACCCACACAGAGGAGAAGCTGCACGCTTGCGATGACTGTGGCCGCCGCTTTGCCTATCCCTCGCTGCTGGCCAGTCACCGGCGTGTGCACTCAGGCGAGCGGCCCTACGCCTGTGACCTTTGCTCCAAACGCTTTGCCCAGTGGAGCCACCTGGCTCAGCACCAGCTCCTGCACACTGGGGAGAAGCCGTTCCCCTGCCTTGAGTGTGGCCGATGCTTCCGCCAGAGGTGGTCCCTGGCTGTCCACAAGTGCAGCCCCAACACTGCCAACAGTAGCCCTAGAGCTGTTAATAGGAGGGCCCAACCGGAGGAGCAGTGCCCTTTAGCATGACAAAGGCATGGAAAGTTATGTTATGGAGGGGTGCAGAACTCAGGAGGAGCTTTGGGGGGGGTGTCTTCCAGAGCAGGAGCAGAACCCAAACCCTGGTCCTCTGCTCCACACCCAAAATTCCAGTGTACCCCACCATACTGCCTGCCCTACAGTGGTCATCAGGAGGGATGGTGCCGTTTGATTAAAGTTTTCCAAGCTAAGCTATCTTTAAATAATGTGGGTGTGTTCTTCCCCCTCTACTTGAGGGGCTGCCTTCTTAGTTTGTGTATACAGGTGCCGTTCAGTCAGGACAATCTCACAGAGGGTAGAACCTTTCCTGCTCTGTCTCTATCTCCATTGCATGGGGAAAACCTGGGTTCGCTCCACATTGGCAGCACTCCGGCCACATGAGGCCATGGCTGAAAACTGCCTGGAATTCACTGCCTCACATGACAGGTCATTTCCTTGTGAAATGGTGCTATTATTTAGAAGGCTATATACTGCATTCCCCTTGGTCAGCCTGGCCTAGCGAATGTTCAGTACTTTACCCATAGGGTAGCTTTTGTACCCAAGTTGGTCGTGTGGTGTGTGTGTGTGTGTGTGTGTGTGTGTGTGTGTGTGTGTGTGACGATGGTGGTCTTACTGCCTCAAGTGGTCTCCAGCGTGTGGGATTAAGTGGCTTGCCCACCTCAGCCTTCTGAATAGTCCTCCTGTGCCACCACACGTGGCTCTGGTCAATCATTCTTTAAAAAGTAGTGTAGATACATAGTTTAAAGATTTATGTATTTTTAGTTTACATGTTTGAATGTTTTGTCTGCATGTATATCTGTGCACCATGTTTGGGCCTGGTACCCAAGGGAGGCCAGATGAGGCCACCAGAACCCCTGGAAGTGGAGTTACAGGTGGTTGTAAGTCACCATGTGGGTGCTGGGAATCGAATCTGAGGTCCTCTGGAAGAGCAGCAGTGCCCTTAACCACTGAGCCATCTCTCCAGCTCCAGGCCAGTCATTCTTTGAAGAGCTGCTCTCAGTTCCCACATGTGAAATCTCCAAATGTGCCGTTTCCAGCGTCTCTTGTTAAGGATCATACATACAAAAAAAAACAACAACAGTGTACCATGCAACACACTGTGCACCCCTCCAATCTGTTTCTGTTTGTAACTACTCTAGGCTGCACTGATTTGGGGGAATGCCACTGTGCCTGTTGGATTCCAGACCTCTAAATGCCCTATCCTTTCTTTTTAGAGATGTGATAAAACCAATTCTTCACCACTTTGGAAAGTTGGTTCAGGCTGGGTATGAGGCAGCAGCACAGTACATACACTGAGAGGTTTGATTTTTTTTTTTTAAAGATTTATTTATTACATATACTGTGTTCTGCTTGTATGTACACCTGCACACCGGAAGAGGGCACCAGATCTCATTATAGATGCTTGTGAGCCACCATGTGGTTGCTGAGAAATGAACTCAGGACCTCTGGAAGAGCAGGTGGTGCTCTTAACCGCTGAGCCATCGCTCCAGCCCCCCCCCCCCCGAGAAAAAGTGGGGCCCAGAATCTAGCAGCAGGAGGCGAACATTGGACTGGTAGACCTGAGTTTGCTACAGGTAGCTAACGGTTGGAAAAATCCTTGGGAAATGGGTCAAACCGCCCCCCCCCCCCCATTTACTTCAAAATAAGGAAATGACGTGGAGCCTTCCTTGGTCCCCAGTCAGGAGGCTGGAAGCCAGAGAGCAATGTCTTGTCTTGGCTGTGCCTCCGTGGTCCCTAGCTGACTAGGTGCTCAGGACAACTTCATACCTTTTTGCCTTGGGCAACTGACCCAAGGTGGAATTTCCAAACATGGCTTACCATTCTGCTGTGGAACCCTGTCATGATCTAGGCTGGGGTGCAGACCGGAAACACTGATTTGTAATGAATGACCTCTGGTTAGGTGTTTAGCAAGTTGATTGTAACCAGTTGTCTGTTCTTTCATGGATAACAAGTGCCCTCTGGGCAGGGCCCCTGCCAGGCAGGATTTCATTAAACTACTTAATGGTTGAATTCTGCTCTTCTGGAATTACTCTTCATAAAATGTGAATCCGGTTCTTTGGCTGAGAAGAAATGTAATGGTGTGATGGAGAGTGAACCTCTTAGAGCAAGGACCCGCCTTTCCCTAGCCCAGCCTCCAGGTTGCTTCTGAGTCCAGCTTGTAACTTCAACTAGAAAGCTACTGTGGCTAACTTCCGTCGCGTGCCTGGAGGGCAGGCTTCCTATGGTTCCACATTGCCTGGGAGCACTCAGTGAGGCGCCTCTCATCTTTCCAATGAATTCCTCTCTGTAAAATATATGGACTGTGATCATATTCCGTTCTTAGCCTCAAGCTCAGCTGCTCCTTCAGTATTTCGGATGTTATCAGATCGTCTTGGCAGCGTGTACCTTTTGTTCACCAAAGGACCACAAAACGAAACTATCCACGCTGCACTCTCTCCCAATGCACCAGGGTACACACCAGTGTGCCTGTTTCTGTCATTTCTTGGGGAGTCCTTCGTGTGTGGAGGTCATCAACAGAGCTGTGCCTGGATTCTATCCACTTCTACATCCTCTAGTATTCTCTTCCCTTGAGATTTATGAGTCCTCTTGTCTTTTACACACACATTCCAGCTGATAAACATACTAAAATCTGTCTTTAAAACACAGCCTCTTTCCATTTGGTTACTGATAAATTTCTTTTCTTTTTTCTTTTTTAAAAATATATTTTATTAATTTATTCATATTACATCTAAATTGTTATCCCATCCTTTGTATCCTCCCATTCCTCCCTCCCTCCCATTTTCCCCACTGATAAATTTCTTATGCAATAACAGTGCATTCTGTTTTCTACACACTACGTTCACTGGTGCACTGCGGTCTGCAGCCATTTGTACTAGTAACCCGCTGACAAGGCCTTGTCTGTGTCCATGTACCGTGTTAAGCATAGTATATTCATTCCTATCTAATGTTTGCAAGAACTCCAAGAAAAGCCAGGTGTGATCCAGATACTCCAGGCTACTTTGAGAAACAGAGGAAGGAAAACCATCAGTTCAAAGCCAGCCTGGGCTACATAATAAAACTCATGTCGGCCGGGCAGTGGTGGCGGCATAGGTCTTTAATCCCAGCAGCACTTGGGAGGCAGAGGCAGGTGGATCCCTGTGAGTTCCTGGTCTACAATGTGAGTACAGGACAGAGAAACCCTGTCTCGGAAAACAAAACAAAACAACTCGTGTCTCAGTGTGTGTGTGTGTGTAAGGGGGGAGTAGGGATATAGATCTTGGGGCTTACCCCCAGTGCTGGAAAAACTGAAACAACAAAGTGCATATTAGGAGATGTTCTGCGTCTCCATACATCTGAGTTTGGGAAAAAAAAACAAACAAACAAGGCCCTGCCCACAGCAAGTCTCACATTTGAGCCATTCACAAGTCTAAAATACCCTGTCCCCATCTTTTTATTCTTGACCATGCTGGGAATTAATCAAATACCCTGTGCAAGCTAGGCGCATCCTGTACCTGAGACTCGACTCAGCTCTGAATGAAGTGAGCTGGGTTCCCTTCATAAAACACTGTGCTACTTTGGCAAAAGGATGTTTTAGACCTTCCCAGCTTGCCAAGAGCACTTGCAGCCATCTTCTAGGGGGACTAGGCATTAGAGGATGGCAAATAACTAGAACTTGTTGTGATTATTGGGTATTGGGTCTAAACTAATTGTAAATCTAAAAGATGCAAATGCGGCTGCATTCCATAGGCACAGTGGACTATGGATCAGGAGGCTGCAGGAAAAGGGCTATCTTGGCAGAAGCGGGTTGTCAAAGCCTGCACATTCCAAAGAAAGCTCATCTTCAAGACTAATACTCGGCCTTTGGAACCCTTGGAGTATTTTATGCAGGACTGAAGTGACGGTTCAGAGGCTAAGATCACTGGACTGGCTGCTCTTTCAGAGGACCTAAGTTCAATTCTCAGCACCCACATGGTTGCCCACAAGTGTCTGTAATTCCAGTTCAAAGAAAATCTGATCCCCTCTTCTGACCTCCATGGGGAGGTGTACATGCAGATGTACATGGTGCACAAACATATATATATATATATATATATACATATAGATATGTTTATCTATATGTATATACAAAACACACACATAAAAAATAATAAGCCAGGTATCGTGGTGCACACCTGTAATCTCAGTACTTGGGGAGGCAGGGGCAGGTGGATCTCCTTGAGCTTGCATCCACCCTGGTCTACAGAGTGAGTTCTAGGACAGCCAGGGCTAAAGAGAGAAATCTTGTATTAAAAAAAAAAAATCAAAGAGGGGACAATGCAATGAGAGCAGTTTTGTCTGTTGGGAATCTTAGTTCATGCTGTGCCAGTCTGACTGGGAAAGCAACCCTGATGCTATTTATTGCTCACGGGTGTCAGAGTGAGGGAACCATAGTCTAAGGGGCTGAAGTCAACATTATGTGAACATGTTGATCATTAAGGCTTGGACAGCTTGTACAAGTTGTCACCAATCATTAGTGGGCAAATTAAGCACATATTTGTGTAGCACACTGAAAAAGATACCTCAGTTCAATGTTTCTGCCCCCTTCCCACCCCAGGCCTTGCAAATGCCTTTTTATTTGTTGATTTTAACGTGTGGCTTTAAACTGGTTGTAGTGACAAAAGCTGCAATCCCAGCATTTGGGACACGGAGACAGGAGACCCTGTTTTCAAAAGCAAAACCAAACCAAACCACATGAAAATAACAGAATAAAGAGGAGGTGGAGGAAGCTGGGCAGGTGGCGCACGCCTTTAATCCCTGCACTTGGGAGGCAGTGGCAGGCGGATCTCTGTGAGTTCGAGGCCAGCCTGGTCTACAAGGTGTGTCTAGGACAGCCAAGGTGACACAGAGAAACCCTGTCTCGAAAAACAAAGAAACGGGGAAAAACAAAAAGAGGGGGAGGAGGAGGAGGAGAAGAAGAAAATAAACAAACAAAAGCACTTTTGCCTAGGCTAGTCTCAGGGTTGTGTTTGCAGCAACTTTGAAGTAGAGCTTAATTAGAGAGTGCAGCTGTGCTCTTCCTGTACCTTGGGAATCGCTGCACTTTGGAGGTTAAGGCTGGAGCATAGAGTCACAAGTTTTAGGCCAGCTTAGGTTACCTGTGAGATAGTGAGACTAGGTCACAAAAATGGGAAAAAAAAAAATAAATAAAAGGAGAGAAGATGAGGAAGGGAGGGATGGGGAGAGGAGAAAGCGGAAGTTTACCAAGAAACACAAGTCCCACAGACCTATATTTCCTCCCTAGTAGTACCACTCCCTGTGCCCCCAGCGCCCACCTGGACCCCTCCATGTTGCCTCTGTGGGACTAAGAGGGCAGACGCCACTGGCACGTACATGTTTGTGTTGCTTGTTGTGCTGTGAAAAATAAAGGGTGTTTGTTGTTTTCAAATCGAGAACCTCCCCAGTAGCAGGTGTTTGCACTTAGCTCGGTGACATCAAACAAATGGCCCAGTGCCACAAGTCTGGTTACTCTGAGGACCTAGATTTCAAATCTGGTATCCCGTGCCCTGGACGGCAGCATGGAGAGGTGAGCATTCCTTCTGCCACAAACACCTTCACGTCCATTACACACTCAGTGGTTTGTCCGGATACCTCTGCCCTAAATTAAGTAATTCATTAGTGTCCCGCCCTTTTCCTTTTTGAGACACAGTCTTGATAGGTAGTCCATGCTGGTCTTGAACTCATGATCCTTCGGCTTCATCCTCCAAAGGGCTAAGATTAAACATGTGAACCACCAAGCCCAGCATGCCCCAATTTTGTTACCAGTTTTCCAGCCATGTGCCTTCCTTGACCATGCAGCCAGACCCTGATTATGGCTGCGATGAACACATCTGGCTGTTTCTCACTCTAAGCCAAGTGCCCAGCTGTGTGCTATCAAAAGCTCCACTCCCGGAGATTTCCCACCACTTCCATCCTTCAGGAATATTCCAGACAGTTGCAGTGCTGCAGCTGTCCACTTCAGGTGGTGCCTGCACAGAGTGCATGCCCATCTGCCGGCCAAAGCCTAGACTTCTCCTCTGTCAATAGCTCATAGGTTATCCCCATAAAACCTGGGCTGGGAGCAAGAAGGCAAAATGTACCAATGTCACAATCTCTCTGGTGGAGTCTGTGTGACAAACGTTACCACAGATCAGAGGCGACGACCCCTACCTAAGGGAGAGCTTTCTGGAAAGGGTCTGATGTTCCTGACAGGAGTGACTAATTGCAGCCCCCTCTTTCTCTCTTCTCACTCATTTGTTCTGGGAACATTTCGCTTTTGTTTTTACTTTTCCTATCTAAGAACTTTCCAGATGTAACTGTGTTGCTAGGCGACCCTTGACTTGAAACTGCAGCCAAGGGTCATTCAGTAGAGCTTACCACTAAGTTCCGTTCCGCTTGTTAATATAAATATGGCTAAGAATTAGTCACCTGTGAATAGTTTATATTATGACTTACAAAAAAGTTTTGAGTATGACCGCAGATAGTGGTAGATGAGCTAAGAAAACAAACTGTCCTGACTCACAGATGTTTGACATAATGAGAGAACATTGACCTTTGATAAAGAGAGCAAATGCACTGATACCAATCTGATGACGTATGAATGATTGTTCAAGATTGATGACAACATAATTACACAGCATCCTGTATTTTTGAATTGTATGGGAAAATAATGTAACCACGTGTGAACGTCCCCATTTTATTTTTTTAAAAGATTTATTTATTATTTATACAGTATTCTGCCCACCACAAGAAGGCAGCAGATCTCATTATAGGTGGTTGTTGTGAGCCACCATGTGGTTGCTGGGAAGTGAATTTAGGACCTTCGGAAGAGCAGACACTGCTCTTAACCTCTGAGCCATCTCTCTAGCCCAACGCCCTCATTTTAAAATGTGTATATAAACCTGGCTTGCTGGTCTCCAAAACACACTCAGAATCAAACAGCACCTCTGGGTTTGTTTCTGTTTGTCACTCGCCTTATCTTCTACACACCGACACTTTGAGAACTCCCGACCCAAGGACCTATATCCGACAGACACGGTTCCTCGGCTTAGCAGTAGCAGAAAGCACAGGAATTTGGGCCATGTGTATCTTACTTGTGTCTTCAGAACCTGCTTGAGCCAGATCACATATATATTGATGTTATTGGTGTGTGTGTGTGTGTGTGTGTGTGTGTGTGTGTGTGTGTGCTGAGAACAGAACTTAGGGCTTCACATATGCTAGGCAAGCACTCTACCAATGAGCTATGTTCTCAGCTCTTACTGCTTCTATTTGATGGTAAAGTTATTTTGTTCTCACAACTCAATTGGCCCCGGCCCATGAAAGGCAGTTCAGGTTGTATGGAATTCAGTGGCCTGTGGTCAAGCATTTGATTTCCACTGAGCCTCAACAGAAGGCAGAAAGAGTGGGAGTGGTATTTTAAAAGGGGAGTAATCCACAGATGATGGGGCATTAGTGCCAGTTCCTAAGGACCCCCACTATAGATGGCAAATGAGGGCTCCACATAGCATCTCCTGTAACACCTTAGACGCCATTGTATTTGCTGGACCACGTGGCTCAAGTGGCAGAAGAGCACGCACAGAAGCACAGACTCATTGCAGAGCCTTCTGCTCTGGGTTCTGTTGGAAACCAGCAGTTGGGGCTGCAGAGAGCTTAGCAGTTAACAGTATTCACTGCCCTCATGGTTGAACCCCCAGCACCCATGTCAGATAGCTCACAGCCACCCATAACTCAGCTCTAACGCTCTGGCCTCTTGGGCACCTGCACACACATCCGCAGACCTACACACAGACCCACAGGCGTAATTAGAAACAAAACAAGCAACTCTCCCTTCTCCTTAGTAGGTAGAACAGAGTAACAGCACACCCACACAAGAAATGTGTTGTTCTAAATCCAGATGGACCTCCTGGGCTTTGTGCCTTTTTTGGCTGTAGGAAGTGCCAAATAGCTCTTTACTTTACAAAGGAAATATTGGCACACTCCAATAGAAAGCCAAGGGCACCAAATTAGAAAGCTTCTGAATTACAGATTCGTTTCCCTCAGAGACATGCTAAATGTCTTATCTTGCCACCTTGATACACCCATGACTAGGTTTTATTTAGCGGGTTCCCATCATTTCCTTGCAGAAAGGAAAAAGATCAAAATGTCTGCATACTAAACTGTGTCACAGGGCAGGAGAGTGATGCGCTCCCCAAGTACAGTGCAAGTGTATTGCTGGCCTTGCCTACTAAAAGCAGAGTGATCCTGGTGAGTGCTGTGGACAGAGATGGAGGAAAAAACCAGTTGCCAAGAACTGCATCAATTTGCTCAGCAACATAATTGTATGTGACACAGGAGCTACCACTTGAGTTTCCTCTTGGTGAAGTTAGTCACGGGCTAGGATACAAGCACCACCACACCCCTGGCTCAACAGTTAAGAGCGCTGGCTGCTCTTCAAGAGGACCTGAGTTGGACTCCCAGCACCCACACGGCAGCTCAAAATCACATGTGACTACAGTTCCAGGGGATCTGGTGCTGTCTTCTGGACTCCTCTAATGGTGCACAGGTACACATTCAAGCAAAGCACCCATACACATCAAATAAAAATAAATAATGCTGGGCGTGGTGGCGCACGCCTTTAATCCCAGCACTCGAGAGGCAGAGGCAGGTTGATCGCTGTGAGTTCGAGGCCAGCCTGGTCTACAAAGCAAGTCCAGGACAGCCAGGGCTACACAGAGAAATCCTGTCTCAAAAAACCAAAACCAAATAAATAAATAATAAATATTTTAAAAAGATCATTATCATCACCATCATCATCATCATCCAGTCATTTGCCAGTGTCCATGAAGGCCAAACAAGGAAGGTTTAATGGGGCATGTCCAAAGTCTCGCCACTCTGTGATTGGTGGCACTAGCCTTTGCAATCCCTGCAGGGATACTATTATTATTTTTGATTTAGTGTTTTTTTTGGTGGAGGTAGTTCCAATGACTACTAGAGGCTAGGGGATAATACAGGGATTATGCTAACCGCAAGTATGTCCACTTCTTTCTTTCTTTAAAATGTCTTTTTATAATTTCCTTATGTGTGTGGATGGCATGCATGTGGATCACAGGAAATCTGGTAGGGGATGGTCTAATGTATTTTGATGCTAATTACTGCTTGCTGTCTCTGTGACCCACCTTTTGATTAATAAAAAGCCATCCCATCTGGGCAGGGCAGATGAGAGAGGTGGGGCTAAGGGTCCCAAGAAGGAGAGAGAGGAATCCTGGGAAGAAGAGAGACGGCCACGAGGGAAAAGAAGAGAGACCTGAAGGGAAGAGAGGAAGGCCGCCATGGATTAAAATGGAGGAGAAGCACACGGCGGGTGTGGATGGAGAATCCGGCCCAGATGAAGAAGATTAGCAAGGATTTGGGATTATGGATGGGAGGTAGCTTGATAGACGTTATTAGAAACAGATGGCGTGGGGCAGGTATGTAGTTTAGAGGATTAATGTCTGCCCTGCCCTAGGTTAACTAAGGCTATTTTAAAATATAACAAGTGTCTGTGTCTTAATTGGTTGCTAGCCGGGCCTATAGATAATACAGTAGTAATATAGGTAATCTAAAAACAATAAAAACTTACAAGACTCCATTCTCTGATGTGGATTCCAGGAATTGTCACCAGGTTTGGTGGCAAGAGCCTGGGTGCTTGTACTGCTGCTGTTGTTTGTTTGTTTGTTTTTGAGATGGGTTTGCTATGTAGCCCCTGCTGGCCTTCACTATGTAGCTCAGCAAGGCTTCAAACCTGAGGTGTTCCTTCTCGCCTCAGCTCCTCAGCTGCGAGGATACAGGCACCACCACACCCATGCTTAGCTATGCTGTCAGTCTCAGTTTGCATTCTGGAACTGTGAGGCAGACCTGGCCTAAAACTGTATTGATCACCTGACCTCCATAGCCCGATTCTAATTACAGCACCATAGTGAAGGCTTCTCTGTCATTTTTGTTTTGTTTTTGGCTTTTCAAGACAGGGTTTCTCCGTGTAGCCTTGGCTGTCCTAGACTCACTTTGTAGACTAAGCTGGCCTCAAACTCACAGGGATCCACCTGCCTCTGCCTCCCCAGTGCTAGGATTAAAGGCATGCATGTAAAGAGATTAATTTCTTTTGTGTATGAGTATTTTGTTTGCATGAGTGTAAGTGCACTGAGTGTGCGCAGCGTAGCTTTTTTGTTGTGGTTGTTACTTTGTGGCTTCTTCTTTCTTTATCCTTTTGCTCCCCCTTTGTCCCCCACTTCACCCCCATACTAGATAGGAGAGAAAAAAGGATAGAGGGGGTGGGGGGAGAGAGAGAGAGAGAGAGAGAGAGAGAGAGAGAGAGAGAGAGAGGAAGAGAGAGAGAGAAATCTGAATCTAATTTCTTCCCTTTGATCATGACTGCTAACAAATCGCAAGCAAACCCACTAAATGACCATCAAACACCAACCTATCTCTGGGGCCCTAGCACTTATACACCCTCTGAAAAGTTCCCCGAATTCCAAATGTCACACAATTGTTGTGTGCAGCCAACAAAACCAGGCAACCCAGAGCCGGCTGCTGTAGACTGTTGGGGTAATCTTTTATGCAGTCTGTAAAGATTGCCTTTGTATTATTCAAATGCTGATTTCTGTACAGGCAGAGATCTGAGTACAGGCTGGACTTCCATATTGTCATTTTTTATGGAGCATCACCTGCCTCAGTATTTTGTCAACACTGTTCTCCATCACCTTCTGGTTGGTTGACTACAGAGCTGAACAGCCAATAGCTGAGGCAGGAGAGGCTAGGTAGGACTTCTGGCAGAGAGAGGAACTCTGGGAAGGAATCTGAGGCTAGCCAGACACAGAGGAAGAAACAAGTGCTGGGACTGGGTACTGAAGAGAGGTAACGGGTCATGTGGTGGGACATAGCCAGGGTAGTATTGTCAGGCTAGCATAGATGAGGATCTGCCCAGCTATAGTGTCTAAGCCTATAATAAATAAAAAGATCTCCATGTCATTATGTGGGAGCTGTTGCTCTAAGTAAAAGCCCCACAGTGGCAGACAGTCATGAGGCAGTCCCACATCCCCACACCTAGGACTGAAAGGAAAGCACATTATCACTACAGTGTAGTGCTCCAGGCGGCCAGAAGAGGGAGGTAGATCTCAAGGAACTAGCGTTACAGACAGCAGTGAGCTGCCATGTGGGTGCTGAAAACCAAACCTCTTTTTCTGAATTGCTCATCTCTCAGCTTTTACATACCAAGTGCTAGGGTTACAGGAGCTAGGATTACATCACACTTGATTTATGTGCGGCTTAAGACTGAACCAGTTACTAAGCAAGCTCTCTATCGAGCTATATCCCTACCTCTGACCTGTTATCTTTTAATTTTTATTTATTTATTATTATTATTATTACTATTGTGTGGGTGTACACAGTGTCACAGTGTGTCTGGGGGGTATGTGTGGAGGTGAAAGAACAACTTTGTGGAGTTGGGTCTTTTTCTATTTCTTGTTGTTGTGAAACAAGGTCTCACTCTGTAGCCTTGGCTGGCTTGGCGCTAGCTAGACCAGACTAGCCTTGAATCCACAGAAATCTTCCTGCCTCGACCTCCAGAGTGCTGGGATTAAATCATGCACCACCATATCGGGCTTTCCCTTCCACTACTACCATAAGTTCTAGGGACTGAACTCAAGTCACCAGGCTTGTGCAAAGGCCTTTTACCTGCTGAGCCATCTAATCTTGCTCCCATGAATATAGTCATACCATATTTCTAAAATAGAAGTACAATTACGAGCCAGGCGTGGTGGCGCACGCCGTTAATCCCAGCACTCGGGAGGCAGAGGCAGGCGGATCGCTGTGAGTTCGAGGCCAGCCTGGTCCACAAAGTGAATCTAGGACAGCCAAGGCTACACAGATAAATCCTGTCTCAAAAAGCCAAAGAAGAAGAAGAAGAAGAAGAAGAAGAAGAAGAAGAAGAAGAAGAAGAAGAAGAAGAAGAAGAA
>OU015757.1:7849359-7874667 GCA_907169655.1 Acomys percivali | reverse complement strand
AAGAAGAAGAAGAAGAAGAAGAAGAAGAAGAAGAAGAAGAAGAAGAATTGCAATATATGATAAAACAGACTGAACATTGAAAACAGGTAAGTGAAGCAAGCCAGATACAAAAGAAAAAAATATAACATGATTCTCTTCATGTAAACAAAACAAAAACAGAACAAGCAAGTTTAGACAGACAGTAGATTACACGCCTTCAGGAGGTGAGGTGCAGACAGACGGAGTAGAGAGTAACTGCTGTTTGCAGTCTGGCTTTCCTTTGGGGCTAACTATTTTAGAAATAGTTTTGATAGTCATACAACATTGTGCAAATAAATACTAAATGTCTATGAACTGTAAATTTATAAATGGTTACATTAGGGGATGGAAAGAGGACTCAGCAATAAAGAGCGCTGGCTGCTTTTCCAGAATATTTGAGTTAGGTTCTGAACACCCACCTGCTGGCTCATAACCAGTTTCAGGGAATCTAAAGGCTTCTTTTGTCTTACCTGGGACCAGGCACACACATGTTGCCCCAACACACATGCAGGCAAAACACTCATGCATATAAAATAAAATAGGTTTAAAATTTTCAAAATGGACTCAACTAGCAAAATTTCTTTCTTTCTTTCTTTCTTTCTTTCTTTTTTTTTTTTTTTTTCAAGGCAGGGTCTCTCTGTGTTAGCCTTGGCTGTCCTGGACTCCATTTGTAGACCAAGATGGCCTTGAACTCACAGCGATCCACCTGCCTCTGCCTCCCAAGTGCAAAATTTCTTATGCATTTAAACATTTAAATTTTTTCATTTATTTAGTCAGTGTGTGTGTGTATTTGTATGTGGTATGTGTGGTGTGTATGCATAGTTGATGTTTTTGTGTTGTGTGTGTTGTATATGGTGTCTGTTGTGTGCATATGTTGTTATATGTGTCCTGTGTAGTGTGTGTGTTGTATGTGTTCTGTGTATGTATGTTGTGTGTAGTATGTGTGTAGTGTTGTGTGCTGTGGTGTGTGTGTGTGTGTAAGCTTGCCATGGGTTGAGTGTGGAGGTCAAAGTCATCTTTTCTTTGTGTAGTTCTGGCTATCCTACACTCACTCTAACTCACAGTGATCTGCCTGCCTCTGCCTCCCAAGTGCTGGGATAGGTGTGTGCCACCACACCCAGCTTTTTTTTTTTTTTAAGATTATTTATTTGGGGCTGGAGAGATGGCTTAGCAGTTAAGAGCACTGACTGCTCTTCCAAAGGACCTGGGTTCAATTCCCAGCACCCACATGGAAGCTCACAACTGTCTGTAACTCCAAGATCTGACACCCTCACACAGACATACATGCAGGCAAAACACCAATGCACATATAATAATAATAAAAAGATTATTTATTTATGATGTATGCAATTTTCTGCCTGCATGTAGCAGCTGCAGGCCAGAGGATCTCATTATAGATGGTTATGAGCCTCCATGTGGTTGCTGGGAATTGAACTCAGGACCTTTGGAAGAGCAGCCAGTGCTCTTAACCTCTGAGCCATCTCTCCAGCCCCAGGAGTTGATTCTTACTCATCATGTGGGTTATAGGGATTGAACTCAGCACCTTCACCTGATGAGACTTCACTGGCCCATTCTTACATGTTTTTAAAAATCTCAGTTTGAAGCCGGGTTGTGCTGGTGCACGCCTTTAATCCCAGCACTTGGGAGGCAGAGGCAGGTGGGTCTCTGTGAGTTTGAGGCCAGCCTGGTCTACAAAGCAAGTCCAGGACAGTCAAGGCTACACAGAGAAACTCTGTCTCGAAAAACAACAACAACGACAAAAAAATCTATTTGAAAAATCGTATAATATATTCAAACCATCACACCTGATACTGAATGGGTGACTGAAACAGCACGTGTTTGTGGAATCTATCTCAATAAAAATGTAAACCTGTATTCAAATGTGTAGCACTGAACAATAGTCGGAAAGTGCTAGGGGTCTGGTGAGATGTCCCAGCAGGTAAAAGCACTTGCCACACAAGCCTGATGACATCATACATGGACACACCATACACACACAAATCAATCTCAAAAAAGGAAAGTTGCCAGGCGGTGGTGGTGCACGCCTTTAATCTCAGCACTCAGGAGGCAGAGGCAGGCGGATCGATGTGAGTTCAAGGCCAGCCTGGTCTACAAAGTGAGTCCAGGATAGTCAAGGCTACACAGAGAAACCCTGTGTCGAAAAACAAAAAAAACAAAAACAAAAAACAAAAAAAAAAAAAAAAGAAAGAAAGAAAGAAGAAAGAAAAGAAAAGTTATCTACACAAAATAAGATGGGGCAAGGCCTGGTGGTGAACTAGGCAGGGAGAGCTGCAGTGAGCAGGTGAGCTTCCTGGAGGCGGCCCACCGTTTTTTCATGGCTATGATGGATGTACTGTGGAGAGGCATGGCCCCAGGGGCTTCGTCTGTGGATTGCTTCCTGCTGCTGCTGTGCCTTCTCATTGTCTGCCATTGCTGTGTTCCGCAGATAGTCAAGGATGTTTTTCAGCTGGTTAACAACCAATCTCTCCCACACGGTGGTTCGACTTCTAAGGGGATAAACATCACCCGCTCTCTCACAAGTCTTTTTCTCATCCCCCACTTGTGATCTAAACAAAAAACATGTTTATCTCTCCTTCAGTGAATGATATATGTCTGCCTGCCTGCCTATATGTATGTGTGTATGTATGTATGTACGTATGTATGTGCATGTGTATGTATTATGTGTATGTATGTATGCGTGCATATATTATTATGTGTGTATGTATGTATGTATGTGTGTCTGCCTGTCTGTCTGTGTGTATGCATAGATGTGAAGTTATTGGATCTTGTTGGACTTGCTCCTTGGAGCTTGTCCTGTTTCATCCATCTAGTGTGTGTGTGAGTGTATAATTCCCTCATCCCTTTTCTTTTTTCCTTCTCCCTGGCCAGCCCCCAGAGAGTTCAAAGAGTCCAGTCTCTTGACAGTTACAACAGTACTGGCCCCCAGTTGCCAGTAGCCATCAGCTCTGTCCCACCCCCACCCCCACCATGACTCTATTCACACCTCCTCAGTCTAGAGCTTACTGACCAGCTAGTCTAGTTAAATCAGTTTGCTACAGGTCTCAAAAATAAGACGTGAGGCCAGCAAGATGGCTCAGCTGCCAGTCCTGCTCATCAAAGTTTGATCCCTGGAACCCACTTGGTGGAAAGTAGGAACCATTTCTTTCTTTCTTTCTTTCTTTCTTTCTTTCTTTCTTTTCTTTTCTTTCTTTTTTTTTTCTTTTATTTATTTATTTATTTTTGGTTTTTTGAGACAGGGTCTGTCTGTGTAGTCTCGGCTGTCCTGGACTCACTTTGTAGACCAGGCTGGCCTGGAACTCACAGAGATCCACCTGCCTCTGCCTCCCAAGTGCTGGGATTAAAGGCGTGTGCCAACACAATTGGCTAAAACTAATTTTCAGGAGAGTAGCAGATGGTCATGTGGCTTAGCATTGAACCCAGGGCCCAGGCAAGCATTCTACTATTGAGCTACATACTCTGTCTCTCTCCTGCTTTCCCGATGTTTCTTGTCCCTTTGTCCACGTCGACCCTCCTTCCCCCCCCCTCCCCCCACTGCTCTAGCTCTTTCTGTCTTGCCCCCTCTCTCCAGGGCCTAGCTTAATTGACCATGCAAGTCCTCTTGCCACCCCTAAGGCCTTTGCCTAGGCCCAGCTCCATTATCTTAAACACACACACACACACACACACACACACACACACACACACAGTATATATGTCGCTATGGTGGTGCACGCCTTTAATCCCAGGACTTGGAAGGCAGAGGCAGGCAGATCTCTGTGAGTTCGAGGTCAGCCTGGTCTACAAATCCAGTCTAGGGCTACACAGAGAAACCCTGTCTCAAAAAGCCAAAAACAAACCAACCAAACAAAAAACAGAAACAAAACAACCCAAAACACACTACAATGGGGTAGCCAACACGAGGATCTCTGTGAGTTCAAGACCATTCTGGCTTATAGAGAAAGTTCCAGAGTTATGTATTGAGACTGTCAGAAAAAAGGGGGGGAAAGTACAATTATCTTTATTTCTAGATACCCTACTGTGCTAGAGAACATGAGAACTTCTTTCTTCCTCCCCCCCTTTTTTCAATGCTTTTTAAAATTAATTTATTCATATTACATCTCAATGGTTATCCCATCCCTTGTATCCTCCCTTTCTTCCCTCCCTCCCATTTTCCCCCTCCCCCCCTCTCCTATGACTGTGACTGAGGGGGACCTCCTCCCCCTGTATATGCTCATAGGGTATCAAGTCTCTTCTTGGTCTTTATTTTTTTTTTTTGAGAACTTATTTCTTATATGTGTGTTCATGTGTGGTGTGCATATGCATGTGTGTACATGCATGTGGAGGCTGGAGGCTAACATTTGGCCATCTTTTTTTTTTTTTTTTTGGTTTTTCGAGACAGGGTTTCTCTGTGTAGCCTTGACTGTCCTGGACTCACTTTGTAGACCATGCTGGCCTCCAACTCTCAGAGATCCACCCGCCTCTGCCTCCCAGATGCTGGACGTGCGCCACCATGCCAGGCACTCTCTAACTTTTTATTTTAGTTTTACACAAGTTTATTGTGTACAAATTTAAGCATTTGAGATAATAAACTTATTTACCTTTCCATAAACACCAACACTCCACCTCTTAAAAAAATTATTACAGACAGGAGTGGTGGCACAGGCTTTAATCCTAGGGCTGGAGGAAGAGGCAAAGGCCGGTGGCTCTCTGTGAGTTCAAGTTTAGCCTGGTCTATATAGTGAGTTCCAAGACAGTCAGGGCTACATAGAAATATGTGTGCTATAATTCAATTTAATTTTTAAAAAAGGTTAAATGACTCTATTTTTTTCTTTTTGACAGTCTCATGTAACCCAGACTGGCCTCCAACTCTTAGCTATCTTCCTGCCTGGGTCTTTTGAGTGCTAGGTTGACACAAGCCCACCACCACTGCTGGCCTCGTATACATATTAATGAACTTGGTAAAAAATTACAATGCAATTTAAAATTTTTCTCCCATTCCAATTCCAACCTCACTTAGAACATCCCTTAGCCTGTAACTTCAGTACAGAGACTAAGCTAGCAGAGCCACGGGTTCAAGTATTCTGTCGGTCCTCTGAGCACACAAACTAGGTTTCTGAAGTGCATACACAGGCTTTGCCAGGCTCCGGAGGCTGGCCACCAAATTCCACGCGCGCCGGGAGGACACTATCCTGGGCAGCAGGGAGATGATGGCCAGGTCCTCAGAATCGTTTCAGAAGTCCCGCCATTCTGAAGCCAATTGCAGCACCGCGGCTCCTTGCGGTTACAGCCAATCATTGGCTGCAGTGATTGCGCAGCACCGAGAGATCGGTGAGGCAGCGGGTAGCCCGTATTTTTTGAAGGCCTTTCCTCCCTACATGCATAGAAACGAACACCAACCCTCCTGAAGCCGCCATTGTATTTAAGGGCAAACGGGGCGCTGCAGGCAGTGCAAGTTCGAAAGGCACCATATTTGTTAAGCTGCAGAAATGGCGCCTCAGTGTGGTCAATGGCAACTGAAGCTAGGTCGTCGCCATGTTTTCTGAAGGCATCTTCCGGGTCCTTCACCCGACTCCTTGTCTTTGTGCTTGCGGCTGTGGAGTAGCCACTATGGAGCGGTACTAGCATTCCTCCGGAGCTCTGCCATCCCTAGCGGCGATTCACTGCCCGCTTCGTTCCGTTCGCGTTGAGAGCGACCGTGACCAAGGGGCGCGGCAAGGGCGTGGCCTCCCGGGGACTCTGAGGTCCGAAGCCTCAGGCTGGGGCAGCCAAGCCGCTACCCCGGCAGGATCCCCGATGGCGCCACCCCCGGCCCCTCTGCTGGTGCCGATGCCGGGGGAGGTCTGGCCTGCCTTCCGGAAGCCTGAGCTCGTGAGCTTCGCGGACGTGGCCGTGTACTTCTCCCCACAGGAGTGGGGGTGTCTGCGCCCCGCGCAGAGAGCCTTGTACCGGGAGGTGATGTGCGAGACCTACGGCCTCCTGGGCGCGCTCGGTGAGGCCCCGGGTCAGAGCCCCGCCCTCCATCCTCCTGGGGGTTCACTGGGGAGATGCTGTAGATCGACCAAATGGATTGTGAGCCCTCACCCCACACTTTCCCACCAGCAGCATCAGTCACCTTCCATTCTCAGGGCTTCCTCGGGAGTCTCCATTCAGGCAAGAGCATTGCAAACTCTGCCCAGGTTAATTTGAGCACAAGTTCCAAGGAGGTGCCCTCACCCCCTAGTGGGATACTGTCTGCCCGGGGCCAGCCCCTCAGGCCAGCACTGTGACCCCTGTTCTCTCTCAGGGTTCCCGGGCCCCAAACCAGCCCTCATCTCTTGGATGGAACAGGAGAGTGAGGCTTGGAGTCCCGCCGCCCAGGATCCTGAGGAGGGGGAAAGTCTGGGAGGAGCTCCAAGAGGTGAGGGATTGTCCCAAGTCCTCCTGAATCCTGTCTGTCCAGGGTTTCTTCTTAGTAAACCTTTCTTTCAGATTCCCCATTCCACTATCCCTACAGAATTTAAAGAGCCAACATGTGTCAGATACTAAAGGAAAGAAAGCCGACTTGTTAAGTTTTGGAACCTCGGGAGAGCAGTCCTATAAAAAACAAAGTGGGGATGGGGGGCCTGGAGAGATGACTCACCAGTCAAGAGCATCTTCCAGGGTACCCTGGTTCAATTCCCAGCACCCACATGGCTGCTAACAGCTGTCTGCAACTCCAGTTCCAGGGGACCTGGCACCCTCACACAGACCCAAATAGAGGTAAAATACCAATGTCTGTAAAAATAAATAAATCTTAAAAAATAAATAAATAAAGAGCAAAGTAAGAGAATCTAGAGCCCAAAGAAATTTCAGGTTTCCAGAAGTTTGTTAAAATACTGCTCCATATTCCCCTATTCAAACCCAACTAAGGCTGGTCATTGTGGCACACACCTTTAATCCCAGCACTCCCAGGGCAGAGGCGGGTGGATTTGAGGCCAATCAAGGCTACATATAGTGAGACCTTGACTCAGCCCCTTCCCCCACCCCCCCAAAAACCCTAAAATGCCCCTAAGAATAGAATTGGTTTCAGGTTTGCCTATCATATTTCTCAAAGAAGACAAATGGGTTCATGATAAAAATGCTCACCTCCCATCACTACCCTGAAC
Organism: Acomys percivali; assembly: GCA_907169655.1. Taxonomy (NCBI): domain Eukaryota; kingdom Metazoa; phylum Chordata; class Mammalia; order Rodentia; family Muridae; genus Acomys; species Acomys percivali. The sequence goes on along the minus strand of OU015757.1, from coordinate 7,867,525 downwards.
CTAGGAAGTCTAAAGTAAATATGGTGCCTCATCTATAAAAATCCCACTGTACCAAATACACTCACAAGATACACCACTAGCTATGGTTTATTGAGTATTTACTCAGTGATGAATAAGCACTAAGCACGTGTGCATTTAATCCTGCCAATAGTTCTGTGACATCAAGAAACCATCATTTTTTTCCCCATTTTTCACATGAGGAAGGAAATTTTAACTGTTTGCCTTCCCCCTGGGCAGTATATTTTGGCACTACCTGGGTAAAAGCTAAGGTAGTCGGTGCAAAGGTGTTGTTTTACTGAGACTTTTTTCTTAAGATTTAATTGTATTATTTTGTGTAAGTGTGTCTGCATGATTGCAGCTGAAGTTACAGATGGTGCTGCGGTTCCTAATGTGGGTTTTGGGACGTGAACTCAGGTGCTTTGGAAGGACAGCAAGGGCTCTTAACCACTGAGCCATCTCTCCAGCCCATGTTTTGTTTTATTTTTATTGGTTGATTTCTTTTTTTTTTTTTAAAGACAAGTAGCTCTGGCTGGCCTGGAACTTGCTTTTGAGACAGGGTTTGCAGAAATCTACCTGCCTCCCTCTAAAGAGCTAGGGTTAAAGGTGAGTAGCCACCATACCCTACTATCTTGTTTCTGTTGTTTTGTTTTGTTCTGCTTTCGAGACAGGGTTTCCCCGTGTAAGAGCCCTGGCTGTCCTGCACTTGCTTTGTAGAGCAGGCTGGCCTCAAACCCACAGAGATCTGCCTGCCTCTGTGTGTACCACTACGCTTACCATCTTGTTTTTGAGACAAAGCCTCACTGTGTAGGATACCATGGCTTCAAAGTTATGCCTATTTTTCTGCCTCAGCTTTTCCAATTACTGGATTACAGCTACTTCCCCAGTGGGACAAATGAGGATTTTTTTTAAAAACAGGTTTCTCTGTGTAGCCTTGGCTGTCCTGGACTCGCTTTGTAGACCAGGCTGGCCTCAAACTCACAGCAATCTGCTTGCCTCTGCCTCCCAAGTGCTGGGATTAAAGGCGTGCACGACAAATCAGTTTTTAAAATGCAATTAATTTCTGATTTCCAGGAGACACTCCAAAGGAAAAGGAGCAGAGCTCCAAGAAAGGAGTTGAGAGGCCAGCAGAGACTCCTGCTCAGTTGCCATCTACAGAGGTGGTTGAACACAAGACTTATTCCATGCCTACCAAGGCCTCTGCAGAGGCACAGGCACCTACCAAAGCTGCCCCCGACCAAAGAGTGGGTGTGCAGCTTCCTGTCCAGGTACCCGGCACAGATTCACAGGCCAGGCAGCGGCGCCATGTGTGTGTGGACTGTGGGCGCCGTTTCACCTACCCATCTTTGCTGGTCAGCCACCGGCGCATGCACTCAGGTGAGCGACCCTTTCCCTGTCCAGAGTGTGGCATGCGTTTCAAGAGGAAGTTTGCAGTAGAAGCACACCAATGGATCCACCGTTCCTGCTCAGGGGGTCGCCGAGGCCGTAGGCCTGGGATCAGGGCTGTGCCTGGAGCCCCAGTCCGAGGTGACCGTGACCCACCAGTGCTCTTTCGGCACTATCCAGACATCTTTGAGGAGTGTGGGTGAGCTGAGCAAGTTGCCTCTGTCTGGAGCGGAGCATGAACTTGTCACTAAGAGCCAACTGAGTCAAGACATGGGAGTTAAAATGCATCCCATTGACTTTTCTCAAGGATCCCTTGTAAACTTGTAAAAAGAAAAGTGCCTGTAAAGATCCACACAGATTAAACCCGATACCTGCTTCCTTTCCTCTGTGTTTTGTGTTTTGAGTAAAAAATGGGGGCCGGGGTGCGGTGTGAGTTGGCACATTACTATTTTAGTCAGGGTTCATAAGAGGAACAGAACAGAGGGGATGAAAACACACACACACACACACACACACACACACACACACACACACACACTGTGTAGCCATAGGTAAAGGCAAGAAGAGGAGGTGACTAACTTTTGAAATGCTTTTTTCTTCTGCTTCCTACCAGGAGGGTCTGCCTGTTGTAGTTAATTTATCAGTATGGCAGAATAATGTTTATCATTAGGGCTATAATTATTATACAGCAGTATTTCCTAACCTGCTAGCAATCAATCAAGACACAGACACCTGTTATAATTTAAAATAGCCTTAGTTAACCTGGGGCAGAGCAGATATTAATCCCCTAAACTACTTCCCATAGTGGGGCAGGTATGAGATACCTCCCACCTATAGTCCCAAATACTTGTTAATTATCATCATCTGGTCCAAGTCTCCATCCACACCGGCATGTGCTTCTCCTCCACTTATCCCATGATGGCCTCCATCGTCCTCTTCCTCTCTGGTCTCTCCTTCCCAAGATTCCTTCGTCTCCCCTTAGTCACACCTATCCCATTTGCCTTGCCCAGGGCGATGGCTTTTTATTGGTTAAACAAGTTAAGCTTTTAGGAAAGGTGGGTCACAAAGACAGTAATTAGCATCAAAATACATCAGACCAACCTCCAACAGTTGCCCACAATAAGGGACACCTTCCCAAATCAGTTATGACAATTCTTCAAGTGAGGCTCCCTTCTCAGGTGGCTCTAATTGTGAAAATTGACACTAAAACCAACCATAATAATTCACCCTTGTCAACTTGACACACAGATACAGCACTTAAAAAAACATAACATTATGTAGGTACACATGCCTATATAATACATATATAAGTATTTATTTTGTTCTTTGACAACATGTAATTCTGGTTGGCCTGGAATTTACTATGTAGACCAGGCTGGCCTCAAACTCACAGAGCTCTACCTGTCTTGGCCTCCCAAGTGCTGAGTAGAGGGATTTTAATCCAGCAACATGGCTACCCTGGCTGGAATACAGACTCACTCTTAGCACACACCTTTAATCCCTATGGCTAGAATACAGACATGCCCTTAGTACAAATCTTTAATCCCAAACAATGAAGATAAAGTTAGTTGGTAGGAAGAAGCGCTCATTTTTGAAAGTGATATCTAATTGAGAGGCAGATAAAGTGATGAATCAGAGAAAGATTTGACAGACTAGGATATGCCCAACTCTCATGAGAACAGACGAAAGAAGTGACTTAAAAGGGAGCAGCAGCAGGAGAGAGAGAGAGAGAGAGAGAGAGAGAGAGAGAAAGAAAGAAGAAGGAGGAGGAGGAGGAGAGAGTTTTACCAGGACAATTTGTTTTACAGGTTGTATTGAGAACAAGCTAGACATAGGTAAACACAGACGAGGCTGAGAATGAGAAGAAGCCAGCAGGTTAAAACACATGGCTAGAGTCAGTTTGAGTCCAAGCAGAGAAAAAATTCAGAAACTGAAAGAAGCCAGATTGAATCAGTCAGCTTGGCAAGGAGTTTGAACCAGAACAGCTGAGCTGAACCAGCCAGCCAGAGTTCAGAAAGTACAAGCGAGGGTGAGCTTATTCAGCAATAAGCCTCAGAGGCTGAAAACATTCTAGGCCTAGATTAGATGGTACAGATGCTATAGAAGGTTCCAGGACTAGGCCTAGGTTGGCAGATGGAGGCAGTAAGCCTCAGAGACAACAATTACATCAGGCAAATAAAAGTTACTCTAATGGTGCTAGAATTAAGTAAGGATCTATACAAAAAAAATTTTTTTTTAAATTAATCATTATTTTTTATTTAGTTTTTTAAAAACAGGATTTCTCTATGTAGTCCTGGCTGTCCTGGAATTTTCTCTGTAGACCATGCTGGCCTCAGACCAAAGGATATCCAGCTACCTCTGCCTCCTGAGTACTGGACTGCCCAGAAAACTTTTTTTTAATAAATAGGAATGATGCTAAGATACACACAAGCTGGAAGCATTTCATTTAGAAAAGGAAATCCCCCCCCCCCAAAAAAAGAAAAGAAAAGGCAATCCCATAGCCAGAATAAATTTCTATTCCAGTAAGGACAAAGTGCTGTCCCATCTCTGATGGAAGTTGTCCAGTGTAACCACACTGTCACCATGTACTTGGCTGGCCACCCCTAGGAATGGTACATGTTAAGGGCTCAGTTGTTGGCTCAGCAGCAGCTATAGCCAAAATACCTTTAGTAAGGGGAAGTTTGTGTTGTCTAACGCACACATAACCTCCATTTCTGTCACCATGGCCACTTTGTTCACGGTCCTATTGGTCAATGGCTGGGGTAGGTGTCTGACTGCCCACAGAATGGGTCATCCTATTCACTGGATTATTGAATCCTCTCCATTTGAAGTCATCTTTTAATAACCTTTTACAAGTGACACATTTATGTCATTATAAAAAGTAAAAATCCCAATCATTCAATTTAACCAATAAAGACTCAGGAGGGATGCTGGAGTGAACCCTGCTAGCTCAGAGAGGCAGAGAAAGCACCCAACTACCTTACTACTCAGATCACATCTCAGAGGAAAAGCCCCAAAAACTCATTAGCTCAGTTGACAGCTCTGGAGGAAAAGACAAACAAACAAACAAACAAACAACAACAAAAACCAAGGCCAAAGGCTTGCTAACTCAAAGCTCAAAAAGCTCCTTCTATCCTTGCTGCCCTAAATACCCTTAAATACTCAAAGTTCCTTCTATTCTTTAATCCCTGTCAATTGGTTTCTTGTCCCACCTTTTGACCTAGGGTTAACTTTATTAAATCCTGTGTACAGAAAGCTCTTGTACTAAAGATGTGTGCTAGCCAGGCATGGTGGTGCATGCCTTTGATCCCAACTCTTGGGAGGCAGAGGCAGGTGGATCGATGTGAGTTCAAGGCCAGCCTGGTGTACAAAGCTGGTCCAGGACAGCCAAGGCTACACAGAGAAACCCTGTCTCGAAAAACAAAAACAAAAAATAAAAATAAAAAAAGATTTGTGCTAGGGCTGGCTTAACCACACAATAATCACTTGTTTACAATAAGCAGAAAGTTCTTTGGATTAAATGTGTGTGTTTAGGGCTGAAGCACACCAAACAAAACCCAGAATTTTACAGTTCACAATCTCTGGGTTCACAATGAAATCAAGTATGCTGCAACATTTCCTCCTTTTTGTCTAAATGAAAGACTTTTCTCTAACACCAAGAAACTATACACTGTCTGGTAAGAGTTGCATTCATGATGTCCAGTCTGTTAGTATTTGGCAACCTTGGAGAAAGCATTCTACTGTCCATCCCTATCTTGGTGAGTCTCAAGTTTGTACCTAAATCACTTTGTGTCATAACTTGCATTACCAATCAAAAAACATCCTTTTAGAACTAAAACATCTTTTTAAATCCTAAACAACTTAAGCTTAGTTGTAAGACTATAACCATCTAGCCTTTAACCCCATCAGAGCTCTGAGAAGGATAAATATTATCTGAATAAACAGAAGTGCAGAGCAAACAGCTTTCTTTCTTTCTTTCTTTCTTTTTTTTTTTTTTTTTTTGGTTTTTCGAGACAGGGTTTCTCTGTGTGTATCCCTGGCTGCCCTGGACTCACTTTGTAGACCAGGCTGGCCTCGAACTCACAGGGATCCACCTGCCTCTGCTTCCCGAGTGCTGGGATTAAAGGCGTGCGCCACCATGCCTGCCTGAGCAAACAGCTTTCAAAACTATAGAAATGACAGATTCTGTTGGCTGCCTGGACAGTCACCCAAGACATCTCTAAGATGTTGGAGCATCATCTTCAGTCTCCAGCTCTGGATATCTGACAGACTTTCCTGTGAAACAGGTAATGTGAAGGACTTGCCTACCTTGTCCTTGCAAAGCTTGGCAGCCGACTTTCCAGCATCCAGTTTGTCCAGTATTCTGTCTGCATTAGAAACAAGGACATTTCTTTCCCAGTGGCTGGCTTGCCACGTATAAAGCCATTTCCTAAAGAATTTTTTGATGCCCATCCTCGTCTTCAAAGTTGAAAAGGGGTGATACTAGGGAATGACATATCTCATTGTAAAAAAAAACAAAAAAAACCTCTCAAATTAATAAAACATCTTTAAATGCCATATTCTGTAGATCTCTGAAGTTTTTGAAGGCATCTAAGTCTATATCTGAATTTCTTATTTCTAGCTATATACTGACTGATTAACTTAGACAACACCTGTGATTAACTAAACTAACAACCTAACAAAACCACAAGTTGGATTGACTATTAGTTTGCATTTCTTAATTATCCTAAACAGTTTGTGATAGTAGCTTTCAAAAGGACTAGAACTGGACATTGGGTTTTTAAGAATTATATAGGTACAGTAACTTAAAAAATAGTTGATACATAGTATATTGTAACCAAAATATAACCTTAATTTTGTATCAATATACAAATATCCATACCAATGTAACAAAATGTAATCTTTTTAAAAAATATTTATTTATTTATTTATTATGTATGCTGGGTTCTGCCTGCATGTTCACCTGAAGGCCAGAAGAAGACACTAGATCTCACTATAGATGGTTATGAGCCACCATGTAGGTGCTGGGAATTGAACTCAGGACCTCTGGAAGAGCAGATAGTGCTCTTAACCTCTGAGCCATCTCTCCAGCCCCCCCAAATATAATCTTAACTTTGAATCAATATACAAAGATCTATAAGAGCAGATTTAATAATCTACCCTTTCCCCCTATTGTTCCTGTATTATTTCTACATCCACCCTCTTTTCTTTTCAACCCTTCTCCCCCCACATGAGAAAGAAGGATAGAAAAAGGAAACAGAAGGAGAGGGATCCCTAAGTTTAGCCTCTTATGCCCTGTTTCCTCCCTGACCATCAACAGTTTGCAACCAACGTCCTAAAAATGATGACAGACATCCATCACCCACTGAAAGACCAAAACCCATGCACCCTATGTTGGGAATGTGGCATTGTTCTCTCTCTCTCTTATTTATTTTTTCTTTTTGAGACAAGGTCTCTCTGTGTAGCCCTGGCTGTCCTGGACTCACTTTGTAGACCAGGCTGGCCTCGAACTCACATCGATCCACCAGCCTCTGCCTCCAGAGTGCTGGGATTAAAGGCGTGAGCCACCACGCCAGGCCTGGCATTGTTCTCTTAAAATTGCATGTTGCTCACATCTTTTTGCCCTGTGTCAAGCCCTACATACACACCTCTTCTCCAGAAGTCTTTCTCATCAGTTTCCCAATCATGTTTCTTCCACGTCCCTGACCACCCAGTCAAGTTACTGGCTACAGCCTATTAATCAGTGGACAACCGAACATCTGGTTATTTCTCCTTCCAAGAAAAGTTTATGGCTGTGTCTAGTTCCCAAAGTTCTGCCCATTGTGGAGATTTCCTGTTGGGGGTTGGTCTGGTGCTAGATGTATTCAGATGCTAAATTCTGGACCCCAAAATTTGGCTGCAGTCCAGATGAGCACATTCTCATGTACACTGATCTATTGTTGTGTAAACTTTGCTCCCCAATGATCTCTGATTGGTTAATAAAAAATCTGGACAGCCTATAGCTGGGCAGAAGAGAGGTAGGTGAGGGCTTCCATTCCCAGGTTTGGGGTTTCAGGCAGAGACCACAAGGAGAAGGAAAAAGGAGACGGTGGGAAGGGACAAGGCCCGGTGGAGCAGATCCAGCACAGACAAGGCCAATACTGGCAAGTAACTTGGGGTGTATGGCTGGGAATTAGCCAGACTGGCTTAAAAGGTAAACGTAAAGAGGACCTGCCCAGCTCATTACTAAGCCAATCAGAAGGTGTTGGGGGGGATGTTTACAAAATATGATGCATCCATAAGAATAACAATACCAAAGTCTGATCTGTAATCAGATCTCTGCTGGTATAGAAACCAGCTTTTACACAGTGCACAAGAGTTTATCTCAACAACAGGGGTGTGTGTGTGTCGGGGGGGGGGGGGGGGCGGGGGGGGGGGGGGGGGTGGGGGGGGGGGGGTCTGGGCCCAGGATCCTCCCACACAGCACCAACCCAGTCACAGCAGCTCATCTATTTCCGGTTGGGGCCTTATTTTAACCGCTGGTGTTCTACAAGGCTAGCAGTTAAATTTGCATTGTAACTTAGCTAAGGAGGGCATGGGCTTTGTTTTCTGCAATTTGAAATCTCGAACCGCAGGGGAAACGGTTCTCTTCCATTGCACACTTAGGAACCTTTAGATTGTTTATGCACGTCCGGAACCAGTCAATTTTATTATTCAGCTCGCTTTTTTTTTTCTTTTGTAACTTTGTCCAAAGGTGGTAAAAGGAAGCAACCAGGATCATTATTTTCCTTAGTTTTCCTCAAATTTTTTTATATACAAATTTTCTTACACCTCACAGGAAGCAAAATAAGTTAATCAAATGCAATTATCTAGACAAGTTCTTTAAATAGCACGTTCAGTGCCCCACATGTTAGGGAGCCTTTAGTGACTATTGCACCCAGTTCCAGATCCCACTAAGCCCACTAGAAAATGCCTTAAGCACTTCTGTTTTTCTTGAACCATTCCTTGTACCACAATTTGTTTTAGAGTTCTTTAGAGGAACAGAACCAAGGAAGTGAAAATATATCAGAATTTTGTTGGCTTACTTTTAAAAAAATCTATTTTTATTTTTGTCTCTTATATCTCTCCCTTCTCCACCCCGATCCCTTCCAACACCCCAACACCAGGCAGGCAAGAAAGAAGGCTGGGGGAGAAAGGGGTATGGTTTTCCTTAACTGCTTCCTGCTGGTTAGGGTTGTCCAGTTTCTTGGGGCAAGTCCAACCCTTGTTTCAGGATAGCTTCAACTTCTTGTCAAACTGCATCAACAGCGAGCAGGAGCAGCAGGGAGGGAGGCACCAGCAGCCTGCTTCTTCCTTGGAGCTCCCAGTTTCTCCTTGGTCTGGCATCTATTCCCACTGGCAAAGAGCACGCCCCTGCATGAGGCAGTTCCCAGCTGACAAGGATTACACGTTCACTCATGAGGTAGTTATCAGCTATGGACGAACTGAAGCAGCCCCCATATCCCACCCCTGGGATTAAAACAAAAATATGTTTATATAATATAAACGAGAGACCAAAACTTCCATAACATGTCCCCCCCCTTTTTGTTTGTTTGTTTGTTTTTGTTTTTGTTTTTTAGTCTTTTTCTGTTGTTTCCTTAAAAGGAGATTACTAATGAACCAAACACTTTTTGGATTGATGTTTCTTTTATAACCTGATAACTCTCGGCTGCTCTTGTCTGGAACGGCTCATACTTTTTGCTGCTGAGCTTCAAGCTTGGACTCCAGAGCTGCTCCCTAATAGCAAGTCACCTTGTACATCTCTCTTGGACTCGCATTCACCGGTCAGATGACGCCTTTCATCCCAGTGTCTACAAACTCCCGGAAGCATCAATATTCTTTCTGAGAACCCAGTGTTGCCAGAAACAGTTTGTTTGCTTCTCAACCGAACATATTGGCATTTTGAGCTCTGAGGCTTTTAAGGGTTTGGTCACAAACTGTTTTCAAATGACCAAAATTTACCTCAAAAGACGCACTGAGCATTTGATATCTGAGACTTTTGGTGGCTGCTGGGAAAGCTAACAATGTGATCTCTTAACCCAAGGTGGCAGCTCAGTTTGCTCAACATTAACCTTTTTTCTTGAACTGATCCTTTCACTCTGATGACCTTCTACTCTTCCCAGCTCCCCAGCCTGCTCAGGGGCGTGGAAACTTTCTTTCTTTCTTTCTTTCTTTCTTTCTTTCTTTCCTTCCTTCCTTCCTTCCTTCCTTCCTTCCTTCCTTCCTTCCTTCCTTCCTTCCTTCCTGTCTTTCTTTCTTCTTTTTGGTTTTTCGAGACAGGGTCTCTCTGTGTTAGACTTGGCTGTCTTGGACTCACTTTGTAGACCAGGCTGGCCTCGAACTCACAATGAACCGCCTGCCTCTGCCTCCTGAGTGCTGGGATTAAAGGTGTGTGTCACCACGCCTGGTACGCTGTGGAAACTTAACACCAAAAGTGCAAGGAGCAGGGCAGGACGGCAATGGTGGGAAACTCCGGCTCTCAGTTACCAGGTGTTTTCCCCCTTTACCAACAGGACGTTTTGTTTTCTAAGCACTTCAACCTCTCCCTGCAAACTCTCTAGTTGCACAGCCAACTCTGCAATCCTTTTGAAAATGAGAGAACTGAGTGACAGAATTTAAATTTATTAAGTGAGTGTCTTAGACGTTTTTCTATTGCTGTGATAAACACCATGAACAAGGAAACTTAAAAAAGACAGTATCTTATTTGGAGCTTACAGTTTCCAAGGGTTAAAGGTCACGATGGCCGATCAAGGACATAGCACCAAGAACAACTGAGAACTCACATCTTCATTCACAAGCAGCAGGCAGAAAGAGAGAGATATTCAAACCTCAAAGTCATCCCCAGTGACTTGCCTCCTCCAACAAGGCCACACTTCCTAATTCTTCCCAAACAGTTCCAACAGCTGGGGGCCAAGTAGTCAATTGCTTGAGCCTCTAGGGACCATTCTCATCCAAACCATTAACAGGAAGCTTTAAAACAGTAACAGCCAAATCACACACACCTGAGACACTGAGAACCCATTACTCAACCCTTGAAGCTGGGCTTAATAGGCCCAGTAGTCCCAGAATAGCTGTCTCTCAGTGGGAGGTGACCAGTAGTCACTTCACCCACAAGGCAGGTGCCTGAGCAGCCCCATCTGGTGTGAATAACACATGTTTTAGCAGAAGTTTGGACACAATGATTCTACTGTCAGAGAAGGAATCATCATCATCATCAGCAGCAGCATCCTCATCCTCATCACCAGCATCACCAGCAGCTTCGGCAGCAGATGTGACAACAATGGGGCTATGGTGTGATTGATGGCCCCATAGCTTCATATATTTGAATTTCTGGTTCCCAGTTGGTGTACTATTTAGGAAGGATTAGGAGGTGTGGCCTTGCCGGAGGAGGCATGCCCCTGGGCTTTAAGGTTTCAAAAGCCCAAACCACGACCAGGTTTCTCCGCCCTGGTCAGATGTAAATTCTCAGCTACTGCTTCAGGGTCATGCCTGCCTGCCTGCCTGCCTGCTGCCACACTCCCACCGTGATGATAATGGGCTAACCCTCTGAAACTGTAAGCAAGTCCCTAATTAAATGATTTATTTTATTTTATTTTGACACAGGGTTTCTCTGTGTAGCCTTGGCTGTCCTGGAATCACTCTGTAGACCAGGCTGGCCTCAAACTCACAGCGATCTGCCTGCCTCACCTGTTAGATTTTTAATACGCTTTACTACACCTGGGGCTGGGCAGATATTAACCCTCTAAGCGAACTTGTCTATTTCCCATCTACAAACCCCATAAATACTCACCCATGTTCCACTTGGGCCGTTCCTGCTCCATCAGTCCTCGGAGTAAGCGGCTTTTGGCCACGTGCTCCTGATTCACGCTAACCCATGGCCACCTGCTCCTTCCTTCTCCTTCCTCTTCTCTCTCTCTTGTGGTCCTTCTGCAACTGTCCCCCCCCCCCACACACACACCAAAGGCCCTAGGGTCTAGGCTCCACTTACCGCTTTCCTGCCCAGCCCAGGTGAAGGCACTTTATTTGCCAATCAGGCACAATTTGGGAGGCAAGGTTTACACCAAGTCATTTTGGATATGTGAGGATTTGCTGGTAAGGAACTTGGGGAGCCAGAAATTAACATTTGAATATATAGTAGCTCCAGATCAGCGCCAACCTCTGTAAGCAGGTGGACATGAGGGCAAGTCTCTTCTGTTCATCATCTCTGTGCCTCTGGAGTGCTGGGACTAAAGGTGTGTGCCAGTAAGGCCACCTTTTCTTTTCTTTAGCCATTGGTGTGTGTGTGTGTGTATGTGTGTATGTATGTATATGTATGTATATATATATATATATATATATGTAATCTATACATATGTAAGAAATACATATCACATATACCTACATAATATGTATATTACATTATATATGTAAATATATATTCCTAAATATCCCTGCTCAGTCTGTATAATGTTACTTGTGCTTATGTTTTCAGGTTTAATTTCTGTTAGATAAACAATTGCTGTGCTCTTCTCTGGAAAAGACTATTTCTCCTCTCAGCATTCCTTGATTGCCTATAGTTCTTTATCTAGATTTGGCTCCTCACGAGCATCCCCTCCTTCTATGTTAGCATGTGTATTGGTGACATCCTTACAAACTGCGGTGTTTAGACAGCCATATCGGTGAGACTTTGTTGCAGCATTTTTGATCCTATTGTGAACCGCTAGATTCTGAACTGTAAAAACCTGCTTTTAGCTGTGGTATGGCTCAGTCTTTGATCCTAGAGCTTCCTGTTTATTGTAAACAAGTACTTGTGGTGTGGCTCAGCCAGCCCTAGCACACAACTTTAAGCCAAGAGCTTTCTGTAAACAGGATTAAATAAAGTTAACCTTAGGTTAAGAGACGGAGTAAGAAACCAGATGGACAGGAAGTGAACATGGGGAAAAACAGAGTGAGAAGATGGGTAGAGACATGCACAGGAAGCAGAAAGGAGGGACATTGAGTTGAAGGATATTTAAGATGGAATGAAGAAAGAGAAAAAGAGCTTTTTCCTTCTGGGATATGCGCCGAGGAAGAAGGTCAGCTGGATGCTGTCTCTGCCTCTCTGAGCTGGCAGGTTTTCACGCCAAGGTCTGGCTCCTGAATCCTTATTGGTAAAGTTGAAGGATTGGGATTTTTTTTTTTTAAACAACAAGATATCATGAGTATAGCTTCTCTGCCATTTCTAGGTGACAGAATCTCACAGTGAACTTCCTGTTACTCTGGCTCTTACAATCTTTTTGCCCCCCACACCTTCCTCAATGTTCCTTGAACCTTACGTGCAGGACCTGGCTCCACGACTCTGCATTTTGATTGGCTGTGGTTTTCTGTGGTGGTCTCCATCTTTTGCAAAGAGAAGTTTCCTTGATGAGCGGTGAGGACCACACTTACCTGTGGGTATAAGGACAAACACTCAGAATGTAGTTAGGTGTTGTGCTGGTTTAGTAAAGTGACGTTGTAAGTTCTCCTCTAAGATCCATGACTTCACTAGCCCTGGGTAGTTGGCCAGGTTGTCAGTGTCAGGCATGGTTTCCCTGCAAAGGCATGTGTGCTACTGCCGCACCCTTAGGGTTATCGCACCCTGGTGGTCATGGCTGTGGTTCACAGAAGTCACAGCTGGGTAGGAAGGGCTATTGGTTGCTTCCCTCCTTAGGGAGTTTGTGTGGTGCCTTCTGGTATCATGAAAGCTAGTGCTCAGGGAGGAAGCTTTCAGGTCAGATCCAGCTGGACCCTCTGAATCCTGTGTTTAAAATGCAAGGCACAGTTGTCTTCAGACACAGGGACTTACCTTTCACCTCTAGGGGGCAATCAAGGGCAGCATCATTATGCTGTGTTTTGGGAGTATCTGGATCAATACTGTTCAGCAACTCAAAGGAGGGCTCCTCATGCCTGGTGTTGGAGTTTTTGTTAGATGGTCTGTGACTCTTGGTGGGAGCACAGTTAGCCCACATGGGAAAAAAAAAATATATATTTACATTTATGATAGGTACTGTATTTTTAAGTTAATAGTATAATTTCCTAAGACTTTTTAGACAACCTTAGTGTTATTTTACCCTTTTCTCTCCTTGCTCTGTGCTTATCTCATTCTTCCCTCCCTAATTAGAGCCCAACTCACTTTCCCATTCCCCACTCGCACTTTGATATTCCCCTCTCTTTTTCACCCCAATCCCAGCAATGATCCCTTTTTACTTTCTGGTTTATAAAGTTAATCCAGGCTACATCTCATCCCTGATGATTTCAAGCAAGGAACCTCAGAGGAGAAAAAACATGAAGTGTGTCTTTCTGGGTCTTAATTGATTTTCCTAATCAGTGTCATCTCTTCTAATTCCACCATTTACCTGAAAATTTAGTTTTTCTTTACACAGTAAATTGGTGTTCCATGATGTGTATGTATCAGATTTCTATTATCTTTTTTTAAGTTGAAGAACTTTTGGTTTGTTTTCACTTTTAGTGAACATGGCTGAGCAAGCCCTGGGCATGGTGGTACATATTTTTAATCCCAGTATTAGCAAGGCAGAGTCACAAGGATCTCTGTGAATTTAAGGCCAGTCTGGTCTACATAGTGAGTTCCAGGACATTCAGGATGCACACATACCTTGTTTGGAAAAAAACTGAAAGCAAGCACACATGCACACACACCACTACTCCCCCCCCCCCAAAATGGAAAGAAAGAATGTAGCAGAGTACTTGGTTTTCCTCCTGGCACCAAGCTCTCAGAGAATGATGATTCATGAGACTCAAAATATATTTACAAATATCTAGGCCACATATCCAGGCTCTTTGACTAGCTCATACCTGAAAATAACCCATTGATATTAATGTTTATTATTTATACTAACTCATTTATACTACTGCATTCTGCCAAATGGCTGGTTACCTCTGCTCAGGTACCTTCATCTGTCCTCCTCACATTTTCCTCAGCAAACTCCTGCACCAGGATCTATTCCAGAATCCTGTCTGCCTACCAGACGTCCCATCTTCTAGACAACCCTTTCCTATAGGCCATAGGGTTTTCTATTGACAGGTGTTGCATCCATACACATACACACACACACACACACACACACACACACACACACCACTAGATAATCTCTTTTAAAAAAAAAAAAGCTGGAACCACGGCTGAGCAAGTGTTTATGGAATAGGATGTTGAGTCCGCTGGGCAGATGCCAAGGAGTGCTATAGCTGGGCCATGTGAGAGATGTATTTCTAGGCTTTTTGGCTGATTTCCAGGCTGACTGCACTGGTTTCCATCAGCACTGAGTGTGGGTTCCCGTTTCCTGTGTCCTCTCCAACACATTATTTTGTTGATTTTTGTCATTTCTACTGAGGTAAAAATGAAATCTCAAAAGTTGTTTTGACTTGCATTTCTGTCATTTTGAGGGATGAAGAACACCTTTTGAGATATTTATAGCCATTTCTATTTCTTCTTTGACTTTGTGTTTTGAGTTCTCTGTATATTCTGGTTATTCGTGCTCTGTCAGAAGGATGTGCAGCTGGCAAGGCCCCTGGTACAGGGCCCATCAGAGTAACATCTGAACATCCAACAGAAACGTAAGAAGCCAGAAGGGCTTCTTGAGGCGATGGACCTCCCATTCTGAAAGGCAGCACCCGACAGCCCAGAATACCACTCCCAGCAAAGCCATCTTTCCTAATTGTGCTCCACATGTGTTCTGGGTGCTCACTACTAGCAGCCTGCCAGAGCCGAAGCTTCCCCTGTCACGCAGACCTTGACGCAATCTGCCCGAGACCTGAAATCACTCGACGCCATGGGATTCACATCTGCTCTGTCCTTCAGCTTCGTGTGGAGGGAACCAGCAGCACCTCACCTTGATCCAACACATTTCCACAGAGACAGGGTAGAAAGATGGGAAAGTACGGGTACACGGAAGAGGAAAGAGCCCTGAAGTCCGGCTGCAGAGCAGGAATTCCAGCAAATCGCGTTCGCTGTGAATGACTGTGAGTAGAGCGAATGTTCCTTTCATAGCCTGGTGTTTCACTCTGAAATAGCCATGAGCCAGACGCAAAGCCTGAATGAACACAGTTGGAGGCCCGCTTAATCTACCTTATTAACGGCCTTCCTACACAGGCTGGCTTATGGCTCCATAATACACGGACCAGAAGCGAAACAGTAAACACCTGTTCACAGGCCGGTGCCACCTAGCTGACCCTGTGGGTCTCCGCAGTCTGTACTGTGCCCACATGGAGGTGGTCCCCACAGGCAGGGAAGTCCCGCCCACGCGGGCCTGTCTGCCTGGGACTTGTTCTCAAGGCTGGCACTTGTAGACTCTGTGGCCATTTTGGATGAGGGCTGGAAGACAATGACCTAGAAAGGCCTGTGACGTAACCCTCGGCAGGACCACCAAGGAACCGACTTCGCTAGGTGCCCCCCATCCCCGCCGCCATTTTTACGCAGGCGTCCAGAGGTCCTGATTGTGTGCCTGCTTCTCTCTGTTTTCAATTTTTATTTGCATTCGAGTGCACACAGAGTGGTTTCTGTCCCTTCTCGGCTCTGGTACCCAACTGCGGACACCAGAGGCTGGGCATGCTGGGCTGGCCTGGGGCCGGGGTCCCCATGGCGCAGCTGATTGCCCCGGGAAGTCTCTCGGCACCGTCTGGGTTCAGTAAACCCGGGGCTGTGAGCTTCGCGGACGTGGCCGTGTACTTCTCCCCGGAGGAGTGGAGGTGTCTGCAGCCGGCGCAGAGAGCCCTGTACCGGGAGGTGATGCGCGAGACCTACGGTCTCCTGGGCGCGTTCGGTGAGAGCCCTTCCTGCCGCCTGGGCTTGCCCCGCGCGTGACGCCGCGGCTCCTGCGGTGGAGCCGAGAGCCCTGGGAAGGGGCGGTCGGGACCGAGTGTGTCGGCCTCCCCGCATGGTGCCCTTTGCTTTCTTTCTCTCCAGGAGGCGGAGGCGGAGGCGCCAAGCCAGCGCTCATCTCCTGGGTGGAGGAAGAAGGCGAACAGTGGGGACCCGGTGCCCAGGATCCAGAGGTGGCCACGTGGAGCACAGAAGCCCACCCAGGTGAAGGCCCGGGGACTCTGGCTTTGGGGGACTTGAGTGTGGCCGGCCCGTGGTGGTGTCTTCTAGTGACTCCACTTGCCTGCCTGGCAGTTGCTTCCCTGAACTGGGTTCCTGGCCCCTGGGCTCCTAGAAAGGGGCTGTGATTGCTCCTGTCCCGTGCTCTCAGCTCATAGCCGGCGGGTCCTGGGCTACACTGACCGCCGCCCAGCGTCCCCTCTCCTGCTCTGCTGCGGTCTTTGCGGTTCCCTGCTGGAGGCTCCGTCTCCTTGCTGCCACCCCTGACCAGGGCTCAGCCCGCTAGGCTTGGGGTTGGGGACCCCACAGATGCCTTTCTTTACGCTGCCTCTGGACATGCCTGCAGCCTGCATGCTCAGACGCTGTGGCCTCTACCCCCTGTGCCCTGCCTGTCACCTTGTGGGGCTGTGGGGCTCAAAGAGCAGGACCAGTCAGGGTCTGAGCTTTTTCACGGTCTCCCAGCAGATTGCAGACACGAGGGGAAAAGGAAGAGACCAAGGAAAGAGACCGAGGCAACCCAGAAGCTGTTTTCTACAGGAGCTGGGCAGAAGGAGCCTAACCCCTCCTTTGATGCTCCCCCTTGTAACTTGGAGCAGCTGTTTAAGGACCCTCACCAGGGACACCCCGCGGTCGGTGTCCACACCACTGTCCTAAGGACAGATCAGCGTCATGGCTGCCACCTGTGTGGGAAGAGTTTTGCCTGGCGGTGCACGCTGGTGGAGCACCTGTACACCCACACAGGTGAAAAGCCATTCCGTTGCCCTGACTGCAGCAAGCCCTTTGGCCGGGCCTCTTCCCTGAGCAAGCACAAGGCGTTACATCGAGGGGAACGACCGCATCGCTGTCCTGAATGTGGCCGGGCCTTCACGCAGCGCTCTGCCCTTACCACACATCTCCGTGTGCACACTGGGGAGAGGCCCTACCGCTGTGTTGACTGTGGACGCTGCTTTAGCCAGAGCTCCGGGCTCCATGAGCACCAGCGTGCGGTGCACAGCGGCATGACTCCCTTTCCTTGTACACACTGTGGTAGGGCCTTTGCCCATGCCTCAGATCTTCGGCGCCATGTGCGCACTCACACTGGTGAAAAGCCTTACTCATGCCCTGACTGTGGACGTTGCTTCCGACAGAGCTCTGAAATGGCAGCCCACAGGCGGACCCACAGTGGCGAGCGTCCCTACACCTGCCCTCAGTGTGGCAGGCGCTTTAGCCAGAAGTCAGCTGTGACGAAGCACCAGTGGGTCCATCGCACAGGAGCCCGAGGCCACAGGGACAGAAAAGCCAGTCCGTTATCTATATCCATGGCCCCTGACCAAGGGGACCCGGATCCACCTGTGGGCTTCCGGCACTATCCAGGGATATTCCAGGAATGCGGGGGATGGTCCTAAGAGTGCCAGGGTAGAGGGTGAAATATACACATTGTTTAAAGTCCAGAGGCTTGAACCTTTGGCATCTTCTGGGAGTCACAGAAGTTCTAGCAAGGGCTGGTCCTAGGTGAACAGAGTCTTCTTGTAGGTGGTTACCAGATGCATTTGCACACACCCTGGTCCCTCTGCCCCGGGCTCTGAGTCTATGGAGGTGGGGTGGGAAACCCCGCTAGGACTCTGAGGAGAAGCAAGGACAGGTTCCTGGCTGAGAAGTACTCAGAGGCTCGAGGGCGAAGAGAGCCTTGTGTAACTCGTTGCCTCTTTAATGCAGAGGCTGCAGTTGATGCTG
>OU015757.1:7818909-7829359 GCA_907169655.1 Acomys percivali | reverse complement strand
CCTGGACTACAAAGTGAGTCTAGGACAGCTAAGGCTACCCAGAGAAACCCAGTCTTGAAAAAAAAACAAAAACAAACAAACAAAAACAAAACAAAACAAAAAAAAGAAACTTACATTTTTAAACGAGTTTCATAGGTACAACCTTATACAAGAGTTGAGGGGGCTGGAGAGATGGCTCAGTGGTTAAGAGCCCTGTCTGCTCTTCCAAAGGTCCTGAGTTCAATTCCCAGCAACCACATGGTGGCTCACAACCACTTACACTGAGATCTGGTGCCCTCTTCTGGCATGCAAGCTCACAAAGCAGGCAGGACACTGTATAAATAATAAATAAATAAATATTTAAAAAAAAAAGAGTTGAAACACATATGTGTATATATACATATAATATATATCCATACACATATAATGTTGTAGCAGAATATAATTTAAAATTTTTAATGGGAATTTAATAGGAACAGGAGAAGTAGATCTTTTTATACTCGGTTCCTTGGAGTGATTCCACTGGTGTAGTTGGCCGGATTCCTGCAGACCCATTAAACAGCAAACCAGCAATTCAGCAAAGGCTACTGGAAAGATTTGGCAACAGCAATATTGGAACCTGGTCCTCAGTTACAGTGGCAATCATGGTGGAAAGAGGAAGCGAAAGCCACAGAACAAAATCAGGCCAGAGTATTGATATTTCCCCTGGAGCAGTTGTTAGGTAAAGGCCAATATGCTAATTTACAAAGGCAGTTGGAATTTGATGATCACACCTTGGCTGTTGTCTAGGGGCTTTAAATGCTTGTGATAAGGTTGAGGAATCAAGAAAGAGGTCTGAGTCATTTACTAAAATTATACAAGGCCCCAAAGATGCCTTCACTGTTTTTTGTTTTTGTTTTGTTGTTGTTTTTTGAAAATGGGGGGGGGGGCCCGGGCAGTGGTGGCGCACGCCTTTAATCCCAGCACTTGGGAGGCAGAGGCAGGCGGATCGCTGTGAGTTTGAAGCCAGCCTGGTCTACAAAGGGAGTCCAGAACAGCCAAGGCTACACAGAGAAACCCTGTCTCAAAAAAAAAAAACCAAACAAACAAACCCCCCCAAAAAAAGAAAAGAAAAGAAAACGGGGGGGGGTCTTTTGTTTGCAAAGATCGACTTCAGCTGTAAATAGAATAGTATCAGATTCAGAGATCATAAAAGTAATAATTGAATCTTTGGCTTTTGAAAATGCTAATTCAGAATGCACAAGAGTGATTAGACCTTTAAAGGCAAGATCAGCACTGGCAGAGAAAGGATTAGACACATGGCTGATAATGGATCTCATGTTTATGATGCTAGTCTAATAGAAGAAATAGCTTCTAAAAGATTTAGGAAAAATCAAAATGGCAGATGTTTTAATTGTAGAATGCAAGGCCATTTGAAAAGGGCTTATAGTCAAGGCGCTCCTAGAAACAGTGGTTTTTCTAGAGATAATCAAAGAAAAGGCCACAGCCTTCTGGAGTATGCAGAACGTGTGGTAAGGGCCAGCATTGGACTAACAAGAGCTGATCTACAAGGGATAGGCAAGGTCACCCTTCGCAATCAAGAAACACCTGAGAGGGCCTCTCGCAGGCCCTGACCTCAAATTTGATTCAATTGTTCCCTGTCAGTATAGGAGGAACTCATCCACAGAGCAATTAAAAGATTTAAAGCAGGGACTGGAGAGATGGCTCAGAGGTTTAGAGCACTGACTGTTCTTCCAAAGGTCCTGAGTTCAATTCCCAGAAACCACATGGTGGCTCTCAAACATCTACAATGTGATCTAATGCCCACTTCTGGAGTGCAGGCATACATGCAGGCAGAACACTGTATAAATAAATAAATAAATAAATAAATAAATAAATATTTTTTTAAAGTTACTTAAAAAAGGATTTAAAGCCTGTTGTTAAAAACAGCACTGGTCTGGATACAATAAAGGACGGAACACTTCAATAATTAAACAAAAAAATCCAAGAAAGACCAAAAACCAAATATGTTGGCAAATCGCTATAAAACATCAGAGACCTAAGCTAAAAATGCAAATAAATGACATTGAAATGGAAGGTTTAGTAGACACAGAAGCAGATGTAACAATAATTTCACCCAAATCTTGGCATCTGGATTGGCCTCTTCAGCAAATGGATATCCAGCGTTTAGAGATTGGAATGTTATCTCAGGTAAAACAAAGTGCAAGGTGGGTTGAGTGTATAAGGCCAGAAGAATAAATAGGAACACTAAAGCCACTTGTGGCTAATATAGCCATGAATTTATAGGGACGTAATTTATTACAGCAATAGAAAACACAGATTAACATTCCTCCAATCCCAGAAACAAAATATAACATAAAGAATGATTCTGAGAAAAATTCTACAAGGGATATTATTGAGAGAATAGCCACAGACTGTCCAGGTTGTCCATAAACTGGACAGGACAGGTGTTGGTCTTTCAAAGGTACCAACTGCCCTACTTTTAAAATGGCTAACTTGGTTGGGTGTGGTGGCACACACCTAGAATCCCAGCACTCGGGAGCGGAGGCAGGTGGATCGCTGTGAGTTCTAGGCCAGCCTGGTCTACAAAGCGACTCGAGGACAGCCAAGGCTAATACAGAGAAACCCTGTCTCAGAAAACCAAAAGAAAAAAGAAAAAAAATTAAAATGGCTAACTAATGAGCCTGTAGGGGTGGATCAGTGGCCTACGAAAAAAGAAAAATTACAGGTACTGGAACAGCTGGTACAGGAGCAGCTAAATGCTCAATACATTGAGAAAACTACCGCTCCATGGAATTCTCCTGTGTTTTTTATAAAAAAGAAATCAGGAGAATGTTAACAGATTTAAGAGCCATAAATAAGATGATCCAACCAGAGGCTCTTTACATCCTGGAATCCCATTGCATTCTTTATTGCCTAAGTCATGGACTTTGATAGTACTTGATTTAAAAGATTTTTTTCACAATTCATTTGCATGAGTATGACAAGGAAAGGTTTGCTTTCTCAGTGCCAACTTATAATAATGGCCCAATAAAGAGATATCATTGGACAATTTTTCCACAGAAATGTTAAGAAGTCCTACCTTGTGCCAATATTCGGTACAATAGCCATTAGAAATAATTTATAAACATTTTCCTCAATCTAAAATTTACCGTTATATAGATGAAATCTTTTTTGTTGTTGTTGCTACTTTCATCTCAGTTTCTTTGATGAGAATTTTTTAAATTATTTTTAAAAAATATTTTATTTTTTAAAATTTTTTATTAATTTATTCTTGTTACATCTCAATGGTTATCCCATCCCTTGTATCCTCCCATTCTTCCCTCCCTCCCATTTTCCCCTTATTCCCCTCCCCTATGACTGTTCCTCAGAGGGATTACCTCCCCCTGTATATGCTCATAGGGTATCAAGTCTCTTCTCGGTGACCTGCTGTCCTTCCTCTGAGTGCCACTAGGTCTCCCCCTCCAGGGGATATGGTCAAATATGAGGAACCAGAGTTTGTGTGAAAGTCATACCCCACTCTCCACTCAACTGTGGAGAATGTTCTGTCCATTGGCTAGATCTGGGTAGGGGTATAGATGAACTCTTACTGGCTGATTCAGATGCAGATACTTTAGAAAAAAAATGTTTGATGAAGTAAAGAGAATCTTGCCTTTCAGGGGCTACAAATTGCTCCCAAAAAAATTCTTATAGCCTATCAGTTATCTAGGATATAAGATATGTTTACAGAACACTAGACTACAGAAAGTACAAATTGAGAGGTATCTGTAGGCTTAGAATTTTCTAAATCTACTCTATTTACGGTTCTTAAACACTTCAACCTCACTTCTAACCCACTAAGCAGAGGAAGGGGAGAAAGAATGTTAATAGAAAAAAGGGGGTTATGGACCTGTTTGTATGTAGTTCCTTGGGCCAATTCCTCTCTGTGTTGTCAGGATTGCAGCAGTCCAGTCCAATAGCAAACACCAAACAGCAACAAGAATCTGTAGCAGCGGCACCATCCAGCAGAAACAGCAAGGCTCCACCAAATGGCACACATCAGCAGGCGCAGCCAGAATCAGCCAGAGTTCGCTGGAACATTTCTCTCTGCAAAATGAAGACGAGCAAAGTGTTGCACTGCAGCATAGCAAAGCAAAAGTGTTGTCTAACTGACTGCTGTAAGTCATGAAAAATAAGTAAAGTGTCTCAGCGCCCTTATGATTCAGTTAAAAAATCAGAATTGTACGTCATTCTCATGGTCTTATTAGATTTTCAAGAATCTCCTAATATAGTTACTGACTGGTAATATGCAGAAATTGATGTTTTACATACTGAAACGGCATAGCTTATTCCGGATGATTCAGAATTAACTTCACTATATTTAACTACAACAAGTAATCAGAAATAGAAACCATCCACTGCACGTATCAGATCCCATAGAGGTCTACCAGGCCACATGGTAATGAAACTGATCAGCTATTAGAGGAAATGTGCTAAAAGCCCCAGAATTTCATAAGAAACATCACGTTAACAGCAAAGGCCTGAAATAAAATTTTCTATTACTTGGAAACAAGCTAAGAAAATTATAAGGCAATGTCCTACTTGTTCTTTGTATAACCAAACTCCAAGAAATGAAATTTGGTTAATGGATGTGTTTAATTTTGCAGAGTTTGGAAAAATTAAAGTATGTGTAACCAGACCATCGGCACATCTTTCAGTGGGAAACTGATTTAAGTTCTGAAAAGGATGGTTCTATAGTTGCACACTTGTTAGAAGTTATGGCTATTATGGGGATGCCTGTACAATTAAGGTTGACAGTGCTCCAGCATATATCTCTACAGGGTTTTTTTTTTGCATATTACAACATGAAGCATATTACACGTATACCACACAATCCTATAGGACAAGCTTATAGAAAGTCTAATGACACTTTAAAAGATATGCTTAATAGTAAAAAAGGAATAATAAAGACACCCAGAGATAGATTACACAGTGCTTTATTAAGGTTAAATTTTTCAAATGCTAATAAGATAGGAACATCAGTTGCAGAGAGACATTGGATAATAGAAAAACCTGCTGAGTTAAATCAGCCTATATGTTTTAAAGATGTGCTGACCTCAGATTGGAAACCAGGATATGTGTTACTTTGGGGAAGAGGCTTTGCCTTTGTTTCCACAGGAGAAGAAAATGTGTAAGTACCATCAAAATTGACAAAGATTAAACTTGAACAAGATCTCCTAGATAAAGAGAGAAAATAATAGTTCATCGGACAGCTCGGTAATTCAGGTCAAACTGACGTATAAAGAAAGACTAAAGTTTTCTTCTTAAATAAAAATGATATTTTTGTTGTTTGGTATCCTCCAAACTGCTACAGGCTGCAGCATACCAGCACCCCAGGGCGTACTTGGCTTTATCTTCCTCAGAGTCCTAGACCACACCCTTCGCCATGCGGCTCCAGACAGGCTGTAACCAGCTGGCAAAGACCATGTCCCCCATGAGACAGTTACCAGCTGTGGACAAACTAAAGCCCAGATGAGAATCCCACATGGGATAAAAACAAAAACATATTTACATAACATAACTGAGTTTAAAAAGAAACCAAAACCTCCATTACACATAAGGGCGCCCTTACAATGATGAATTGGTTATGTTGAAGGCAGAGTCCTTCGCAGGCTTAGCTATGAGGGGAAAGGTTTCACAGTGGGACTGGTACCCATCTGAATTCCTTCCTGACCAGGGTGTGGCAGCAAAGGGGCCTGTGCCTTTCTGCACTAAGGAAATAGCTTAGCTGCCTATCGTCCCCATCCTTAAACTTGCTCACCCCAACGCCAAACGAAGCACCTATTGAACAGTAGGGACCAATGGAACGGTTACAACATTTGGCTAACACACGGTTTACTGATGGCTCATCAACCACTGATGAAACCAAAGCTGATGGAAAATGGCATCCTATACACCAGGGGGACCGAGTGGCCCGTGCTGAGGAAGGAAGCACAAATACAGCACAGAGCTATTGGCTGTAAGACAAACAGCTAGGAGAGCAAAAGAAAAGTATCTTCTCCAATTCATGGCGCATGTGCCATGGTACTGTTGTATGGCCATCTAAACGGAAAACCACTGACTGGCAGGTAAAGGGCAGAGATGTCCGATTGAGGGGCACGAATGGAAATGGCAAAACCCAGCAAAGATATAAATTTTTATGCCGCTCTCAAGCCGGGCACGGTAGCACACGCCTTTAATCCCAGCACTTGTGAGGCATACACCTTTAATTTCAAAACTTGGGAGGCAGAGGAAGTCACATAAGAATTATAGCGATTTAAATTTAAAGGTTGCTTGCAAACGGCAGGCTGAAATTCAAAGTAAATGTCCTTTGTGATCTAAAAATAAATACACTTAAACCTTGAGTTTATATATAAAAGAAAGGGGAATATGGGTATATTTATCCATACATACTAAGGTATGTTTAGTTCAAATTTGAAAATAATTTTAAGGGCTGGAGAGATGGCTCGGAGATTAAGAGCACTGACTGTTCTTCCAAAGGTCATGAGTTCAAGTCCCAGCAACCACATGTTGGCTCACAACCATCTATAATGAAATCTGTATACATAATAAATAAATAAATCTTTAAAAAAAAAGAAAATAATTTTAAAACTTTCAACTGAAAGATAATACTTTTTCTGTTGTCAAAAAATTTTTTTTCCTAGGAAAAATGTAATCTGTGAAAAAAAGAAATACTCCCACTCCAGAGTTAGGGTTGGGGCAGGGTTTTGTTTTTGTCTTTCCAGGATAATAAAAGCATCCAAGTAAAAAATCTGGAGACCACTGGACAAATGAAACATCTGAAGAAAAAGGACAGATCATCAAGAGAAAATGTCCCAAGAAAAAGAGCAAATTGGCCCAGTGGTATTGCCTTGCCTCCAGCTCCTCTCTGCTGCCCTCTACAGACACAAGTGGCAAATGGTCGTTCTGTGGTCCCAACTCAATTAAAAATTACAGCTGGCTTTGGGGTTGGAGCCTGGCTTCCTCCTTCTCTAAACCCATGCGTGCTTGTTAAAGGAAAATCCAAAATCTCTGTCTCATATCAGAAGAGCCACCTGGTATGGGGCAGAGGAAACAAAAATAAGGGATTAATCTCATAATCTTTTGGTTTTCATTTGACTATTTAAAACTTTTCTTTTTGTTTTTTTTGAGACAGGGTTTCTCTGTGTAGCCTTGGCTGTCCTGGACTCACTTTGTAGACCAGGCTGGCCTCGAACTCACAGCGATCCGCCTGCCTCTGCCTCCCGAGTGCTGGGATTAAAGGCGGGTGCCACCACGCCCAGCCTAAAACTTTTCTTAAGGTATGAATATTATCTCAAAATCTATAAGATTATTATGTATATATGAACTTTCTGCCGTGATACTAGTAACCATACAGGGCACTAACTCAGCTTTGAGTCTGAAGCAGGCAACTAGGAACAAAGTTTGTGTAACCGCAGATGTACTTAATAGATGGTGTTTCTCTAGCCTTTCAGAGATCTGCTGACTATGGCATTTAAAATCCATGTTGTTTCCAAGGGGCAAAGCCTGTCAAGACAGCTTTCACCTGGGACAAAGCCTGCAGTCCTTCCACAACTACCATACCTACCTGCCTTTGTTTTCCTCTTCTTCCTTTTAGAAAGACTCTTGGGGGCTGGAGAGATGGCTCAGCGGTTAAGAGCACTGACTGCGCTTCCAGAGGTCCTGAGTTCAATTCCCAGCAACCACATGGTGGCTCACAACCATCTATAATGAGATCTGATGCATACTGTATACATAATAAATAAATCTTTAAAAAAAAAAAAAAAGAAAGACTCTCAAGTTTCTCAGAAATTTACTACAGAGCTGGGGATTTGAACTCAGGTCTTCATGGTTGTTTGAGAAGCACACTTACAACTAAACTATCTTATAGTGTTCTCTCTCTCTCTCTCTCTCTCTCTCTCTCTCTCTCCTGTCTCATCTACCTCAGGCTGCCTTCTAGCTCTGTAACTGAAATGGCCTTTATTTTTTAAATTAGATTTACTTATTTATTTTGTGTTTTGCCTGTATGTATGTGTACCAAGTGCATGCTTGGTGCCCACAAAGATCAGGAGAGTGTACCAGACCCCCAGGCAATAGAAGTTACAGGGGAATAGGAACCGTCTTATGGGTGGTGGGGATTGAATCTGGATCCTCTGCAAGAGCAGCAGGTACCCTGAACTTCTGAGCCATCTGCCTAGCCCCTGGCCTCAGATTCTTGATTCCCCTGCCTGGACCTCCTAAATGCTGAGTTTAGAGGTGTATGCTGCCATAGTGGGTGGTGAGCACTGATCTTATCCCGCACGGTTTTCTTTCTATACTCCACTGTAGTATGAGATATTTAATGTGTCTTGCCCCTTAAAGGACCCTATGCCCTTCAGTGTCAGTTGCTTCTTGGCCTTCTGGGAACAGGAGAGGGTATAAAAAGCCGGAAGAGGCTGAGAGCATCAGGGTGGGACTGCGGAGCAGGCAGAGACAAGGCCCAGCTGGAAGATCAGGGTAGGAGAAGACAGTTGGTAACAGTTTAGCCGGGAGACGCTGAGCTGAGCCAGAGAATTGTTAGGAGACAGGAAAAGAACCCTGAGAGAAGAACTCACAAAGCAGCTAAAAGAAAGGAAAAAGACTAAAACTACATTTGGTGCCCAATGCGGAAGCTGTTTGAAGGAAAAAGAAACATTAAAAGACATGTGGCCGCCACTGTGGCTAGACATAATGGAAGGCCTGACTTCAAGTATGGGAGAGCGAAAGGCAGGGAAAGGCCAACAGGGTGTTCCGTGGGGCTGTTCTGAGGACGTCCCCTGCATGGCTTTTTACAGCATTTCCCCCCCTTTTCCTCATTTTGGGCTAGTTTGTTTACAAAAGACGGGCTGGACAACTGGGGAAAGTGTGGGTGGAATCAGAGAAGCTTCAGAATCCAAAACAAGAAGAAAATGTCAAACACAAGAAAAAGGAGAGCAAGCAGGTTCATTCCTAGTGATGGAACCAAAGAGAGGGAGTTTCTCCCCCCACCCCCCAGGTAGAAAGTGGGGAAGGAACTGTGTCAAGGGCAGTCAAGTCAAAGAAATGAAAAAGCAGGAGGATGGTCAGATGAGACAGCCCTTTTCAGGATACAGGGTTAAACCTGCAGCACCCTTGGAGGCCAGGCAGTGCTTGGTCACAAAATCACCAACAGCATTCCCAGTAGTTAGATAGCATATTTCTGCCAATGGGGATAATCCACAAGGTTATGATAAAATAGATGATAGACCAGGTTGGGCGGTGGTGGCGCATGCCTTTAATCCCAGCACTGACCCAAAAAGAGCAAAGACCAGCCTGACCAGCCACTGCCCTCCCCTGCCAGCCAGAAAAGACTGGAAAAGAAACGTTCAGCACCTAACCACACACAGGCCAGTGAGCAGGGCTTCGGTCTCCTGCAGCACAGAGCCATCCACTATGCAGAGCAACAACAGGCCAGTGAGCAGGACTTTAACACAGGCTATGCTGAATACCACACCCTCTATGCCCAAGTCAGGGCTGCAGGCAAAAGCTCACAGCGCTGGGAGTGGAGACTAAGAGACTTAGTGAGGAACTCCAGAACACAAGATGCTACAAGATAAGACAGTCCAGGAGCATAAAAGGTTCAGGAAGCGGTACCCAAGTTACAGGAAGAGCAGCATTACTGTTGGGTTCTTCTCTCGGCTGTGGATGTGCTCCTGAGAGGTCAACGGAAAGATGACACCAGACACCGGAGAGCCCTGGAAAAGACGTGGGAAAGAACGGAGAAGCAGCTTCAAAACCACACAATTAGCAGCTAAGATAAATAGGGAGAAAATGTAGTATGATTTATTTTGTGTGCCTGGCCCTTTAAAAGGCCCTTCAGCTGGGCGTGGTGGCGCACGCCTTTAATCCCAGCACTCAGGAGGCAGAGGCAGGTGGATCGCTGTGAGTTCGAGGCCAGCCTGGACTACAAAGTGAGTCCAGGACAGTCAAGGCTACACAGAGAAACCCTGTCTCTAAAAACCCAAAAAAAAAAAAAAAAAAAAAAAAAGGCCCTTCAGTGTCAGTTGCCTCTTGGACTTCTGGGACCAGGAGAGTATATAGAGAGCCAATAGAGCCGGGCGTGGTGGCACATGCCTTTAATCCCAGTACTTGGGAGGCAGAGGCAGGCGGATCGCTGTGAGTTCGAGGCCAGCCTGGACTACAAAGTGAGTCCAGGACAGCCAAGACTACACAGAGAAACCCTGTCTCGAAAAAATAAAATAAAATAAAAATAGAGAGCCAACAGAGGCTGAGAGCTGAGAGGAGTAGGATTGGGGAGTAGGTAGAGGTGGGGTCCATGAGACAGAAGACCAGGGTCAGAGAAGGCAGTGCAGGCAGAAGGAAGAGAGAGTAGGGCTGGAGAGAAGAGAGGGGGGCGGGGAGAGAGAGAGAGAGAGAGAGAGAGAGAGAGAGAGAGAGAGAGAGAGAGAGAGAGAGA
>OU015757.1:7803411-7818899 GCA_907169655.1 Acomys percivali | reverse complement strand
AGAGAGAGAGAGAGAGAGAGAGAGAGAGAGAGAGAGAGAGAGAGAGAAACTGAGTGACTATAAGAGACAATTGGAAGTGAATTAGGCCACTAGAAGCTGAGCTGAGCCAGAGAAGATACTGCTAAGAGGCAGGAGAAGAACCGGGTAGTGGTAGCATGTGCCTTTAATCCAAGCACTCGGGAGGCAGAGGCAGGTGGATCGCTGACAATGTGAGGTCAGCGAGCTCTAGGACAGGTATGGCTACACAGAGGAACCCTGTCTCAAAAAACAAAACAAAACAAACAAACAAGCGAAACAAAAGTTACAACTTATGACTTACTATTACATGTCATCCTTTTACACGGCATGATGGAGCGATTCATATTACAGTCTGGTTATGTAGTCCAAGAAGACTTATGGAGTTTGATGCCTTTCACCTGCTCAAACATAGAGCCGAGAATCCTATTTAGCTGATTTGTGCACACTGCACATTCCACACATGTATGTTGCCTGTAAACGTATGTTTCAGAACAAAAGGACCAGATAACCACTTTAGACAAGACAGGGGATGCAAACTCACAGATTGCCTCGAGAGCTGTTTTCTCAAAAAACGCTGCATCCAGGACAGCTTCAAAGCAGCTAGCCAAGATGGCCCAACCTCTCAGACTGCTTCATCCAGGACGTTAGCTAAGCCCTGCACTTTCCTATCAAAGACTGCACAGCAGAGGACACAGCTGGCTCTCCCAGGACTTGACCAACATCCCAGCTTTCCTAGGGTTCCCAAAGACGTCCTCACCCCAGGACAGCAGGAAGCAACCTTAAGAGAATCACACCCTCACTCCCAAGAGGTGAGGTGAGGGGTTTCTGGTCACTGGGTGGATGATGGATGCTTGTTGTTTAGGGTGTGGGGTGGTTACAAATTGTTATTGGTCTTGGTCATGAAGAAAACAAAAGAGGTTAGATCCAGGGCTCTCTTTCTCTTTTTCTTTCATCCTTCCCTTTTCACCGCTATCTACTGTTGGGAGAAAGGAAAAGGAAAAAGGGTGTATAGGGAGGATCGGATAAAAGGGCAGATTATTATTATTTTTTTTTAAAGGGCAGATTATTGAATCTACTTTTAGACTAGAAAGCAACAATAAGACTCAAATATTTTACACTGGCATGGAGTTTCGTATGCTGATATAATTTTAAGGTTATTTTTTATTACAACATAGTGTGCACATCTTTCAACTCTTGTTTAAGGTATGGTACCTAAGCAACTTATTTAAAAACATAAAGTAAGCTGGGACAGTGGCGCACACCTTTAATTCCAGCACTCAGGGAAGCAGAGGCAGGCGGATCGCTGTGAGTTCGAGGCCAGCCTGGTCTACAAAGTGAGTCCAGGACAGCCAGGGCTACACAGAGAAACCCTGTCTTGAAAAAAACAAAGACAAACAAACAAACAAACAAAAATCCCCCCAAAACCCAAAACCAAACCAAACCAAACCAAACCAAACCCCTCAAGATTTAAAATGTAATGTATAGTTCTAGTCCTTGAAAACTACTGTTACAAATTGTTTAGAATAATTAAGAAATGCAAATTAGTAGTCAGTTAAACATGTGGTCTTGTTAGGTACTAGTTTAGTGAATTACAGAAATAAACCCTATTTAGCTTCATGTGGATATTTGCAAAGTTAAACAGAGAGTAAATAGCTAAAAACAAACATTGGCCTATTCAGATATATTTTAGATAGATGGTCTTCAAACACTTCAGAGATCTACAGAACACGACATTTAAGATGTCTTAGTAATTTAAGGCTTTTTGTGACAGTGGGACATGTCGGCTCCTGCAGCACCCCTGCTACTTCAAAGAAGATCCTCCATATGGAGGAAGACACTGGGCAGAAAACTGTTCTTTCTTAACCGCTGACACCATATTGTCCAAAGCGGGAAAGCAGGACACCAAGGAAGTGGACCACTTACCTTGTCAAGACAAGGTAGGCTAGGCCTTTATAATTCCTGCTTCACAAATAAGTCTGTCAGATATTCTTGGCCTGTATGTAGGCTGAAGATGGGTGCCTCAACATTACAGAGGAATGTTGGGTGACTGTCCAGGCAGCCAGATGTTTCTGCCATTTCCAGTTTTGGAAGCTACATGCTCTGCACATCCTGTTTACTCAGGCAATATATTTGTCCTTGTCAGGTCTCTGTTGGGGTTGGAAACAAGATACTTATGGTCTCGCATATGAGCTTGAGTTGTTTATGATTTAAGAAAATGTTTTAGCGGGGGGGGGGGGCGGGCAGGGTCGACACACTCCTTTAATCCCAGCACTCGGGAGGCAGAGGCAGGCAGATCGCTATGAGTTCGAAGCCAGCCTGGTCTACAAAGTGAGTCCAGGTCAGCCAAGGCTACTCAGAGAAACCCTGTCTCGAAAACCCAAAAAGAAAAAAAAAATGTTTTAAGATCTAAAAAGAAAAATTTAACTTGGTAATCCAAGTTATAAAAGTTAAAAGAGGGGCTGGAGAGATGGCTCAGAGGCTGAGAGCACTGATGGCTCTTCCGGAGGTCCTGAGTTCAATTCCCAGCAACCACATGGTGGCTCACAGACATCTATGTGATCTGACGCCCTCTTCTGGCCAGCAGGTGTACATGCAGATAGAGCACTGTATACATAATAAATAAGTAAATAAATTTCTTTAAGAAAAAAAGTTAAAAGATATAAAAGCTTATATAATGGGTGAAAAAAAGATTTAGGCACACAACTTTGGACTCACTAAGCTAGGATAGATAGTGGAATACTTTCTCCAAGGTAGCCAAATACAAATGGACTGGACACTGTGAATGTCATTCTTGCCTGATAGTCCTCCTACCTGCTCTTATCCTGTATAGTTTGTTGACTTTAGAGAAAGAGCCTCTTGTTGAACAAGAAGGGAGCGATGTTGCCTTTGTGTTATTCAGACGCTGGTTTCTGTACCAGCAGAGATCTGAGTACAGGCTGGGCTTCCATACTGTTCTTTTATCGTTCAGCATCCACATCTTTCGTAAGCACACACCCCTCTCACCTGCATATTTGAAGTAATAAAGAGCTGACAGCCTACAGCTAAGCAGAAGAGGAGAGGTGGACCGTGAAGGGTGGAAAAAGAGGGTCGCTGGTGGGACCCAGCCACAGGGGATGCACCAGCCAGATGTGGAGGAAGACACAGGTGCTGGGACTGAGGAGTGGTAAAGAGCCACATGGCGACACTTAGATTATAAAAACGGGCTAATTTAAGTTATACCAGCTAGTTGGGAAGAAGCCTAAGCTATGGCCAAGATTTCATATTAATAACAAGTCTTGCTGCTGGGCAGATGGCTCAGAGGTTGAGAGCACTGGTTGCTCTTCCAAAGGTCCTCAGTTCAATTCCCAGCAACCACATGGCGGCTCACAACCATCTATAGTGGGATCTGGTGCCCTCTTCTGGTGGACAAGTGTATATGCAGGCAGGATGATGTATACATAATAAATAATTACTGTCTCTGTGTCTTACTTCGTGAACAGGCTGGTAGACACAGGCCATTCTAGAAGTGAGTAATGAGCAGGTAGAATATGCTGAGGGAATTCAGGACGTAGCGGGACGGTTCTGATCTCTACACAGCAGGAGTTTTAAGGATACATAGGAGTCTTACAAGCACTCCTCACAACATCTATTTTGTTATGCATTAACAAAAACGTGGGAGAGTGGACAAGAGTGTGGGAGAATACGGTACTAAAATCAAGAAGAGTCTGCAGGACTGGCTAGAAAAGGAGGCCACAGAGCCTGGCCTGTAACTCACGGAGAACCGCCTGCCAGGCCTCCTGCGTGCTGGGATTGACAGCCTGTGCCAGCTCACTCCGATTTTTTTTCCTTTTTTTTTGCTGGGAACCCAACCCAAGGCTACCCTCATGCTAAGTGTATAACCACAACTCCAGTTCCAAAGGACTGATTTGTGTAACACCAGTGTCATTTTGGCATTGAACTAAATCTTCCTGCCTCAGCCTTCCCAGTGCTGAAACTATACTCAGATCCCACCACATCCTGGTTAAATGAATTTTGTTTACTTATTCACTAGTGTTTTGCTTGTGTGTATGAGTGTGCACCACGTGTGTGCCTGGTACCCTCAGGTCAGATGAGAGCACTGGACATGGAGTTGTGGAGAGTAGTGAGGCACCATGTGGGTGCTAGGAATTGAACCCAGGTCCTCTGCAAGAAAACTGCTTTTAACCATTGAGCACTCTCCAACCCTTTAGGTGAGTCGTTTTTACATTAAGGAACTACAAATCCAGGCTGAGGGCATCCAGTCATTTAATGCAGAGTTCATGCAGACCCTGGGTACAATCCTCAGCACGCGCGCACACACACACACACACACACACACACACACACACACACACACACACATCAATACATCAATATGTCTTTGATCAGAAACTCCAGGCCTCATTTGGAATGTAACACAAATAGCAATGACTGTGTTTGGTTTTCAATGATTAAAACATGTTTTGTGAAATAACATATAACAATAAAGTAGAAACGTTTAAAGATAAGTTTAGGCTGTGAAGATGACTTGGAGGGTAAGCGTGCTTGCTGTGCAAGCCTGACAGCCTGGATGTCACACAGAACCTACAGTGGAGAACCAGCTCCCACAACTGTCCTGACACACACATGTGCATGAACATACAGTAACCATAGTAATAATAATGTATGAAAGCATATGTGAGTATGTGGGTGCCCTGGGTGTGGGTGTGTGCATGAGCATACAGTAACCATAGTAATAATAATGTATGGAAGCACATGTATGTGGGTGCCCTGGGTGTGGGTGTGTGTGCACGTGTGCATGTGGAGGCCAGAAGACAGCCTGAGGTGTCACTCTCAGGAGCCTCGTCTGCCTTCTCTGAGGCAGGCTCTCTCGTTGCTCTGGAGCTCACCAGTTAGGCTGGCCAAGCGTGGCAGTGAGCTCCAGGCGTGCAATTATCTCTGCCACACTTTTTTTGTGTGGGTGCTGGGTGCTGAATTCGGTTTCTCAGCTTTAGAAGGTACTTTAACTGACCGCTCTCTTTCCAAGCCTCTCTTTTTTTTTTTTCTTTCT
Source organism: Acomys percivali (assembly GCA_907169655.1). Classification (NCBI taxonomy): domain Eukaryota; kingdom Metazoa; phylum Chordata; class Mammalia; order Rodentia; family Muridae; genus Acomys; species Acomys percivali. Next base: position 7,813,834 of record OU015757.1, on the reverse strand, counting down.
GTTTTTGTTTTCTTTTACTCTTACTTTTAGGTATATTTAAGTATGTGGATATGGGTGCAGGTGCTCGCGGAGGCTCCGTCCTGGAGCAGGAGTTACAGGCAGTTGTTAATTTTGCCCGACATGTTGCTGGGAATTGAACTCAGGTTCTCTGGGTACGCAGTGCATACTCTTAACCCACTGAGCCGTCTCTCCAGGCTGGGATTGTTGCTTTTTGTTCCTATGGGGACAGTAGCCAAACTGCAGTGAACTTGTGATCCTGCTGCCCGGCTCCCCAGGACTTGACTGACCGGTGTGGTCAGTCATCTTGGCAGGTGCTCATCAGTGATATGTGAAGACAGTGGTAGCGAAGCTTCGCATTCACCTTAGTCTCAGTTGCCTGAGGTTCCAGAAGGATCTTGTGAGTTCTGGAGTACAGGGCAACAGTTACCAAGATGTCTCTTTAAAAGTGTGTGTTGAAGCCAGTTGGTGGTGGCGCACGCCTTTAATCCCAGCACTCGGGAAGCAGAGGCAGATGGATCTCTGTGAGTTCGAGGCCAGCCTGGACTACAAAATGAGTCCAGGACAGCCAAGGCTACACAGAGAAACCCTGTCTCGAAAAACCAAAAAAAAAAAAAAAAAAAAAAAAAAAAAAAAAAAAAAAAAAAAAAAAGTGTGTTGAGGAGATAGATGGGTCAGGAGTTAAGAGCACTTGCTGTTCTTCCAATGAACCAGTTTGGTTCTCAACACCCACAGGAGGCAGCTCACAATTGCCTGAAGCTCCAGCTGCCCTCCATTGGCCTCTACAGGCATCTGCATGCGCATGTGCACACACAGACATTTGTGAAAGGCAGCAGCAGACTGTGAACCCTACAGCTTCACAGAGTGACCTTGGGCTGGTCATTAGCCTCCTCTAATCTGCTCTCATCATAGGGGACAGAAGAGCTGAGATTTCCTCCACTTCAAACAGGGGAGGCCCAGCCCAGGGTGCCCCCAGACAGGACAAAGTTTCAGGGCCTTTTCCAAATTCAGGAGCTGCTGGCTGGCTGCTCAGTGGTGGGCATAGAGATGGGTGGTGAGGGCAGAGCGGGCACAGCTGACTTACAGTTGGTATAGGGGCTGATATCTGGCCCCAGGTGTCTCTTCCTGACTGACTTCCGTCTCAGTCGGCTTCCTTTCCAGGCACATAGGAGCGATAAACATGGTGACAGGCAAGAGAATAATTTGAATCCACAAAGAAAATACAAATGAAGGGCTGAAGTAGAGTTTGTGGGTTGTTTTGTTTTGTTTTTTTCTTTCTTTCACTCTTCTGCCATCTTTAACTCCGGTAAATCGAATGCCGCCAGAGGACAACTTTCAACATTAGCTCTCTCCTCTGACCTCTGAAATCAGGTCATGGAGTTGCAGCATTTCCTGATGAGGACCCCCTCCCCGCCCTCCCCTCTGTCTTGTGTGTCTGGGCCTGTGTGTCACTGAAGGCAGCCTAGAACTTCTGACCATCCTCCAGCTTCCACTGCCAAGTGCTGGGATCACAGGCCTGCGCCACCACACCCAGTACATGCAGCACTGAGAAGGGAACACAGAGCTGCTCTGCCTTCTTTGATTGGCTGAATAGTTTGGATTTTTTTTTCCCAAGAGAAACTAAAAACCTGGGACTTTTGTATGTGTGTGAAATACTTCGATTTTTAAACCTCAAGTAGTTACACTTGTTATTTATTTATCTACCTTTAGGTGGAGCCTCAGGTAACCCAACCTGGTCTCAGATTCCTGACCTTCCGCCTCTACCTCCCAAGTGCTGGGGTCACAGGCTGCACCGCCACCCCAGGCTCTTCACCAGAAACTCAAGCCCTGACAGCGCAGCTGGCTCACTGCACACACAGCATCAACTGCAGCCTCTGCATTAAAGAGGCAACGAGTTACACAAGGCTCTCTTCACCCTCGAGCCTCTGAGTACTTCTCAGCCAGGAACCTGTCCTTGCTTCTCCTCAGAGTCCTAGCAGGGTTTCCCACCCCACCTCCATAGACTCAGAGCCCGGGGCAGAGGGACCAGGGTGAGTGCAAATGCATCTGGTAACCACCTACAAGACTCTGTTCCCAGGACCAGCCCTTGCTAGAACTTCTGTGACTTTCAGAGGATGCCAAAGGTTCAAGCCTCTGGGATTCAAACAATGTGTATGTTTCACCCTGTACCTTGGCACTTTTAGGACCATCCCCCGCATTCCTGAAATATCCCTGGGTAGTGCCGGAAGCCCACAGGTGGATCCGGGTCCCCTTGGTCAGGGGCCATGGGTATAGATAACGGACTGGCTTTTCTGTCCCTGTGGCCTCTAGCTCCTGTGCGATGGACCCTTTGGTGTTTCCTCACAGCTGACTTCTGGCCAAAGCATCTGCCACACTGAGGGCAGGGGTAGGGACGCTCGCCACTGTGGGTCCGCCTGTGGACTGCCAAGTAACCGGTCTGACGGAAGCAGCGTCCACACTCAGGGCATGAGTAAGGCTTTTCACCAGTGTGGGTGCGCCTGTGGCACCGAAGATGTGAGGCATGGGCAAAAGCTCTGCCACAGTCGGTGCAAGTAAAGGGAGTGACGCCGCTGTGCACCACCCGCTGGTGCTGATGGAGCGTAGAGCTCTGCCTGAAGCTGCGTCCACAGTCACCACAGCAGTAGGGCCTCTCCCCAGTGTGCACACGGAGATGCGTGGTGAGGGCAGAGCGCTGCGTGAAGGCCCGGCCACATTCAGGACAGCGATATGGTCGTTCCCCTCGGTGTATGGCACGGTGCGTGCTCAGGGAAGAAGATCGGCTGAAAGCCTTGCTGCAGTCAGAGCAACGGAATGGCTTTTCACCTGTGTGAGTGTACAGGTGCTCCACCAGCGTGCACCGCCAGGCAAAACTCTTCCCACACAGGTGGCAGCCGTGACGCTGATCTGTCCTGAGGACAGTAGTGTGGACACCGACAGCGGGGTGTCCCTGATGAGGATCCTTGAACAGCTGCTCCAAGTTACAAGGGGGAGCATCAAAGGAGGGGTTAGGCTCCTTCTGCCCAGCTCCTGTAGAAAACGGCTTCTGGGTTGCCTCGGTCTCTTTCCTTGGTCTCTTCCTTTTCCCCTCGTGTCTGCAATCTGCTGGGAGACCGTGAAAGAGCTCAGACCCTAACTGGTCCTGCTCTTTGATCCCCACAGCCCCACAAGGTGACAGGCAGGGCACAGGGGGTAGAGGCCACAGCGTCTGAGCATGCAGGCTGCAGGCATGTCCAGAGGCAGCGTAAAGAAAGGCATCTGTGGGGTCCCCAACCCCAAGCCTAGCGGGCTGAGCCCTGGTCAGGGGGTGGCAGCAAGGAGACGGAGCCTCCAGCAGGGAACCGCAGAGACCGCAGCAGAGCAGGAGAGGGGACGCTGGGCGGCGGTCAGTGTAGCCCAGGGCCCGCTGGCTATGAGCTGAGAGCACGGGACAGGAGCAATCACAGCCCCTTTCTAGGAGCCCAGGGGCCAGGAACCCAGTTCAGGGAAGCAACTGCCAGGCAGGCAAGCGGAGTCACTAGAAGACACCACCACGGGCCGGCCACACTCAAGTGTCCCAAAGCCAGAGTCCCTGGGCCTTCACCTGGGTGGGCTTCTGTGCTCCACGTGGCCACCTCTGGATCCTGGGCACCGGGTCCCCACTGTTCGCCTTCTTCCTCCACCCAGGAGATGAGCGCTGGCTTGGCGCCTCCGCCTCCGCCTCCTGGAGGGAAAGAAAGCAAAGGGCACCATGCGGGGAGGCCGACACACTCGGTCCCGACCGCCCCTTCCCAGGGCTCTCGGCTCCACCGCAGGAGCCGCCGCGTCACGCGCGGGGCAAGCCCAGGCGGCAGGAAGGGCTCTCACCGAACGCGCCCAGGAGACCGTAGGTCTCGCGCATCACCTCCCGGTACAGGGCTCTCTGCGCCGGCTGCAGACACCTCCACTCCTCCGGGGAGAAGTACACGGCCACGTCTGCGAAGCTCACAGCCCCGGGTTTACTGAACCCAGACGGTGCCGAGAGACTTCCCGGGGCAATCAGCTGCGCCATGGGGACCCCGGCCCAATCCTAGGCCACCCCCGGGGGGCCTCTGCCCAACCTCAGGTATCCGTGGTCGTGTAACAGGGCAGAGAAGGGACAGAAATCAACTCCTCGGGATCCAAATTTAAAACTAAAAGGAAGAGGTACACAATCAGTATTTCAGGAAGCCTTCAAGGAAATGTCGTCAGTGGGGGCGGGGGTGTCTCGGGAACTAGATTCATTAGCTGTCTTGCCCAGGCTGACGTCACAGTACTTCCTGGGTCATTGTCTTCCAGCCCTCATCCAAAATGGCCACAGAGTCTACAAGTGCCAGCCTTGAGAACAAGTCCCAGGCAGACAGGCCCGCGTGGGCGGGACTTCCCTGCCTGTGGGGACCACCTCCATGTGGGCACAGTGCAGACTGCGGAGACCCACAGGGTCAGCTAGGTGGCACCGGCCTGTGAACAGGTGTTTACTGTTTCGCTTCTGGTCCGTGTATTATGGAGCCATAAGCCAGCCTGTGTAGGAAGGCTGTTAATAAGGTAGAAGATTAAGCGGGCCTCCAACTGTGTTCATTCAGGCTTTGCGTCTGGCTCATGGCTATTTCAGAGTGAAACACCAGGCTATGAAAGGAACATTCGCTCTACTCACCGTCATTCACAGCGAACGCGGATTTGCTGGAATTCCTGCTCTGCCGCCGGACTTCAGGGCTCTTTCCTCTTCCGTGTACCCGTACTTTCCCATCTTTCTACCCTGTCTCTGTGGAAATGTGTTGGATCAAGGTGAGGTGCTGCTGGTTCCCTCCACACGAAGCTGAAGGACAGAGCAGATGTGAATACCATGGCGTTGAGTGATTTCAGGTCTCGGGCAGATTGCGTCAAGGTCTGCGTGACAGGGGATGCTTCGGCTCTGGGAACTGCTAGCAACGAGCACCCTGAATGCATGTGGTGGGGACCGGGCATGGTGGCGCACACCTTTAATCCCCGCACTGGGGAGGCAGAGGCAGGTGGATCGCTGTGAGTTCGAGGCCAGCCTGGTCTACAAAGCGAGTCTAGGACAGCCAAGGCTACACAGAGAAAACTGTCTCGTGGGGGAAAAAAAGAAAAGAAAAGAATGCATGTGGAGCACAATTAGGAAAGATGGCTTTGCTGGGAGTGGTATTCTGGGCTGTCGGGTGCTGCCTTTCAGAATGGGAGGTCCATCGCCTCAAGAAGCCCTTCTGGCTTCTTACATTTCTGTTGTATGATCAGCTGTTACTCTGATGGCCCTGCACCAGGGGCCTTGCCAGCTGCACATCCTTCTGACAGAGCACGAATAACCAGAATATACAGAGAACTCAAAACACAAAGCCAAAGAAGAAATAGAAATGGCTATAAATATCTCAAAAAAGTGTTCTTCATCCCTCACAATTACAGAAATGCAAGTCAAAACAACTTTTGAGATTTCATTTTACCTCAGCAGAAATGACAAAAATTAACAAAATAACTAATGCAATTGGTCTAATTAGACAAAAGTTACTCCCCAACCCACAGCACCCCTCTACCCTTTACCCCCCTCTACCCTTTACAAGCCCTCATTGGCTACAGAGGACAAAGACCTTGAGTCCTCATTGGCTACAGAGTACAAACACCTTGAGCCCTCATTGGCTACAGAGGACAAACACCTTGAGCCCTCATTGGCTACAGAGGACAAACACCTTGAGTCCTCATTGGCTACAGAGGACAAAGACCTTGAGTCCTCATTGGCTACAGAGGACAAACACCTTGAGCCCTCATTGGCTACAGAGGACAAAAGTCCAGAAATCAAGACCAAGGCTCCTAAAAGCACCCAGATGAGCCCTCCTGGACCTATGGTGCCACCATCTATGGTACCTGCACCCACAGCGACTGAGCAGCTCTCTAATATCAGAGACACTGGGAACATTTGTCCCCAGCGCCGTCAGCCACAATGGCCTGGGGCTCCAGATCCTCTACCCATAGGAACCTTCCTTATTTCATTTCATTTTTATTTTTTGAGACAGGGTTTCTCCATGTAGCCTTGGCTGTCCTGGACTCGCTTTGTAGACCAGGCTGGCTTCAAACTCACAGTGATCCACCTGCCTCTGCCTCCCGAATGCTGGGATTAAAGGTGTGTGAGGTGTGCGCTACCACGCTGGGATGAAGCCAAGGTTCTTGTGAAGCACATTGGACCCTCCTACCTGGGCCTCAATCAATGGGAGGCGGTGGTCTCTCCCAAGCATTTATTGTCCAAGACTTTTATAAATGGGAAGACCTAGATGGAACAAATGGGACCATTAAGGCCTGGTGGCCGGCGCAGCCACAGATATACTGGGTAGAGATATTCTGGAACGCTTAACTGCACTCCTTGCTGGTGGAGAAGAGGGAGAATGCTTCCAACAAGAGGATTACCAGAAGTGTCAAGATCAAAAGAACCCTCTGATTCTAGGGGCCACTGTCCAATTCCTCACTCCTTGCCTAGAATGGATCAAGATGATCTGAGTTGAACAGTGGCCTCTAAACAGGGAGATATTAAAAATTTTTTATAATAATTAGTTCAACACCAATCAGACACGGGACACTTCCATCCCTCTAGAAGCCCCTGGAATACCCTCACCTTTCTAACAAAAAGAAAACCTGGACCTGGAGGCTTCTGCAGGATTTCAGAGCAATCAATAAAACCATGGAAATCTAGGGTCACCTCAATCTGGCCTCCGCTTGCCTCTGCCTTACCTGTAAACACCCTGCTATTAGTTTTAGACATTAAAAGGCTCCTTCTTGTCAATACCGCTCCATGAACAAGATTGCAAGCACTTCACCTTCTCAGCACTCAGTCAGTAATTCAGGACCAGCGGATAGATATGAGTGGAGATTACTCCCTCGACGCATGGCTACCTTGGTAAGTGGTAAATAGCCCACACATCAAAACCCTTCATTAAATCAGTTATCCACGTGTACCATTACATGGATGACCTATTAACATGGCAAGACAAAAGACAGGCCCAAAATCTAATTTTAGAAAAATCTTAGGGCTGGAGAGATGGCTCAGTGGTTAAGAGCACTGTCTGCTCTTCCAAAAGACCCGGGTTCAATTCCTAGCACCCACATGGCAGCTCACAACTATCTGTAACTTCAAGATCTGACACACCCTCATACCAAGGCACATAAATTAAAATTAAATTTAAAAATATTTTTAAAAAGAAAAAGAAAAATCTTAAAACAACCAGCCATAAAGGCCCTAATGGAAAGAGGCTTTACAGTAGCAGAGGTTAAGGTCCAACTCATTGCTCCCATTATGACCCTAGGACTGAAATTACCCTCATCCCAGTCCAGCCAGCTACACCTGTTATTGATCTTCCCAGTCCATTAACCCTAAATAACCCTTAGAGCTCCTTTGGGTTACGCCTTGGCTCCCCATATGGACCAGCCAATTTCAGCCTTTACTTGACTTACTCTGGGTAGCAAAGACCCCGCCTCTTGTCACTCTTTGACACCAGCAGCCAAGGAGGCCCTTTGTTCTGTTAACAACCACATCAACAACAACAACAACAACAACAACAACAACACCCAAATGTTCATAGCAGCCTTGTTCATAATAGCCAGAACATGGAAACAGCCTAAGTGTCCCTCAGTAGAAGAATGGATAAAGAAACTGTGGTACATTTACACTATGGAATGCTACTCAGTTATTAAAAACAAGGAATTCCCAAAATTTGTGGACAAATGGATTGAACTAGAAATGATCATAATGAGTGAAAAATGGTATATACTCACCTATCTGCATACTAGCCCAAGGCGCATGTCCCATGAAAGCCTTCACTTACCAGGAAAGTGGGACAGAGGGGAGAACATCCTATTGGGACTCTAGGTGAGAGAAGCATGGGAAAATAGAAGGATCCAGAGGGTTCTAGAAACCTACAAGAAGAACATTATGATGGGAGAATCTGGGCCCAGGGGTCCTGCTCAAACTATGGCACCAGCCAAGGACAATACAGGCAGTAAACTTTGAACCCCTACTCAGATCTAGCCAATGGACAGGACATTCTCCACAGTTGAGTGGAGAGTGGGGTCTGACTTTCACGCGAACTCTGGTGCTCCATTTTTGACCATGTCCCCTGGATGGGGAGGCCTGGTGGCACTCAGAGGAAGGATAGCAGGCTACCAAGAAGAGACTTGATACCCTATGAACATATACAGGGGGAGGAGGTCCCCCTCAGTCACAGTCATAGGGGAGAGGAGTAAGGGGAAAATGGGAGGGAGGGAGGAATGGGAGGATACAAGGGATGGGATAACAACTGAGATGTGATATGAATAAATTAATAAAATATATTTTAAAAAACACCCTCCCTGGCTCAGTATGACCCACAGCAACAAATCCGGGTCTTTATATTCAATTCCTCCCCTTCATAGTGTAGTTGGAGCCTTACATCAACCTCAGAGGAGCCTAGAAAGGCTCCATACACCAATGGGGGAATGCCTCGATTACTAACCAAGAGCAATGACTTATCCACCATGATCAGGACAGGAAGAGAGCACACCTTACAAATTATAGGCAAAGAACCTGATATAACCCGAGGCATTTCCTGAGAAACCACGCCTCTTTTGCTAATAGCCTCACTGGCTCCCAAGGACAGATAGACACCACTATCCCAAGGACAGATTTCTGGCAGCCATACCACTCCTTAGGTGGCTTCATCCTTGGTTAGTCCCTCGATCCGCTATCCCAAGGGCCCCCATAGATTTTACAGATGGGGGGGCAGTGAGCAACGAGGAGCCACCTACACGACATATTGAGGAGGCACTGGCTCTCCATCACATTTTCCTCCTCACAGATAAATCTCCTCAATTCTAAAAGTATGCCGTCTTTCTGGTCCTAACATGCCTAACAGAACCATTTAAAACATATTCAGACAGCATTTATGCAGTGAATCTACTGCCCTGGCTAGCCCGCTCCTACGTCAAGCTTGATAGTAACTCCTTTCTCCCCTATTAATAAAAAAAACTCAAAAGCACTTCTCAAACATGTCCCATTTTTATCAGCCATATATGGCCACACTCATCCCTCCTGGGCCCCTCTCTGATGGTAATGCCTTGGCCAATACGATTTCCGTAACTGGGGCCTTTACTATGTCACTCCTCAGATAACCCATATCAACCTGAAAGGGCTACTTTTATTCCCTAATAGCCCCCACGAAACACCTTAAACACATTCTTTTTTTTTTTTCTTAAACACGTTCTTAAAACTTGCTCTTCTTGTGCCTCTCTATTCCCTGCTTTTGCTCTACACAACGGTTGGGTACCAATCCCAAAGGCCTTAAGGCCAACAGTGCCCGCTGGCAAATTGATGTCACCCACATTTCATCCTTCAGCAGACAAAGGTCTGTATTTGTTACCATTTTACAATTGTCTACGCCATGAACTAATGAAAACTCAAAAAATAAAAAATAAAAAATAAATAAATAAATTACACGATCTTCACTTTTGCTACTATGGGAGTTTCCCTCCAAATCAAAACTGATAATGGGCCAGCTTTCAAGCCACCAATTCAAAATTTTTCGGTGAAACTTGGAAAACTGCCCACCACGCTGGCATTCCTCATAGTCCTCAGGGCCAAGCTATTGCCGAAAGAACACATCAAACACTTACAAACACAAGGCCCCTACCACCAAACACTCAATTAAACCGGCAAGATTCACACTCAACCTATTAACTGTCTGTGCTACCCAGGATGAGCCTCCCATATCTGTCCTTGGCTTCAGCCACCACATACACCACCCACTCTGCTTAAAGGGAAGGACCCATTTGATGGTGGTCGGAAGGGGCCTGACTCCCGTAAACAACAGGAAGAGGATTTGCTAGTGTCTTCCCACAGGACCAACCTCACCCTGAGTGGGTACCAGCCTGCAATGTCCTACCCAGACCCTCCAGTCAAAAAGATGGCATGTCTGTCAATCACGGAGAAGAGAAAGAGGAAGCGACACACTCAATAGTCACCTAGAGGGACATGCACACCCTCACTGATACAGCCTGACATGGCTGCCCACCCCCGCCCTCCCTCTCCATCATCGGGCTGTTCTTGGCCTCTTAGATGCTAATGCTCATGCCCTGGCCAGTCCTCCTCATGTTGGCTCAGTTTGCTTAACAATTATACTTTATTATGCCCTCACTAACAGAGTGTACCTCACTCACAACCCGACTAACCCAAACAATAGGAAAAGGAGATTAAAGAACACAATAATGAACCTTAAGGATCTCAGTTCCGAGGAATGAGTCTCCCACAGCTAACCAGCAATTCAACCAAGGTTGCTGCTGGAACCTGGAAAGGCAGCTGAGGCCCAGAGCCTCAGCTGGAGTCCAAAGCTTTGAAGTAGTTCTCTGTAGGAGCATCTCTCTCTCTCTCTCTCTCTCTCTCTCTCTCTCTCTCTCTCTCTCT
>OU015757.1:7790793-7803401 GCA_907169655.1 Acomys percivali | reverse complement strand
TCTCTCTCTCTCTCTCTCTCTCTCTCTCTCTCTCTCTCTCTCTCTCTTCTCAGTGCAGGGACCAACAGCCAAAACAATCCCAAGTCCTCTCTCTCAAGCCTCAGTCTCACTAGGATGTTTTCAGCTGGCAACATCCAAGCTCCCCCAGAAGTGGTCTGACTTCTAAGGGGATAAATGTCCTGCTCTCTCACTAGTCTGTTCCCAATCCCACACGTGAGATCAACACAAAAACATGTGTCTGTCTCCCACATCCTAATATCCTCCAATGGTGTTTCTTTGTCAGGGAGATGAAGGAAGGTCACAGCGCGTAGGTTCTAAGTGCCTCTTCAGACTAGCTGTGCTGGCAAGAGAGTACTTTGAAGACACAAAATAAATGTGAAGAGTTAAAATGGAGTTTGTGGGGGTTTTGTTTCTTTTCTTTTTCACTCTCCAGCCACTCAATTACACACATGGCCTCTTGTATTCAGGACACCATTGCCACCAGAGGGCAACTCTCAAGACTGCTTCTTTCTTCCACCTCTGAAATCAGGACTTTGGAGTTGTAGCATTTCCTGCTGAGTGCTCTCTCTCAGTCTCTTCCTCCCTCCCTCTCTTGTGTGTCTGTGCCTGTGTGTCACTGAGGGCAGCCTAGAACTTCTGACCATCCTCCGGCCTCCACTGCCAAGTGCTGGAATCACAGGCCTGCGCCACCACACCCAGTACATGCAGCACTTCTTTGATTGGCTGAATAGTTTAGATTTTTTTTCCCCCAAGAGAAGCTAAAAACCTGGGACTTTTGTCTGAGTGTGAAATACTTTGATTCTTTAAACATCAATTAATTACACTTGTAATTTTATTTATTTATTCATTTATTTATTTATCTTAGATGGAGTCTTGGGTAATTTAAATGGGTCTCAGATTCCTGACCTTCCGCCTCTACCTCCCAAATGCTGGGGTCACAGGCTGCACCGCCACCCCAGGCTCTTCACCAGAAACTCAAGCCCTGACAGCGCAGCTGGCTCACTGCACACACAGCATCAACTGCAGCCTCTGCATTAAAGAGGCAACGAGTTACACAAGGCTCTCTTCGTCCTCGAGCCTCTGAGTACTTCTCAGCCAGGAACCTGTCCTTGCTTCTCCTCAGAGTCCTAGCGGGGTTTCCCACCCCACCTCCATAGACTCAGAGCCCGGGGCAGAGGGACCAGGGTGTGTGCAAATGCATCTGGTAACCACCTACAAGACTCTGTTCCCAGGACCAGCCCTTGCTAGAACTTCTGTGACTTTCAGAGGATGCCAAAGTACAAGTCTCTGGGATTCAAACAATGTGTATGTTTCACCCTGTACCTTGGCACTTTTAGGACCATCCCCCGCACTCCTGGATTATCCCTGGGTAGTGCCGGAAGTCCACAGGTGGATCCGGGTCCCCTTGGTCAGGGGCCATGGGTATAGATAACGGACTGGCTTTTCTCTCCGTAGGGCTCTTAGCTCCTTGACGGTGGACCCACTGGTGGCTCGTCATAGCTGATCTGGTGCGAAAGCATCTGCCACACTGAGGGCAGGGGTAGGGACGCTCGCCACTGTGGGTCCGCCTGTGGACTGCCAAACTACCAGATTGTCGGAAGCAGCGTCCACACTCAGGGCATGAGTAAGGCTTTTCACCAGTGTGGGTGCGCTTGTGGCACCGAAGATGTGAGGCATGGGCAAAAGCTCTGCCACAGTCAGTGCAAATAAAGGGAGTGACGCCGCTGTGCACCCGCTGGTGCTCACGGAACGTTGAGCTCTGCCTGAAACAGCTTCCACAATCATCACAGCGGTAGGGCCTCTCCCCAGTGTGCACACGGAGATGCGTGGTGAGGGCAGAGCGCTGCGTGAAGGCCCGGCCACAGACAGGACAGCGATGCGGTCGCTCCCCTCGGTGTATGACCCTATGAGTGCTCAGGGAAGAGGCCCGGCCGAAGGACTTGTTGCAGTCAGGGCAGTGGAATGGCTTTTCGCCCGTGTGAGTGTTCATGTGCGCCAACAGTGTGGACCGCTGGGAAAAACTCTTCCCACATTCAGGACAGCGATGCGGTCGTTCCCCTCGGTGTATGGCACGGTGCATACTCAGGCAAGAGGCCCGCCCAAAGGCCTTGTTACAGTCAGGGCAACGGAATGGCTTTTCACCTGTGTGAGTGTACAGGTGCTCCACCAGTGTATAGCGCTGCGCAAAACTCTTCCCACACAGGTGGCAGCCATGACGCTGATCTGTCCTTAGGATAGTGGCATGAACGCCCGTCAGATGTCCCTGGTGAGGATTCTTGAACAGCTGCTCCAAGTTACAAGGGGAAGCATCAAAGGAGGGGTGAGGCTCCTCCCGCCCAGCTTGTGCAGCAAACGGCTTCTGGGTTTCCTCAATCTCTTCCCATGGTCTGCAATCTGCTGGGAGACCGTGAAAGAGCTCAGACCCTGACTGGTCCTGCTCTTTGATCCCCACAGCCCCACAAGGTGACAGGCAGGGCACAGAGGGTAGAGGCCACAGCGTCTGAGCATGCAGGCTGCAGGCATGTCCAGAGGCAGCGTAAAGAAAGGCATCTGTGTGGTCCCCAACCCCAAGCCTAGCGGGCTGAGCCCTGGTCAGGGGTGGCAGCAAGGAGACGGAGCCTCCAGCAGGGAACCGCAGAGACCGCAGCAGAGCAGGAGAGGGGACGCTGGGCGGCGGTCAGTGTAGCCCAGGACCCGCTGGCTATGAGCTGAGAGCACGGGACAGGAGCAATCACAGCCCCTTTCTAGGAGCCCAGGGGCCAGGAACCCAGTTCAGGGAAGCAACTGCCAGGCAGGCAAGTGGAGTCACTAGAAGACACCACCACGGGCCGGCCACACTCAAGTCCCCCAAAGCCAGAGTCCCCGGGCCTTCACCTGGGTGGGCTTCTGTGCTCCACGTGGCCACCTCTGGATCCTGGGCACCGGGTCCCCACTGTTCGCCTTCTTCCTCCACCCAGGAGATGAGCGCTGGCTTGGCGCCTCCGCCTCCGCCTCCTGGAGGGAAAGAAAGCAAAGGGCACCATGCGGGGAGGCCGACACACTCGGTCCCGACCGCCCCTTCCCAGGGCTCTCGGCTCCACCGCAGGAGCCGCGGCGTCACGCGCGGGGCAAGCCCAGGCGGCAGGAAGGGCTCTCACCGAACGCGCCCAGGAGACCGTAGGTCTCGCGCATCACCTCCCGGTACAGGGCTCTCTGCGCCGGCTGCAGACACCTCCACTCCTCCGGGGAGAAGTACACGGCCACGTCCGCGAAGCTCACAGCCCCGGGTTTACTGAACCCAGACGGTGCGGAAGGACTTCCTGTGCCAATCAGCTGCGCCATGGGGACCCCGCCCCGAGCCAGTCCTGGGAACCTCTGCCCAGCTTCGAGTGTCCACGGTCGGGTACCTGGGTCGATAGGGGAAAGAAATCAGCTCCGGGGATTGGGGTGGGGGACCTCGAGGTGCGGAGGTTCTCAAGAACTAAGTTACTTGCGGGCCTGCCCAGGGTTACGTCACCGGACTTCCTGGGTCACAGTCTTCCAGCCCTCATCCAAAATGGCCACGGAGTCTACAAGTGCCAGTCTGAGATCAAGTCCCAGTCCGACAGGCCCGTGGGCGGGACTTCCCTGCAATCCCAAGAAAGTTGATCTGATAGCATAGCTGAGCCCGTGGCTAAGAAGTAACAAGCAGGTAGACTATTCGGTGGGAATTCACTGCATAGAAAGAGGGTTCATACTTGAATGCAACATCAGTTGTTGTTAGGATTATGCAAGGGTCTTACAAGGACACCTCAAATCATGTTATGATTCCTTAATCTTTTGTTCTGCATTACGGAGTGGACAAGAGTGTGGGAGAATACGGTACTAAAATCAAGAAGAGTCTGCAGGATTGGCCAGAAAAGGAGGCCACAGAGCCTGGACTGTAACTCACGGAGAACCGCCTGCCAGGCCTCCTGAGTGCTGGGATTGACACCGTGTGCCACCTCACTCAGCAGATTTTTTTCCCCTTCTTTTTTTGTGGGGAACCCAACCCAGGGCTACCCTCATGGTATAACCATGTGTATAACCACAACTCCAGTTCCAAATGACTGATTTCTTTGTGTGGCACCAGTGTCATTCTGTAGCCCAGCCTGGCCTTGAACTAAATACTCCTGCCTCAGCCTTCTCAATACTGAAACTGTACTTAGACTCCAACACATCCTGGTTAAATGAATTATTTATTTATTTAAAGATTTATTTATTTATTTATTTATTACGTATACAGTGTTTTGCTTGCATGTACTTTTGTGCACTAGAAGAGGGTACCAGATCTCATTATAGATGGTTGTGAGCCACCATGTGGTTGCTGGGAATTGAACTCAGGACCTTTGGAAGAGCAGGCAATGCTCTTAACCTCTGAGCCATCTCTCCAGCCCCTTTTTATTTATTTATTGAGGGTTTTGCTTGTGTATATAATGGCTGAGCCAGAGAACATATTGTTGAGAGACAAGAGGAGATTTCACAATGTAGCAAAGGAGAGAAGAGAATTAACCTTCTGTCCTCTTCCCCCCCCCTCTCTCGCTCGCTCTCTCTTTCTTCCCCCCCCCTTTGTGTAGTGCCTGTGCTGCTGTTCCACATGTCAAACCAGCGGCCCCTCCTTCCTACCCCAGCCTGCACTGCCTGCTGCTGCCTGGGGTGCCGCTGCAGACACTGTCAACATGGCAGCATCTGTCAACATGGCAGCATCTGTCAACATGGCAGCTCCTGTCAGGGCAGAGAAGCCTCCTCAGTCTGCTGCCAGTTGAGATCCCACCTCAGGGGCTGTCCCTGGTGTCTGAACCTTCTTTCCTACATGGGCCTGCAGCCACAATGGGATCCCACCACAGGAGCTGCCCACGGTGGCAGCGTCTCCTCTCCAGTGTCCCTGAGGGCCTCCTCAGCCAGGAAGGTCTTCCCAGCCTAGCCCAAGTGTCTAATGCAGGGAAAAGAGGGAGCTTCTCAAAAAAACAAACAAACAAACAAACAAAAAACCCACCAATCCCTGAGCAGGAAAATCCACCAATCTCTGAGCTTCCCAAACTCAGGACTTGAAATCCCACCAATCCCCACTCTGGAAATGTCTGCCCTGAAAAGCTCTACTCCCTAAGAAATCCTCTATAAGCCCTGACCTTTGTTCAATTTCCTGTTGTCCTCTCCTGGAAGCAGGGACAGCCATCCCCGGATTCATTCTTCCACACCCTGGACCCTCCCAAGAAATCTTTTTTTTTTTTTTTGGTGTGTGTGGGGGGGAGTTTCAAGACAGGGTCTCTCTGTGTAGCCTTGACTGTCCTAGACTCACTTTGTAGATCAGGCTGGTCTCACAGACATCCCCCTGCCTCTGCCTCCCAAGTGCTGGGATTAAAGGCATGCACCGCCACGCCTGGCTAACCCAATAAATCTCTTTAATGAGATTTGCTGCCTGGTGTGACTCTGTCATTGGAAGAAACCAAGAAGCAAGGAAGAGAAGAAGTGGAGCAGGGCTGAGGCTCCTGAGCTCCTCAGCTGAGCTGGGAATGCCCTCCCCTGGAAGCTGTAAGGCCTCTGCTGAGGAGCTCCTCAGAGCTGTGTGTTCATGGGCTCCTGTGTCTCACGATGCCCTTCCCTTGGGACACTGTCCCCCCTCAGAGCCGTGTGGTCCCTGGGCTTCCAAGCCCTAGGATACCCTTCCACCAAAGCAGAAAAACAGCATTTTGTTTGTGGGGAAAATTAAAATAGGCCTAACTTTTAGTACAGAAACAATTACAACTTGGACATAAAACTTTCAGTAAGTTTTTGGAGCTCCCCGGTTTTTATAGTTCATAAAAGGACAAAAAAATAAATAAAATTTGAGTGTTAGATGATCTCAGGGATATGAATGCTGCTACAAAAACAATGTTGACTCTCCAGCCAGGGGTCCTTGGGCCTACTATGATTTTTTTTCAGTGTGTGTATGTGCGTGTGTGTGTGTGTGTGTGTGCGCGCGCGCGCGCGTGTGTGTGTGCACGTTTTGAGACAGAGTTTCTCTGTGTAGCCTTGCTTGTCCTGGAACTTGCTCTGTAGAGCAGGCTGGCCTTGAACTCAGAGATCTGCCTGCCTCTGCCTCCCAAGTGCTGGAATTAACGATGTGCGCCACTACGCCCGATGATTATATAATTATACTTGACTTAAAGGATTGCTTTATCTCTGCTCCTTTGTGTTCTGATGCTGGCCCACGGAAGATGAACTTGGCAGACAGGCTGAAGGGACAGCCACAGTGGTCAAGACTTCTGACCCCTAGGAGAACAGAAAAGGCCAAGAGGAAGAAATGGGTCTTCACAAACCAGACTCTGCTGTTTATTTCAATCCCATGGCAGTTTATTGGGTGCATTGAGGAGGAATGCAAGTTTTCAGTCACAATGGGTGGCTTCGGAAACCCAGCTTACACATCCTCACCCAATATGAGGACTCTGAAGAGTGGGACTCGACTGAAGACTGATCTCATGTGTAAATTAGCACACAGAGGATAGAGAGGCACCGAGAATGGGAACAAGGCGAACATGACAGAAAAGGAATGTCGCAGAAGGTGTGACCGTGCAGAGCAGTGGTTCTCAGCCTCCATGGGCTCGAATAACCCTTTCACAAGGGTCACTTGAGGCCATCAGAAAACACAGATATTTACATTACAATTCATTACAGTAACACAGTTACAGTTATGAAGTAACTATCACCCCCCCCCACCAAAAGGAGGAACTGTATTAAAGAGTCAAAGCAGTAGGATGGTTGAGAGCCACTGGTGTACAGTGTGTCTTGGACAGAAGGAAACATTTGGAATGAGGTGCTCCAGGGCATCTACTAAATAGAACGTTCGAACAGATGAGCCATGAGTAGCTTGGAGACAGAAACAGAAGAAAGCTTTAGCGTACTCTTTCAGCTGAGCTTTCTTGCCTTGAAAACAAAAATGAGTAGAAAACAAAACAAAACTAGGAAGAGACTTGATACCCTATGAGCATATAGAGGGGGAGGAGGTCCCCCTCAGTCACAGTCATAGGGGAGGGGAGTAAGGGGAAAATGGGAGGGTGGAATGGGAGGATACAAGGGATGGGATAACCATTGAGATGTAACAAGAATAAATTAATAAAAAATAAAAAAATAATAAAAATAAAAAGCAAAACAAAACAAAACAAACAAACAAAACCCAACCCTGCTGAGAGATGACCTAATACTGAACTACACTATGGCACCTTGGTCTCTAGAGCACAAAGGGGAAAAGCCTGCCCAGGAGGAAGGCCCTGACCAGCCTGAGATGTTGCTGGCTGGAGGCGGCTCCGGTTGGTGCAGTGAGCTGTGCTACTGAAATGACAGGAGACACTTTCCCGGCCAATGCCTGGTCAAATTATACATCCATCCAACAATATGCAAAAACCTGAGAGGGTTTCTCTATGTAGCCTTGGCTGTCCTGGATTCACTTTGTAGACCAGGCTGGCCTCGAACCCACAGCGATCCACCTGCCTCTGCCTCCCCAGTGCTGGGATTAAAGGCGTATGCCACCACGCCTGACACTAAATAAGGAATTTTATTATGTTATTTACTTCAAAAGTGGAGACTGTAGACTTAATTTTCTTAACAACTATACTTTATTATGAATTTATTAAACAAGCTTTCCTACCTCTCTAACAACCCATCTAACCCAAACAATAGGACAAGGATACTAAAGAACACAATGAAATGTTAAGGATATCAGTTCTGAGGAGCAATTCTCCTGAAGCCTCAGCGGGAGTCCAAAGCCATGAAACTTTCCCCAGAGCAGTTCTCTCTAGGAGTGGCTCTCGAAGTGCAGGGATGAACAGCCAAAACAATCCCAAGTCCTCTCTCTCTCTCCAGCCTCTTGTTTTGGGCTCATATATAACTCTCTCAGAGTCTCTACTAGGATGTTTTCAGCTGGCAACATCCAAGCGCCTCCACAAAGTGGTTCTACTTCTAAGGGGATAAACATCCTGCTCTCTCACTAGTCTGCTCCCCATCCCACACTTGGGATCAACACAAAAATATGTTTATCTCTCCTTCAAGAGACTTTCTTATTTAGGTCTTTCAGGCACTAAGAGCCCAAGCCCACCCAGATTCCATGTGTTTATAATTATTAAACTTTGGTTTGTTTTTTTTTTTAAAGATTTATTGTTTTATTATTATGTATACAGTGCTCTGCAGGCATAGGAGGGCATCAGATCACATTATACATGGTTGTAAACCACCATGTGGTTGCTGGGAATTGAACTCAGGACCTCTGGAGGAGCAATCAGTGCTCTTAACCGCTGAGCCATCTCTCCAGCCCTAAACTTTGGTTTTTTAATTTGTATTTTTCACAGCATAACCAAAAAAATTTAAATAACAATGTGAGCAGGCTTGGGAGGGATTTAAGGAGGAAAATAGGAGTAAATTGGAATCAAGAGAGTTATTGAGAGTATTTCTTCTGGATAATATAGTGACAAGAAATGCAAACATAAGCGCAGGTTTCTCAAGTTTCCTTGGAGGCTGAAAAGACTCAAACCAGAAATGAAATCAGTAGGAGTTAGATTATTTTGAAGTTTTAACCTAAAACCATTAATGGAACAGCCTGGGAATCTGTTGCACCAGACTGTCTACAAAATGTATTAAGAGCCAGGTGGTGGCGGTGCAGGCCTTTAATCCCAGCACTCGGAAGGCAGAGGCAGATGGTCTCCGTGAGTTCAAGACCAGCCTAGTCTACAGAGTGAGTTCCTGCACAGCAAGGGCTAAACATAGAAACCCTGTTTGTTTGTTTGTTTGTTTGTTTCTTTCTTTTTATAAATCATTATTTATTCAATATTCTGTTATAGATGGCTGTGAGCCACCATGTGGTTGCTGGGAACTGAACTCAGGACTTTGGAAGAGCAGACAGTGCTCTTAACCTCAGAGCCATCTCTCCAGCCCGAAACCCTGTTTGTAGAAACAAACAAAGAATCTTGCCCTTACCTTGCTTGTTTACACTGATGCCCACGGCATGCTGGGTAATGTTGTAGACTCTTCCGGGTTTGTCATGGTAACACTCATGGGGCATTCCATTATGAACAGTGCCTATTCCTTGATGTCTACAACATCACTCTTCCTGTAGATTCACATGCATGTGGCCAAAGGAACGGCTCCATGTTTCTTAACAGGCCTGGAGGACACATAGCGAGTGCCCTGCCTCTTTCCCTTCATGTTTGTCATTTTGGTGAGTTACCGGAAAATGGATCAAGATCCCAGTTCTTACGTCAATAGCCTTAGATTTAAATCTTTAAAATCTTTAAAATGCCCATTATTAAGCAGGTTTTGTTGTTTTATAGCCTGGTGCTTGTCCTTGGCCTGATGTCAATGACCAGACTCTGGCAAGGGAGGAAGTTGGAGGAGGTTCATGAGAGCCTTTCTATTCAGTATTCTATACAGTTCACGAGAGCTTTTTCTATACAATATTCTAAGCTGCTAGTGCAACACTAGTAGTGCATGGCTCTCACACACTGACACCTGGAATGTCTGTTTGTGTCTGAGGCCTTCTCTGCAGTCTGGTGTACAGAGACCTGTGTGTGGAGTGCACTACAGGCGTGTACTACAGGTGTGCACTACAGGTGTGCACTACAGGCGTGCACTATAGGCCTGCACAGTGCCTCTCCCTAACTAGTCAATGGCAGAGTTCAACCAAAGGTGCTCAGCCCGCTAGGCTTGGGGTTGGGGACCACACAGATGCCTTTCTTTACGCTGCCTCTGGACATGCCTGCAGCCTGCATGCTCAGATGCTGTGGCCTCTACCCCCTGTGCCCTGCCTGTCACCTTGTGGGGCTGTGGGGATCAAAGAGCAGGACCAGAGTCTGAGCTCTTTCATGGTCTCCCAGCAGACTGCAGACACTAGGGGATGTTGGGGGTTGGTCTGATGTATTTTGATGCTAATTAATAAAGAGCCATCACACCTGGAAAGGGCAAATGAGATAGGCCTGGCGAAGGTTCCCAGGCGTGGAGAGACAGAGAGGAGTTTGGGAAGAAGGGGACGGACAGAGTAGAAGGGAGGAAAAAGAAGGTCCCCACGGGTTAGATGTCGGCACATGGCTGACATGGATGGAGATTCGGCCCAGATGAAGAACATTAGCAAGTATTTGGGATTATGGATGGGAGGTAGCTTGATAGAAATTATTAGAAGCAGATGGCGTGAGATTGGGACAGAGATTCCATACCTGCCCCACTATGGGAAGTAGTTTAGGGGATTAATGTCTGCCTTGCCTCAGGTTAGCTAAGGCTATTTTAAAATATAGCAGGTGTCTGTGTCTTGATTGATTGCTAGCGGGTTAGAAAATACTGCAGTAATAATAATTAAAGGCCTGATAAGAAACATTATTAGGCCATACTGGTAAATTTAACAACACCAAGGGGAAAAGGAAGAGACCAAGGAAAGAGACTGAGGCAACCCAGAAGCCGTTTTCTATAGGAGCTGGGCAGAAGGAGCCTCACCCCTCCTTTACTGGCCCCCCTTGTAACTTGGAGCAGCTGTCCAAGGACCCTCACGAGGGACACCCCGTGGTCGGGGTCCATGCTACTGTGCTAAGGGCAGATTAGCGTCATGGCTGCCACGTGTGGGGGAAGGTTTTCCCAGAGGTGCACACTGGTGGCAAGCCTGAACCCTCACACAGGTGAGAAGCCATCCAGATTACCTGACTGCAGCAAGGCCTTCGGGCGGGCCTCTTCCCTGACCACACATACACATCCCACATCCCAAGGGGAACGGCTCCATCACTGCCTCCACCGTGGTTGGTCACTCAAGCTGCACTCCGCCCTCGCCGCTTAATGGTGTATCCACGTCAAAGGGAAGCTCTATTGCTGCGCTGACCGTGCTCCCTGCTCCAGCAGAACTCAGAGCGCGCTGGCCCCAATCGGAACCCCATGGTCGAGTCCCCTATATCTGCCCCAGTGTGGGCAGGTACATTAGTCAGAAGTCAGGTGTGACAAAGCACCAGTGGGTTCACGTGGCTGGGGAGACAATGGGTTGTTTTCATCCATAGCTGCTGGCCGATGGGGTCCAGACACACCAGCGAGCTCCCTCGCTGTGCAGCTGTTTCAGCAGTGTCACCTATGGCCTTAAAAATGACCAGGCAAAGAATGACAGTCTATACTGCCTGAAGCTCACGATGGCTTGTGGACGCAACATCTGTGGCCGCCTCCAGAAAGTCATGAGTTTTAGGAAGAGCTGCCCTGGGACAGCAGTCTCGGCAGTTAGCTTGTTTTAGCCTGTTCCCTTTCGCTTTCAAGACCCCAGCTGGAAGCTAAAGGGAGAAACGGGGCAAGCAAAGGCAGATTCTTCTGATGCGCTGAGAGAACTGAGGAAAAGGGCACTTGGTTTTCCTTACTGATACAGATGTTAGGATTGGTGGCCCTTTAGCTGGACCTGTTGCGTTTTCAAAGGATGTAAATTACTGGCTAAGAGCTGGGCATGACAGTGTGTGTCTATAACCCAGCACTTGGGAGGTGAAGGAAGCCTGCAGGATCTGGACCTTGAGGCCCAGTTTAGGCTTCATGAGATCCTATATCAAAAATAATTAATGGTCAATATTGAAAAGCTGAAGTACTTCAGCAGGGTGTGGTGGCACAGGCCTTTGATCCCAGCACTTGGGAAGCAGAGGCAGGTGTGTCTCTGTGAATTTGAGACCATCCTGGTCTACAGAGTGAATCCTAGGACAGTCCCTAGGCAGGGAGTCCCTGTCTTTCCAAAAAAAAAAAAAAAAAAAGAATTGAAGTACTTCAAACACACAAAGTTAGGTTTCTGGCTTCTCTTTGAAGGATCCAAACATTTTACCTGCATACTTGTAATCTTAGTACTTGGGAGGCTGAAACTGGAGGATTGCCAGTTGGAGGACAGTACAGAAAGAATATATCTCAAAAATAATCTAAATGGACTGGTAAGATAGCCACACATGTATTTGTTGGCAAGCCTGGGGACTCAGATTCTTTCCCCAGATACGGGGAGAAAACTGACTCTCAAAAGTTGCTCTCTGACCTCCCCATATGTGTATGATACCCACGTACCACCAAAAAATGCTTTAAAATTAAAACTCGCCCAAGGATGTAGCTCAGTTGACCCAGTGCTGGCCCTACCTGCACAAAGGCCTGGGTTTGATGGCCAGCACTACATGTCTGTAATCTCATCACTTGGAAGGCAGAGACAGAAGCGTCACATGTCAAGGTCATCGTCAGCTACATGAGGTGGAGACCAGTCTGGGACAACAAGACCCTGTTTCAAAACGATAAAGAAAACTCTGTGAGTTCTAAACAGTCATTAGCATTACTCAGTGTCCCTTAAGAACACTGGAGTGAATCTGTTGGTAAAAGCATAGGGCAAGCCCAGGTAGAGCAAAGACCAGCCTAAGGAAAGAGGTGCAAGTCAGTCATGCCGTCATCAACAAACGGGGCCTGGCTAGGAATACGGAATTGACTCTGGATCAAGAGGATGAGGCTCTCAAGGACTCTTTCCTTGTAAATCGCTCCTCTGAGCTTAGAGTCCAGACTTGTGCAGGTGAGGGAGCACTCCTGCCTTGATGTGGTGAGGGAGCACTCCTGCTTGATGTGGTAAGGGAGCACTCCTGCCTTGATGTGGTGAGGGAGCACTCCTGCCTTGA
>OU015757.1:7773807-7790783 GCA_907169655.1 Acomys percivali | reverse complement strand
TGATGTGGTGAGGGAGCACTCCTGCCTTGATGTGGTGAGGGAGCACTTCTGCTTGGTGTGGTGAGGTGCTTATCATCCCAGGGAGGCTCCTGTCCTCAGCTCTTTTTAATTTTTATTTTGTGTGTATAGGTTTATGTGTATATCTGCGCTCCATGTGAATGCCTCATGTCCTTGTAGGCCAGAAGAGGGCATCAGACATGCCGGAACTGGAGAAATAAGCAGTTGTACACACACACACACACACACACACACACACACACACACACACACACTGGTATTGGGAATCAAACCTTCTGTATAAACAGCCAAGTGTTTTAACCTCTCCAGCTCCTCAGCATTTTTTAAAAATTCACTCAGCTCTGTTTCTAAGTTGTTCTTAGAAGTACAAAACCAAGACTATCCGTTTGTTTGTTTGTTTTGTTGCTTGTTTGACTGTTTTGTCTTGTTGTTGTTGTTTTGTTTTTGGTTATTTTGAGGCAACTCTGGCTGTTCTGGAACTAGCTCTGTAGACCAGGCTAGTCTTGAACTCACAGAGATCCACCTGCCTCTGCTGAGATTAAAGGTGTATGCCTCCACTGCCTGGAAAAACCTTTGTTTGTTTGTGGTTCAGGGCTTGAGTCCTGGCCCTCATACATGCTGGGCAAGTGTTCTATCAGCCCCATTCCCCGCCGAAACTTTGAAAGCAGTAGAAAACTTGGGGAAATACATTGCACAGGTATGTTAAGGAGGAAGCTCACCCCACTATCCTTTAAATCCGACCCCACGGAGGCCTCCCTAAACCCTAAGCTTCGGGGGACGACTGCTTCATGTGCCACTTTGCCGCAGGACTCAGGGTGAGAACAGCTGCATCCTTTCCCTATTCCTCATCGCTGCCCCGCCCAAGCTCAGCTTGCTGGACCAGTTTCCCAGTTAGATGCAAGCCGAAGTGCCACTACCTTCAGTTACAAAGTGTGTTATTTACTGTCTGAAGGCTTCAGAATGCTCAAGCTGTCAAAGCGCTCCCAACTCCCCTTCTTCCTGCTGTTACCTTCCGGCTGTTTCCATTGTTTAATCAGCTCTTCCTTGGGTCATGAGACCCCCTAGGCCTACCTGCCCTTCATTCTCAGCTCATTTTTTGGCATGTCGGAGGTTCAGTTACAGAGGCAACTTAAGCCAGGAAGACGGTTTCCTCAGAGCTCCACTGGCCTGGAGAGCAGCAGGTACAATATCCCAATAGACACTACCCAAAGTCCGTGTAATATTTGTACGTCTTTCTGGGAGGAGGACACACAAAGATGCTTATGGCACAAAAAAGCTGAACTGTACTGGAAGCTATCCCTCAGAGTCACTGAAGAGTGACCTCATAACACCCATGCCTCAAAAATCACCATAGCTCAGCTCCCTTACAGAACACACACACACACACACACACACACACACACACACACACACACACTACAGCATTCAAAGCTGCACCTGGGCAGTTTTCTGGCACTCTTGTATATAAACTGTTGGGGGATGGTCTGATGTATTTTGATGCTAATTACTGCTTGCTGTCGGTGTGACCCAACTTTTGCTTAATAAAAAGCCATCCCACCTGGGCAGGGCAAAGGAGATAGGTGGGGCTAGGAGAGAGAGGAATTCCAGGAAGAAAGACCACCAAGAGGATAAAGGAGAGAGACCTGAAGGGAAGAGAGAAGGCCGCCATGGGTTAGCTGGAGGAGAAGCACATGGCTGGCGTGGATGAAGAACATGAGCAAGTATTTGGGATTCTAGATGGGAGGTAGCTTGATAGAAGTTATTAGAAGCAGAAGCAGATGGCATGGGATTGAGACAGGGATCCCATGCCTGCCCCACTAGGGGAGGTAGTTTAGAGGATTGATATCTGCCCTGCCCCAGGTTAACTAAGGCTATTTTAAAATATAACAAGTGTCTGTGTCTTGATTGGTTGCTAGCCGGGCCTATAGATAATATAGATAATACATGTAATTACAAAAAATAAACTACATGGTATTGCTAAGGGGAAGTTGTTGTTTTTTTTAATTGTTGGTGTGTGTGTGTGTGTGTGAGAGAGAGAGAGAGAGAGAGACAGAGACAGAGACAGAGACAGAGAAACACCCAGAGACGGGCAGAAAGTACACTGAACGCAGCTAGCAGACTGGACAGGGACAGGGCTATCTACAAGAGAATAGCAGGATATAGAGAATAAAGAGAAGTTGGGGAGAGGGAGACGGGAAGAGGGAGGGGGGATAGGAGGAGGAGGAGGAAGAAGAGGAGAGAGAGGGAGGGAATAGCAGTTGGGGGTGGGGGAGGAAGCCGGTGAGGGAGGGAGTTTATGATAGGGGAGGCGGTGAGAAGTGCGGAGCAGGTACTTGGGAGACCGGTGCTTTGGCAATGCTGATAGGTGCCACAGATCGCCTTACGTCCCTTGTGGCAGAGTAAGGGAATGACTTCTTTTGGTGGAGAACCAGCTTCACAAAGTCCCCGAGGAGTGTGAGATTTTATCTAACTGCTCAGAATCCTCCGATAGTCCATGGTGAGCTCATTTCTGGATATTTGGACCGCCTTTTTAGTTTGGGGAATTGGAGTTTCCCTTCGACTTGACACCTTCCTTCCCCTACAAGCCTTCATGCAAGCCAGACAAAGACTGGAAAATTAGTTTGCAGATGCTTTCAAGATCAAATCCTTTCTGTCGAGTTCCCTTCTGGAAATCTTCGGTGTCACTCTCACCTCCGAACAATCCTGCATGCTTGTGAAGGAAAAAAAAAAATCCAGAAACTAGGGATTCTGGAAGGGGACCGTCCTGTGTCAGCCTCTCTGGACTGGCCTCTCTGCTCCTGTAAAACCTGAGAGCAGACGAAATGCGGAGGAAGAAACGCAGAGCAGAGGAGAGGAGGGAGGGTGTCTAGCCTAGGAGCCCTCGATGTCCATTCTTCATAATACAGGACGAATGGCACAGTCTGAGCTCGCGGGGAGAGACCTGACACCTCCCTTTCTCACTGCCGTGGACATTTCGGGCAAACAGACTTGGGCCGGCCTGAGCATCTTCAGCACAATAAGACCAGGACCGGGGGAGACCTAGGGACTCCAGAGGTAGGAGGCGGCGGCAAGAAAGCCAGCCGCGCGGGCCAATCGTCTGCGGAGGAGGCGGCGCCTCGCGGCTCGGAGGCGGGACTGTGTCTCTGGCAACGATCCTGCAGCACCGAGCAGGAGGGGAGGGTACGGGAGGGGGTAGCGGGCGCGGGTGTCACTGCTGTGGTTCGGCTGGCTGCCGGCCTCTGGGCTCCAGAGCCTGGATATACAGTCAAACGGGCGTCCGTCCACCGTTCCCGGTGCCAGTCCGAGTGAACCCCGAGGCTGAGAAAAGGAGCCCCTTCCCCCGCTGGCGCCGGGAAGCGGCTCACCTTCTTGCTGACCTTGGTCTCGCTTGTCGCCTCGCCCTTGGCCACACTCAGTGACCCGCACATGGTCCGAGAAATCTGCGGACTGGTCCCTGGATAGGCAGAGGCTCGCGATATAGACACGCAAATTGCTGTGGTCCATCCCGCCGGCTCTGGGGCGTCGGGTCGACCCCCAACCCCAAAGCCCGGGAGAGCCAGTCCAGGGTTAATGCCAACGAGTTTCCACCTCCAGCCGCTCCTAGAGAGGCCGCGGCGCAAGCCAGCGGGGGGAACTGGCCAGGGACGGACACTTCCTGTGCGGGGGGAGGGGGCGGGAGAGCAGTAGCCCAGCCCGGGCTAGGGGCTGAGACTAGGGGTCTCGGGCTGGGAGTAGTGACTTGGGGGGGCGGCCGGAGGAGTTGCCGAGCCCCCTCGCCTCCGAGGCCACGACGCGCGTGGGCCGGTGAGGGCCGGAGGACAATCGGAGACCTTGGGAGGGGGCGGGGCCGCGGGCAGGGGCGGGGCCGGAGAGGCCCAGGGTCAAGACGTCCGGCCTTCGAGGCCCGAGCCAGGCCGCCCGCCCGGTCCCCTGGGCGGCTCTGAACGGACGGGTGGCGAGGGCTCGGGGCTCCGGGCACTCGAACTGGGTCGCAGGATCGTCCGCCATCGCCACCGCCGCCACTCTGGGAGCTGGCAGGGATGGAGCGGGAGGCGTCGTCGTGGGGCCTCGAGCCCGGGGATGTGCACAGTCCTGAGGAAGTGGGCAGCCCCGAAGGGTCTCTCAAAGGTGAGGGAAGGACCGCGCCTCCTAGGAGGGTACCAGGAAACTGGGCTGTGGCCTGTGGGAGGAAAATAAGGCCAGAAGCTTAGACACTTGGGGGAGGGGGGAATGGAGGACTCAGTGTCCTGGGTCTTTGGAGAGGCGGTGGTACATTTCAGCACCTTGCTGTAGGGCCAGCGACCCTGCTTGGGGAGTAGGGAAAAGAAGTTTGGGGCAACTAATGGACAAAATGACTTTTCCAGACCCCCAATCGATCTGGATTTTCTGTAATTCTCTGATCCTGCAGGCAACACAAGGGAGGATGAAGAAGGGGACATTTCTCAGCAAGAAGGCAGTGGGGACTATGAAGTTGAAGAAATACCTTTTGGGCTTGAACCACAAAGCCCAGAGTTTGAATCCCAGAGCCCCAGGTTTGAGCCTGAAAGCCCAGGGTTTGAATCCCGAAGCCCAGGGTTTGTGCCCCCAAGTCCCGAGTTTGCACCCAGAAGTCCTGAATCAGATCCTCAGAGCCCCGAGTTTGAATCCCAGAGTCCTAGGTATGAGCCCCAAAGCCCTGGCTATGATCCCAAGAGTCCTGGCTATGAACCCGGGAGTCCTAGATATGAACCCAAAAGCCCTGGGTATGGGTCGAAGAGCCCCGAGTTTGAATCTCAAAGCCCAGGGTATGAATCCCAGAGTCCAGGGTATGAACCGCAGAACTCCGGAGTTGAAGTTCATAATCCTGAGTTCAAAACCCATAACCCTGAATTTGAAACTCAAAGCTCCAAATTCCAGGAAGGTACAGAGATGCTTCTGAACCCTGAGGAAAAGAATCCATTAAGCATCCCCCTAGGAGTTCACCCCCTGGACTCCTTTACTCAGGAGTTTGGGGATCAACCCACGGGAGCGCTTCCTCTAGGGGCACCATTTGATATGCCTACGGGGGCCCTGCTGTCGACACCCCAGTTTGAGATGCTCCAGAGCCCCCTCAATCTGACAGGAACCCTTCGTGGTCCAGGCCGTAGAGGTGGCCGGGCCAGGGGTGGGCAAGGCCCTCGACCTAACATCTGTGGCATCTGCGGGAAGAGCTTTGGGCGAGGCTCTACCCTGATCCAGCACCAGCGCATCCATACCGGTGAGAAGCCTTACAAATGCGAGGTGTGCAGCAAAGCCTTTTCCCAGAGCTCTGACCTCATCAAACACCAGCGCACCCACACAGGCGAGCGGCCCTACAAGTGTCCCAGGTGTGGCAAGGCCTTCGCCGATAGCTCTTACCTACTTCGCCACCAGCGCACCCACTCTGGCCAGAAGCCCTACAAATGTCCACACTGTGGGAAGGCCTTTGGCGACAGCTCCTACCTCCTGCGGCACCAGCGCACCCACAGCCACGAGCGGCCCTACAGCTGCCCCGAGTGTGGCAAGTGCTATAGCCAGAACTCGTCCCTGCGCAGCCACCAAAGGGTGCACACTGGGCAACGGCCTTTCAGCTGTGGCATCTGTGGCAAGAGCTTCTCCCAACGGTCAGCACTTATCCCCCACGCCCGCAGCCACGCCCGTGAAAAGCCCTTCAAGTGCCCGGAGTGCGGCAAGCGCTTTGGCCAGAGCTCCGTTCTGGCCATTCATGCCCGCACCCATCTGCCCGGCCGCACGTACAGCTGCCCCGACTGTGGCAAGACCTTCAACCGCTCCTCCACGCTCATCCAGCACCAGCGCTCCCACACAGGCGAGAGGCCATACCGCTGCGCCGTGTGTGGCAAGGGCTTCTGTCGCTCCTCCACGCTGCTGCAGCACCATCGCGTGCATAGTGGGGAGCGACCTTACAAGTGTGATGACTGTGGAAAGGCCTTCTCGCAGAGCTCTGACCTCATCCGCCACCAGCGGACCCACGCAGCCGGCCGCCGCTGACCAGTCAAGGGTCGGGAGGCGAAGAGCCAAAGGCAAGAGGTCAGGGAACTACAGAGGCCACTTGAGAGAATAGTGGGGAAGCTGGAGGAGAATAGAGGGGTGGAATATTCTAGAAGATGGGTCAGAGCGCAGGAAGTCACATGCCCTGGAGAAGTATGAGAAGTGGGCTATGAAGCGGGGTTGGAGGGAAGCCAGACGGGCAACAAGAAGCACCAGGAAAGGTCCGTGCTGCTCACTTGAGCTGCAGCATGCTCTTTAGCTGGGAGGCCTGTTCTGACAAAGTACTAGCTGGGGAGGGGGGAGGGCAAGGGAGTGTCCATTACAGTAGGGTAGCTTAGATTGGTAGCTGCTGAGACCCTTGTGAAACCAGAAGAGGGCAAAGGGTGGGCAGGTGTGGAGTGAGGCCCAAGGGTAGGGGCTGGCCTCTCAGATCAAACCCCATCCTGCCTTGTCTTCCTCAGGCTTTGGAGCCATTTGAGTTCAATAAAACTTTTATGTGGTAAGAGACTTGTCCTTACGATGTGTGTGTGGACAGTTCCCTGAGCAATGGGAGATGCCAGTCAGAACTGCAGCCCCGGGGTCTTGCCAGGGAAGTACTTGTGTGGTCGATGGTTCAGTGAGACCTTAGTGTTTGAAGTTCCTGGCATGGTCTGTTTGCCCATGGGCACTGAAGTTCATGCCCCCACGCCTTTGCATGCTGCAGATTCAAAGGGACTGGTTGCAGGAGGTTCAGAACAGTCCTCAACTCTTCCTAAACAAAAGGTCTGTGCTTAGGTCAAAAAGCACACATGGGTGCATGTACCTAGGTGCAGCTGCTCCCCACTGTACCTTGGCTTAACCCCATCCCCTGCCCCGAGTGGGCACTCCCAGCCACTTCCAGTAGATCTTTTCTCTAGGCTCTTGAGACTGGAGCAGGCAGCTACCTTTTAGCTTCGCCCAGATAGGGCAGGGACCTGTTTGACCAAGATTAAGGAACCACCCCTCCAGCCCCTTTCCTCCCATGGCCTGAGGCGCTGGGCTCGGTTGGTCTGCCTTTTCTGGGGCCCTGTATCAATTGAGGGGACCACCTTGCTCCTACCCTGCTTTCCCATCCCAGTTCCAGTCTCTTGGATTGATGCAGGGGTCACATCAGTGAGCCTGGAAGAGAAGAGTATGGACCCTTGTGAGCTTAGCAGGGCAGGGCGGCTTACACCTTGGGGAGTCTTTAGGGGGCACATTTTGAGACAGTGGCAACTGGGGGGACTTGGAGCCCTCTGAAGGTTTGCTCTATTTCACAGAGACAGCCAGCCACAGAGGGCAGTGGTTGTTCAGTCACTGTGTCCAAGACCAGACTTGACATTCCTACTCCCTTCACCCGGCTCCACCTCTGCCTGGAGCTTGGCCACATAGACACAGCTGAGTGTCTTTGGTTTTTGGGTTCTGGGGTCATTTCCATCCTTAGGGCCTTCAAGCTCATAAAAAGCAAATAGCTTCTAAGGCCATTTCCAACCAGCTGGGTGTGAGCTGCAGCTCTGGAAGGGACCATATGCCTCAATTAGTTTGCCTGGTTTTCAAAATTAAAAGTGCCTTTGAAAGTAGAACATTATTGATAAGTGAAAGACCTTTATGAACTTAATGCAATCAACCCCTGCTGTAGCTGCCTCCTCCGCTGCCGCCCCTCCTCCCTCCTCCCTCCTCCCTCCTCCCTCCTCTTGCTCTTCCCCTTTCTCCTCCTGAAATGCTATGTCCCTATATAACTCAGATTGGCCAGTCCCGGGGCAGGGGAGTACCACTTAGGGAGAGTTGTGCCTCTTAGATGCTTAGACAAACTAGCAGTTACTGAGACCTTCAGCAGTATACTGCAAATGGAGCTATATCCAAAGACTTCATACCTGGAATTTTATTTTCTTATTTTATTTTGAAACGGAGTCTTTCTATGTAGAAAGACCTCGGCTGACCTGGTACACTTTATGTTGGCCAGGCTGGCCTCAAACTCACAAAGATCCACCTTTCTCTGTCTCCCAAATGAAAGGCGTGTGTTGCTATGCCTGGCTTCATGCCTGGCTTTGAAACACTCAGTTCTATCATTTTGTTTTATATTTGGATTTATTTGTTATAGTACTGGGGCTTGAAACCAGGACCTGGCATTTGGTAGGCAGGTAGTGTTCTATCACTGAGCTACATCTTCAGTTTAAAATATTTTTGGTTGGTTGGTTTTTGGTTTTTCCAGATATGGTTTCTCTGTTAGCCTTGGCTGTCCTGGAACTCACTCTGTAGACCAGGCTGCCTGCAAACACAGAAATCCACCTGCCTCTGCCTCCAAGGTGCTAGGATTAAAGGTGTACACCATCACTGCCCAGCTAAAATATGTAATTTTTAAAAAATTTTTTTTGAGATAGTCTTACTATCTAGTCCTCTTTAACATGGAATTCCCAGTGTAGACCAGGCCACCCTCAAATTCATTCTGTGCCCTGGTGAAAAATGGGTTTTTGCTGGGTGGTAGTAGTGCATACCTTTAGCAGTTAAGTATCTGGGTACAAGGCCAGCCTGGTCTACAGAGTGAGTTCCAGGACAACAGGGAGGGCTACACAGAGAAACCCTGTCTCAAAAAAATTTTTTTTGTTTTTTTGAGACAGGGTTTCTCTGTGTAGCCTTGGCTGTCCTGGACTCAGTAGACCAGGTTGGCCTCGAATTCACAGTGATCTGCCTGCCTCTTCCTCCTGAGTGCTGGGACTAAAGGCGTGCACCACCACACCCAGCTTCCCTTTTTTTTTCTTTAAAGACAGAGCTTTACTCTGTATAGCCCAGGCTAGCCTCTGATTCATTATGTAGCTCAGGTTAGCCATGAACTCATGATAACACTCTTGCCTTTGCTTCCCAAATACTGGCGGTTCAGGCTGAGCTCTCTGCCTTGCTTGCAGCCAATTTTTGTTTTTATAGATTTGATTTGTGTGTGTGTGAGTTTGCCTGCACATGTGTATATATAATAAGAATGTTCCTGGTGCAGAAGAGGGTTCCCACTCCTCTGGAACTGAAATTACAAATGGTGCTGAGAACGGAAGCTGGGTCAAATGCTCTTCCCCTGCCCCCTCCCTCAACCAGATATTTTTCCCTAAGGAGTTAATGCAACAAGTGCCCTTGACCACCGAGCCATCTCTTCAACCCCTGGATTTTTATTTTTTTTTAATCCATTGTTTATTTTGTGTGTTTGTGTATGAGTGAGTGTGTATATATGTAGGCATGGACTTTGTAACAAGAGCCCCGGACCTTAGCACGTCTGACTCCATGATGGACGTGTCATTCAGGATGTAAAACTCAGCATGGAGACAGCACCACCCCCCAAAACTAAAACAACTACCTAATCCGTCAACATCCATAGCTCTAGAAAAGTCTCTATATGTACTATTTTGGCTTCTGTAGTTCTGCTTCTGGCTAAATGTTCTTGTTAACTGAAATATGTCAGCCCAGGACATGGTTTTTATGTTTAAAAAGCACCCCCTGAGAAAGGCTCACGCTTACACTAGGACCCTGAACACCCACTGAAGTCATTGGCTGGCTTGTACTTTCTATTAGCTTAACCCCATGTCTGAGTGGTCTTCTCCGGTGGCGACCCCCCAACCAGCATGGCATGGCTGTGGCCCACTTGTGGAGGTCAGAGGACTACTCCCATGGATTCATCCTCTGGCTCCACCTGTGGGTTCTAGGAGTTAACGCAGGTTTTCAGGCTTAGTAGCCATGCCTAGGATATGATTATGCCCTGAGCAAACAGACTCTGTCCTCAGAAACTCAGTAGAACCCGCTCTCAAAAGCTGGGTTTACACCCCTCATAGAGGGCCAGGGAGAGCCAGGGGACCCATCTGAGGATCCAGAGCCCATAGCATCTATTGTACATAACTGTGCCCTAACTGCACATGGCCTCAGAGAGAGACAGACAGACAGACAGACAGACAGACAGACAGACAGACAGACAGACTAGGATATGTGGATGGACTGGGAAAGCTGAGCTGGCAGTGCTCTGTGTAAACGTCTATAGGAAAGCTGTCATCCCTGCTAGGTCACGACCTTCCTGGGCAGCCTCTGCTTAGGGGGAGCACCCACATTCCTGTAAGCAGCCCTCGCCTGTGCATATGTCCACTAAACTCATTAGTTCTCCAGAGTGAACTTTGGTGAAATAGTGCCTCAGTTTGTGGTTGGGACCTTAGGAAGGGGAAGGGTAAATGTCATTTACACCTTCCCTGGAAAGGAATTTTTGCAACATACCTTACCTTCTGGGCCATTTTGCTGGCTCCTGGAGCATGTGTGTGTGTGTGTGTGTGTGTGTGTGTGTGTGTGTGTGTGTGTGTGTGTGTGTGTGGTTAATTTGCTATCCTGGACTCACTTTGTAGACCAGGCTGGCCTCATACTCACAGTGATCCATCCACTTGTCTCTCTCTCCCTGAGTGCTGGGATTAAAGGCGTGCACCACCGCTCCCGGCTTATATATTATTTTTAACAATATTTTGTTTTTATTTTATGTGTCTGAGATTTTTGCCTTCATGCATGTGGACCACATGTGTGCCTGGTACCTGAGGGGCCCTAAAAGAGGACATTGGATCCCCTGGGACTGTTGCAGGTGGTTGTAAAGCCACCAGGTGTGTTCTGAGCACAGAACCTGGATTCTCTGCAAAAGCAGCAAGTGCTCTTAACCACTGATCCATCTCTCTAGCCCGAAACCTTTGCTTGTTTGTTTGTTTGTTTGTTTGTTTGTTTGTTTTGGTTTTTTTGAGACAGTGTTTCTCTATGTAACCTTGGCTGTCCTGAACTTGCTTTGTAGACCAGGGTGGCCTCGAACTCACAGTGATCCATTGCCTGCCTCAGCCTCCTGAGTGCTGGGATCAAAGGTGTGCGCCACCATGCCCGGCACCCTGAAACATTTTAAATTCAGCTTCCAAACATGCTTGTAAGCTCTTGAAAGCTAAGAGGCATAAGCAAAATGTGTGGGGAGGGGGCACTTGTGAAAAAAGAAATCACTTTTGTGCATAGGTCCTTCATATTATTTGTCTCTTGGTATCTGGGAGTGGGAGTGACCCGTTCTACAACACACACACACATACACACACACACACACAAAGATGCAGTATTTGCAGTTGACGTGGGCACGCTTCTCCCTCACACCGTTTGCTTGTTTGTGGTGTTGGGAATGGAACCCAATGCCTTTTGTCAGCTACACAAGTGCTCTGCCAGTACGTCACGTCCCAGCTCCACCCTTACACCTTAACTTAGTTCTAGATAATTCTAAGAACTAGTGTAGTATATATGCTACATGGCTGTTTTACTATATTAAGGAATAATGATGAGAAGAGAAATTTGGCATGCATTCAGTAAAAAGGCAAATTTTTGGAGGTGCTAAAGATTAACCCCATGCCCCCCCCCCACCGTGTGCCAGACACTCACCTGCCACTAACCTCCACCACCCCCAGGGCCCGGGACACTTTTAACTTGCGGTTGGTTGGGTTAGCAGATATGAAAGCTGAGCACAGAGGTCAGACTGTATCTAAAAACAGATCAAACAGGTGAGAGTGGGGACAGAGCTGCTCAGATTCCACCTCTTTCCTTTGTGACACTCCCGAGGGACCTCCGGAGTCCTGGAGAGCAGCAACCCAGACAGGACACATTTCCCAAGAATCCACCACAAGCTCCAACACGCGGCCTAGCTGTTCAAGGTCCCCCATGCCGTCCCGTGGTGCACCGTCCTACACACACAGGCTAGGAACAGTGCTCAGCCATTTGCAGCTGTCACCTTCTTTCACGTTGACAGCACTGTGTGCAGCGTTTTGTTGTTGTTGTTGGTTTTGTTTTGTTTTGTTTTTGGGACAGGGTTTTACTGTGTAGCCCTAGCTGGACTGGAACTGACTATGTAGACCAGGCTGCCCCCAAACCCACAGAGATCTGCCTGCCTCTGCCTCCTGAGAGCTGAGATTGGAGCAATGAACCACCATATGTAGTCTAATTTACCACACCCCCAAGGGACTTTCCATGCAGACCAGGCGGGACTTGAACTCGCTCCTGCCTTGGTCATCCACATGGCTGGGGTCACAGGCACACACAGCTACACCACACAGCTCTCGCCCTCATCACTCTCTTTTTCTTTCAAGCAAAGGATTGTTCTAGGGTCCACACGGTACGTGATGACCTATCACGGTTCCAATAGCTCACAGAACGAGGGGATGGGGGTTGCCATCGTCAGGGGTGTCTATGGCTGTGATAAAACACAGAGCAAAAGCAGCTTGGGAAGAAAAGGGTCTTTTTTATTTTAAAGCATCATCTAGGGACGCCAGGGCAGGGACTCAAGGCAGGAGGGGATGCAGAGGCCGTGGGGGAATGCTGCTTACTGGCTTGCTCACCCTGGCTTGCTTGGTTTGCTTTCTTTCTTTTTTTAAAGATTTATTTATTATTATGTATACAGTGCTCTGCCTTCATGTACACCTGCACAGCAGAAGAAGGCATTAGATCACATTACAGATGGTTGTGAACCACCATGTGGTTTCTGGGAGAACAGGCAGCCCTCTTAACCACTGAGCCATCTCTCCAGCCCAACTTGCTTTCTTATATAAGCATCCAAGACCACAAGTCCAGGCAGGGGTGGAACTGCTCACAGTGAACTGGGCTGTCACACACCAATCATCAACGGGCCAATCCGGTAGGAGAAATTTCTCAATTGGGTTCCTTCTTCCAAAATGACTCTGGCTCAGGTCAAGTCGACATCAAACTCACCAGCACGGTGCTGTTGTATTGTTTTATTTGCATTTAACCTCTAACTTAATAAACATCAGTAGATCTAGATCTTAACCATGCCAAGCAGGCTTTTGGGGGATCTTCAGTAGTTTTTTTGTTTTTTGTTTTGTTTTGGTTTGGCTTTTGGAGACAGGGTTTCTCTGTGTAACCCTGGCTGTCCTGGACTCACTCTGTAGACCAGGCTGGCCTCGAACTCATAGCGATCCGCCTGCCTCTGCCTCCCGAGTGCTGGGATTAAAGGCGTGCGCCACCACGCCCGGCTTCTTCAGTAGTTTTTAAAGCGTATAGAGTGTAGGTGCCCTGAGGCCAAGGACGCTAGGTCCCCTGAAGCTGGGTTTATGAGCAGTTGTAAACTGCCTGACCTGATGCTGGGACACTTTGCAGAAGGACTGAGCTCTCTGTACTGCTAAGCATCTCTTAAGCTTTATTTTATTTTATTTTATTTTATTTTATTTTATTTTATTTTATTTTATTTTATTTTATTTTATTTTATTTTATTTTTTTGAGACAGGGTTTCTCTATGTAGCCTTGGCTGCCCTGGAACTCACTCCGTAGACCAGGGTGGCCTCAAACTCACAGAGATCCACCTGCCTTTGCCTCCTGAGTGCTTGGATTAAAGGTGTGCGCCACCACTGCCAAGCTGTCTTCAGCTTTTAAAACAGAGTATAAAGGGTTTCTGAGATGAAAACATTTGAGGGCCACTGAATTTGACACTTACTGAATGCTTCCTGTGTATTAGTCCTGGGGAGGGCCAGTTGTTGGTGCCACGTGAGACTTTCTGCCTCCCTCAGGGCCTCCCAGGACACCTGCCGAGAAGTACCGTGATGGGCCCAAGAACTGGAAGCAACGTGCTGGTGCAACGGTGGAGGTGGGAACAATTTCAAAGGGCCTTAACGTGCTGGGCATGGCGGCACGTATCTTTTTTTTTTTTTAATTGATCATTTGGTAATCTCACATCATGCATTCCAATCAAGATAACCTCCCAGGCTTCCTATGTCCACTCCCTCTTCCTCCATGACCCCCTCCAAAAGCAAAAACATATACTCACTGGAGCACGGTCAAATTCCTGGTGGCCAGCCCTCCCAGGGAGAATGAATCTTTCTTCTCCTGCATCTGTACCAGAAGTCATCAACTGAGGAGAGCTAAACTCCTGCCAGCAAGGTGTAGGGCCAACTCTCTGGCACTCATGCCACCACAGGAGCCCCCAGTGTCAGGGGTGGAGCCAACTCTCCCACACCCATAGGTGGCATACTTCTTTAATCTTAGCACTTGGCAGGCAAAGGCAGGTGGATCTCTGTGAGTTCTGGGCTAGCCTGGTCTACATAGCAAGTTCCAGGATAGCCAAAGCTACGCAGAGACCTTGTCTTAAAGATGTTGCCCTGCCCCCAAAAGAAAGAAATGTTAAAAGGGTCTTAAAGTAATGAATTTTGGATAGAAAACAGCTGGAAGCCAGGTGTGGTGGCACACACCTGTAACTCCAGCTGACCAGGACACGGAAGCCTGTGAATCACTTGAACTCAGGATTTGGGGGCCACATTGACAAACATGGCAAGACTCTGTTGCAAAAGCACCAATGGAGCAGACCAGTGAGAAGGTTCAGTGGGGGCTTGCCACCAAGCCTGATGGCCTGAGTTCAAATCCATGTCTGCCTCACACACATAATTTTAAAAATTCTACAACTATCACCAAAGAAGTAAAAAGAGTGCACAGTGATAGGAAGAGGTAGGCGGAGACAGGGTGTATTGGAGGAGAGGTCCTGGACGGCGCAGCCCTTCCATCCTGAAAATAGTGTTGCTGTTCTCAGAGTCACAGAGTGTACTGGCTAGCTTTATGTCAACTTGAAACAAGCTGAAGTCATCAGATAGGAGGCCACCTCAGTTAAGAAAATACATCACTAAGATCAGACTGCAGGCAAGACTGTAGGGCATACTTTAAATTAGTGACTAATGAAGGAGAGACCAGGCCATCTGGGGGAGGTGCCATCCCTGGGCTGGTGCTCCTGGGTTCTATTATAAAAAAAAAAAAGCAGGCTGAGCAAGCCATGAGGAGCAAGCCAGCAAGCAGCACCCCTCCATGGCCTCAGCATCAGCTCCTGCCTCCAAGTTCCTGCCCTGTTTGGGTTCCTGTCCTGACTTCCTTTGTTGATGAACAGTGCTGTGGAAGTGTAAGCCGAGCAAACCCTTTCCTCCCCCAAGTTGCTTTGGGCATGGTGTTTTACTAAGACACAGAACATCGCCTTCTCTGGTCTATCTAAATTAGCCCACTTTGTGCCCCTTATTCCCGCCTGAAATCACATTTCTACTTGCGTACTGTTTGCCCACTACAGTGTCAGCTTCCTCAGCAAAGAAACTGGATTCTTCATCTTCACTGCCCAGAACAGAGCCCCACACAAAGCAGCCAGGAAACAACACATGTGCTAGGCATGGCTGTGCCTGCTTACGATCCAAGCACTTAATTCATGAAAGTAGACAATTCTCCAGATCAAGGCCAGACTGGGCTAACCAGAGGGTGAGACCAGCCTGGACTACACAGGAAGACTGTCAGAATACTAACAAACGGCCGCACACTGAGTCACTGTTTCCACATGGTTCCGTGTGCTGTCAGTTGTTCTGTGACCTTCCTGGCAAACTCTGAGGGCTGGTGAGAGAGCTCAGCCCAAGCCTGACAACCTGAGTTAGTCCCCGGGTCTCACATGATGGAAGGAAATATGTCTCCTGGCCACCTCCAAACACGTACTGTGAACACACACACACCTAAGCAAGAACACACTGAACAGAATGTAATTAAAACGAGGCACATCATCTCATATTTCTGGAAAAATGATTTCCCTTCTTCATTGCTAGTGTCTTGTGAAAGAGCCCCTTCCCATGGTTCCCTGGGGTCGTAGCAAACAAAAGGCTGGTGCAGCTGGAGAGACTGTTAGGCTTAGCTGTGATGGTTAAGCATTGCCAAGACAGCCAGGGCGAAGCCAGGACACTGGCGTGTAAGAGCCAGAACAGGCTTCAGCTCAGACAGACTGAATGATGGTCTCGTGTGTTCCACGCCAGGCTTGGAAATGTTCTTATACCCCCTTGAGGCAGAAGAGGACCATCAAAGGTCAGTGCCTGGAGATGCCCTCTCCCACTTGCCTTATCTATACGGGGGCACAGTTTCCTCTTTTCCCGGTGCTGGGATCCATTCTGGGGATGCTGCTGACCACAGAAAAGGATGAGTGACCGGCTCCTCCCTTGGCGTCTAGATCTCCATGGCTTCAGTTCCTGCCCCGGGCTGGAGAGATGGCTCAGAGGTTAAGAGCACCATCTGTTCTTCCAAAGGTCCCGAGTTCAATTCCCAGCAACCACGTGGTGGCTCACAACCACCTGTAATGAGATCTGGTGCCTTCTTGTGGTGGGCAGGCACACGTGAGGGCAGAATACTGTGTAAACAATAAATAAATCTTAAAAAAAAAAAAAAAAAGATGACAGTCCCCTTGCCTCTCTTGCCTGATTTTTCATCCCTGCACAGACCCGGGGTCCCAGGGGTCCCGGCTCTGTACTACTGAGCTGTAGCTCCTGCCTCTAGTACTCTCATTGCTTTTAGTTTGGCCATATCGTCCAGGGTGGTCTAGAATTCCAGATATTTTTTTTAAAGATTTATTTATTTTATTTATTGCATATGAGTGCTTTATCTGCAGAAGAGGGTATCAGATTACATTAGATGGTTGTGAGGCACCATGTGGTTTCTGGGAATTGAACTCAGGACCTCTGGAAGAGCAAGCGGCGCTCTTAGCCACTGAGCCATCTCTCCAGCCTGAATTCCAGATATTTTTGCCTCAACCTCCCCTGTGCTGTAATTACTGGCGGTACCACCAGATATGTGTCATCACTCCCAGCACATATTACTCCCATGTTTTTTAAGGTTTATTACTTTTAATCATGAGTATGTGTGCCTGTGTATGTTCATGTAAGTGCAGGTGCCCCCAGAAGCCAGAGGTGTCACATCCCCCTGGAGCCAAGCTAGAAGCAGTTATGTGTGCCGGGACCTGAGCTCAGGTTCTCGGCAAGAGTAGTGTGTGTTCTTAACCGCTGAACCATTTCTCCAGACGATTTAGTCCCATTTTCCAAAGAATGAACTGCCAGGTTGTTCTCAGCCTCTTCTTCCATCTAGAGTCTCTCTTCTTCTTCTTCTTCTTCTTCTTCTTCTTCTTCTTCTTCTTCTTC
>OU015757.1:7736951-7769857 GCA_907169655.1 Acomys percivali | reverse complement strand
AAGAAGAAGAAGAAGAAGAAGAAGAAGAAGAAGAAGAAGAAGAAGAAGAAGAAGAAGAAGAAGAAGAAGAAGAAAACAACAACAACAACAAAACAAAAAACAAAAAAACATGCACGTGTGTGTGTGTGTGTGTGTGTGTTTCCTTTCAGCGCTAAGAACGGAAGCCAGAGTATGCCTGCCCGTTACTGTACCACTGACACTCATAGATCTCAGGTGGCTAACTGGAAGGCAATATCTAACAGGAAGAATCACTAGTGTGGTAATATGTGCTTTGCATGCTCTCCTGAAGGCTTAAAACTGTGTGTGCACACGTGTGTGTTCCAGTGTTCCCATCTCTGAGAATTAATTCTAAATAATATTTGGGTAAGTGTGTGAAGCGAGTAACAACAGCTATTTTTGTCACAAAACTATCCACAGTGTAGCCTAAACAGTCTTCAACAGGAAAATTTTTGTTGTTGTTGTTTTGTTGTCACTATTGTTGTTGGTGGTTTTGGTTTTTTGAGACAGGGTTTCTCTGTGTAGCCTTGACTGTCCTAGACTCACTTTGTAGACCAGGCTGGCCTCGAACTCACAGAGATCCACCTTATTAAAGGCACGCACCGCCATGCCTGGCTTCCAGGGAAGCTGTTAAGTAAAAGATGGAGCCCTGGGACTGCAGAAAATTAACCAAGCTTCGAAGGAGGAGGCGGAGCTGCTGGTGGCCACAGAGATGTCAAGACAAGGCATCAAGAGGAAAACACAAGCCCAGCTGGCTGTGCGGCTCTACCCCACTTTTGCCTGTCTCCCCCACTCTCCCTTACTGTTTAAAAAGTATTTAATTAATTAATTAATTTTTATTTGTGCATTGGTGTTTTGTCTGCATGTATGTCTGTGTGAGAGTGTTGGATCTCTTGGAGCCGCAGACAGTTGTGGCTGCTGAAGATTGAAGCCAGGTCCTTTGGGAAAGCAGCGAGCGCGTTTAACCGCTCAGCCGTCACCCCCACCCCACCCTCTTATCTTTAGACAGGGTCTCCAGAGGCACCTCATGCTGACCTTGAACTTTCAGAGATTCTACCTCTGACCCCCAAGTGCTGGGACTACAGGTGTGCACCACAGTACCTGGCTTCTTCTTCTTCTTCTTTTTAAAATTATTATTTTGGGGCTGGAGAGATGGCTCAGTGGTTAAAAGCACTGGCTGCTCTTCCAGAGGTCCTGAGTTCAGTCCCCAGCAACCACATGGTGGCTCACCACCATCTCTAATGTGATATAATCCCCTTTTCTGGCATACAGGTGTACATGCAGACAGAACACTCATATATAATAAATAATTAAATAAAATCTTTTTTAAATTAATATTTTATTTTATTTACATTGGTGTTCTGTCTGTGCGAGGGTGTCAGATCCCTTGGAACTGGAATTATAGACAGTTATGAACTGTCATGTGGGTGCTGGGATTTGAACCTGGGTCCTTTGGAAGAGCAGCCAGTGCTCTTAACCACAGAACCATCTCTCCAGTCCCCCACACCTGACTTCTTTTCTGAAACTCTGGAGCTTTTTTTTTTTAAAAAAATAGAACCTCTGCCCCTCGTCACCCCTATTTTTTTACTTGTCTAAATCTCAGTTCAAATGCTACCTCTTCTTGGTGACCTCCCCAGACTTCCCGGCCTGCCCCAGGCATCTCCACTATAGGTTCCTGAGTCCACAGACCCCCAGGGCAGAGCCTTCTTTATGTTCACTCGTGTCCATGTCCCATATTGTGACTGTGAACTTCATATGAGTGAGGACCATGTACATGTTACATGTCTGTCCTATGATGGGGCCTAGTGCAGTGCCCGGTGCCAGAGTGCATATGCGTTACCTCTTTTCTCTTTTCTCCCTCAACCTAGACCTGGCTGGGCCGGTGTTGCACTGAATGCTGGGGAAGTCTCTCTCACTTGTTCATTGGCTCTTACAGACCTATCTGTGGAAGGATGGAGGGCGCTGGGTCCTCTTTTGGCTCTTAGACTCCCCATTCCAGCATGCCCCTCCTGGTCCCTTTGCCCCCAGCTGCTTTGGCAGTGCTGGACCATCTGGAGCCTCCTACCTTGTAGAGTGCTAGGAAAATCAGCAACAGTAACAGCAGCCCCCCAATGCCACTGAGCACGTACAGGTGAAGCATCTTCTTCTCGTATACCACATCGACCTTCATGAGGACCTGGGGGGGGGCGGGGGACGGCCAGGTGAGGGAGGGAAGAGCCCTAAACGTCCCTGTGTGTCCGGTCCAGCTCCTGCTCTCATTTCATATGGATTGTATCATAGCTTTGGCTCTGGCTCTCTCCAGCATATGTGTCACTGACCGCACTCACCGGTCACGTGGCCACATGGACCACAGGCTACCCTGAGACTTGCTATTGGCCCCATGAGGAAGGGCCTCAGCTGGGCATTTTACCCTAAAGAACCTGATTGCTGTATTTAAATCCATCTCTGGCCACCCTGAACTACCTGACCTCAACCACCCTGGGCCTCTGTGCTCACTGCTCTCTGTTCACTGACAGCTGGGCTGGCGGCCCTGTGGCCTTAGATGCTCAGAGCTAATCTGTAGCAGCTCAGACAAGGGAGCCCCGCAGTGGCTTCCTTCTCAGTGAGGTGGGACCTCCCAAGCTTCACAAGTTTGGATTAGAGTAAGCTCTGACTGGACCAAGCTCCCCTTCTCCCACATGGCCCCTCTATATGCGCTCTGCGTGGGGTCCCGGAACCTCTCGGCCTCCAAGGTACGTACCTGGGCCTTGGAGCCTTTGCTGCCGTACAGATGGAAGTGCTTGCTGCTGTTGAAGGAGATAGTGAGTGAGCTGCAGAGGCTGAGTGTGGAGGAGGCCTGTGGAGGGAGCAGAGTGTGAGGACAGGACTGAGACCCGGCACCTGGACCCCACTTGCACTGAAAAGGAGGGGAGCAGATCCTGATGAGGGGGCCCCATTCTCTGCCTCGGCTTG
Organism: Acomys percivali; assembly: GCA_907169655.1. NCBI lineage: Eukaryota > Metazoa > Chordata > Mammalia > Rodentia > Muridae > Acomys > Acomys percivali. Next base: position 7,766,908 of record OU015757.1, on the reverse strand, counting down.
GTTCTCCACCGTGTCATTCACTCCTCAGTGTCAGAAGGGGACTTCCTCAGACAGGACATGTAACTAGCCTTGGCAAGCAAGTGTAGGGGGTGCGTGGCTCTAATCTCACCGCTTGGGGGCTGGAGAGATGGCTCAGTGGTTAAGAGCATTGACTGCTCTTCCAGAGGACCAGAGTTCAAATCCCAGCCCCCACATGGCAGCTCAGAACTGTTTGTAACTCCAAGATCTGACACTCTCACGTAGACATACTTGCAGGCAAAACACCAATGTACATAAAATAAAGGTAAAAAAAAATATTTTAAAAAATTAATTAATTAAGCTCACCACTTGGGAGGCCAAAGTTGGAAGCTCATGAGTTACAGACTAGTCTGGCTTCATAGGCGACACCCTAACTCAAAAGCAAAGCTAGGTGTGGTGGTGGACCTAGCCTTTAATCCCAGCGCTCAGGAGGCAGAGGCAGGTTGATCTATGTGAGTTCTCAGCCAGCCTGATCTACGTAGAGAATTCCAGGGTGACACAGAAATCTTGTCTCAAAAAAACCAAAACCAAAGAAAAGAAAAACAAACAAAAAAACCGAACAAGCCTTCACCACAAAAACAACCCTATACACTTCAAACAAATCCAGGTGGCTTTGCTGTTGTTCGTTTGTAGCTATGCAAACCTGGGTGTTTTAGTCAAGAAGGGACCAATGGGGGATGGGGAGCACACGTGGGAAGCCCAGCCCCACCACTCGGAAGGCAAACAGACCCTCAGCACTCCTCGGTGCCAACGAAAAGCAGGTGCTACCTTGATTTCCTCCAAGAGTTCCACGGTCCCGGTCACTTGGATGAGGGTCTCCCGCCTGAAGACAATTGGGCAGCTGAACTGGACTCCAGGCACACAAGGCTGCTGTGGTCAAGAACACTGGTCAGCGAGGCCCAGCATCCCCAGCCGACTGACTGCCCACCTCCAGCCTGATTCCTCAGCTTGCACAGCCATACCTCAGTGTCACCGGGTGGCCTCTTCAGGTCCTCGTAGTGGCACGTAACAGGAGGATCCTAGGAGTTAATGGTGGGGTCCTTCAGTGGGTCGGAGGCCACTTCCGCCCCCCCCCCCAGCACTCAAGCACCCCCACTCTCCTCCCCAAGAGAACCATTTGTTTAATTCAGACATCCACACCCGCTTCCTACAAGTTCAGTGCACGTGTTTCCCGCCACTTTGCCCTCTTCTCCGTGGAACTTACCGTCTGTACAGTCCATGTGTGTGTGATGGGGTCCTCACTGTGAGGCCGCGGCACCCCCACCAAGGCTTCCAATGTCGGGGTGCTGTGGTCGTAGGCAGAAGGCTGAATCTTCACCTGGGAAAGGGACAGACACTGCAGAGCCTGAATGGCAGCTACCTCGACTACCAACCACCCTGTGCGACCTGAGGCATTGCCCAGGTGAACTCTGGGGCCTTGTACTTGGTAGGCAGGACATCTCAGCGGACCACACCTGGCCCTGCTCCAGCGCTTTCCTGCAAGTGTGATTAAGAGCACTGGCTGCTTTTCTAAAGGACTCAGGCCCAGTTCCAAGCACCCACATGGCAGTTTGCATCGTCTATAGCTTCAGTTCCAGAGGACACAACACCTTCTTCTGGCCTCTGAAGGCACCAGGTATGTAAGTAGTGCACAGACATGCTTTCAGGCAAAACACTCATACCATAAAAAAATTAATTAAATTAAAACAAATAAAAATAAAAGAAAATGTGGTGAGCCAGGTGTGGTGGCGCATGCTTTTAATCCCAGCACTCGGGAGGCAGAGACAGGTGAATCGATGTGAGTTCAAGGCCAGCCTGGTCTACAAAGGGAGTCTTGGACAGCCAAGGCTACACAGAGAAACCCTGTCTCAAAAAACACAAAAGAAAGAAAGAAAGAAAGAAAGAAAGAAAGAAAGAAAGAAAGAAAGAAAGAAAGAAAGAAAAGAAAGTGTGGCTTTAAGGACCCTTCCTTGTGGAAGTTCATACCTGGTAGAGATGCTGGACTTGTTGGGTCTTGGGACCTTTAGGGGTGAAACTGATATAGAGTGTGGAGTTCTCCTGGCTGTGGAGAGAGACATGCAGAGATAGGAGGTGGAAGGAATATGGTTCAGACCCCTCTGGGCCTCCAGCACTGTGCTGAGGTCCTCACAGGCATCTTGTCAGTCGGCCCTTTGGAACTCAGGCCACTAGAGAGAGACGACTGAAGCTGTGGCATCAGGGCCATACCTTGGGGGCCGCGTCTTCGCTACCACACGCCACCTCACTGTCCTGGGTGACCATCTTTTCCTGCATGGCCTTCCCATGTGCACCGCCCGCCCTCCGGCTTCCTGCGGCTCACCTGACCACTGCTCTCTCCCAGGCTGCCTGCAGCTCACCTGACCACTGCTCTCTCCCAGGCTGCCAGTGTGGGAGGTTGCCCACACCTTTCCCCACTCTCAAGTCCCGTCTCCTTGCCTTTGCTTATGCTCCACTCTCTGTCCCCTGCCTGGTCCTCATCCCAGGGTCTCTAGATGGAAGTGCAAGGCCACCTTTCTCCACGCGCCTTCCGTCTCTCCACTACCTGCCCTGATATTTCATATCAACACCTTCTTGGTCGACACTTAATGCTCCGAAGCCCTGGGGACAGGAGCTGAGAAACCGGCTCTGTCCTCACCCCGTAGAGCCAACTTCAAAGAGCCACTGTGTAGTGACCACAACACCTAACTAGAGACCCTTTGCGTCCTGCTGCTGCCCACTGCGTGCCGACACCACTGATTCCATGTGAGTGGGTCTGCTCTGACTAGATGTTAGGGGCCAGAGGGCAAAGGTCACTCTGGAACCATTCCTTGCCTCTCCTCCAGCACTGCAATGCCAGGAAGGCAGGGAATCCAGTGTAAGTGGACACAGCCAAGCTTTGTTATCAGACAGACTTGAGCTTAGTCCTTCTTAGCTGCATGGCTCTGGGCAAATGGTGGCGGTCTCTCTGAACCCGTGTTCACCAGTGGGGGTACAGAGTGGTGACAGGAGTAAGGGACCCTTCAGAGTGAGTCTGCCACCAGGGAGCCAACGGCATGCTCTCAGACACAGCTCTTAAATGGGTCTCCTACTCTGGACCCCTGGAGCCTGTTGTAATGGCTGAGTTGAGTTCTGAGTTCTGAGCCTGTGATGTCCAAGGAGGAAGAGGGCTGGAGGTAGTGGGGGACCCTGGGTGGCAAGGACACCCAGATGGAAGGACACAGTAGAAGGAGAGTGTGATTGGGCTCAGCGACACTTACTCCTCAGTGAGGATGTTGACTGGGTACAGGACAGGGATGCGGGTGGTGACTGAGTTGTCCTCCAGAAGGCTTAAGTTCTCGTTCTCGCTGTGAGGGACAAGATGGAGAAGACACTGGTTAGAAGAGCACAGCTGCGGCTCCTGGCGGTCTGACCCCAGCACAGGCAGCTGCGGCTCCCGGCGGTCTGACCCCAGCACAAGCGCGTGGACAGCCCTGCTCACCAGTGCACAGTGCCTTTCAGCTCGACAAAGTCTCCCCAGGACGCATTGAGTAGAGTGTTAAACATCACTTGGAGGCTGACCTGGCAGGGAAACAGAGATGAGGGAAAACAGAGGCGGCTCAGGAGCAGCCTGAGGGGTCACCCCCCCCCCCCCCCCCGCGGTGACCGTGGAGCGCGTGCGTCTCTGGCACTGCATAGGTGTCCCCACTGGACAGATGGGGAAACCGAAGCTCTGGGCAGCTGAGTCGGGTGTGCAAGATCATAAAATGGATAGCCCAGTCTCGGGTTTGCCTCATCCTGAATCAGGCTCAGGGATGCAAAGCCGCTGTGTATACTGCCCCCTTGTGACAGGAGAGAGTCTTCTTAGCCAGCCACCTCCTCCCTCCCCTGGGCTGCTCCACACTCACCTCTCGGTCTGCTTTGAAGATGGGAGAGCTTACATTGCACGCCAGTTTCTTGGTGAGGAGACCCGAATCGTCGGTGAGCTCCTCACAGCTCACAGGCATTTGGCTGTGGGGCTGAGAGTGACGAAGCTGTTGGTGGACAAGGTCCCAGGGTCCCTCAGAGGCCACTAACACTCAGGGCTGGTAGCTCCGAGGACTCTGGTTGACGCGTGCCCAGAGAGGCAAGGCCAGAGGAAAGCAGAGCTAAACCTAACAGTGCTAGTCTCTTAGGAGGCTGAGGCAGGTGGGTTGCTTGAGCCCAGAAGCTTGAGTCCAATCTAGGCAACACTAGGATGCAATATTAAAGAAACAAAACAAATCTTGTAAAGTGAAATAAGCTGGACGTGCAGGATGCATGTTGTGAGCCCGTTGCTGCCTGAGGTCTGATATGTAAATTCACAGAGCAGTACATGGGAAGTTGAGAGACACCCAAGACCAGGAAACGGTATCAATTGCTTAGTGAGCTTGAGAGGATCCAAGGGTTCTGGAGAGAATAATATGAGTAAGAGACTCAACCCAATGATGCCACTGAGCTGCATGGTTAGAATGCTAAACTTATAGACATTCACCACAATTTAAAAAAAAAAAAAAAGCTAAAACTCTCAACCTGAGTTCAATGCCTGGGAACCACATGGTGGAAGGAGAGAAACAGGGCCTCCAAATTGTCCTCTGACCTTCACACATGTGCTAGAACACGTGTGTTCTGACACGTATGCACCTGGATACATAAACACATGCATAGATGTGCAAGGTATAAAATATAACAGCTTTAAAAAACCTAGGGGAAAATAACTATGGAGATTAAAAAAAAAAGCCAACTAGAGCTGGGCGTGGTGGTGCACACCTTTAATCCCAGCACTCAGGAGGCAGAAGCAGGCGGATCTCTGAGTTTGAGGCCAGCCTGGTCTACAAAGTTAGTCCAGGATAGCCAAGGCTACACAGAGAAACCCTGTCTCGAAAACCAAAACAAACAAACAAACAAAAAGTCAACTGGTTAAAACAAATAAAAATAACTTTACAGTGTAATCTGTATATGTGTTTGACATATACATAAAAAGTATAAAATATAAAACCACACTTAGGAAAAAGGATAATACCAAAAGATTAAGAACAGGAATTGAGGCTCAGTGTGGTGGCGCACACCCTTTAATCCCAGCACTCGGGAGGCAGAGGCAGGCGGATATCTGAGAGTTTGAGGCCAGCCTGCTCTACAGAGTGAGTCCAGGACAGGCAGGGCTCGTGTTACACAGAGAAACCATTTCTCAAAAAACAAAACCAAACTAAAACAAGAACAGAAATTGCTTGTGTATGGATTTAGCTCAGTAACAGGGCACCTGACTAGCATGTTCAAGGTTCGAGACTCGGTGGCCAGTGCTGCAGAATACATATACCCAGCATAGATGCGGTAACTGCTGAGCTGTCCACAGAAACTCCTTGAACTTCTCCATGATTTCCACGTTTCCGTGGTGACCACTTATGGTTTTTGTTTTGTTTTTCAAGACAGGGTTTCTTTATATAACAGCTCTGGCTGTCCTGGACTCACTTTGTAGACCAGGCTGGCCCCTGCCTCCTCAGTGCTAGGATTAAAGGTGTGTGCCACCTCGCCCGGCTACTTATGATTTTTAAAACAGTAATTTGAAAAGTAAAAGTTCTGTCTTTGGGGAGATAGAGTTTCAGTTTTCCATACTGGTCTCTAACTTACTATCTAGCCAAGGAGAGCTTGAGCTTCTAACCCGCTCACCTTACCTTGCCCCTACCCATGCCCCCACCACTCCCACCCCATCGGCAACCTCCTCGGTGCTGGGGTTACGGGCAGGTACCACTCTTCCCAGCTGTATTCAGTGATGGAAGGAACACAGCAATTTATGCGTGCGTGCTGGGCAAGCATTCTAAGTTACAGCCCCTAAAAGTTCTATTCAAAACGATGTACAGCACTGCTTAAGGGGCTTCAGCCATCTCCTGAGGGCTGTATTTTCATGTTGCCAAGCACACTAAAGCCACCATCCTAAAGTCTCCTTCATACTCTTCCTCTCTCTCTCTCTCTCTCTCTCTCTCTCTCTCTCTCTCTCTTTCCTTCTTATTTATTTTTATATTTTAGTATTCATTGTTTTAGCTGACCATGGCTCACACCTTTAATCCCAACACTCAGGAGGCAGAGGCTGGTGGATCTCTTCTAAGTTCAAGGCCAGCCTGTCTACATAGTGAGTTCTAGGCCAGCCAGGGTTCCGTGGTGAGACCCAGTCTCAAAAAACAAAACAAAATATACAAATATTTAGTTTTTCTGCATATGCTTGGGTACCTGAATGTGTGTACACACACACACACACACACACACACACATACACACACACACACAAATACCACACCTATGCACCACGTGCATGTAGGAGCAAACCACCAAAGTCAGAAGAGGAAACAGAAGCCTTGATATTGGGTGCAAACCTGTGTGAGCTTCTTGCCTGGGCACAGACTCAGGTCTTCATGTGTACAAGATAAATTGTTTACCTACTGTCTGAGCCATTTTTCTAGCCCTATTCCAATGCCCCAGACTTTTGTTTTGTTTTGTTTTTTTCTTCTTCTTCTTCTTCTTTTTTCTTTCCTCCAAAAAGAGAATTCAAGGCTCACAGAGCTTATACCCAGATAGGAGTTTGACAAGCAGAACCGGGCTGGGCGAGCAGATGGGACCCTCAGAGCCCTGTACTCACTGAGATGATCAGGGCCGCCCAAAGCGCACTGTGGGAACAGGAGCCAGTGCAGGAACCCTCCCAGGCGGCAGGCGGTACCCTCAGGCTCACCTTAAGCATCTCCACTTTGCGGAAAGAGAGTCCCCAAGGGAAGAGCAAGCCCAGCTGCACCCAGTAAGCATCTTCCCCCAAGTTCTTCAGCGTCCACTCCACAGTGAGGCTGGCAGAGGACGTCAGACGTAGGGCTCCAGAGCTGCAGATTGGGAGGTCAGAGGAAAGTCATGGGGGCCAAGACGGCAGGGAACAGCATCAAGGTGAGGGCTTCAGAGCTGAGGGAGCTGGCTGACCATAAATACCAGCTCCTATGCTCAGGCCCAGCGTCCTAACACTATCTAACCCCAATGCCAACTCTGTTAATGACTGCCTTTCTCAGAGGACAGTGAGGCCCAGAGAGGACGCGCCCTTCCTAGTGGGCACAGCCCACGGGTGAAGGGACTTTTGACACTATCTCAATATCCTTTGCAACCACCTCAGGAAGGCTGAACTGGACTAAAGAAGGGGCCCAGAGACAAAGGCTGACAGACCTGGCTGGGGATGAGAGGGCCAGGTTTGCCTCACACTTCTTGTCCTCCCCACAGTTCTTCTCAAAAGGGATCTGAAAGGCCAAGAAGGGACCAAGAAGGAGGCTCAGACCCAGCAGGGCTGACAGGGTCGCCAGGCCAGTGTGTCTGCCTCTTCTCCCTCTTACCTCCTTAGTCACCGCATGCGTGGATGGTCTCAGGATCGGCTGCATGTCCCTGGCCTGCCGAGCGAGCATGGAGGAGGGAAGACAGTGCTGAGGTGAGTGAGTGGGTCTCGTGATGGGACAGAAGAGGCTCAGGGCTTAGCAGGGACGACTGTGCTCTTTCCCCCACCCTACCCATACCCACAGCCAGGGACATGTTCATCTCTAGTGACACTACATAATGGGAGGGTGAGGTCTGGGGTGCCTCTCCCTCCCACAGATGGGTACCTGGGCTGGAACAAAGCAGCCTACAGTCCCACCCTCGGCAGGAGCTCTTGGCTGCTCGGACTCACCTGCCTGTCTGAGGCCCTTTCTCTATGGTTTGCCTCTGTCAATCCCTCATCCTCCTAGGCCTGCTCTCCCACTCCTAGAAATTCACTGCCATTCCTTCTGCCGCCGCCCCCCCCCTCGCTACCCACCATTTCCCGAGCTTCTCCTCCAGACCAGTCCCTACCTCACCCCCTTAAGATGTCAGAGAGTAAAACAGAGACAGACAGACAGACAGACAGACAGACAGACAGACAGACAGACAGAGAAAGGACACGGCAGCATCCACAGTGGGTGAAGGGTGAGGATGAGACAAATACAGAGATACTTTGGAGCATGGGAAAACGGCTCCTAACCCAGCTAAGGGGGTGTCCTGAAGCAATGGCACCCCCACTAATTGCTGTATTTGGATCTAGAATCCCCACCTCTCCATGTGTGCCAGCCTATGGCACAACTGGAAGGTGGCAGAACCTCTAAGAGCTAGCTCCTAGTTGGAGAATGCTTTATGCCACTGGAGGTGTGTGTGTCCTTGAAGTTGACACTGATGCAACAACCCTTTCCTCTTCTATCTTTACTTCCCAGCCACAGTGATGCAAGTGGGTGGTGGCTTTGCCATGCACTCTGCATCATGATGTGTGCCTGCCATGGGCCCAAAGCAACAGAGGCAAGGATGGTCATGGACGAGCCCAAGTGAACCCTTCTTCTTTATAAATTGAGTATCTCTCTGAGTATTTGTTACCATAACGGAAAGCTGCACTGAAAAAGGGAAAGGAAGCCAGGTGAAGAAAATGGAGAAGAAAATTCAGAGGCTACCAAGGCCCCGAGGCAAGATATACTGTGCCTCCCCCAAGGCAGCTGCTTGGACTAGCTCCAGGACGGTGCTCTAAAAGGAGAAGAAGGCATAACAGAGTCCAGGTTCTCCCAAGCCTGTGGGGTAATGCTGGGACACTGAGATTATATTCTGAAGGTAGTGGGGCCCTGGAAGGCCTTCACAGGTTATCACAGTGGGATTGTCTAGAAGACTCCAGACTCTTCTTTAAGTGGAGAGTTCCAGCACTCTCTGCTGCCTGCTCAGCATTCACACAGATGTCCATGACCCATGCCGCCATGAGCCAAGTGGTGTCCAAGGCCTTGAGCCCCTCAGCTGTTTTTCTTAAAGAAGCAAGGTTCGTCTCCCTATCTCCCTTGACTATATCAGAACCACCACCACCCCAAGAAACCCGGAACTAATGACACTTTTCAGGAAGGTGTTCTTGACACTGATGGTGACCTCAGGTGCTCGGTCCTATGTGCTGGGTGTCCATCAAAGGCTGGGCAGAGCCTGCTCGGAATCCCAGCATAAGATTCCTCACCTCTTGCCTTTAAAACAGTCTCCCCTTCAAACCAAACCAAACCAAAACAGAACAAAAAAACATTCTCCACTTTTTATACTATGTTTCCTAGCCTCTCTTGCAGCTAAGTGTGATCATGTGACTAAGTTCTGACCCCTGGGATGTCAGGGAAAGTGTTACATAGATTTCTAAAGAGCCGGGCTTCAAGGGAAGCTGTGTGTGCTCGATGGGCTTTGGCCAGGTGCACAGACATGACAGCTACAGCCCAGGCATCTGGGAGCACAAGATGTAGCCACCACGGAAACCACACAGCCAAAAGCAAAAAAGTACCTGCTCTTTGGTCTGTGCAAATAGTTTGCTGTTCCTGATTTAGAATCACAAAAGCCACACCGGGGTCCACCGTCTTGTTCAAGAGAAAGACCTCCCACATGATGGAAGGAGATGATGAAAGGAGAGAGCTTTCTCCCAAAGTTATCCTCTCTCTGATCTACACACACACACACACACACACACACACACACACACACACACACACACATTAATACACATAATAGAAGAGCTGGTTTGATGTCTGTCCATCTTAGCTGGGTGTGACGGCTCACACCTGTATCCAGTAGTTAGGAAGCTGGGAAAACAGGCAGGATTATCAAGTATTCCAGACAACCTTGCCCCGCCCCCACCAAAAAACCCAAATGAACACACCAACAATCAAATTCACAAACAGCCAGCTTTAACGTAACCCTCTCTGGTTTTAAGTGGAGTAAGCCTAGCAAGTATCTTGGCCTGCCTAGAGTAGATCCAGTTGCCTCTGTGTGGATTCAGAAGCCCAGTACCACACATTGAAAGGCTGGACCCTCTGGGCTCCCTTCCTGACATGGTTGTGCTCCCTCGAGGGTTCCCTGCAGTGCGGTGCCCATCATCCACCCAGATCCAAATGACAAATGGCCGTTGTCGTTTGCCTCCCACAACATCTTGTTAACGCGTCTCCTCCTGTCCACCCACGCAAAGGGCCCTGCTTCACACCTGACTACAGCCCAGTGGGACCCCCCCACCCCCGCCACAGCGTCCTCCCTGCCTCCAGGTTCATGTTGGTGCAGTGCAGCCCACACCAGGGCTAGAACCAGCTGCTTAAATGTCTGCGTGACAGTAGCAAGGCCTCCTCCCCATCTCCTGACTGTCTGGTCCCACCCTACAGGGCTTCGGGTGCCTCCATGGATATTGGGTATGCATATGACCAAGGCCCGGTCCCTGGCATTGGGTTAGAGATGTGAATATGACTTGGCCGCAACAAAAAGAAAGTCTCTCTCTTCTGGTTGTCAGAAGTCTGACAAAGGTAACAATGCCATATTGCTATGCAACATGAAATATGAAGAAATCTTCCTCAGCTTGGCAACAGGCCACATGCCTGTAATCAGGATTCAGGGGGTGAAAGCAGGTAAGCCATGAGTTCAAAGACAGCCTGGGCTTCATAGAAAGTTCCACACCAGTCTGGGTACATGAAGGAGGAAGGGGGAGAGAAAGAGGAGAGACAGGATTCTTGATGCTTTTGTCTAGGCATCTGGGGACAGATACACACAAAGCTGGGCCTGTGCTTCAGGCTAGGGGCCAACACACTCTCTTGTTTAGATGAGGTTTTAGTTGGGTTTCTGACACCGGCACTAAAAATACCCGGGAGGAGCTGAAGAGATACATCAGCAGTTAGCAACACTTGACCACTCTTCCAGAGGACCCAGATTCAATTCCTAGCACCCATACACATGGTAGCTCAAAACTCCAGTTTCAGAGGACCTGATACCTGCTTCGGACCTTCATGGACACACGTGTAAATGGAAACATACAGGCAAAACGTTCACACATATAAAATAAAATTAATAAATACGAAAAAAAATTAAGCTCATAAATATACAGCATTTCCTTTTCCCACATAAAACTTCTTTGATATTTCCACAATGCCCTTAGCTTCTGACTCAGCTTCCTCTCGTGTTTCCATCACCCCGGAGCCTCCAACGTCTTTTTTTCTGTGCCACACTATGGTCTTACCTCTCCTTCTCTTGGAGACATCTGGGTCACCTCTATGGGCAGCCTTGTCTTTCTTACTCCCTAGATCTCTGGTATACGTTACTGCAGCCTGGTCCCTAATTTGACAGCTGCGCCATTGAAGAAGATTGTCACCGTGGCTTCTCTGGCAGCAGACTGTGAGCTCCCCTAGGGCAGGTGGACACAGGACCAGTGCCCAGAGGTGGGGTAGCACACAGGTGGCCCCAGTCAGCTCTGCTTGTTTCTTGTAGGCGCCCTGCCCTCACCTTCAAATCCCAGCACTGGGCCGGGCAGGGTGCACTCATCGTATGATGCCAAAGGCACAGAGTGAGCTTGACGGTCACCAAACAGGAGGCCACCAACTCAGGAAGAGTCCCACAGAGGAGAGGCTCTCTTTGTAGGTAGAAAACAGTCCCGGGAGATGGGCGGGGATGGAGCCTACTGAGGTTTTGCCAGGAAAGCCCATAACTGGATTCTCAGGCCACCTTTCCCCCAGACCCTGCTGGCTTTCACTAGCCCAACCACTTGCTGACTGTAGAGAACTTCAAAGTGAACATCTTACCTCTGGCACGACATATGGAGTGTCCGATCTTGGGGATTGGAATAGATATCCCCCCATTAGTTTTATAGCGCCCCTATTTGGCACTGAATTGAATATACAAGGGAGCGAAGGTTAATTAAGCCGCCCTGTCTTTGCAACAACAAGGAAAAGGCTCCGGCCCAAAGCGAGGCCTTCTGAAGTGTCTTCCCTGGAATGTGTGCGCTGCATGATGCTAGAAAGCCATGTAGTCAGAGCTGATGCCCAGCAGGGACCTGGGACCCCTCAGACTCCACCCACTATCGGCTCCTCCTCAGATCCCTCAGAGCCACCGCCCTGGCTCCCCTTTCTTCCCAGGAGTTTGTTCTAAATACAGACGCCTATGAATTCCCTTCCCGCTTAAACAGCACATGTTAGCTTTACTACTGCTAAATAGACTTTCCCAGTCTTCCCTCTAACCATGCGCGCCCCTCCCCCGAGTCAGTCTTACCACCTTTTGGCCCCTAGGTGTTCCTTCCTCCTCCACAAGAGAGAAATTCAGAGAGACGCTCATAGGGGAGATGAGGTCTTGAATGCAGACCTGAGGGTGAGAACACACTGTCAGGATGAACGGGACCCACTGAGCGTGCCTCATCTGTGCCTCACCAGCGATGGCGTTGTAGTAGTTATGCATTAAGACTATCATTTTCCACTGCATACTCTTAAATGCACTAAACAAACGTATCATGTGTCAGGTGTCTATAATGTGCTTCCCAGTACAGACCAAATCCCATGCTAGACATCACTAGTCAATCCCACAGTTTCCCACAGGATTGTAATGGGAGCACTTGAACACTGGGCTTGGACTCCAGTGGGTGGGAAGAATTAAGAGGTGTGGCTGTGTTGGAGGAGGTGTGTCATTGGGGTGGGCTTTGGGGTTTCAAAGGCCCATGTAATTCGCACTTAGCTCTCTGCCTCTTGCTTGTAGAGCAGATGTCAGCTACTTCAGTGCACATTCTCTGCCATGATGACCATGGACTCTCCCTGAGACTATGAACAAGCCCCAGCAAACCCTTCTACAAGTCACCTCGGCCATGATGTCTCTTCATGGCAATGGAAAAGCAACTAAGACACCGTGGTTAAGTTGATCCTGTTGTGGTGGTTCATGGTTTAATACGAGAACTTAGGAGGCTCACCGAGAGCTCCAGGCCAGTCGGGGCTACAGGGGGAGATGTTTTTCAAACAATGTTTTTAAAATTGCCCTAGGGAGCTGAAAAGGTGGTTTTATTTGTTAAGAGCGCCAGCTGCTGTTCCAGGGACACAGGTTCGATTCCCAGTACCCACATGATGGATCACAACTTTTGGTAGCTCTAGACCTAGGGGATCTAATGCCTTCTGGCTTCCTCAGGCACCAGGCATACAAGTGGTACAAAGATATACATGAAAGCCAAACACCCATATGCAGAATATGCGTACATGTATAACACTCAAATCTTATGTATATATCTGTTTTAGGCAGCCATTATCAAATTTCATGCAAGAACATTCCAGAACAATTAAGCTATTAGTCCCTTGACAACAGAGTTCGTGCACTCTTGTCACTTCTAGTGGCCATACCAGCCTAAGTAGGCTCTCAGTTTGAACTTTGCCTAAGGAGGCTGCCGATCTTAACAGTCGGGACGATCATTCACTATTGGGCATGAGGGAAGAAGCACTAAAGCCTGACATAACCGTCCTCAGCCCTAGAACTGAGAGAAACAGGGCTAAGAACCCACCTACCCAGACTCAAAGCTCAAGGTGCCCCCATGCCATGTTGCTGTCTTCTCTGGCAAATTTGTGTTTTCAGTTCCCAGCGTTAAAAGGGTGGCGTGTGAGGAGTGGAAGGACACAGTGTGTAGTTAGAAACAAACCAAGACCGTGAGTGGGTAACAGTTGAAGGTGAGGACGAGCTACCAGGGCTGCGCTTCTAGTTATGACAGCCCAGAGAAGAAACCGAACGTAAATAACAAACCCCATCTAGACATTTTGACAACTGTCCAAAACAGTATTTAAAAAGAAATGGGCCAGGCGGTGGTGGCGCGCGCCTTTAATCCCAGCACTTGGGAGGCAGAGGCAGGAGGATTGCTGTGAGTTCAAGGCCAGGTCTACAAAGCGAGTCCAGCACAGTCAAGGCTACACAGAGAAATCCTGTCTTGAAAAACCAAAAAAGAAAGAAAAAAAGAAAGAGAAAAAGAAAAGAAAGAAAGGAAAGGAAAGGAAGAAAGAAGAAAGAAAGAAATGGGCCAGGGCCGGGGAGATGGGTCAGAGGTTAAGAGCACTATCTTCTCTGCTCTTCCAGAGGACCTGGGTTCAATTCCTGGCATCCACATAGTGGCTAACAACCATCTGTCATGAAGTCTGATGCTATCTTCTGGTGTGCAGGTGCACATGCAGATAAACCACCATGAATGCAAGTACAAACCAGCCAGACAGGGTTGGGTTGGCGAGATGGCTCAATGGTTAAGGCACTTGTCTACTCTTCCAGAGGTCCTGAGTTCAAATCCCAGCAACCACACGGTGTCTCACAACCATCTATAATGAGACCTGATGCCCTCTTCTGGCCTGCAGGTGCACATACAGGCAGAGCATATATACATAATAAATAAATAAACCTTTAAAAAACAAGACAAAACAGACAGTGTTGCACCGCAAGACCTTGTCTCAAACAAAACAAAAACGCTAATACAAATATAATGAAGACTAGAGGAAAATGCCCTGAAGGGTGTTATGTCGACCACTGAACCGCAGAGAAGATGGTAGTACAAAGAGATCCATGCCACCTGCTACCGCTGTGTGGTGACAGAGCTGAGCCTACACCCTCCTTGCTTCCCTCTGCAGTCAGCCCTTCCCTGAACACCAGCACTGGCTCCCTTACTGGGAAGTGAAACTGGAAGTCCATGCAGGATTTTTCTGGGGTGACAAATGTGCTCCCACTGAACGTGTGGCTTCCTCCTGGGAACAGACCTCGGCTCCTTGTCCGATGGCCATCCAGCTGCAGGGTGTAGGTAAGGTTGGCAAGCAGGCGACCTGGGCAGGGAGGAAGGCAGGAGGTGAGTGACGGGAGACCCTCCTCGTGCTGGGCAGAGGGCAGGAGGGCGGCACTGACCTTGAAAGCGGGCCGTGAGGGCCTGGATCTGGAAGCACACCTTGAGCTTCACCCCTTTCCTCTGCTCCTGGCCAGCTGAGTAGGAGCACTCTACCTCATGCACTGGGATCTCGTCTGGGGAGAAGGACATCTCAGTGACAACGTCCACCACGGGCCTCGAGCTGCAGAGCAGAGAACACTAAGTCTCTCCCTTGGGCACATCCCTGTTGGGTTGGTGATACAGATTTGGGAGCTCTGTCCAGCAGAGGACAGATGACTCTGTTTCCATGTCCTATCAGAAATCTCTCAGTGACAATTAGGGTTCCCCCTAGCTCACTACAGACTTGCAATCTATTTTCCTATAAAAGAGATGATCTTTGTTTTTTTGTTTGTTTGTTAGTTTTTGTTTTGTTTTGTTTTTTCCGAGTCAAGGTCTCTCTGTGTAGCCTCAGCTGTCCTGGACTTGCTTTGTAGACCAGGCTGGCCTCGAACTCACAGCAATCCGCCTGCCTCTGCCTCTCGAGTGCTGGGATTAAAAGCATGCGCCACCACACCCGGCAAGAGATGATCTTTGTAAAAAGGGAGATCAGGGCAGTGAGATGGCTCAGGAGGGGTACAGGCATGGACCACCAAGCCCGATGGCCTGAGTTTGGTCCCCAAAGGAGAGAACAGGCTCCTACAAATTGTCTTCTGACTTCCACATTTGTACCATGGCACACATATGTGCCAGTGTGAGCACACACACACATAATAGAAAAAACAAACAAACATTCTTGGTTTTGAGATAAGGTTTCACTATATATCCTTGGCTGGCCTGGAACCTTCTCTGTACACCAGCCTGAACTTGAACTCACAAAGATCCACCTTCCTTTGCTCCCCCACACCCCCGCCCCGCCCAGTGTTAGGATTAAAGGAGTATGTCACCACAAACAGCTCAATAGACATTTTTTTTTTTTCAAAAATGGTGCCAGTGGCTCAGTGATGCGGCTCAGCAGGTAAAAGCTCTTGGTATCAAGCCTGATCACCTGGGCTCAGTCGTGGGAGCCTACATGGTGGAAAGAGACAGGCGACTCCCACCAGCCATCCCCTGACACCCTCTACGTGCATACCCATAAGCACACACTGAGCAAATATTAATTAATTAATTTTTTTTTTAAAGAGAGAGAGAAGGACAAAAGAAATCAGAGTATGCATAGCAGCACACAGCTACAATCCCAGTACTGGTAAGCCTGGGACAGAAGACCACTGCCTGGCCTAGTGAGACCCTAACAGGGAGAGAGAGAGAGACCCAGTTACGCCACATAACACAGTGGGGGATTGTGTGCTGGGTTTTGTGGCATTGGGAAATGAACTTAGAGACGTGTGCACATTGCCATATAATATAGATAGACAGACAGACAGACAAACAGACAGACTTGGACAAGGTCTTAATATGTAGCTCCCAGCTGACCTGGAAATCACTCTGTAGACCAGACCGTGCCATATAATATTCAGAATAAATTTCAAGCTCTCTCTTTTTTTTTTTTACAGATTTATTTATTTATTATGTATATAGTGCTCTGCCTGCATGTATACATGCAGGCCAGAAGAGGACCTTAGATCACATTATAGATGGTTTTGAGCCACCGTGTGGTTGCTGGGAATTGAACTCAGGACCTTTGCAAGAGCAGTCAGTGCCCTTACCCTCTGAGTCATCTCTCCAGCCCAAATTTCAAGCTCTTTATTACCAATGATGCATTGCCTGTCTCAATTGTCTTATTCCTCCCACAATGCCCCCTGGGACAACCACATTCCAGCCACATTTGCCCTATCCTGCCAGTCTTCCATCTTCCTCCTGGCCTTGGCATGGGCTGGGCTTCCTACAAAGCCCTTACCTAGGCTTCTGTTGGCTTGACACATTCTCAGCTCTCAGCTCTTGGCTCCAAGCCTGGCCCTTCAGAGAGGCCCCAGTCTGCAATAGGCTGTCACTGCTACTGTCTCACAGGAGCCTGCTCACTTCCTTGTAGCACTCAGCATCTAACCGCTGATTTAAGTTTTCATTACACAAATCCTCACACACACTCAGGGCCCATCGTCTGACCCACGGTTCAAGACACAGCATGTGCTGGGCATTGTGGCATGCTATAATCCCAGTGAAAGGAGGCAGAGGCAGGAAGACTTTGGCCTCGAGGCTAGCCTGGACTACCATACTGAGCTCTAGGCTAGCCTACATTGCATTGTGACACTGTCTTGAAAAGACAAAACAAGCCGGGTGTGGTGGTGCATGCCTTTAATTCCAGCATTTGGGAGGCAGAGGCAGGTGGATCACCGTGAGTTCGAGGCCAACCTGGTCTGCAAAGCGAGTCCAGGACAGCCAAGGCTACATAGAGAGACCCAGTCTGGGGGGGGGGGGGACAAAACAAAATCCCCCAAATAAAACAAGAGCCACAGTAGGCAGCCAGGGCTGAGGGTGGAGTGCAGTGGTAGAGAGCCTTCTTAGACTGCATGAGGCTCTGGGTTCCATCCCCAGCACTGCCACAGAACAAAAAGGGGCCAGCAAGATGGCTCAGAGGGCAAAGGAGCACACGCGCGCGCACACACACACACACACATGCATCTGGCATAATCTGTAATAATATCTGTCTCCTGTATCATGACACTAACAAAGCAAGAAATATCACTGTCACTTCAAAAATGGAGACATTTGGGTCCCAAGAACTCAGGCCAGAAGATTATAACTTCATACAATGATTTCTTTTTTTTAGGACCAGAGACACTTGGGTGCAAATCCCATCTCTGCCTCTCAGTAGCAGCTGCTGAGCCAGGCGTGAGACATGAAAGCCAGGGAGGAGGGCTGGCTCCATAGTCAGAGAGCAGAGCCCCAGCTGCTCCCTGAAGGAAGAGAGCCGTGATGGTCAGGGCAATGCTGGACACCCCCTTACCTCAGCACGATCACTTGGCCCTTGGCTCCAACAACCACATCTGCCAGCCTGTCCCCTCCAAGGTCCTTCACCCCATGGATGGAGCGTCCAAACCACTGGATCCCTGGGGACACCTGGGCTCCTTGTATTCGCTAGGAGCAAGAGAGAAACGGATGCTAAGCCAGAGAGGAGGCCAGGTGAGGGAAGTCAGACTCAGACTTGAGGTTTGGAGGCTTCAGAGTGCACGGGATTGCAGTTGGGTGGGCAGGCAGGGTCCCTTACCTGGCTCGGCTGGGGACTGAGCCCACCAGGCTGCCCGTTGAAGATATACACAGCCCCCTGCTCCTCCAGAGGGGCTCCAATGGCCACGTCTGTCAGCTCATCTCCGTTCAGGTCTGTCAAGGCAGTTATGGCAGCTCCAAACCGCCCAAGAGGGTGGCCAGGATCACCTTGCAGCTCTGAGGCCATTTCGAACAGTGACTGGAGAGAAGATGGTTCACACATTCACCTCCTATCCACAGCAAACTTTCCAGAATGTGGCATTGTGGTAAATCCATTAAAGAGCACAAAAGAAATGTGTGACCAGGTCCCTCAAAGCATCAGAATGCCACTGTCAGGCTGGCCTGTGCTAAGTCCAGCCCAGTGTGTTTCTGTCTGCACGACCTTGCGGCTCTGAAGAGTGATGGAGCCTCCCAGCCTTGTGTTCATATTTGTACCATAAGGATTGTAGGTGCTTAGGAGCCGATCAAACAGTGAAATGAGGCCATGGATACAGGATGCTTAGCACCGGACCTTGCACACTAATTCCTCAACTTATCAGCTGCTGTTTGTTGTTTAAAAGGTTTGGTTGGTGTAGCAAAGCTGTTCCAAGTAACCCACACCTGATCAGGACTTCACACCTCACAGACAGTCAGCACCACCCCCCCAACGCCCCGCCTCACTCGGAGCCCTGGTTCTCACCTGTCTTCTCCGGTAAACGAACACTCGGCCTCCTCTCTGCTCCCCATAGAACATGGGTGCCCCAATCAGCAACAGCTCTGCCTCTTCATCTTGGTCCAAGTCGACGCTACACAGCTCCCCACCAAAATAAGATCCAATCTGTGAGGACAGGAAGTCATCTGAGGAAGAGTCAGCAGGGCCAGTGGGAGGGGCAGTTCCCCTTCTGCCCCTCGGCCCACACCATGCCCACCTTCCCCCACCTCAGAGGCAGGATCAAGTCGCGGCTTCCCCCTTGAGCTCATGCGAATTAAGACAAGTTGGGACCCTGTAGAGTCAATGTCTTAAGGCAGAGTGGGGGGGGGATTGGGGGAAAATGACGATTTACCCCCGAGGCTGCCCTAAGCAGCAACATGATTCATCCTACACAAGCACAGTGCTTGCAAGGCATGGCCAGTCATCACTCATGTTTTGCTGGCAGGTGCCCTTCATGTCACCCTCACCTGAGTCCCCTCTATCTTCTGGGTCTGCTTCCAGCTTCCTCCGGCCTCTGGTGCTTGGAAGAGCAGCACTTGCCCCACATGCTGGTACCGTGGGGCTCCTGCTGCCACTAGTGGCAGAGAGCTACGGGAGGGCAGCCAGGCCACAGTGTAACCTGATAAAACAGAAGTGAGGGACTCGGTGTTAGAGACACAAAGGACGCCAGAAGGAGAACCCAGGACAGTGGGCTCACAGCACGGACGCATGGAAATTGCCAGAATGCCTTTTGCGAGAGGCAGCCATGTGCACAAACGGCATTACCACCGCTGCACCTCTCAATTATGAAGGGCCTGCTCACCCAGGGAGCAGTCAGCCCTGGGCCTTCGCACACAGAGTGTCTGCTGAAGCATGATCTATCTTATTTCATGTATACGAGTGTTCTGCCTGCACGTACGTGTGTGTGTCCCCCGTGTAGCAACCACGGAAGAATAGAAGAGGGTGTCAGATCCCTTGAAATCAGTGTCACAGATGCCTGTGAGCCACCATGTGGAATGCTGGGAAACCTCAGTCTTCTGTGAGAGCTGACAGTGTTCTAAACCTCCTAGCCATTTCTCCAACCCTTCCCACAAGGTTTACTCAAGGAGCAGAAATGCACTCTGATTGAGGACAGAATCATTTCCTGCTGAGCTCCTGGATGAATGACAAACAGAGCTGAGTTGACTTCAGATGAACTGTGACCTGAAATGCCCGCCACCACGCCTTCCCCACCACAGTGTGCTGTGCCCCTCCCAACTTTGAGCCACAATGAAGCCCTTCCTTCTCCCGGCTGCCTTTTCAGATTTCTTGTCTTCGCAACAAGAAAAGAAAGTATGCAATGTGCTCAGAAGAAGAGGGCAAGGAATGGGGCATGGTGCGCACTCAGGAGGCAGAGGCGGGGGGGGGGGGGGGGGGGGGGGGGGGTTGGGGGGGGGGGGAGGGGCTGGGGGGGGGGGGGAGGGGGTGGGGGGGTTTCTCTGAGTTTGAGACCAGCCTGGTCTACTGAGAGAGCTCTAGGACAGCTGGGGCTACACCGAAGACCCTGGCAAAGTTGATGTGCATATTGGAAACAAATAGCTGATGAGCTGGTGTTTGTACTCTTAACACTCAAGGGCCATGACAGGGTATCTGCAAATCCCATGCCAGCCCTGGCTACTCACAAGAAAAGACTCACAAGAAAGGGGAGGGAGGGCAGGGGAGGGCACTTAAGACACCTCCACTTTAAACATGTTACTTTAAAACCCCTTTTAGGGCCGAAGAACTCTCTCAGCAGTTAAGAACACTGGCTGCTTTCTTTTTTCCCCTCAGAGGACCCAGGTTCGAGTTCCAGTACCTGTGGTGGCTCACAGTTCCAGGGTACATGACTCTTCTTTCTGGTTTTTAAGGGCACTGCGTGTATGTGATGCACAGGGGTACATGCAGACAAAATTATACACATACGATAAAAATATATAAATCTCACCGGGCGGTGGTAGCACACGCCTTTAATCCCAGCACTCAGGAGGCAGAGGCAGGTGGATCACTGTGAGTTCAAGGCCAGCCTGGTCTACAAAGGGAGTCCAGGACAGCCAAGGCTAACACGGAGAGACCCTGTCTCAAAAAACCAAAAAAAAAAAAAAAGGAACAGCACCAGCTGCATGGAAGTAGTTCAGATGAAACCACAGATATAAAATGCTTAGCATCTGCTAGTGAGAGCTAACAGCTGAAAGTCAGCAAGAGACATGAAAGGCCAACCATACGGAGTGAAGTGAAGGAGCATCGGGGGGAAGCCCCAGGGCAGCCTGGGAAGAGCAGCTCATGTTGGCAGGCAGCCTGGAGCAACACCTGGTTAGACCTCAACAAGACATAAGCAGAAACCACACTGGCGACTGTGATTAGACAGAGGTCTCTTCTCTGTGACTAGCATGATTTTTGTTTGGTTGGTTTTGGTTGTTTGAGACAGGGTTTCTGTGTATAACCCTGGCTGTCCTGGAACTCACTCTGTAGAGCAGGCTGGCCTCGAACTCACAGAGATCTCTCTATCCTGAGTGCTGGGATTAAAGGCATGAACCCCCACCACCCAGCTGATTTTTTTAAATTGTGTGTGTGTGTGTGTGTGTGTGTGTGTGTGTGTGTGTGTGTGTGTGTGTGTGTGTTCGGGAGCCAGAAGAGGATATCAGAGTCCCTGGAGCTGGGATTACAGGTAGCTGTGAGCTGCCCAATGTGGATGCTGGGAACTGAACTCTGGTCCTTGGCTTGAGAAACAAACACTATTAAACTCAGAGTTGTATTCCCAGTTTGTCCCTGTCTAGAAAAAGAAATGTTCCCATCTGTTATCTAGCATTTGGGAAGCTAAGAGAAAAGGCTTGCAGTGAGTCCCTGGCCAGCTTAGACTAGGAAAGACCCTGTCTCCAACTTTCTTCTTGAGAGAGACAGACAGACAGACAGACAGACAGACAGACAGACACACACACACACACACACACAGAGAGAGAGAGAGAGAGAGAGAGAGAGAGAGAGAGAGAGAGATTGGTATTCCATTTTTATTTTGAAAGCTAGTCTGAGCTACTCTCCAACCAGAAAACAAAACAACAACAACAACAAAAACAGCAGAAAAGCAAAGTAGTTACCCAGATAGCCTGCTCTCACATCTGCAATCAGCGATTCATGTCCCACAAATGTGACATCCTGCAGCTCTTCATTGAGGTCCAGAAAGCCCCCGGCCCAGTCCTTGGCCCCAACTGCTCCCACAACTGCATGACCCTGCTCAGGGGAGGAGAGGAATGGGGTGAGTGTCATCCTGAGCCAGCTGAGTCCACTGTACCCACCAAGCACCCCTCAGCTCGTCACGGCGGGGCACCTTGCTGAGGTCTGCGCTGATCCCGCTGGAGGACAGCTCCATGTTAAAGGATGTCAGGTCCTGTGTGCTTGTGCCTGAGGGACCAAGGAGATCCAAGGAACAGTAAGTAAGGAGACATGTGTGTGGACAGTGAGCAAGGGCACAACACCGACCTTAGGATCAGGTAGAAGGCATAAAGTGAGCATTACAGAATCACTGTTCCTCAGGGGTCTGACTCCAGCGGACAGCCTGCACACACCCATTGGAACACAGGCAGTGCTGATAGGACTCAGGGTATTTGTTGTTTGGGTTTTCTTTTTTTTAATGAGGGCTAGAAATTGGGAGGAGCCATGGTGAGGGGTCTGCAAGGAGCTACAGGGTGAGAGTGGGGGGATAATTAAAATACACTATATGTTGAGTCAGGGATGGTGGCGCACCCCTTAAATCCCTCCACATGGGAGTGGGGGCAAGAGGCAAGCAGATCTCTGTGAGTTTGAGGCCAGCCCGGTCTAGATAGTTCTAGGACAGCCAGAGCAAAAATAGGACAAAACACAACAGAATTCTCAAAGATTAAATAAAATAGTATGTATTTTTTGAGAGTTCTACAACTGAGAGATGTGGTATACTCTGACCTCTGGAATCAAAGACCAAATAATCCTTCTGTCTGTAAGTTGCCTTGGCCAAGGCATTATATCACAGAAACAGAAAAGTAACTAAGACAAGGTTTGTTTTTTTTTTAAAAAAAGATTTATTTATTATTTACACAGTATTCTGCCCACATGTGTGCCTGCCCACCATAAGAAGGCACCAGTACTCAGCCACCATGTGGTTGCTGGGAATTGAACTCAGGACCTTCAGAAGAGCAGACAGTGCTCTTAACCTCTGAGCCATCTCTCCAGCCCAAGACAAGGTTATTTTAAGATAACTAGCTTTGGTACTTTGTTGCAGAGGCCACAGGGGACCAACACAGCATGAATAACTGTATTGTCTCTCTCTCTCTCTTTTTTTTTTTTTTTTTTTTTTTTTTTTTTGTCGGGGAGATAGGGTCTCTCTATGTAGTCCTGTCTGTCCTGGAACTCACGATGTAAATCAGGCTGATCTTAAACTCCCTGAGATCCTTCTGCCTCTGCTTCCTGAATGCTGGAACCAAAGACATGTGCCACCGTGACTGACCCTTATTGGTCTCATTTAACAGAAAATAACAAAGTGAACAGAAAAGGCAGAGATGTGTCTGAGGTCACACAGCAAGCAAGAGGCAGCAGGGGCCCTTGACCAAGTCTGCCTAGTTCCACCCTGTGCACCACAATGTATCTTCCACCGAGTGGGACACCCGTGTCCCAGCACAGGGGACTTCCCTATGCACTGACTCCTACTTGGGTGGCTGAGGGAAATGTCCCCATTATCAGCCCTCCATCTGCTGGCTTTGTCCAGAACCTCCTCATATTCTTGGTCGGGAAAGGGTTCCTGCCATGTTGCCCATCTTAGGCAACGTGCTGCCTACAATCAGCGATGGCGGGGCGAGCGATCCACCTAGCTCCTCCTCCCCACCTGCTGCCAGGGTCGGCGGCCACTCACCCTCGATCACATAAATCTTCTTCTGCAGCTCAGTAAATAGATCCTTCAGCTTCTCAAAGGTGTCCAGAATCTTGACGAATTCCTCTGTGGGTTTTGAGGCAAATATATGGAGAGTCTCCTGGCTTTCTCGGTTGTTAAAATGCCTTCCAATCTGTGAGAGAGGAGAGGAAAGAGCTGGAACACCCCCCCCAAAAAAAAAACCACCTCTGACTAGTTTATTATCAGTCAGAAGACCTTGGCACAGAGAGGAAAAAACTCAGGACTCAGGAGAAGAGGAGGGAGACCACATGAGCCTGGGGACCATACCCCGATGATGTATCGGACAATGCCTTGGGCTGCGTCGATGTCCCCACTGTCGGTGGCCTCCCCGTCTGTAATGATGATGAGCACCTTGGTAGCATCTGGCCTGGCACCGGACTCTTCTGTGAACACATTTTTCCTGTGTCCAATAAAAGGACATGTGAGATTCCTCCCAAAGCTTTAGCCCAAGGCCTCCCCTCCCTCACTGCTCACTGAATCATTGCCAATCACACAAAAGCCCTTCTCTGGGGGCTGGAGAGATGGCTTAGAGGTTGAGAGCACTGACTGCTCCTCCAGAGGTCCTGAGTTCAATTTCCAGCAACCACATAGTGGCTCAGGACCATCTATAATGAGATCTGATGCCCTCCTCTGTCTTGCAGGTGTACATGTAGGCAGAGCACTCTATACATAATAAAATAAATAAATCTTTAAAAAAAAAAAAAAGCCTTTCTCCAATCTACCAAGCAGATGTTCCAAGCCTCCAAGTGTTCTCCTCGGCCCCTACCTTACCCTTTGAGCACCCCCCCACCCCACCCCACCCCCGCCACCTCTGGACTGGTGGGCTTCGTGTTATTCTGGGTGGTCCAGAGGTGTGGCCCAGAGTTCACACATAGCAATAGGGAAGCAATGAGGCTTTGCCTACCCTCCATTCTGATCACATGACAGACACAATTTAGTCAGCTATAGGTGTTCGTCTATCTGACATTCCAATGGGGAAAAGGACTCTGTGGCCAGAGAGATTTGGAGTCACTTTTCCTGAGTAAGCGGCTTATCATCAGCTTCTTCCTCCCTACCATGCCGAGCTGCTCTCAGCTCTGCTACAGCAGAGGAATCTTTTTTTTTTTTTTTAAATCTATTTTCAATATAAATATTTTAGGCCATCAACCTATCAAGACAAAGGTTGCTTGAGTGCTGCTGTATGTGTGCCGCTGCATCGGAACCTGGGGCCCCGCGGTGCCAGACAAGCCTGCTACCACCAAGATCCCATCCTCAGCTCAGTTCTGGAAATTTCAGTCCACGATCATCCAGGTTCTATTGCTATAGCTGTTGTGGCCCATCATGCCAGGAGGGTATGGCAGAGAGAAACTGTTCCCCTAGTGACCTGCCTCCCGTAGTGAGGAGACTCCAGCATCCGTGTTTGTACCATTTGACTACACCATAAAGTAGATCCAGGCCACAGCTGAGTGGACCTTGACCACCCACATCAGGCTCAGCTAAGTATATTTTCTCTCCTAGAAACAGGACTTGAGGTTGGCACATCTGAACTAAAGGACCTGAGATTGCTAACTTCCAAGCCAGTGTGGCTCAGCTATGTCCCCACCACAGCCTCTACAGAGAAGATGCAGTGGCCACCACACATCAACTCAGCCCCCAGAAGAGAGAGAGACAGAACTGCTTTCCTAGGTCGTCCTCAAAGGCAGGCTGCGTGCGGCTTGCTTTACATTCAACTCTGCGTGCTCGGCAGAGAAGAGAAAATGAGAAAGAGAGGTGAAATGGTAGGAAGCCTTCCTTCTCTTCTCTTCACAGAGGCTGAGGGTATGTCAGGGTGTCATGACAGCAAACAGGAGATGTACATTCTCTACTCCTCAAATTAGTCTCTGCTCCCAACCCCGTGCGTGTGGTGATATACATATGCTAACGTGCATGCGTGGGAGCTTCCCTCTTGTTTGGGCCAGGGCCTTTTTTTCCCCCCCTTTGGTTCAGCTGTGCTGTGCAATCAGACTAGCTGTCACCGCAACCTCCAGAGGGTTCATCTCTCTCCATCTCCCTCCTTGCCATGGCAGAACCAGGGTTATGGAGGACAAGCGACACTATCTCTGGTCTGCATGGATTCTAGGCACCTGAACTCGGTCACCAAACTCACACAGCCATCACTTTTACCCTCGGAGCCACGGCCCAGGCCCCGTATGACTTTTGTTATTGTTGTTGTTTTGTTTTGTTTTGTATTTTTCAAGACAGGGTTTCTCTGTGTAGCCTTGGCTGTCCTAGAATCACTTTGTAGACCAGGCTGGCCTGGAACTCACAGAGATCCGCCTGCCTCTGCCTCCCAAGTGCTGGGATTAAAGGTGTGCACCACCACTGCCCGGCGTTTTTTGTTGTTGTTGTGTTGGTTGGTTGGTGTTATTGTTGTTGTTGTTGTTGTTTGAGACAGGGACTCTCTACAGAGCCCTGGCTGTCCTAGACCTTCCGAAGTAGACCCGGCTGATTTCAAACTCACAGGGAGCCTCCTGTTCTGTCTCCTGTCTCTGGGGTCCTGAGATTAAAGGGGTGCACCACCACGCCCCAGCTGCTGTTTTAGTTTTTGAAGATGGGGGGTCTTACCATATTGCCCGGGCTGATACTGAACTCCTGGGCTCAAGTGGTCCTTCCCGCTTCCGTCTCCTGAGTAGTTAGGATGAAAAGGAGGCTCCCCTATGCCTGGCTCAAGGGAGGCTTGGGGATTTTCCTAAAGACGTGTGAGTGTGCATATGCACTCATGTGGAGACCATAAGGAGACCTAGTGTGCCTTCCTCTATCACTCACTGTATATTTTGCAGCAGGCTCTCTCCTTGAACCCGGGGCTCCTGTGTTCTTACCTAGACTGGAAACCAGCAACCCCCAGTGATCCTGTCTCTGTCTCTGACACTGGGGTTACACGTGTGTACTGGATGCTCGGCTTGTTACGTGTGTATTGGGTTCCTAACTCTGGTCCTTTTAACTGCTAAGCCGTCATCCCAATCCTCTGATTTTGGGTGGTAGGGGGTGGGGGGGGTCTTATTACGTAGCCCAGGCTAGCCTCAAACCTATAAAACCCTGAAGTCCTCCTTTGGAAGCCTCCCCAGGCTTCAGTCAAGGTGTGCGCCGCCCACATCCTACTCTCCGCTTGGATCTCTACAGCAAACCACCCCATTCTGCGCCTGCCCGCTGACCTTCCGCTGCTGCTGCCGCCGCCGCCGCTGCCGCAAGAGCCGCAAGAGCGAGCTCACATGGAACGGGAGCCTAGACCTGGGCACGCCTTTCCTCCAAAGGGAACTTACACCACGTAGTTGACGGCACCGAAGGTGTTGGTCAACCTGCACATGTGCTTCACCGAGTCGAGCAGCACGTCGGGTTTTTCCTTGTGCTTGACGTAATCCAAGAAAGTAAATTCTGTCTTGAACAATGTGGAAAACTGAACAGCAGCAAACTGGGAAGGCAAGAGAGAGATGATTTGGTGTTATAGGTCCTTTCTCAATGACTGGTCTTCTCCTGTCTCTGCTTGCCCCACCCCCACACCCCTACCCGCCACCGCACCCCCACCCCCGTGGAACCAGGGCCCTGTGATTGCTGGTCCAGCTCGGCCACTCTGTCAACTTCCCAACCCCAGTCTCTGTTTCTTATGCCGACCCCCAACTTCACACCCTGCCTCAAATCGTTGTTCGGAAAAATTAAGATAAATATAAACACATGTAAAAACAAGCTCAAAGAAACCTCCGCTTTCTTATTTTATTTTATTTTATTTTATTACCTCTGCGTTCTTACCTAGATATGTGGGCTGGTCTCCTGGTCTCTGGGCTCACCTAACTCACCTGTAGGGATGGCTCCCAGTAACTATGTCAGTGAAGAAAACCCCTAAAGTGGCCAGAGATGGTCACCCAACTGAGGCTGAGCCAGGCAGGGTCTCTTTGGAACTGGGGCTTTGCAGAAGGAGGACATTAAAGTGTCCTTTTGGAACTTTACCATGCAAAATTAGGAGTTTTCTACAGGCCATGAAATTTAAAGAAAAAAAGGAAGCCAGTTACAGAGAAAGTGGAAAGCACAGAAATACTGGGCCGCTAAAGGCACCTGGTTCTTGATGCTGCCAGAGGAGTAGGCTCAACCGTGCTCACACGTTCTGGAGACACACCTCACAATACACCTAATGGCTAAAGCCAACTCATGGGGGGTAGGTGGGGGGAGTGGGGGGGTGGGGGGGTGGCATCTCGGGCCTGCAACTATAGGTCCTCACTCGCGGGTGTACCTGGGTACCTAAGCCTGTGACTACGGGCCCTCATGCGCGGGTGTACCTGGGTACCTGGTAGGAAGTGTTGCTGAGTTTCCTCATCACATCCTTCATGAACTCCAGGATTTTTACAAATTCCTTTTCCTCCAAGCTCATTGAGCCATCGAACAGAAATACCAGGTCCACATTGCCCTTCAGACACTCTGCAGAGACCACATGTAAACAGGCGGGACTGAGTAAGTTTAGCCTGCTGCACTGGTTCCTGCGGAAGCCAGTTTCTCAGAGGTGTTTTTACCCACTGGGTCTCCAATTCCTCACCCTGATAAGCAGGTCGACTTTGTAACATCCGTCCCCTCAGGCTCTGGGGAAAGTAGTAGCACAGGCCACTGAGGTAGGAGTTCTGGTCACATGACCGAGACAGTCCAGGATCACAGGCCTGAAAGAAGCAAGGGGGGGGGGAATTCAGGCTTCCTCTGTTAGGTGTCTTTCAGGCACGATGAGCAGAGAAGGAGAGCCCTCAGAACCCCGTCTCCTCCCTCACTTCCAAAGGGCTCTCAACGCAAAGCATGTTTGCCTTGAAGGGTCTCTGCATCCCCAGCGCCAGCTTCTCTGACAATGAATGAATGCTCACCAACTGCGGGATGACCTCTAACCTTAGCTTATCACATGTTCTGTGTATAGCTTGGCATTGCCCCACATTTCCAGGACTGCTCCTCCCAACCACACATCCTGCATTCACCAAATCCAAACCTCACTTTTCCAAAGTAGACAGTACGACTCCTTCCTTGTACTTATGCCTGCTCTGTTCTGTCAGGCTGCGATTGATAGACGTGGCTTTTGTCCTTTGTACATCTTTGTATGTCAGAGCCTTACCTCAGGGAATCTAGCACAGTGTTGACCTATAATAGTACTTAACTAAGCAAGTTACAATTAAGCACTGCATTACGTGGGGCACGGGGCCACATGGCTGCAATCCCAGTCCCGGGGAGGCTAAAGGAAGAGGGCAAGTTCCAGGCCAGCCTGAGTAGATAACAAGACCCTGTAGAAGCAAAACTAAACTAAACTAAACACAACACCCAGCCAGGAGGTGGTGGCGCACGCCTTTAATCCCAGCAGTCAGGAGGCAGAGGTGGGCAGATCTCTGAGTTTGAGGCCAGCCTGGTCTACCGAGTGAGTTCCAGGACAGCCAGAGCTACACAGAGAAACCCTGTCTCCAAAAAAAAAAAAAAAAAAAAAAAAGCAGCCAGGCATGGTGGTACATGCCTGTAATCCCAGCACTCTGAGAGGCAGAGGCAGGTGGATCTCTGTAAGTTCAAGGTCTACAGAGTGAGTCCAGGACAGCCAAGACAGCCTGGCCTACAAAGTGAGTCCAGGACAGCCAAGACTACACAGAGAAACCCTGTCTCAAAAAAAAAAACCAAAAAACAAAAACAATAAAATAAATAGAAGCAGTCTGGATACAGATGAGGTGTGTAGGTCAGTTAGAGGCAGGGGTATTAATAGTTCAAGGTCAACCTCAGTTATTTTGTGAGTTTGAGGCTAGCCCAGACTATGTGAGAAAAGGAAGACGTGAGTCTGAGGCTAGCCCAGACTACGTGAGCTCCTACTCAGTGCTCAGTGAGCATCAGTTGAGTCAACTCTCTGATGCTGCTAACACTTCGTCAGATTTTTTAATCTATTTTTTTTTCCTTTCTGAGACAGGGTCTCATTATATAGCCCAGTCTAGTTTGTCACTATGCAATCCAGGCTGTCCCAGCTGCCCCTGTGCTGGGATCACAGGTCTGTCCCCCACTTCCGGCTTCCCCTCCCAGCCCTTTCAACCTCCCTTTCCCAGCGGGCAGCTCTACGGTCTCTGACGTCATCATACAAAATTCTTACCAAAAGGTTTCCCTTGGCGGCTTCCGTCACCAAGGTCATTCCCAAGTACTTGGATGTATAGTTAGAACCTGTAAGCACCGGAAAGGCAGTATGAGGGAACTCGGGCAATCAGGTGTGTCGAGGTCAGCCTCGGTTCTCCTGGGACCCCACTTCCCATCTCCTTCCCTCCTTACTCACCACGCAGGCTGACTGGTTGGCAGGAGCCACTGCTCGGACGACAATGATAGAGGCTCCCGGTGCTGCTCCCCTCACCTGGAGCTCCCACCACAACCCTGATGAAAAACCTCCCGTGTGAGATGAAGTTGCCCAGGCCTTTGCCTACCCAGGCCCTCTTTTCTTATTTCCTACCCGTTACTCCTTTTCTTTTCTTTCTTTCTTTCTTTCTTTCTTTCTTTCTTTCTTTCTTTCTTTCTTT
>OU015757.1:7720108-7736941 GCA_907169655.1 Acomys percivali | reverse complement strand
TTTCTTTCTTTCTTTCTTTCTTTCTTTCTTTCTTTCTTTCTTTCTTTTTTCCCTCTTTGAAACAGTCCTGTAATCCCAGCACTCGGGGAGGCAGAGGCAGGCAAATCTCTGTGAGTTTGAGACAAGACTGGTCTACAAATCAAGTCCAGGACAGCCAAGGCTGCACAGAGAAACTGTCTCAAAACACACACACACACACACACACACACACACACACACACACACACACAAACACACACACACGAAAATAGGATCTACTATATAGGTAGCTCTGGCTATCCTAGAACTTGCTATGTAGACCAGGCTAGTCTTGAACTTTCCTTGCTTTCCCAGGTGCTAAGATTAAAGTCATGCATCACCACACCAGGCTCCCTTAAGTATCTTCCCCCGACCCTCGACCCCGAAACAGGATTTCCCCGACTGTCCTAGAACTAGCTCTATCCAGGCTGGCCTTGAACTCAGAAATCCATCTGCTTCTGCTACTGAGAGTTGGGATAGAAGGCATGCGCCAGCACCTCCCAGCTATGTGTCCTAAATACTTCACAGTGATGTGAGGCTGCCTGTTGATAGCTTTTGAGCTGGAGCAGAGGTGCTTAGCAACCTTGACAACCCGAGTCTGACTTGCTCTCCAAGACCCGAGTGGTAGAAGGAGAGACCTGCCTCCAGCAGCTGTCCTGACTTCCACATGTGCGCTACAGTGCACATACCCCAACAACTATAATAATCATATTTTTTTAAAAAAAAAAACTTGTTAGCCGGGTGTAGTGGGGCACACCTTTAATCCCAGTACTCAGAAGGCAGAGGCAGGTGGATTGCTGTGACTTTGTGAGTCTAGGACAGCCAAGGCTACACAAGGTAACCTGTCTTGGAAAAAAACAACAACAAAAAAATCTTGCTGAGAAGGCAATGCAGCTTTCACTCTTTAGGGGAGCTCTTCGGCACCCCCTCTTTCCTAATAGTCAAATAACATAATTCTAGAACAGTCTAGAAGATTCAAGGATCAAAGAATGGCCTGTCAGATGGGCTTAGGACTTCATCCACTTAGATATCAATTCAAAAAGCTATTTGTGGGCTGGGTGTGGTGGCGCACACCTATAATCCCAGCACTCGGGAGGCAGAGGCAGGTGGATCGCTGTGAGTTTGAGGCCAGCCTGGTCTACAAAGTGAGTCCAGGACAGCCAAGGCTACACAGAGAAACCTTGTCTCGAAAAACAAAAACAAAAACAAAACTATTTGTGACTAAGTGTGGTGACACAGGTCACCTCTGCCACTCAGAGACTGACAGAGGCAGGAGGATAGCAAGCCCCAAGCTAGCTGTGGGAATTTATAGTAAGACTCTGTCTCAAGCTAAAACTAGAAAGAATCCAGGCTGTGTGGATCCAGCACCTCAGAGCCAGAAGCTAGGGGTCAGAAGTTCAAAGTTACGCTGAGCTACGGCACGGATGGAAACAGCCTGGTCTACAGAGACTCAGTCTAAAAGCCAACCTCACGTGGTCCTGAGGGAGCCTGGCTCCTGTTTCAAAGGTGACACCTGCAGCCCCTGCTATGTGACAATCCCCACCCCCCAACTCCAGGCCTGCGTGTCCCTGGGCAGATGTGGGGCCCTGCATTCTCTGCTGGTAGAAAGGGGTTGAAAGGATAACAGCTCACCCATCTCCGACCTGCAAGACCCGATACCCAAAATGTCTTCCAGCCTGTGCCAGGAAGCTCTGTGCATGCCGAGTGTCCAGGTTGTAGCTCCAGGCCTTGGCTGAGGGAAGTAAACCCGATCAGCTGTTTCTTGTCTGGACTCCCACATACCACGAGCTACCCCAGGGAACCTATTTCTCCAAACCCACTCAGGCTCCAAGATTGCCAACGCCCAGGCAGAGAAGGATGGTGCCAGAACCTTCCCTCCAGGGCTTAGACTGGAGTACAGGAGACCACACACTGTGTCTCGGGGCACAGGCAACTCCTCCCAGACCCTGAGGACTCAACTTCCCCTTTGACCTATTGTCAAAGAAAGAAGGGGCAAGGAGGCCCGTGATAGAGAAGCCCCGATGGGGCCCCCAGGCAGAGGATGACCAAGAGAGTGCCCTGAGGCCCCACATGACTGGAGGGTTGGTTGACTGATCTCATGCCCCCACCTCTACCACCATAATTCAACCCCCCCCCCCCCCCCCCCCCAACCACATAACCAGAGTGACAACCACAGACCTTAAACTGTTCTCTTCTGGCCCCACTTTCCTCTCATTCAGACTTAGTGCCCTGTGTGCTAGGATGTCAGAGGTGAAAGATACCCTCTTTTGTTCAGGTGAAGGGAGGGCAGACCTCCAAAGGGGGAAAGACTTGCCTAAAACTGCAAGGAGGTTGAGGTGGTAACCCGATCCAGCCTTCTCCTCCAGTCCCTGGGTCCCACAACCAGCCACCTAAGCCCTGGAAGGCCCACTCGGCCTCCCACCCTCTGTCCCGTCCTCTGTCTTGGCAATCATGCTTGTGTGGGTAACGGCTTCTCTCTCGGGGACTCCCGGGTCCCACATCACCTATGCCACCCACCCCTGAGAGTGGCTCCTTGTTTTCTTCAGCTCTACAAAGCCTCCTGGTTTCTCTCGCCACAGCCAAAGTCCCTTTTCCCCGTCCCTCCAGATTTCCTACCAAACAGCTGGAGAACCAATAGCAACAATCTGGGTCGATTAATCCACAGACTCATCTGCGCCAAGGAGGGACCCGCGGGTGGGTCCAGCCTCACTGTCGGAGAGCCTTGAGATCTTCTGGCAACCTAGACAGGGTGGAAGAGGGAAACGGCGATGCCTCTTGCATGGGGCCCCTTGCAGTGGAACTTTCTCAGGGCCACCAGGCTGATGGCACGGGGGTGGGGGCGGCGGGAGGGGTGTGCTCCTGCCGGGTTGTGAAACCTCGCAGTTCAGAGAGGAAGTACTAGCAGGTTAGATACATTTCCTGTGCCTGCTTGCATTTTCACATCATCCCAGAGCAGACAGCAAGGCGGTTAAATTACTGTCACTTCAGCTAAGCAGCATCTGCTCTCACACCCTGCCCGGAAGACTCTTCAAAGCACGATAGAGGGGGAGGGGTATGTGGGTTTGGATGGGAGTGGGGGGGAGAAGGGCTGTAATTATAATCTAAAACAAACAAACAAACAAAAAAGAGGGTTGCCAGGAAACAACCCTAAGGCGATGTTGCTAAGTCACAGAGGAAGAGTGTGGGTGACAAAAAGATGGAGGCAAGATACAGTCCGGAGCAAGCTGCTGCTCCTTCTTCTCCTTCTTCTCCTTCTTCTCCTCCTTCTCCTTCTCCTTCTCCTTCTCCTTCTCCTTCTCCTTCTCCTTCTTCTTCTTCTTCTTCTTCTTCTTCTTCTTCTTCTTCTTCTCTTCCTCCTTCTCCTCCTCCTCCTTCTCCTTCTCCTCCTCCTCTTCCTCCTCCTCCTTTTCTTCTTTCTTTCTTTAATTCTTTTAAAGACAGAGTTTCTCCATTTGGCCCTGGCTGTCCTGGAACTCACTCTGAAAAGCAGGCTGGCCTCGAACTCTGAGGTCTGAGATCCGCCTGCCTCTGGGGTCACTGGCATGTTCTACCACCACCTGGCTAATTTTTCTTTTTTCTTCTTATTTTTTTTAAAGATTTATTTATTCTATTTATCATTTATACAGTACTCTGCCCACAAGTTTGCCTGCCCCTCAGAAGAGGGCACCAGATCCCATTATAGATGGTTGTGAACCACCATGTGGTTGCTGGGAATTGAACTCAGGACCTTTGGAAGAGCAGACAGTGCTCTTAACCTCTGAGCCATCTCTCCAGTCCCACCTGGCTAATTTTGTTTCTTTAAAAAAAAAAAAAAAAAGGAAAAGAAAAGAAATCCTTAGGATGAAAATATCTGTAAAATACATAGAAGATGATGCAGGCATACTTAAGAATATGTATGAAGAACTCAGACAGACAGACAACAACAAAAAGACAACTTTGGCAGGGGTGGCTGAGTGGGGGGGGTTGTCTTTTTTTTTCCTTTAAAAAAAAATCAATTACTGGGGCCACGAGCTGGTTCAGTGGATAAAGAGATTTGTGGTGTTAGCATGACAACTTGAGCTCCAACCTCAGAACCCACAGGAAGGTCAGCGTTGACCTCCACATGTGCTCCACCCAGCGTACACACATGGTAATTTAAAAAAACCAAAGTTTTCTATATTTTTTACTTAAAAATAAGCTATTATCTATCTTTTGCAGGGCAGGCGTCACACTGATGGCTTCATGCTACTGCTCTACTGCCAAGTTATGCTCTTCAGTTCATATTATTTATGGGTTTTTTGTTTGTTTGTTTGGTTGGTTCTTGGTTTTGATTTTTGGCTTTTTGAGACAAGATTTCTCTGTGTAGCCCTGGCTGCCCTAGAACTTGCTCTGTAGACCAGGCCGGCCTCAAACTCATGGAGATCCACCTGCCTCTGCCTCACAATGCTGAGATTTTTTTTTTTTTTTTTTTTGGTTTTTTGAGACAGGATTTCTCTGCGTAGTCTTGGCTGTCCTGGACTCACTTTGTAGTCCAGGCTGGCCTCAAATTCACAGTGACCCACCTGCCTCTGCCTCCCAAGTGCTGGGATTAAAGGTGTGTGCCACCACTGCCCAGTATATATACAGTTTTTAACAGACTGGTGTTGACAAGGAGCTCTGTCTTAAATAAATAAATAATAAATATCTAACATATATACTTAAAAAAAAAAAAAAAAACAGACTGGAGTTGAACTCCTAGACTGCTGAGGGTGACTCTGGCTCCTTCTTCCCCCGGCACCATTGTGTTGGCATCGCCGCAATGTGCCACCACACCTGTGTTACAGAGGGCCTTCATCCCTCCTAGGTAAGCAATGGAGCAACATCCCTCTACAACCCAATTCTAAATAACAGCTAGTGCATTTCTTTATTAACTGGTTTTCTTTTCTTTTCTTTTCTTTTCTTTTTTTCGAGACAGGGTCTCTCTGTGTAGCCTTGGCTGTCCTGGACTCGCTTTGTAGACCAGGCTGGCCTCGAACTCACAGCGATCCACCTGCCTCTGCCTCCCCAGTGCTGGGATTAAAGGCAAGCGCCACCACCGCCTGGCTTAACTGGTTTTCTTTAATAATACAAATGCATACTTTTACCATTTATTTTAAAAATCATAAAAACAGGGCATAGTGTTATGATTAATAAAAAGAAAATAAGATGATAAGATAATAAGATGCCAGGCAACAGATATTACATTATATGAGGTTTATTAAGTGAGCATGGGGAGAGAAGGCAAGGGGGGAGGGGTACCGCAAAGAGAGAGAAAGTAAGTGAGTAGAGCAGGTAGAGGCAGGGAGAGAGATAAGAGGTAAGAGAGAAGGAGGGAGAGAGGGAGGGAGGGAGAGAGAGAGAGAGAGAGAGAGAGAGAGAGAGAGAGTGTGTGTTAAGGGTGCACCACAAGGAGGGTCTGTCTTTTATACTGCCCTGGGCAGGGCCACGCCCCTGTGCAGGTAAGCAGTGACATCACAGGTAGGCAGACTGGAGCAGAATCCTAACGCAAAGTGTCTCACGAACCTATAATCCCCGGCTACTGGAAAGGTTGAAGCAGAAGGATGGCATGTTTGAGCCTTGGTAGGTAACTTAGTTAGGAAGACCCTGTCTCAAAACAAAGAGGAGGAGGAGGAGGAGGAGGAGGAGGAGGAGGAGGAGGAGGAGGAAATGGGCAGTAGCTCAGGGGAAGCACTTAGCAAGTGCTCTAGGGTGTCCCCCATGCTGACAGGGAACGGGTAAGACATTGGGAAAGGAGTTTCAATTCTCTCTGTGCTGAGCAACATTCTCAGCCTGCAAAGGTCAGAGGGTTTTCCCACCGGTTCCTGGCCCTGCCCCCCCCCCCCCCCCCCCCCCCCCCCCCCCCCCCCCTCTCTCTCTCCCTCCTCCAGGGTTTTTCTTTCTCTGTGTAGCCCTGGCCAGCCTGAAATTCATTCTGCAGACCAGGCTGTACTGGAACTCATAGGTCCACCTGCTTCTGCCTCCCAAATGATGGGTGTGCCACTACGCCCGCTCCTACATTGTCACCTCAGTGGGATTCAGGTGGGACCTAATGTACAGTTTACCCTGACAGCAAAGGGAACCAGACCTTCTTCTAGTTTTGAGCCTGTCGCGTGCAGAGCGAGTTAAGAGCTTCCAAGTTCCAGTGGAGGAACAGGAGCAGGGTGGGGATTCTCATTACAAAGGGACAAGTTAGAAGTCCAGCAGGAGTGTAGGGGGCAGGGAAGGAAGCCCTCAGCCCGGGGCAGGGAAGGAAGCCCTCAGCCCGGGGCAGTCCCGAGTGAACCAGGGGATGTTGGTGCACTCAAGGTCAACCTGAGCTACTTAGCGAGATGGCTCAGCCGACAAAAGCTGGTGGCTCTCAAACTCCTGCCATTCCAGCTCCAAGGGCTCTGACGCCTCCGTCTGGCTGTCCTGGACTCCCCACGCTCATAAATAAAGGCTTTTTTTAAAAAAGGAGATGGGGACAGATAGTCTTTTAAGATGTAATGTCATCTGTAAGGGCAGAGTCCTCGGAGCCGCCATGCCCAATAAAAGGAGGCAAAGAGAGGGAAAGACAGGCATGGCCTCTGGGCGGGGTGACACCCAGAGCTCTTCTGAGATACACCCCAGCCCAGTTCTCACATATGATCACCTCCTTGGGGGTCTGTGTTTCAATATGTTCATGGAGGGATGTGTGTATTTGAATCCTCAGCAAATACTTTGTTTTCCCTTCTGTTTAAGAACTATGATGCTTGGGCTGGAGAGACGGCTCAGCAGTTAAGAGCACTGACTGCTCTTCCAGAGGTCATGAGTTCAATTCCCAGCAACCACATGGTGGCCCACAACCATCTCTAATGTGATCTGTGCCCTCCTCTGGCCTGCAGGTGTACATGTAGGCAGAGCACTGTATACATAATAATAAATAAAATCTTAAAAAAAAAAAAAAAAAAGAACTACGATGCTGGGACTGGAGAGACGGCTCAGCGGTTAAGATCACTGGTTGCTCTTCCAGGGGACCGGAGTTCGATTCCCAGCAACCACATGACAGCTCACACCCATTTGTAGCTCCAATTCTAGGGGACCTGGCACCTTCACAGACATATATCCAGCCAATGTATGGGAGGAAAGGAAAGACCAATGCACATAAAAAATAAATAAATAAATAAATCTTTTAAAAAAGAACGAACGAACTGTGAGGCTGAGGAAGCTGTGAGTCCCAAGAGTTACAGGAAGTCAGGGTCAAGCCAAGAGAGTGATTCTCCTGAGGAACTTAGCCACAAGATCTCAGACTGGGACCACATGGGGGAAGTCCTGAAGCAGCTCGCGTGTCTCTCTGTCTGTCTTTGTCTCTGTCTCTCTGTCTCTCTGTCTCTCTGTCTCTCTGTCTCTGTCTCTCTCTCTCTCTCTCTCTCACACACACACACACACACACACACACACACACACACACACACACCTTTGTAGTCAGTTATCTGGCCCTTTGAACTTTTTTTTTTCAAGACAGGGTTTCTCTGTGTAGCCTTGGCTATCCTGGACTTGCTTTGTAGACCAGGCTGGCCTCAAACTCACAGCAATCCACCTGCCTCTGCCTCCTGAGTGCTGCTGGGATCAAAGGCGTGCACCACCACGCCCAGCCTTTCAATTATTTATCCCCGTTCCTTCTGTTCAGACTTTCCTTTGATCCTCTCTAGAACTTTCGGTCATAACCACATCTCTTCTCCCCCAGTTTTTCTCTCGAAGGGACCACCATATTTTAACCTCAGACACTTCAGGCCCTCTTCCGCTTTGTAAACTTCTGATAGTTGGCCATGGTGGTGACACCTGTAATCCCAGCATTCCAGGCTGAGGCGGGAAGCTTATAAGGTTCAGGCCAGTTTGCAGTTTGAACTATGTAACTCAAAGCTAAGGCCAAGCCAGGCTATATAGCAAGCCCCTTCGTCTCTGCCGGGGGGGTGGGGGGAGTGGGAAATAAGGGAAAGACAGAGGCACAGTGACAGACCTACAATCTTAGCATTTGGCAAGAGACAGAGGCAGGAGGATCAGCTGGTCACGATCATTCCAAGACTGAAACTATTTGAGCTAAAAGGAACTCTGTCTCAGAAAACCAAAACCAAAACCACCAAAGGGGGAAAAATGGACCAAATTGTCAGGCCTGCCTTTAATTGCCAGCACTCGGGAGGCAGAGGTCAGCCTGATCTACAGAGTGAGTTCCAGGACAGCCAGCACTACACAGAGAAACCCTATCTCAGGAAAAAATCAAATCAAATCCCAATCCTACTGTCTTACAGGGTTTAGGGTCACAGAACCCAGGCATGGCAGATCCCAGGCAGTAGCCTGGCTCCTGTCTTCAGAGCTGTTTCAGAAGTCACTGTAATCGTGTCTCAGTTTTCTTAGGTTTAACCTGGAAGTACTGAGGAGGATTTTTTTTTCATCCTGCTCAAGAGAGCACACAGGACTCTGCATCCAGCCCCTGTCATCTTCCCTCATCATTGCTCTAAGCCACCATGATGTTCACGAGGATCCCCAGGTGCAAACCCGGCCCCGTCTCTTCTGCACATATTCACCCAAAGAGATTTTGGATTAGGTTCTTGTATTGTCTTTTTTTTTTTTTTTTAAGGAAGACAAACAACAAACAAACAAGGTCTAACTATATAATGCAGGCTGGGCTGTCACTCTTCAGCTAGAGTTTTGAGTGTTGCATAGGGGTGTGTGTGTGTGTGTGTGTGTGTGTGTGTGTGTCTCGTGCTTGTGGGGAGGTGGGCAGGCAGGCGGGTATGTGGAGGTGTTGGGGGTGGGGGCGTTACCTCAGCTGGTAGAAGAATTCTGTAGAAATATGAGCCCGTGAGTTTGAGAATATAGTAGCAGTGGCGAAAGGCCTGCTTTGATCACTGGCACACCCTCCCTCCCTCTGGTTCACTCATCACAGCCTGACTGACAGCTTGCCTGCTTTCCCAAGCCCTCAGTTACTCTGGATCCTGCTCCTTCACTCCCAAGGCCTCACAGTCCGTCGCCCTCTTTCCTCCTTTACTTTTCTGCTTAAAACCCCACCTACTGGCTACAACTTACAGCCTCCTGCCTTCCTCATTTGTCTGAGTGCATTTCCCTCTTTGCATCAGAATGTAGAGTCCCCTGGAGTGGTGACGTCACTGTTGCTCCCCTAAACAGGCCCTGGAGCACAGTGGGGGCACCAGTGACAATGTGAGGTGAGTGTGAAGGCCACCTTGTGCCAGGAGGTATTCTTACCCCCAGAGAGTTATCCTTCTTGGTCTTTTGTTTCTGGCTTGGTTCACTTACGGAGGTGCACTTGAGGCACTATGATGTTGCGTGGCCAATTGCCTCTCACCTGAGAAGTAGTCAGGAGGAACGCACTCACTTTGCTCTCCTCAGCTGGCAGGCAGGCCTCTGGGCCGTTTCCAGGATTTAGTGGCTATAAACAAAAGCACAGTGAGGGT
This sequence comes from Acomys percivali, assembly GCA_907169655.1. Lineage (NCBI taxonomy): Eukaryota > Metazoa > Chordata > Mammalia > Rodentia > Muridae > Acomys > Acomys percivali. The sequence continues at coordinate 7,727,495 of OU015757.1, read as the reverse complement.
AAGACTAGCGGCACTTGGCAGGTGGAACAGGGCAATAGAGCTCAAGGCTAGCTTGGGATACATGAGACTGTTAAAGAAAGAAAGCTGGGTACGTATGCTTGATTTATGGTACCAGAGTTTGTACCCAGGATCTTGTGCTTGTTGGCCAAACTCCTAAGATACACCCTTAGTCCTGGTTTTTTGTTTGTTTCTTTACTGGGAGTGTCAGTGTTTTGTTGCTGTGATGTTTCTGTTGCTCGCTTTCTATATATATATATATATATTGAATTTTTTTTTTTTTTTTTTTTTTTATTGTACTGAGGTTACAAGTCCGGGTATGGTGGTGCACATCTTTAATCCCGGCACTTAGGAGGCAGAGCCAGGTGGATCTACCTGAGTTCCAGGCCAGCCTAGTTTACAAAGTAAGCTCCAGGACAGCCAGGACTACACAGCTACACAAAGAAACCCTATCCCCTCAGGGTGTGGGGGCTCATGCCTTTAATCCCAGCACTCAGGAAGCAGAGGCAGGCAGATCATAGTGAGTTCGAGGCCAGCCTGGTCTACAAAGGGAGTCCAGGACAGCCAAGGCTACATAGAGAAGCCCTGTCTTGAAAACAAAAACAAAACCAAAAACAAACAAAAAAGAATCCCTGATCATTGTCTCAAACCAACAAACAAAAAAGATACAAAATATTTTTTTGTCCTCTAAAAGTACAGTTAACTGACTTAGAAAAAGAAAAGTTTAAGTTGGACGTGTTGGCTCACACCTTTAATCCCAGCACTTGGGAGGCAGAGGCAAGTGGATCACTATGAGTTTGAGGCCAGCCTGGTCTACAAAGTGAATCCAGGACAGCCAAGGCTACACTGAGAAACCCTGTCTCAAAAAACAAACAGACAAAACAAAACAAAACAAAACAAAAACAAAAAAAAAGTTTGAAATTGCATTGCAAATCTAGGTGAGGAACATTGTAAGTCTAGATGGCAGCCAAGACTAACTTCTGCAAACTGACAGAGTGTTAGTTTGCCACAGACCCACACAGAGCACTCTTCTAGACGCCGTCTGGGCTACCCGGGGCCACGCACACAGGTGGATTTATAGAGTGCCTGTCTGAAACAGAGTCTGATGGCAGGAAACCCCAGGGGAATTCCAATGTAGTCGCTCCAGTGAAAAGACTGCTGCCACATGAGGTCCCCGAGCCTTTCACAGTCCAGCATCAAAAACAAATGCAAGGCTGGGAAGACCAGCAGCTCCTGCTCTGCCCTCTGCAGAGTGCTACAACAGGAAAAACCAAATCCACTCGCTGCTCTCTGGAGGAAGGACCCTGCCTGCTGAGGGTGCTGGCGTTGTTTAGGTCAGGGCTCCCTGCTGGCGGGGCACAGCCTTCACTGGAAACCCACTTCTAGGGCTACACCCTTCATTTCTGGTGAGGTAATGCCAGCTCTGAGAAGCCCTGCTGCTAGTGTGACCTCAATGCTCAGACAGAAGTCAACCATGTAATCAGGAAATGGCAATAGGGCTTGCAAAATTTGTCACCTCCAAGATTGTGCCTACTGCCTTTGTTACCCTTCAAAAAGATCACAGATCTACAAGTCTCCATGAAGCATGGTACCACCCGGGCTTGAGAGATGGCTCAGAGGTTAAGCATGGTACCACCCACCGGCAATACTAACCCTTGGGGCTGTGAGTTCAAAGCCAGCATGGCCACACAGTGACATTCTGTCTTAGTCAGGGTTTCTATTGCTGTGAAGAGCCACCATAGCCACAGCCGCTCTCATAAAAGAAAATGTTCAATTGGTCCTGGTTTACAGTTCAGAGGTTTACTCCACTATCACAAGGCAGGGAAGCCAAGTGGGGCGTGGTGGAGCACACTTTAATCCCAGTGCCTCCTAATGGCACCACTCCCTATGGGCCTGCGGGGGCCACACATTGTGAATCGAGAACATAACAAAACAAAGGCTGGGAATATACCTCAGTGAAAGAGTGGTTGCCTTGTGTGATGGCTCTTCTTGTCTTTCACCTGCCCCGGCCCCACGGGGTTTTCAAACGGGAACCTGGGAAGGGTGCGGGAGTGAGAGAGGACAGGAGACACAAGAAACAGGAGGCAAGTCTGGATTCTGATCAAACCTTGCTTATTGAAAATTTTCACAGGGTTTTTATAGACACGGAGGCATGGATATTTGCTTAAGCCGGGGTTGCTATGGATACCTAACTGAGATGCTCCAGCAGGTGTCTACTTTTACAACTGCTATAATCACAGAAGGGGGAGACATTCTAGAGAGAGGGAAGTTGTAAAAGATCTGGTTAGTCAGGAACAATTTCCCGGAAATGCTGCTGGCAGGCAGCTGGCCTTTATCTGGTTTTACCAGAAAAGCTAGTTTATAGCCAGAAAGGAGTAGCTCTTATTATGAGCTCAGGGGGTCTTAAAATGACCGTCCCCCACAATCAACTTGGCTAAGTCTGGAGTTAACTAAAACCCAAATGGCTGGGTATGCCTGTGGGGGATTTTTTCTTCACTGGATTATATGAAGTGGGCAGACCCACCCTAAATCTACCTTAAATCTGGGCCATACCTTCTGTTATAAGGGACCTGGAGGAAGGAAGCTGCTGCTCTTGACCTGCTCACCCTCAATCTTGCCAGCAAGTCCATTCCCTCAACTTGCACTGAAGCTTACTTCTTTGGGATTCTGGCCTATACTGAAGACCAGCTGAGGCATCCAGCCTCCTGAACTGAACAACTGTTGGATTCTTGGACTTTCTGTGGGAAGACAGCCATTGTTGTACAAGCTGGACCACAGCCTACAAGGCACTCTAATAAATCCTGTGTGTGTGTGTTCTGTTCGTTCTATCAGTTCTGTTCCTCAGGGAACCTGGACTAATACACCTTGCATGTATGTGAGGCCCTGTGTTTGATCCCCAGCCAGGCATAAATAAAAGAAGAGAGGGCCAGGAATATCGCCAGCAGGAAAGGCACCCCAGTGAAGCCTGGCAACCTAAGTTCAGTCCTAGGGACCCACACAGTGGAAGAAGAGAGTTGCTCCCTGTGGTTGTTCCCTGGCCTCCAAGAGAGAGACAGAGAGAGACAGAGACAGAGACAGAGACAGAGACAGAGACAGGAGAAAGAAAGAGAGGGAGGGAGGGAGGGAGAACAGCGTGGGTGTGGCAGGGCACTATTGATACTTAACAATGGAGAATGGACTAGTGTAGTGTTGTCGCGATGATGTAAGCAGAATGAACAAACTACAGAACAGATGTGCTATCTTCCTTATCTCCTAGACAGGAAGTCTTTCTTTCCGGCCACTTCTCTGCCCCCTCCCCTGACCCCACCCCACCTCTTCCCCCCCACCCCCACCCCCGAGACAGAGTTCTCTGTGTAACAGTTCTGGCTGTCCTGGAACTTGCTCTGTAGTCCAGGCTGGCCTCAAACTTATGGAGATCCATCTGCCTCTGCTTCCCAAGTGCTGGGATTAAAGGCATGTGACACCACTGCCTGGCCCTCTGCCCCCGCCTTTTTAAAAAAGATTTATTTACTTATTTATTATGTATACAGTGCACATTAGATCACATTATAGATGGTCGTGAGCCACCATGTGGTTGCTGGGAATTGAACTCAGGACCTCTGGAAGAACAGACAGTGCTCTTAACCGCTGCCCCCCTCTGCCCCCCTTTTTAACCTTGGAAAGTGCGTGCTAGGAAAGTGCTTGGAGCTATCCCCGAGACTCTGCCTTGTCTTAAATGTCTATTCCTTAATAAATGTATTCAGAAAGGGATATGTTTTGAACTTGGTATTATTATTTTTTCTACATCACAGAGATGCCTTGAGCTGTATCTAGAGATAGAAAATAAAGTTTTAAGAAATGTCTAGGGGCTGGAGACCTGGCTCAGTGGTTAAAAGTTGAGACTGGTCTGCCAGAACAGCCAGGGATACACACAGAGAAACCGTGTCTCAAAAAACCAAAAATAAGTAAATAAATAAATATGTCACAAAAGCCTTTCTTTAAGCCAGGCATGGTGGCACACACCTTTGATCCCAGCACCTGGGAGGCTGAAGCATGTGGATCTTTGTGAGTTCGAGGCCAGCCTGGTCTACAGAATGAGTCCAGGACAGCCAAGGCTAAACAGAGAAACTCTGTCTCAAAAAAACAAAAAAGAAAAAAGAAAGCCTTTATTTATATAACAAAAATGACATTTCTGTGTACTGCTAGATAGGTACATATATAGATACATATATAATTTTTAAAATAAATGTACTTTTCCACCTGTACTGGGAACTGAACCCAGGGTTTTGCACTTGAAGGCAAAAGCACTCTACCACTAAACTAAATCCAAAACTCATCTTTTAGCCTTGTTTTCTTTCGAGACAAGGTCTCCTGGAGCTCAGGGTGTCCTCAAGATGACTATGTGGTCAAGAATAACACCGAATTTCTGATTCCCCTGCCTCTGCTTCCCAAGTGCCAGGAGTGCAGGTGTGTGCCACCACACCTGGGTGCTGGGTATGGGAGCGCCAGGAGTGCAGATATGCCCCACCACACCTGGGTGCTAGGGATGGGAGCACCAGGAGTGCAGGTGTGCCCCACCACACCTGGATGCTAGGAATGGGAGCACCAGGAGTGCAGGTGTGTGCCTGGTCTTCAGCTCCATATTAGTTTTATAATCAGAAAAGATTAATGAAAGTTTCCAGTTGTTTGTTTGTTTGTTTGTTTGTTTGTTTGAGACAGGGTTTCTCTGTATAGCCTTGACTGTCCTGGACTTGCTTTGTAGACCAGGCTGGCCTCGAACTCACAGTGATACGCCTGCCTCTGCCTCCTGAGTGCTGGGATTAAAGGCGTGTGCCACTACACCCGGCTCAAGTTTCCAGTTTTTTGATAAAGTCCAACAATGGCAGCGTTGACCTCTTCCCTCGCCACATCCTTCCATCCAGTGAACACCTGAAGGGGTCTCTCACCTTTTCAGGTTATGACTTGGTGTTTTCATCTACGGATGTATTGATCTTGTCTATAGCTATCCAGGGATGCAAGGCTTTCTTTGAGCTCTGGGATCACAGAGCCTAGCGATGCAAGCTTAGGATAGCCCCAGCTTACGAGGCATCCCAGAGTGTGAACCTCCTTCTGTGGTGAAGTCAACAGTGCTTTCTGAGCAGAAGCAGGGTTCGGAGAAAAAAAAGCCAGACAAACAGTTTTTGAGTACCTGAGCAAAGGCCCAGCAGTAGATAACATTGTGGTGCCTTTTATCCATCCCCATCCCATACCCCACTCTTCAAGTCACCCCAGCCCTCACTGGGGTCTGCTGCATATGGCTCCTGCAGTCTGCGCTCATGCCAAAGCCTGAGGGACCTTCCAAAGAGCACAACCTAGCCATGTCGTGCCCAGCTAAAAATCCTCCTCTGCTCTCTTCTCAGAGGAAATAAAGCCTTTAATCCTTGACAGGACTCTGTGAGTGTGTGTGTGTGTGTGTGTGTGTGTGTGTGTGTGTGTGAGAGAGAGAGAGAGAGAGAGAGAGAGAGAGAGAGAGAGAGAGAGAGAGAGAGAGAGAGAGAGAGAGATTTCTGTTGTGTTTTTGGGACATGGTGTCATATAGCCAAGACCAGTCTTCAACTTGCTATGTAGCTGAGGATGGTCTTGAACTCCTAAACCTCCAAGTGCTAGGATTACATGTATGGGCGAGCATGACCAACCCACGGAAGCTTGCATACAGGAAATGCTGTTGGCCTTAAATCTTTCCAGAATCTGGTCTCTCAGCATGTCTCAGCACCCAGGGCAGGGTATGCCACTGCTGCTCCCTGGACTTCTGAAGGATGTTTTGTAGCAATTACTCTGCTTCGATTTCCCAGTCTTTTTCCCTCCTCCCTGCCGGATGCTGATGTGTGTCAGCCCTCTTTTCTAAGAGCCCAGCACAACCTGGCCTGAGGGTGTCGCTGATGTTATCGCCTCCTCCTCTCCCTCACCCTTGGCTGGAAGCCATACCTGCCTGCTTGCTCTTTCCTTCACAGGTCAGGTTTGCTTGGCGGCAGCTGTCAGCACTGTGCTGACTGGGCCCTAAAGGCCTCAAGCCCAGATGGTCAGTGTTCTCTCTCAAGTCCATCCTGTGTCCTCCAACTCTGGCTTCTCCCCCGCAATTCCTCTGACATTCAGAGGCAGCTCCCCCCCCATGCCACCCCCTCTCTCTCTGATTCTCTCTCTCTTCTCTCCCCCCCCACCCCCCTCCCTGCAGGAGATGACTCACATTGGCTCCAGATACCTCACTCAAGCTCTTCTCTCGTGAAGATGGATGGTGGGGAGGGTGTGAGCGCTGTGGTTCTGGGTGTCGATCTCAAGTCTTCCCAGGCGGATCCTGTTGCTAGAAGCCACAGAGTAAGTTCCAGGAAGGTAGGGGCTAGCACTAAGGCTGAATCAGGCCTGGAAACAGCAACAGAGCCACTGAAGGGAGGAAAAGGCACTTCAGAGACTGGGTCTCCAGTTTTTGACTGACAAATAAAATATAAAGAAAATATGTTTTAATTTTTATTATTTATTTTTAAGTGTATAGGTGTTTTGCCTACATGTATGTGTGTCTATGTATCATGTGTATGCATGGTGTCTAAAGAGGCCAGAAGGGGGCTGGAGAGATGGCTCAGAGGTAAAGAGCACTGGCTGCTCTTCCAAAGTCCTGAGCTCAATTCCCAGCAGCCACATGGTGGCTCACAACCATCTACAATGAGATCCGGTGCATGTAGTTGTACATGTAGATAGAGGATGTACAATAAACAAATAAACCTTAAAAATATTTTAAAATAAAAATAAATAAATAAAAATAAATAAAAAGAGGCCAGAAGAAGGCATTGGATTTCCTGGAACTGGAGTTACAGATAATTGTGAGCCACCATGTGGGTGCTGGATTGAACAGTCAGTGCTCTTAACCTCTGAGCCATCTCTCCAGCCCCCAGCATGATTTAACAAAGAAACCTGCAGCAAAGTGCTTGCCTAGAATACACAGACTCCGGCAACAACGTGAAGTTGTTAGTGCTGTGATGATCTGTGGGCCTGGGAAGCCTCAGGCCCTGCTGCTGTCCTGTGGGGCTCGAGTTGACTGAACACTGCCTCCAGCTCTGCCTCCCACTCATTAGGCACTGGTTGCTCACCTCTTCCTCAGACATCGACATGCTTGTTCATTCAGGCCTTTACTTCACAGGCATCTGCTCAGGGAGGCTTTCTCTGCCACCATCACACAGCACTCACTCATGGGCCACACCTCCCCGTCATCTCCAGTGGGTGTTCGCCTCTGTTGCCATCTCTTCCCACTAGGGTGAGGACAGAGGGGCTTAGCTTCACACATACACACGTGTGTGTGTGTGTGTGTGTGTGTGTGTGTGTGTGTGTGTGTGTGTGAGAGAGAGAGAGAGAGAGAGAGAGAGAGAGAGAGAGAGAGAGAGAG
>OU015757.1:7706482-7717125 GCA_907169655.1 Acomys percivali | reverse complement strand
GTGTGTGTGTGTGTGTGTGTGTGTGTGTGTGTGTGTGTGTGTGTGTGGACCCCTGTGGGAATCGGTTCTCTCCTCCCACTGTTTGAATGCCTGGGATCACACTCAGGTCCTCAGGCTTGGTGGCCAGCAACTTGACCCTTGAGCTCTCTTTTGGGCCCATATTTTTCCTCTTTTTAAAAAGTTGAGGGAAAAAAAGTTGAGGCACTGGGTGGCTGGAAAGATGGCTCAGAGGTTAAGAGCACTCACTGGCTGCTGTTCCAAAGGTCCTGAGGTCAATTCCCAGCAACCACATGGTGACTCACAACCATCTATAATGAGATCTGGTGCCCTCTTCTCACATGCAGGTGTACATGCAGGCAGAGCACTGTATACATGATATATAAATAAATAAATCTTTTTTTTTTTTTTTTAAGTTGAGGCACTGGAGAGAAGGGGCAGAAATTTAAGAACACTGTGTGCTCTTCCAGAGGCCCCAGGTTCAGATGCCAGCACACATATGGCATCTGTAACTCCACTTCCACTTACATACATATGGGAAAAACACTCATTCACACAAAAGAAAAATCAATCTATTCTTAAAAAGTTGAAAGCAGAGTATGGTGGTGCACACCTTCAATCCCGGGACCCAAGAGGCAGAAGTAGGTGGATTTCTGTGAGTTCAAGGTCAGCCTGCATTACACAGTGAGACCATGTCTCAATAAACAAACAAACAAACAAACAAACAAACAAATCATGTCCTCAAATCCTAAATGCTGTCAAATGTCTTCTACAGTAGTTCAGGCAGGCTAATTGATGGGCTCTAATTTGCATCCACTCTGACTTGGCGGTGACCTTGAACAGGACACACCCATACCTCATATTCTTTCTTTTTTATATAATATTTTATTTTAAGCCAGGTGGCACTTATTTCAAAATGATGGCACATGCTTGTAATCGGGAGGCAAAGACAGGCTGATGATCTCTTGCATGCAAGGCCAGCCTGGTCCTCAGAGCGAGTTCCAGGACAGCCAGGGCTACAGAGAGAAACCTTGTCTCTTCATCTTCATGTATGTGTGTGTCTGAGGGCATGACACATGGGCATGAATGAGGAAGCCAGAAGAGGGTCTTAGCTCCCCCTGGAGATGGAGTTATAGGTAGGGACGTGTGAGCCACCAAGTGGGAGCTAAGAAACAAATTTGTCTTCTGAAAGGGCAGCAACAGTTTTAGCGGCTGAGCCATCTCTCCAACACCCTCTCCTTCTACAGTGAAAACAGAAGTCTAGGCACGCCTTTAATCCCAGCACTCAGGAGGAAGTCTAACAGTGTTTTAATGAAAATTAAAATAGCTAATACATTAAAAACAACTCACAGGGGTGCTATTAAAGCTATAGCTTATTTTAAAATTATAATCCGGGGCTGGTGAAACAGCTTAGTGATTAAAAGCATTTACTGTGAAGATCTTTGGTTTCGGTTTTGGTTGTTTCTGAGACAAGGTTTCTCGGTGTGGCCCTGGCTGCCCCGGAACTAGCTCTGTAGACCAGGCTGGCCTCGAACTCACAGAGATCGTCCTCCTGCCTCTGTCTTGACAACATCAGTGAGATTCCATGAGTCCATGCAAAGGTGGAAGGAGCGAACCAACTACACAGCCATCCCTGGACACCCACACATATCATCAGAAACAACAGCAATAATAAAAGATTTATTTATTTTTTATTTCATATGTGTAGGAGTGTTTTGACCACATGGTTGACTGTGCACACACGATATGTGTCCCCAGCGCTCTCAGAAGCCAGAATAGCACATCAGATCCCCTGGAAATTGGAATTAGAGATGTTAGCTACCATGTAAGTGCCAGGAACTGAACCCAGGTCCTCTGCAAGAACAAGTGCTCTTAACCTCTGACCCATCTCTCCAGCCCCTGTTTTAGGTTTTTGTTTGTTTGTTTGTTTGTTTGTTTTTGTTTTTGTTTTTGTTTTTGTTTTTTTGGTTTTTTGAGACAGGGTCTCCCTATGTAGCCTTGGCTGTCCTGGACTCGCTTTGTAGACCAGGCTGGCCTCGAACACACAGCAATCCGCCTGCCTCTGCCTCCCGAGTGCTGGGATTAAAGGCGTGCGCCACCACGCCCGGCCGTTTGTTTTTGGTTTTTTTTTGAGACAAGGTCTCACTGTGCAGCCCTGGCTGGCATGCAAGTCACCACCTTCCTCCCTCAGCTTCCCAAGGGCTGGGATTACACCCGGTGACAGCGGAAAATCTATTCACTTATTCATTTTAGAGTTTCAATGTATATAGTCCAGGCTGGCCTGGAACTCACCCACAGTGATCCTACCAGTCTCCCAAATGCTGGGATCACAGGCAGGAAACCACTACTCTGGCGTTAGCATTTACAATTTTAATAGACACTGGCAAAACTTCCTTCCTGGGTCTATCATGAATTCTCCTATATATTAGCTTCAAGAATTACAGACATCTTAGCACAGAGTAGTCAGGTAAGCTTTTCTGTTGCTTCAATAAATTAACTCGCACTGGAGACAACCCTACTGGCAGTTAATGGGCAAAACAGTACCCAAACCTGTGCAGGACTTTAACTTCGTGTGAAATTTCACAACATCGATGCTGCAATTTGCTTACATAATGATGGGGTTTGCTTTGTGATGTCCCTTTTCTTCCCCGGGTCCTCCCCACAACGTGTTTTCTTACCCTAGATTGGCTATGTGTCTAGTCAAATGACCCTAGAACAATTCTGACCTTCATGGGTTAACCAAGTGGCAGGGCTTCCTTCTGCCAAGTTACTTAATCTTTAGTAAAGCGATTCCAACACAGCCAGCCGACTTGGCCAGTCAATTCCAAGACTAGGTTCACATTTTTAAGCGGGCGGGGGTAAGGCGGCTGGGCATCGTGGCTCCAACCTGTAACACCAGCACTCGGGAAGCTGAGACAGAGGGATGGACACAAGTTCGAGGCCAGCCTGGTCTACATAGAGACCTGCGTTCCGAGCCAGTTACAAGGGTCTCACGTGACGATCTCGCGGTGACCGGTTGTGCAAGCAGACGGTTAAATTGTCACACACCTTTTTGAGCAAAGGAAGCCCGCCTCTCGGTACCGGAGTCGTCATTGGGTGGAGAGGCTGTCAATCACGCTGTCTATAAATAGAGACCCCGCGCGCGGCGCTCGGACAAGCGGCGTGGCTTTGCGTCCTCCGGCCGGGCACGTGTGGGAGACCATCTCCTCTGGGAACCTTGCCTGCTGTGGCAAGTAGGCTCGCCTTGCAGGTACCAGGGCCTTGTGGTCCGCCCAGCCTCCCCCGCGGGCGGCGCGATGGCGGAAGCGGCGGCGGCGGCGGGCGCCAGCGGAGAGGCCATGGCGGCGCTGGTGGCCGCGGAGGGGTCCTTGGGCCCGGCGGGTTGGTCCGCTGGCCGGAGTTTCTCCAACTACCGGCCGTTCGAGCCCCAGACCCTGGGCTTCAGCCCGAGCTGGCGGCTGACGAGCTTCTCCGGCATGAAGGGCTGAGGCTGCAAGGTCCCCCAGGAGACTCTGCTCAAACTCCTGGAGGGACTGACGCGGCCGGCGCCGCAGCCCCCGCTCGCCTCCGGTCTGGTCGGGGCCAGCCAGGAAGAGACGGTGCAGGAAGGGGGCCTGTCCACCAGGGCCGGCCCGGGCTCCGCCTTCCCCTCGCTGAGCATCGGGATGGACTCCTGCGTCATCCCCCTGAGGCACGGCGGCCTGTCGCTGGTGCAGACCACCGACTTCTTCTACCCGTTGGTGGAAGACCCCTACATGATGGGGCGCATAGCGTGTGCCAATGTGCTCAGTGACCTCTACGCCATGGGCATTACGGAATGTGACAACATGTTGATGTTGCTCAGCGTGAGCCAGAGCATGAGTGAGAAGGAACGAGAGAAGGTGACGCCCCTCATGATCAAAGGCTTTCGTGACGCCGCGGAGGAGGGAGGGACGGCAGTGACAGGTGGACAGACAGTGGTCAACCCCTGGATCATCATCGGCGGGGTTGCCACTGTGGTGTGCCCGCAGAATGAGTTCATAATGCCTGATAGTGCCGTGGTAGGAGATGTGCTGGTGTTAACCAAGCCCTTAGGAACCCAGGTGGCCGCCAATGCCCACCAATGGCTGGATAATCCTGAGAAGTGGAATAAAATCAAGATGGTGGTTTCCAGAGAGGAAGTAGAGTTGGCCTACCAGGAAGCTATGTTCAACATGGCTACTCTAAACAGAACTGCCGCTGGCTTGATGCACACCTTTAATGCCCACGCAGCCACGGATATCACGGGCTTTGGCATTTTAGGACACTCTCAGAACCTAGCAAAGCAACAGAAAAACGAAGTTTCCTTTGTCATTCACAATCTGCCGATCATTGCCAAGATGGCAGCCATCAGCAAAGCCAGTGGACGCTTTGGCCTCCTCCAGGGAACGTCGGCTGAAACCTCCGGGGGATTGCTGATCTGCCTGCCAAGAGAGCAGGCAGCCCGCTTTTGTTCAGAAATCAAATCCTCCAAATATGGAGAGGGTCACCAGGCATGGATCGTGGGCATTGTGGAGAAAGGGAACCGGACAGCCCGCATCATTGACAAGCCTCGCGTCATCGAAGTTCTACCTCGGGGAGCCCCTGCTCCTGCTGCCCCCGCCCCTGATAATTCCAGCACAGCCTGTGAGCCTAGTTCATGAAATGGAATAGCAGAAGTTGTCGCGAGCTCAGAGCCATTCTACACGCTCATGGGCTGTCGGCCAGGACTGATTTTAAGACCCATCCGAAGGCTGCCTACATAGCACCTCCAGGTGCCCTAATTCCATCAAAAGCTGCCTGTGTGTACACCCAGGGCCGGAAGGAAGATTGGGGGGCGGGGGACTGTGTGTTCATCTGCTGAGGGGATGAGCAGCTGGGATGAGCTCCCAAAGCGAGCTGAGGCTATTCCAGGTTGAGATCTTTTCCTTTACGCTGAGTTGATTCATTTCTGCACAGGGAGTGAGATTATTAGGATGACATACGGAAAAAGTAAACTGCAACATGAAATTATTTGGACCAATATATTGATAAGTCAAAATTGTTACGAGAACTCTCACTGATTCACTGTCAAGTTACTAATTTTTCTGAGAAACCGCCTCTTTTCCTGTTCTGGGCAAGAGTTGAGCAACTTGTCCAACCAGGAGAGGAAGACCTCAGCCACCTGATTTGGTCTCTGTTGATGATGTTTCTCCCTCTAACTCCTGCTAGGGACTGGGAGAGACTGAATTAAACCTCAGAGCCAGGTGTTGGTGGTCGTTAAGATACTAAATCTTACTGAAAATTCCCGGAGATTTAATTAATAAAATTTCTTACAGCTAACTAAATAAAAGGGATGTTGTTGGAAAACTGCTGTGGCTAATGTTTGGTTCTGTGGGTCCTTTGACAGGGTCTCATGTAGTGGAGAACAGCCTTGACTAAGCTCTCCTGCTGCCTCCAGGGTGCTGCCAAGGCCAGCTGGAATTCTGAATCTTTTTCTCCCTTGGCACAATATTTAGAACCTGCAAAATAGAAAGATAGAAAGTGGATATGGTCTCTGCCCCTGAGCCAGGGGATTTGGGTTTTCACTGGCCCAAGATTGGCGAAAGAATACTTGGAAAGGATATAAACTTTAGGGATTATAAGGTAGACAAAAAGTATCACACACTCACATACAAATCAAAGTTTCTTGTTTTGGTGTTTTTTCGAGACAGGGTTTCTCTGTGTAGCCTTGGCTGTCCTGGACTCCCTTTGTATTCCAGGCTGGCCTCGAACTGCCAGCCTTTGTATACCAGGGTGGCCTTGAAGTAACAGAGATCCACCTGCCTCTGCCTCCATGAGTGCTGGGATTACAGGCATGTGCCACTGTGCCATACTCAAGTTTTTAAAAGCTAAGAAGAAGATGAGAGGGTAAAACCAGTTTAGCAGAATGGAAGAGGCTGTCTGAAAGTGGGGGATAACCGACAGGAAATCCTTCTGGAAGGATTCAGCAAGGAGTTGGCATTGAGAAGAGACACTGGCTAAAAGCTTATGCACAGATCAAGTATGTCTTCACACTTTGCACCCCCTGACACACATACTTTGAGGTAGGTGACTGCCTCTGGCCTCTGGGAAGAAAAAGACAGGAACTTCAGGCACAGCAGTAGACAGCCTGACTGAAAACTCTTAGTCATTAAAATCTCAGCCAAGGGATGGGGATGCTTGCTTGGCATACTTGAAGCCGTGGGGTCAGTCCTTAGCACCAACCCCAGTGTGGTGCCGCTGGCACTTGGGAGGTAGAAGCAGAAGGGTCAGAAGTTCAAGGTCATCTTTGGTTGTATAGTTCAAGGCTAGCCTGGGCTACATCTATGTGAGACCCTTCTCAACACCCCCCTGCAAGAGAAAACTCTGAGCTAGGATCGGTTGGAGAGTGCCTAGCCAGCATAAGAGCTTTGGTTCAGTACCTAGTACTTAGGACATTAGGCTGTGGGGGATGGGGGGTGGGGTGGGGTGATAAAGGAGGAAGAGAAAATTGGTTTTGAAACACTGGCCAGGGGGTTGAGGTGTAGTTCAGTATTACAGTGACATAGCCTGGGCAAAGTCCTACTTTAATCTTTACCATCAGAAAAAAATAACCTTGGCCTGGAAGCTTCACACACACACACACACACTTTTTGACAGCATCTTGTGCTGCCACCCAGCTTTGTCCACACCATTGTCCTTTGACCTCCCTGACTCAAATTTTTTGCTATATCGGCTTCCTGTCTGCTGAGAATGCAACTTTGTTTTTTCTATTTGCAATGTTACTTCTTCCCTTGTACAGGCTGGATGCCAGGCAAACACTCCCTCATGCCTTGGTATTGCTTTAGACAAAGACTTGCTCTATAGCCCTGTCTGCCCTGTAGCTTGCTAGGTAGACCAGATTATCTTAGAGCTCAAAGATCTGCCTCCCATGTGCCAGGATTAAATGTATGTGCCGATGTAGGAGAGAGAAACATGTTTTTGTGTTGATCCCAAGTGTGGGACGGGGAACAGACTAGTGAGAGAGAAGGATGTTTTTCCACTTAGAAGTCAAACCATTTCGCGGGGGAGCTTGGATGTTACCAGCTGAAAACATCCTAGTAGAGACGCTGAGAGGACATATATGTATGAGCCCAAAACAAGAGGCTGGAGAGAGAGAGAGGACTTGGGATTGTTTTGGCTGTTCATCCCTGCACTTCTAGAGACGCTTCTAGAGAGAACTGCTTCCGGGAAGGCTTCAAGGCTTTGGGCTCCTGCTGAGGCCTCAGCTGCTGTTCCAGGTTCCAGCAGCAACTTTGGTTGAATTGCGGGTTTGCTAAGATCCTGCTGACCAAGCCGGGAGACTCGTTCCTCAGAACTGAGATCCTTAAGGTTTCATTATTGTGTTCTTTAATCTCCTTTTCCTATTGTTTGGGTTAGTCGGGTTGTGAGTGAGGTGCGCTCTGTTAGTGAGGGCATAATAAAGTATAATTGTTAGGAAAATTGAGCCAACATGTCACCATAGCCAGCTCTTTTTTTTTTTTTCCTTTATTTTATTTCACGTGTATGAATGTATACATTGCCTGCATGTATATGTGTAGCACGCACGGGCAGTGCCCTCTCCCCATGAGGCCAGAAAAGGGCTTTGAATCCCCTGGAACTGGAGTTACAGGTGGTTGTAGGTGATATGGATGTAATCTGGGTTCCCTGCAAAACAGCCAGGGCTCTTAGCCAGTGAGTCATCTCTCAGGCCTCTCATTCTTCTTCATTGTTTCTTTTTTCTTTTTTTGAGACAGGGTCTCACTGTGTAGCCCTGGCTGTCCTGGAACTCACTTTGTAGACCACACTGGCCTTGAACTCACAGAGCTCCACTTGCCTCTGCCTCCTAAGTGCTAGGACTAAGAGCTTACACTATTATGCCCAGCTAGGCCCATCAATCTTTTTGTTTTGTTTTGTTTTGTTTCCGCACAGGATTTCTCTGTGTAGCCCTGGCTGACCTGGAACTCATTCTGGAGTCCGCACAGGTCTGAATCTTAGAGATGCGCTTTCCTCTGCCTCCAAGTGCTGGGATGAAAGTGTGCAACACCGCCACCAAGCTCATTCTTAAAATTTCAATATGAGCTACCAACTTGAAGAACAAAACAAAAACTGAACAAAAAGAGGAAAGACAATTCAGGAGTAAGTGTGAGAAAGAAGAGAATGTATCTCCAAAGGGTGATTAGTAAAAGGCAAAACACGAAGGCTCTCAAAAGCTAGCCGTGCAATGCCGTGAGAGATGATAACATTGGAAAAGGCTGTCAGAAAACAAAATTACAAAAAGACATGGAATAGATAAAGAAAACATATGAAAATGAGGTGAGCCAGGAGACCCAACAGCACAGAGGACAAGGCAGGAGGAAGGGAGAAACTTACCAGCCTGGTGCACAGCGTGAGTGCAGGATAGCCACGGTGTTGCACAGGAACCCAGTATGGGAAAACCAAAAAAGAAAAAAAGAGAAAGAAATGAAAAGCTTATCAGAGAATAATGCAAGTGTTCTCAAACTCTGAAAGCCGAACATCCTGGCTGGAGACTGCTGTTGCAGCGAACCCTGGTAGGTACCTCCTCAGCCCCCACAGGGTGGCTCAACCATCTGAAACTCCACTTCCAGAACAGATGAACTTTTCTGAACCAAGGGCCCTGTGTCATGCTTATACACACGTGCAGGCAAAACATTCAGACATGTTTTAAAAATATATTTTTTTTTAAGGTTTCTTGTTTTCGTTTTGTTTTACTTAAGTTGAAAGTAGTTAGGCCTGGTAGTATATGCATGTAATCTTTGCATTTGGGGGTGGAGACGAAGATCATGGGTTCAAAGTCACTCACATGTATGTAGAGAGCTCCAGGCAAGTCTGAGCTGTATGAGACTCTGTTTGTTTGTTTGTTTGTTTTTCGAGACAGGGTCTCTCTGTGTAGCCTTGGCTGTCCTGGACTCACTTTATAGACCAGGCTGGCCTAGACCTCACAGCGATCTGCCTGCCTCTGCCTCACGAGTGCTCAGATCAAAGGTATGTGCCATCATGCCTGGCCCGAGACTCTGCCTTAAAACAGAAAATAAGTTGAAAATCACATACCTTTTCAATTCCTAGCATAGTGAATTTTTTTTTTATTACTGTTTGCTTTGAGGAAGGGGTCAGATTTTGTAGCCAGGACTATCCTGAAACTCACTAGGAACTCAAGGATGGCCTTGAACTTGGGGAAATCCTCCTGCCCCAGCTTCCCAAAGACCAAATTTAAAAGTTTAAGCCAACATGCCCAGTTCTAGTGTTGGGGCTTTTGCTTTGTTTTTTGTTTGTTTGTTTTTGTTTTTTGTTGTTGTTTTGTTTTGTTTGTTTTTGGTTTTTTGAGACAGGGCTTCTCTTTGTAGACCAAGCTAGCCTAGAACTCCAAGAGACCTGCCTGCTTCTGCCTCCAGAGTGCTGGGAAATAAGGCACACACTACCCAAGTATAGGGACTTCTAAGACATACTAATTTTTATGAAGCTTTACATTTACAAAAGTAAAGACCCTGAGTTCAAAGCCAGCCAGAGCTACACAGACCCTTTCTCTTAATCACTGAGCTATCTCTCCAGCCTGAGACCCTTTTTCAAAAACAAAGATATTTTGAAACATGCAAATTATCAGAATGGTTTCATCTTATGCATTCTTTCTCAGGAAACTACTGGAAGGGCTAAGAATGTGTTTCAGGGCCTGGAGAGATGGCTCAGTGGTTAAGAGCACTGGCTGTTCTTCTAGAGGTCCTGAGTTCAATTCCCAACAACCACATGACAACTCATAACTGTCTATAACTGTAGTCCCATGGGATCCAATGTCCCCTTCTGATGTGCAGGTCTACATACAGATACTCATATACATAAATAAATAAATCTCTTTTTTAAAGTTAAAAAAAAGAATGTTTTTCAATGGTGGAGTGCTTGCCTAGTGTGTGTTAGGCCCTGTGTTTAGTCCTGACCACCACAAACAAAACAAAACAAAAAGCCTATTGGGGGTTGTATCCCAGAGCTCTCAGTAAAAGGGGAAGCCGCACTCTGGACTGGAGAGGTGAAGCCCACAGCTACACTGAGGAGACAGCCTCAGTCCTAAGACATTCCTGGCAAACCTGGAATGCTTACAGTGACTGTGTTTGCTTAGGTAATGGTTCCCCAAGACAACTCCTAGATCTGAGAAGAGATTTTTAAATGCAGGAATCAACTTGCTAAATGGCCTTTTGTGTAACAGTTAATAAAAAGCACTTCAGTGAAGCTGCTATTGTGCATTAGTTGGTCAGAACTGATCCCGCTGCTGCTGCTGCTGAGAAGCCTAAACTCATCCTGCAGTGTCTTTCTTTCTTTGACCATCCCATGAAACCCAGGCACACATACGGCGCACAGAAATGCAGGCAAAACACTCATTTTTTTTTTTTTTAAATTTTTTTTAAAGCTAGTAGGTTGGCCAGGTGATGGTGAACGCCTTTAATCCCAGCACTTGGGAGGCAGAGGCAAGGCAGGTCTCTGTGAATTTGGGGCCAGCCAGTCTACAGAGTTCCATGACAGCCAGAGCTGCACAGAGAAACCGTGTCTTGAAAAACCAAACCAACTGAACAAAAAGTAGGTGCTATAGAAGAAGGAAGAGAGGGATGCAGTGAGAGCAGAGGCAGGAGGGAGCAGAGAGGGAT
>OU015757.1:7674364-7705517 GCA_907169655.1 Acomys percivali | reverse complement strand
CACACACACACACACACACACACACACACACACACACACACACACACTTCTTTGTAGATCTTAAGGAGGACAACAAATCTCAAGGGGCTGGAAAGATGCCTCCAAGGATAAGAGCACTTGTTAGTACTGACAGCACTCACTGCTCTTGCAGAGGAAGACAGTTCTAGTCCCGTAGTCACTGGCACTTTACAACTGTCTGTAACTGCAGTTCCGGAGGATCTGACTTCTCTGTTGGCCTCCCTGGGCACCAGGCACACAAGTGATCCACAGACGTACAAGCAGACAAAACATACACATGAAAACAAACAAGCCTTTTTATTTAAAAAAAAAAAAGCCTTCATAGGCTCGCAAATGTAAGCGAGTTTGGTGTCCTCTGTGCACTGTGTAATGGTGACCCATGGGGCTGGAAAGGTGAGCAAAGGCCAGAGCCTATCTGCTTGCTACAAATTCCAGTGTCGTGTACTCTATGATGCAGGTGAAGAGGAATGCCTTCCTCTTCCTGTAGGACAAAGATGGGTTCATTGCTTCCAATCTTTGGAATCTGATGGGGTAGGCCACTGAAAGGGGACACAAGGCTTGGGTCCTCCTCCTGTCTGACAGTCCACACTCTGTCTCATCTACCTCATCCAAATTGTGTGAAGGTTATCTGAAGCCTTAAGCAGTTTCCCTAACCCAGAGACAACGCATTCGCTGTTCTTCATTTGCAGAGGTTTTATTTTTCTTTCTTCTTTCTCAGTGGACCGGCCTCCTCCGCGATGCCATTTCACTTTGGCGCCATCTAGCGACCACTGAGCAAACAACCTCGCTTTATGCTTTTTCCCCAGAGTGAACTGGTACCTTTCCCTTTAAGAAGTTTCTCCTGCGAGGAAGAACTCGAGGGCTCAGACCAAGAAAATACACTTGAAGCTCCCTCAGATTGGTCCAGTCCGGAGAAGGGGCGGGCCGTCACGAAAATACACCTATATGATTGGGTCCGCCTCAGGCTCCGCCCCGGGAGCGCACCGAGGCGCCGTGATTGGCTGGGACCCTGGAGGCGCCTCTAAACGTGGCGCGGGGTTTGCTCCTGCGAGGCTGGGACCGGTGGGCGGAATGTCCCAATCTGGTGGCGGTGCGCGCGGTGATGCGGGTCAGGAAGACTCTGCTGCTGCGGTCCCGTTCAGCTTCAGCCCGGAGCCTACGCTAGAGGACATGTAAGCCGTCCTTGCCCAGCCTCGGGTCTCGGAGAGATTGACCCTTTTGTTGTAGTGGAGAGGGTCCCTCCACGTGGTCCGCAAGAAGAACCACATGCTCGTGTCCGACGGGGCCCTCCTGGTGGAACTCTGGTGGGAGTGTAGCTAAAAACCTCACCTGCGCGGTGCACACCTGAAGCCGGGGAAATTGGGTGACGCCCTCGGACTTGTTAGTACCAACCGTTAATACGACCTTGGGGAGATAATCGGGGGTCTGATAGCACCTCTGCACCCCGGCAATGATAAACAGGTTGAAATGTAGAGGGATTTTGTTTTGTTTTTCTTGCAGAATATCAAGGAAGGCCTCAGGGGACAATGTCTCAAAACTCCAGTCTGTGATTAGCTAGACGTAGGCATGCAGAAATAGGGGCGTTAGTAAAAAGTGTTGATAAATCTTGCTTGAGGCTAAAATCTGTACAGGGACGGGTTCATTTCCAGATCATAAGAAAATCTTGTTAAAAGATAGTAATTCAAAGACATCCAACAAATTGACTGTAGGATGCCTAGTCGCATCTGTATGAGGGACCGGCGACCTGCCTGGGACTTGCATCTTTTTCCTCACCCTCTAACCCTGAGACTCGAACCTCCACCTCCTTTGTTTTTTCCAGTCGACGTCTCCATGCGGAGTTTGCTGCGGAGCGGGACTGGGAGCAGTTCCACCAGCCTCGGAACCTGCTCCTAGCCTTGGTTGGAGAAGTGGGCGAGCTTGCAGAGCTCTTGTGAGTAGATGGTGGGGGTGGGACTGGACGGGCCGACAAGGCACATGTGTTTAAGCCCCCACGATGGTGGTTCATTTTATTTTCTTTACCGGTGGATTCTGTGCTGCAGCTGGGGATACAGAGATGACAGATGGGTCCCAGCCCTGTAGGGAGATGGGAAAAGTTACCGAGTTGAGAATGAAAGTGCAGCAACAGTGAGGAAGGCCTCGGTCTAAGAAGAAGTGGTCAGCAGGGCCTTTAATCCCAATGCTTGGGAGGCAGAGGCAGATGGATCTGTAAGTTGGAGGCCAACCTGGTCTACAGAGTGAATTTCAGGACACCCAGAGCTACACAGAGAAACCCTGTCTCAAAGGGAAGGGGGAAATGAAAAGGCCATGATATGGGGACCATTGGCACCAGCATTTTATCTCTGTGTGAAGCTAAAAATAAGGGATTTCCATATACAAAGGCAGTTAGGGGCTGCTCTTGCAGAGCAACTGGGTGCAGTTCCCAGAACCCACAAAGCAGGTAACAGCCTCCCACAACTGCAGTTTCGGGGGATCTGACGCTCTTCCTTTGGCCTCAGAGGCTCTACATATCTGTAGTTCACAAGTAGACACACAGGCGCCTGCATCTGCCTGTAGAATAAGTAAATCCTTTCTTAAGAAAAACAAAAAAAAAACAAAGTAGTGAGGTGAGAAAGGGCAAGTTAAATTCTGGGAGAATCCAATTCAATATTAGCTCCCCAAGAAAGGGGAGGGGCTTCGAGTCATTCTCTTCTCTGTGTGCCCCGGGGGTCGGGCCCATCATAGGCATTTTGTAGACAACAGAAGTGTGGAAGATGAGGGTGGGAGGCAAACCCAAGCAGATACGATTGGAGCTAGAAGGGGATGGAATTCAGGCAGAAGGCCAGATCTAGCCTGAGGAGCAGAAAGGTCTGTGTGCCTGCAGGGCAGAGAGGACACCCGACAGAATGGAGCAGAGCAGGCTGGGGTAGAGCTAAATCTGGGCAGCCATCGTGGGGATGAGAAAGAGAAGGCACACAAGATGCACCTGAGGTTAGGCCAGGCCTGCTCTACGGATGAATTAGCATCAGCCGTGCCTTAGGTCGTCTGGAAGCAAAAGATAGGGCCTTGGACCAGGCTGGCTCCATTCCCGGAGGAAGGAGTTTATGATAGTATATGAGCTAATCTTACATGGCCTGAACCTGTGACCAGGGTCAGAGGGGCAAGAATGTCAAATGTGGTGGTGCATGATGTAATCCCAGCCCTGGGGGAGGTGGGGGTGGAGGGGGGTGGTTAGGTGTGCATTGTCAGCCGCATGGAGAATCTGAGACCAGCGTGAGCTACAGAAGAGCCTGTCTTGGGAGTGGACGGGAAGGAATAACACAAGATGGGAAAGGAAGAGTTTCTGGGATGGTAGGAGCCTGGTGGGGCGGTGCTCCATGGCAGAAGACACGGTGACCGCAAACAGAAAAGGTTAACAGTGGCTTCAGGTGGGAGAGTATAGGTGAAGATGCGTTATCAGGAAGATGAATTTCTGCACTGACTCAGGCCTAGGATTTGGCTTGGAGCAGCAGCGGCTAGGGCTAGTGAGGAGTAGGATTGAACCTAGCAAGCGTGTGTGTGTCTGTCCTGTTCTCCTAGTCAGTGGAAGTCCGATGCGGAACCCGGTCCTCAAGCATGGCTGCCGAAGGAACGAGCGGCCCTTCAAGAGGAGCTTAGTGATGTCCTCATCTACCTGGTAGCATTAGCAGCCCGCTGTCACGTGGATTTACCTCAAGCAGTAATCTCCAAAATGGACACCAACCGCCGGCGTTACCCAGTCCATCTGTCACGAGGTTCTGCCTGCAAGTACACAGACTTGCCCCGCGGGACCATCTCTGAGAACCAGGCTGCGGGGGCTGCAGACCCTGCCTCTGAGTTGAAAGACCAGACCTCCACCTAGAAACAGTGTCTCGAGAGCAGAGATGGACTTGTTCTCTCTCAATAAAATAACTTAAGGCAACAACTTCTACATTTTTATTTTTCTAAGTAGCTAGAGAGAGTACCTGGAGTCCTGCAGAGGAGCAGGGCTCTGCCCTGTGTGACTGATAGCTGTTTTGTCTTTTCAGCTTAAAACTTGCAAAAGCAGCGAACAGGAAGTAAATATGGGCCACAAGTCTTTGATGAGTACAGCTTCCTTTCCTCTTTGGTCCCGTGGTACAAGTGAAGATCACCTACCTGTCTTACCTGGCCAACTTCTGTTCTTCCTCACCAGCTAGATGGTGGGCTCTTGTTCTTGTTGTTGTTGTTGGCTTTTTCTTCTTCTCCTCCTCCTCCTCCTCCTCCTCCTCCTCCTCCTTCTTCTTCAAGACAGGGTCTCGAACTCACAGAGATCCACCTGCCTCTGCTTCCCTGAGTGCTGGGATTACAGGCGTGCACCACCGTGCCCAGCCATAGATGGTGTTGAGTGAACAATTTACGTGGTGTGCAACCACATCCCTTCCCCAGAGACACCTAGGCCTGGCTCCCCCCAAAAATGGGAAATGCAGAGTAATTACCTTCCCCTCTTCTCTAGCGACCTTCTTGCCTTCCCAGGTGAAACAGTCCATCAGATTAAAAGTGTTTTACTTTATATTCCCAAATGCACTGACTGTTACAACAACATTTAATTTTATTCCCTCTCCTTTAGTCCTTGTACTTAATCATATCGCGTGCAGCCCCCTCATGTGTCTCTGCAGCTCCTGACTCTACCTAGATAATATGGTGGGGTTCAAGACAGGGTTTCTTTGTTTAGTCCTGGCTGTCCTGGAACTAGCTCTGTAGACCAGGCTGGCCTCTAACTCAGAGATCCGCCTGCCTCTGCCTCCCAGGTGCTGGGATTAAAGGCTTGAGCCACCACTGCCTGGCCAGATGAATCTTTTTTTTTTTTTAAACAAAGATTTATTTATTTATACAATGTTCTTAATGTTCTTGCCTGCATGTGTCCTTACTTGCCAGAAGAGGGCATCAGATCACATTATAGATGATTATGAGCCACCATGTGGTTGCTGGGAATTGAACTCACGACCCTTGGAAGAGCAGGCAGCGCTTTTAACCACTGAGCCATCTCTCCAGCCCCCCCCCCCCTTTTTTAAAAAAGATTTATTATGTATACAGTGGTCTGCTTGCATGCTAGAAGAGGGCACCAGATCTCATTATAGATGGCTGTGAGCTACCATGTGGTTGCTAGGAATTGAACTCAGGACCCCTGGAAGAGCAGCCAGTGCTCTTAACCTCTGAGCCTCTCCAGCCCAGCTAGATTAATCTTAAAACATGACTTCTGGGGGCTGGAGAGATTGCTCAGCAGTGGCGTGTACTGCTTTTTTTTTTTTTTTTTTTTCCTGTCTTTTTGTTTGAGAGGGTCTATATGTTGTTGGCTAGCCTGGAGCTTCCTATGTAGACCAGGCTGGCTTTGGACTCACAGAGATCCATCTGCCTCCCAAAAGTGCTGAGATCAAAGACCCCCACCACCACACTCAGCACTTAGTGCGCTTGCAGAGGACTGAAGTTGTGTTGCCAGCACCCACATCAGGCAGCTTACACACCCCTTAACTCTAGCTCCAAATCTTCCACTTCTGGACTCTACTGACATCTGCACTAAAGGATGCACAAATCCACAGTCATGATTAAAAAGCAAAGGCAGTACTTCCGGGCTTTTGTGATGGCTCATCAAGTAAAGTGCCATTGAGCCCAATGACCCAAACTCTATCCCAGAGATACACATAGTGGAGGGAGAAAACCAGTTCCTGCAAGTTGTCCTTTGACCTCCTCCATACACCCAGACCCCGTGGCACACAGTCCACCCTCTCACCTCTAAATTGCCTTTTATGGTTTTGGTTTTCAATGTCTTTGGGGCATGGCGTTGCATAACACCGGTAATCCCAGCATTAAAGAGGTTGAGGCAGGAGGACACACGTTGGAGGCACTCTGGGCTACAAACCAAAACTGCATGAATGGTTTGCCTTGTGTGTCTGTGCTCCTATCAGGGAGTGCCTGGTACCCGCTGAGGTCAGAGGGTGTTGGATCCTAGACCTGGAGCTACAGGTGACTTGAGTGCTTGGAATGGAACCCAGATCCTCTGCTTTTTGTTGTTTATTGGAGAAGAGCCACGGTCTACCTTCCCCTAACCCATTACAGTTCTGGTGCTGCCTGCAAAAGTGGATCTAAATTGAAGTTTGCACGTTTGTACCCTCAGGATTCAGGAGGCAGAAAGATGATTCCTCTCAAGTCCCACTACCAGCCTGGTGTATATAGTGAGTACTGTCAGTTTGGGGTCCTATATGGAGAGCCTCATTAAACGGAGGAGGGGGAGCTAGTATACTTACATAAGGAAGCTTTTAAATCTATTTACATAGCCTCATTTCTCTCCTTTGCCATACTGACCCCCACAGGCTGCAGAACAGTCACCTAGTCATGAACATATGTTTATGGCTTTTTCCAGAACTGAGATGTGAGACAGAGCCAGGCACGTGTGTGGTTCTCCCCCTTCCCACCCACCTCACGTACAGGCACCGTGAAATGAGGATAGAATACTTTATTCACTTATAAGGGCCAAGGGAATGTAGCTGGGGAAGGGGCACGGTTTCTAGGGACCCCGGGAGGGCACTCCCTGTCGCCCAGTCCTAGAGCACCCCGACCCAGGTGCAGGCATGGGAAGGAGCCATTCGGGTGCAAGTCCCAAGTGCCCTTCGCTGCCCCGCCGTGGCTCAGCTGCCCTCGCACTCCGGGCAGCGCTCGGTGGGCGTGGCGGCTGTGGCACTGGCGGGTAGCTTGAAGTCTCGGCCGCAGCCCGCGCAGATGTAGAGGCGGCGCCGCATATGCGCGCGACGGTGGCGGATGAAGTGTGAGCTGAGGCGGAAGCGCCGGCCGCACTCCGTGCACGGGTAGGGCCGCTCGCCCGTATGCGTGCGCGCATGCTCCGCCAGGTTGGAACGGTGGCCGAAGCGCCGGCCGCACACGGCGCAGCGGTGCGGCTTCTCGCCCGTGTGCACGCGCCGGTGCTTGGCCAGCGCCGAGCTCTGAGCGAAGCGCGTGCCGCAGTCGGCGCATGCGTACGGGCGCTCGCCCGTGTGCGTGCGTCGGTGGCGCGCCAGGCACGAACTTCCGCCGAAGGCTCGTCCGCAGTCCGGGCACGCGTAAGGCTTCTCGCCCGTGTGCACGCGCAGATGCTGCGCGTAATTGGAGCTCTGCGCGAAACGCCGGCCGCAGTGTGCGCATGCGTACGGCTTCTCTCCCGTGTGACGCCGTCGGTGCTGCCGCAGGTTCGAGGCGGCGGAGAAGCGCTTGTCGCACTCCGGGCACTGGTAGGGTCGCTCGCCCGTGTGCGTGCGGCCGTGCTTGGTCAGCGCCGACTTCTGCGAGAAGCACCGGCCGCACTCAGTGCACGCGAAGGGACGCTCGCCCGTGTGCGTGCGCGCGTGTTTGGCTAGTGTGGAGCGGCGCGCAAAGGCGCGGCCGCAATCCGGGCACGCGTGGGGGCGCGCCGGGTCGGCCGACGGCGCTGGCATCTGGCTGGCAACCTGCAGGGAGAGGGAGGACAGGTCAGCCTTTAGAGGCCCCAGCGAAACCTTGGTCTCCAGCACACTGCACATTCTTTGAGCCTAAGTTCTTCCATCAGTGAGATAGGGAACTGTGACTGTGTGCCTTTCATGACGTAATCACGAGGCTGGGTGGCATTATGGTTACTTGTATTAATTCATAAAATTTATTGGACACGGTCTACGCCGTAGTTAGAGGCACTGGTGATTTGACATTAAGTAAAAAGTGCTAGGTGTCCGTAGTACCAACAAAGGAGCATCAAAAGACCCAGGCCACCCTGGGCTGCATATGGAGACCCTGTCTCAAAACCCAGTGCTGGCAATGTAGCAGTGACAGAGAACTTGCCTACCAATTTCCTCAGCCCTGTGAGGACTGAGTCTTGGCGGGATCCTGCTTACAGGAGTAACGGGCGAAAACCATTGGTATTGCTGGACCGCTGTAGGGCTTAGAAGACACTTGTTGTGATAGGGTAAGTGATAAGCAGAAGGGAGACAGAGGGGCGTGTCTTACTTAAGGACCAGGCCAGGGGGAGAACTCTGGTGTTTAATGTAAATGAGATGGAGAACCGCTATAGAGGGGCTCTGAGAATTCTGATCAGGAAAGTGATGGTCACAAGTTTTAAAGGGCTCTTTGGGAACCCAAATGAAGGAAGAGAAACCACAGAACCAAGAGGCTGCTGCCCATGTCTGACAAAGACTAGCTGGCCTATGCCAGGAAACTAGTAGAAAGTGGAGCCAATGAGATGTTGGTTTCTTTATCCACGTTACAGTTTGAGATGAGAGATGAACAAACTGGCTGTGAGGTGTGAAGGGCTTAGTTAGATCTGCTTTCGTCTGTCTCTTCTCCCTGGATTAAAGGCCTGAACTACCACACCTGGCCCCAACTAACCAAGGTGTTTAGGTTTAGAAACTGCACAGTTGGAATTGCCATTTACAGAGGGAACCAGGAAAGAAGTAAGATCTGCCTGGGGCTGTGCGGAGCCAGGTCTGGAGATGAGGGGGTTTCAGCCTGTAAGTGGTCATTCAAGCCTAAAGACGGAAGAGATCGTCCAGGGAACGGCAGAGGGAAATTAGAGCAGCAAGCTGGGGCAAGTATGAGCAGAAGCCAGGACAGGGACAGCTTGGCCAGGACCAGACTCAAACTTGTCCAGCAAGCACTTTAAGCTCTGAAGAAAAGACCAAATGTTGTTCTCACGCCTAAGTTAAGATGCTTGAGATGAGTCTGACGGGACTTGGAGAGAGAAAGTCAGGAAAAGGAAAGAATGCTGTGTAAGCAGGTGAAGGAGAAACATTTGTACTAAAGAGTGAAGAGGAATATCAAAGGCAAAAACCTCTTCTAATAAAAAGAGAAATACCATGTATAGGTGGCTGACAGCATGGCACAGCTTCCTAACCTGAGGGAAGTATGTGACTGGGGTATGGTTTCTTTCTTGGTGGGGAAGAGAACTAGGGGTGCGGGGGCGGGGGGAGTGGAGTCATCCCTTAGTAAAACCAAGGATGAGTACAGTGAACCAAGCAGTGAAGAACATTTAATTCATGCTAGGTGTGGTGGCGCACACCTTTAATCCCAGCATTGAGCGGCATAGGCAGAAGGAATCTCTGTGAGTTCGAGGACAGCCTGGTCTACATAGCAAGTTTCAGGACAGTCAGGATTACAAAGATTGATCCTGTCTTAAAAAATAAACAAATAAAATAAATACACACACACACACACACACACACACACACATTAGTTCATGAGCAAAGAATCACCTGTCACATAGGACAAGGGACCCACTGCCTCTCCCATATTCAGTCCACAACCACCTGCTTTTAAAGAGGAGGAAATATCTAAGACAGAAAGCAGAACCGTCCCCTTCAGAACTGTAGTAGAGCACCTTGAAGGCCATCAGTCCTTTGCCATAAGAAACTGGCTTTGGGACCAGGTAGGGTGGCACATGACTTTAATCTTAGCACTCAAGAGGCAGAGGCAGGTGCATCTCTTGTGAATTTAAGATAGTCTTGTCTACATAGAGTTCCAGGCCAGCAAGGGTTTGCATAGTGAGACCCTATCTCAAAACAAACAAAAAATCAAAAAAGAAAGTGTCCTTGAACTCAAACTAGAAAGTATGACAGCTTGGGAAATTAGCAACCAGCTAAGAGAGCCCTGGTTTCACAGTAACAACCTCCTCCCTTAGTGGTGGCTTGACGTTCGTTCCCTACTTTCAGCTGTCAATCATGGTCTGAAAATATCACATGGAAAATTCCAGAAATAAACAATTTATAAGTTTAAAACAACTTTTATTATTATAGTATATTGTTATATTTTACTACTGTTAAACTGTTACTGTGTCTAACTTAGAAATTCCATGTTTTTACCTAAAGGAAAACACAGGCCAGGCATGACAGCACGCCCATAATCCCAGCACTCAGACTGAAGCATTAGGAGCACGAGGCCTCAGCCAGCTTGGAGAAAATAGCAAGAACCTGTCTCAACAGCAACCTAAATACAATCTATAGATAGGATTAAAGCCACTCAAGGATTCGGGCAACCATGGCAGGGTGTGTGCACCTTGAATTTACTATCTAAAGAGCTTCTGTAGTGAAGATCCTGTCCGGTTTTGACGGCATTGCTTTATGTAAACTATCACAGTAAATCTTTCTGTCACCCCTCAGTCAGGTGCGATGGTATCTTAATAGCTCAGGCTAGCCTCATACTTACGGACAATCCTGCCTCTGCCTCCTGACTGTTGGATTACAAGTGTGTTCCCCCGTGCAGGGTTATTTTGTTTTGAACTCTTTGGATGGTTGGTTGGTTTTGGTTTTTTAGAGAGGCTCTTGCCATTTAGCCCAGGCTGGCGGAGAACTTGCGATCCTCCCACGTCCACCTGCTGAGTACAGGGATCCCAGGGTTAGCACCTGACTGCAAACAACACCAAGGTTTGGAGAGGCTGAGTTGACAAAGCACAAGGAGGTGCCACTCTCCCCTGAACTCACAGCCAGGACAGGACAGAGGCTCCTCTCTATGCCTCCATCTTTCTCTGAGAAAGCGTCCATAGTAAAGTACACACTGGGAGGTCCAGTCTGAAGTACTCCAGGGTCATGCTTTCTCCCTTGCCCTGGTTTTGACACCACAGAGTCTGTTTCAACACGAGACTACTAAGGAGATAACCTTTCTTTTAGATCCTCCTCCCGCAACCCCCACACCTTTCTCTTAAGTTAGGGCTACTCAGCCTGGGCCTGCCTTCCTCCCACTGGCTTCCCTCACTTAGGAGAAAGAACTCCTTCCAATACTCATGCT
Source organism: Acomys percivali (assembly GCA_907169655.1). Classification (NCBI taxonomy): domain Eukaryota; kingdom Metazoa; phylum Chordata; class Mammalia; order Rodentia; family Muridae; genus Acomys; species Acomys percivali. The sequence goes on along the minus strand of OU015757.1, from coordinate 7,694,750 downwards.
CTTGTCTCCAGGGCAGGAGGAGGGGCCTTGGGCACCTGGAGAAGAATCTAGCTCCCTGAGACATACTAAAGTCAGGAGAGGTGACCCTTATCCTAGCATCCTAGCATTTGGGTAGCTGAGGCAAGAGCATCCTGAGCTTGAGGCCAGCCTGGGCTGTACAGTGAAACCTTGTCTCAAACCAAAATAAGCAAATGACTTCAGCCCCATCATATAAATGAAGAGATAAGACACAGACATCAACTGATGACCCGAGGCCAGACAACTAATAAACAACAGAAACAAGTAAGCATCCTTAGTCATGTGAAGTGTGAAGCCACTGAGGCAGCCTGTGTCCTCCCCAAGCCCTTTAGACAACATCTCCCTGTTTTCCTACAAAATGAAGAACACACCCCCAAGGGCAAGCTCCTTACTACAGGATGTGGCCCACACACTGGCCACATCAGAATCACTGGGATCTTGTGAAAAATACAGTCTCAGGTTGGGAGTGAGGTTCAGTTGGTAGGGGCTACTGAGCATATGGGAATCCCCAGGCCTAATCCCAGCCCTGCATACACTGGCCAGTGTGGGTACAGCTGTAATCCCAGTGCTCAGGAGATGGACGCAGAAGGATCCAAAATTCAAGGCCAGCCTCTACTATATAGTGACTTCCAGCCAGCTCCATTCCTGTAATTCCAGCATTACAGGAGGCAGAGGCAGGAGAACCAGGAATTCTAGTTCTTCGGCTGTACAGAGTTCAGGGACAGCCTGAATCTCAAGCTCACTCAAGATTTACTGTGTCGTAATCTTCCTTTTAAGGGTTGAAGAGACTGCTCTGGGGTTAAGAGCTCAAGCCACTGTAGCAAACGACCTGTATCTGAAACTTGTTTCAGAGGTCCCAACGCCCTCTTCTGGCCTCTGTGGGAACTTCACATATGTAGTACATACACTGAGGCAAAAATACTCAAACACATAATTCTTTTGGTTTTGTTGTTGTTGAGACGGAGTTTCTCTGTATAGCCCTGGCTGTCCTGGAACTCACTCTGTAGACCAGGATGGCCTCAGACTCAGAGATCCACCTGCCTCTGCCTCCAAAGTATTGGGATTAAAGGCATGTATCACCACTGCCTGACAATAAAAGAAATCTTAAAAAAAAAAAAAAAAAAGCAACTTCATATTATGCTGGTGATATAGCTCAGTGGTATCAAAAATGCACAAGACCCTAAGTTTAATTTCCAGAACTGAAAAAAAAACCACTACTAAGCTCCCAGTGATCTGCCTGCATGTTTAAAATTAAGTCCATTCGCCTGTAGTGGTTACAGCACACACCTGTAACCCTAGTGCTCTGGAAGCTGAGGCAGGAGGATCACAAATCTAGAGTTTGTCTAAACACCACACATAACAAGACACCCATCTCTTTGGTTTGGTTTGGTTTGGTTTGGTTTGGTTTGGTTTTTCAAGACAGGGTTTCTCTGTGTAACCTTGGCCATCCTAGACTCCCTTTATAGACCAGGCTGGCCTCGAACTCACAGAGATCCGCCTGCCTCTGCCTCCCGAGTGCTGGCATTAAAGGCGTGCGCCACCACCGCCCAGCAAGACACCCATCTCAATCAGTAAGAAATTTCAGCTGGGTGTGGTGGCGCACACCTTTAATGCCAGCACTCGGGAGGCAGAGGCAGGCGGATCTCTGTAAGTTCGAGGCTAGCCTGGTCTACATAGAGAGACCCTGTCTCAGAGAGACATCATCAGACATCAGTCTGGGACCTGGGTAGGCAGATTAGCAGGAGGGTGAACTGGCTGAAGGTCACACACAGCCGCAATTGGCCCTGTGCCAACAGGGTAGCGCTTGCTGTGTAGCCTCCCTTAGCCTCTTTCCTCTGTGTACATATTAGTTATCTCAAAAGTGCCTTCCTGCTAGCATGGCGGTGCAAATCTGGGATCCATCCTAGCTCGAGGGAGGCCAAGGCAGGAAGTTTGCAAGTTCCAGGCCAGCATGGCCTACAGAACAGGTGCCTGTCTGGGGTGTGGCACCCAGCACCGTCAGACTGTGACTGGGCTGGGTGTAAAGGTGTGCACTACCAGGCCCAGCACACTCAGTGATCTTATTATCCATTTTACATTTGGAGAAGCTGAGGCAAAGCAGGCAAATGGCAGAGCTAGAACTTAATTGCTACCTGACACCACAGTCTGGCCCAGCGGACCTTCTATGACTTTTATGCTAAACCTTCTCTCTATCCCTCAGCCTTAGCTGGTTCTGTGGGGGTGTCCAAACACCAACACGCTTTCCTCTTACTGCTGCTGTCACTTCAAAGCAGACTACTTACCTTGGCAAACAATGTTTTCTTGCTTTTTGCTTTTGGTGGGGTGGGAAGGATTGTTTTTGTTGTTTTTGAGGTAGGGTTTCATGTAGCTTAAGCTGGCCTCAAACTCACTACATAATTTTGTTTTGTTTTGTTTTGTTTGAGACAGGATTTCTCTGTGTAGTCTTGGCTGTCCTGGAACTCATTATACCAAGCTGGCCTCAAACTCACAGTGATTCTCCTGCCTCTGCCTCCTGAGTGCTGGGATTAAAGGCATGAGCCACAACACCCAACACCAGTAGTTCTTTTAAATAGAAAATCTAATTATTTTCATCAGTTGGCTTAAGACTTCCCATGTCACAAGATAGAACACAGTATGGCCAAGGTGCTATCTTGTCGCGCTTAGCAGCCGTTTACACTCTGGCCTAATGAAACCTTCCTAGTGTCGCTCTGTCTGAGCTTTGCTCTTTCCTTTCTTCCACTCACCTCGTTCCTAAGATCCACAGCAAACACCCTCTCTTGAAGTCCTCCCCCTGTGTTGGTAGTTTGCCTCAACTATCTGCCTGAGATCAGCCTTGAAAAGCCTCTGATAAGGGGCTGGAGAGATGGCTCAGTGATTAAGAGCACTGCCTGCTCTTCCGAACAACCTGGGTTCAATTCCCAGCACCCACATGGCAGCTCACAACTGTCTGTAACTCCAAGATCTGACACCCCTACACCAATGCACATACATTAAAATTAAATAAAATATTTTTTAAAAAAGCCTCTGATAAAAATGAGCTGGGAGGCCAGGAAGAAACAGGGCTTGTCATGTAGCTCTGAAGAGCCAAGTTCTGTCCCTGGAATTCATGGTGGAAGGAGAGAACTGACTCCCAAAAGTTGTCTTCTGACCTCCACATGAGTATCTATACACACACACACACACACACACACACACACACACACACAAATATAATGGTTGAGCCAGGTGTAGTAGCGTACACCTTTAATCCCACTTGCAAGGCAGAGGCAGGTGGATCTCTGAGTTCCAGTCAGCCTGGAATATAGATCAAGTTGCACGTCAGCCAGGGCTACAACTCACAGAGAAACCCTGTCTTGGAAAAACAAACAAACAACAATAAAAATAGTTGGGCCTTGTACCCCTCAGTGCTCTGGTGGGAGGATATGGAAAGGTCAGTGGGGCTTGCAGGCTACCAGCCCAGCCCCAGGCTCAGTGAGAGACCCCTGTCAAGGGGATGAAGTGGACAGCAATGGAGCAGGCACCTGCCATTCTCACCCAGCTTTGCCACATGAGCAGGTACACACATTCACATATACCACTCACCCACATGTACAAAGAAAAAATGGAACTATTTACATATGCTTATGTGTGAGATGCAGTTCTGACTCATGTATTCACTCAGTCCTTATATCTCTGAGAGGTAAATGCTGTTATGCTCTCTCTTTTATTAATGAGGAAACTGAGGCACAGAGAAGTTAAGAAGCCAAGCAGTTTCACTCAGGCCTGAAATCCCCCTCAATTCATAGGAAGGCCGAGGTCAATGGATTGCCTGCATGGGCTATAGAATACATTCTAAGCCCACTGGGGCACTTGGTTGAGATGCTGTCTCTGTGGAAAAGGGCTTGGCTCTAGTATAGAGACATGCAATGCCTCGGTTCAGTCCTTAGTACAAGAAAAAATGAACAAGACTGAGAAACTTGCCACTTGGTAGGTAGGTGACTGGGATGGAAGTCCGCCCTAAGCTCTAGGCTCTTCATGTTCAAACCAAAGGGGTAAGCAGGTACCCACAGGGTCTGAAAGACGAGCTAGGCTAGGATGACAAGCCAAGACAGCTGGAAAAGATAGGACTTCATAGTTAATTTACGGTGGAAGAGGCCTAGAGAGCAGGCCCCCTTTCCCATCAACTCACCATAGCCACTAGGGAGGGTTCTAGAATTTATCCCCCTGAGATGTGGGCCTTGAAACCCAAGGGAAGGAAGAGAGATGAACTCGAGTCTCCTAAGACAGACAGCCCAGGGCCCTGGCAGTTCTGGGAAGTGGAACAGCTGGTGACAGTTAAGGTCTCAAATGGTGGACTCTAACTTATTCTCATGTCCTTAAAAACCTTCAGAAGAAAACCCAGACTCCCAGCATAGTGTGCCAACCAACCTACCTGGAGCCACACTGCAGTGTGAGAGAACTCCTGGCCCACAGCTCTCCACTGACAGGCCATTCTTTCTGTCTGGGGCAGTCACTAACTAACTTTGAGATCTTAGGTCAGTTGCCTCAGGTCCTCACCTGTAAAACGGGGTCAATACTACCAACAAACCAGCTTGGTGATGCTCACAACAGCATCTGGCGAGCAGAAACTATGCAAAAGTCAGCTGTTGCTACTGTTGCCTGACCTCATCTTCCCTCACCTCTGGGTCTAAATTACACTCCCACCTCTGGCCTTCACTGCTCCTACGTCTGGACTCAGGACACAGGAATGTGTGTTTACGGACAAGCTGCGTGGAGACTGAAGACAACCATTCGGAATGGTGCCTCAAGCAACGCAGCGCCTGGCTTTCCTCACAGTGGGCCAAACGTCTGTCCGATCAGGTCGGGGGTGGGGGGCAGTGGAGAGGATGGGCCAATCCTGTGGTTCTAGGTCTGAGATCCACCAGAAGGTGGGGGTTAGGACTTCTGACTTCAGTCTGAGGAACGCTGAGCCTGGCACAGGTGTGAGGGTGGGGGGGGTGGGACGGGATCAGGGTGTAACACGTACCTCCTTGTTGTCCACAGGGATCTTGAGTTTCACCACCTCATACTTCTCCTCACCCTCCTCCTCCTCCTCACCCTTCACCAGCAGCACCATCTCCTCCTGCATCTCTTCCTCCTCCGCCTCCTCTGCCTGCTGTTCGCCAGGCATCTTGGTGTCCTGAGGCGGGGCGCTGGATCAGAGGCTCAGGACCCGCCCCCCACCCCCACCCCCCCCACTGTGGCCCCGGCCCAGACAAGGCGGTGCAGCCGTGGCTTCCCCCGCCCTGCCCAGGCTCCGAGTCTAGTCCTCTCCCATCCACCCTAGCCCGGCCCCAAGCTCCGGCACTGCCCAGGGCCCAGCTCGGAAGACACCCGTTCTCCCCACTCATCCCGGCATTCAGGGCCCTGAACAGTTCGAATCTCCAGCTCCCGCGAGTTGCCACCCTCCTCGCGCTGAGTCACTCCCCGGAGCCTGAGTCGGCGACCCGAGCGCTAAGGGGCCGGCTGGAGGCCAGCTGGAGCTGAGGCCCCTGGGGTGGGGTGCGCACTCACCAGCCCGAGGTTCGGCGCTCGTGCGGCCCCGGGCCTGGGCGAGGGGCGGTTGGGTGCTCCGCGAAGGCCGCGGCTCCGGAGGCGGGGGCGGGGCGGGGCCCCAGGGGCGGCCATTCATTGGCTCTCACGCCTGGCCCCGCCCCTGAGGGGGAGAGGCCGAAGGCCTGGTCTTCTGTCCCTAACCGCCCCGGGAGGGGTGGGGGGCGCGGGGCGGACCGGGACTCGGAGGTGTCGGCCGTCCAGAAACTCCTAACGATCAGAAGATGCCTACCCCGGCCTTCAAGGCCCCGCAGCCGAGTCCCGATCACCCGCCGCCGGTCTCCGCCCGGCTGCTGGGTCTCGAAGCCCCACCGAGATTGCTGCGCCCGCGTAGGCCACGTGCGCTCCCGTGTGTCTGGGCCTCTCTCTGGAGAGCGGGCCCTGCTGCCTCCTCGCTTCTTTTTCCTTCTCCGTTCCTCCTTCGCGTCTGCTGGCCTGCCAGACAGCTTGCTGTTTGCCCGCACGCGGCCCAGATCCACAGTCATCCAGTCTGCCGTTTTCGTTTACCGTGCTTCTGACTTTTGAGTCGGCGACTCACTATGCAGCCCTGGTTAGTTTCGAACTAGTGGAGAGCCTAGTTCTAGTTGTACCTCCCCCAAGGCAGACGCTCAGGGCCAGGGCCCAGCTCAGAAGACAACGGTTCACCCCACTCTGTGCCGAGAGTACTATCAGGAGTTGCCGTACCTGGCTTATGTATCTTTTTGTGTAACTTTATTGACTATTGTACAAACTTGATCACATTTGCTCAGCCCAAAGTATCACGGCCCCTTTACACATGTTCTTGAACAAGGTTCAGAGAGGACTGATTTGCCTACGTTATAACAGTAAGGGAGCATTTCTGACAACTGGTAGTGTGGGTGGAAAATTAGCCCAAGATCAAACAGTCTACAATACTACAGTACTATCTCTAGATATTTTTAGCTGGGCATGGTGCCCCTCAGCATTGGGAAGGCAGAAGCAGGTGGATTTCTGTAAGTTGAAGGCCAGGAAGGCCCACATAGCGAGACTCTTATGTATTTTTTTTTTTTAAGGAAGGAAAGAAGAGAAAAGCAGAACAGTTTGTGTGTTTGTTTTTAAATGTTATTTTTCATTTTATTTAATCATTTTATTTTATGTCCATTGGTGTTTTGCCTGCATGTGTCTGTGTGAGGGAGTCAGATCCCCTGGAACAGTTTTGAGCTGCCATGTGGGTGCTGGGAACTGAACCCAGGTCCTCTAGAAGAGTAGCCAGTGCTCTTAACCCCTGAGCCATCTCTCCTGCCCCCGACAGTTTGGTTTTAAAGGCACAGCTCTGATACTACCAACATCTAGTAACACTATGGACACCATCGGCTCCTGATAGGACTGGGAACAGAAATTAAGTTGGGTGTGGTGTCTCATCTCTGTAATCTAAGTTACTGAGTTCAAAGCCAGCTGGACAACAAGATAGAAGACTCTATTTCAAAAAGAGAGGGCTAAACAGACTGAGGAGGGAAGCATGGCATGAGGTAACAGAAGAGGCAACTGTATATGTGTTAGAAACTGTCTTCTGATGGTCAGAATGCTCTTTTGCAGGTACATGCTTTTTCAAAAGGTTATTGTTTAAATATATATATGTCTGTGTTGTGTGCACACATGTTTGCAGGTGCCTGACCAGGCCAAAAGAAGGCATCTGATCTCCTGGGGTGGAGTTATGGGTAGTTGTGAAGGATGCACATGGGTGCTGGGAACTAAACCCTGTTCCTCTGAAAGAGCAGCAAGCACTCGTGACAGGGGAGACAGCTGTCCAGCTCCTTAAAGGTTTTGGTTTTTAAAAATTTTTTTTATGTGTATTTGCGCATGCGTGATGACATGTATGCGCACTATGTTCCTGCAGGAGCCTCCAGATGTCGGGAGAAGGCATCAAATCTCCTGGAGCTGGGGTCACAGATGGTTGTGAGCTACCACGTGGGTGCTGGGAACAAAACCCAAGTCTTCTGCAAGAGCAGTAAATTCTCTTAGGCACGGAGCCCTCTTTCCAAGCCTAGTTTAATATTCCTCCTGTGGCAGTTGGGTTAAGGAACTGTGCCTTGCAGCACTTTGCCATTACCTGTGTGCCAAGGAAGGTGTGCCTTCTCCCAGACCTCGCCTCACATCGTTTGCACTGTGGTTTGACTCCTTCCCCTCTCTGTTTGTGGGTGTTTCAAGATTAATGTGGAAAGAAATAACGTAAAAAGGTTTGATCCATCACGAGTGGGGGTGGGGAGGCATCTTACACCATGAATACGATATGCTTCCACCTCAGAATCTTCATTACAACTTAAAAGTCCACAAAGCAGGACGCAGCAGGCTGCTTATCCCAGCTGTTTTGAATCAGTTCTCTGCAAATCTCTAAACTTCAGTTCTGTCTCCACTGGATTCTCAGTGGAGGAAGAGAGTGAGGAAAAGGCAGTGGCAGGCCTAAGGGGAAGGCTAAGAGCAGTTGATAAGCCAACCTGCCTCCATCTTAGGCTTGAGTGCCACCTGCAAGACAAAACTAGACTCATTTCTGTTTCTGAGGAAATCCGTGTCTCAGGGATTGGGCCATGCCCCACCTGTAACCTTAGCAAATGGTGCTGTCCCTCCTGTTCCAGGAACCATGAACCGCGCCTTTGTCTCAACCGGCTGTTTATCACCATCTTGCAAGCTTGTCTTTGTTTGAAAAAAGGTTGTTGTGCCTCCTGAAGCAGCAGCCTGCCTCCATGTGAGGCTTGAAAGCCTTCTTACAGTAAAGGCAGGCTAGCTTCATTCCTGTTTATGATTAAACCCGTTTCTCAAGAGTCGGGCTATGCTCCACCAGTAACCTTAACTACAAATGGTTCTGTATTTCATGTCCCAGGAATGGCAATTATGTGTGTGTTTTTCAAAACATTGTTTATAACTACCTTGCAACCCTACCTTTGTTTCAGAAGGTTCTATGAGCACTTCCAACTACCTGTTGTTATGACTACCTTGTAAGACCATCTTACAATCCCATCTTTGTTTCAGGTCATTATGGCTTCCTATGCTTATGTCTCTGCTGCTGTAAGCCCACCTAATTTGTCTGCCAAACCCCCCATTTGCAAGTCCCCGACCCATGAGTTGTAAAAGCCTTGTCTTCCTCACATCCAATACCGACCTCTTGAACCCTCCCTTGGGGGGAAAGGCAGCCCGTGTACATGAATTAAAAGCTTGTTTTAGTTATTTGCTTTAATTTGGCCGTGATTTGGGTTGATGGTCTTTCTTCTCAAATCTTTGGGATTAACAGAGGTTCACACCCCACATCCATTTCAAAATATTATGGTTGCAAATGTTTGCTTGTATCTCTGTATAAACACCATGCACATGCCTGGTGTAGCAGCATTCAGAAGAGGGCATCAGATCCCTGAAACAGGAGCTAGGGCTGGTTTGTAAGCCACTATGTGGGTGCTGGAAACAGCATCGGGTCCTCTCCACCACTGAGCCATCTGTCTGGCCCAGGAGTTATGCTTCAGAGAGATGAAGTGATGACAAGGTTCGTAATGGAGCAGTGGCATGGCCTGACAGAGTACTGGGGTGTGCCTGGATAAAGGAGACAAAGCATCAGCAAGAATCTTCAGAGAGCCCCTCAAAGGGCCCCACTCACGGACAAGCAGGTGCTCATGCACTGGGATAAGCAAGCCTCTTCCAACCCTGCGGAGATTGCAAAGCTACAAGGTTTCAGGTATGCACAAGGGTCCAAAGCAATGGACTTCTCAGAAAGCCAGTCAGATGGCTAAGATCTTGAGAGAACCTGATTATTCCTGAACAATTAGCTGAGTTGCCAGTTCTGGCAGGAACTTGCCAAGTAAGATGAATGGAGCTAATGATTCCCACCACTGGCCAATTAAGTTAGCTCCGTCCCCTGACTTTTGCCACTTAGAACAAGATAGGCACCTGCTTTCTGCTCCCGAGGAAGCTCTGGTGCTGGGGAAGTAAAGGGATTTGTTTTTCAAGACAGGGTTTCTCTGTGTAGCCTTGGCTGTCCTGGACTCACTTTGTAGACCAGACTGGCCTGGAACTCACAAAGATCCACCTGCCACTGCCTCCCAGGTGCTGGGATTAAAGGCGTGCTCCACCACACCCGGCCAAATAACGGGATTTTTAAAGCCTGGGGAAGCAGGTCTTCCCACATTCCCTTGTTGATGAATTACCATCCCGACGACTCTCTGAACCTGTACCAGGCAGGTTGGCAACATTCTGTCAGCCTTACTGACCACTGGCCCTTCCTTCTTGGTACCTCAGTTTTTTCAAGGGTCCTGTTTATAGCTAGGCTCCTGTGGGCAACCAGATCTTGGCCTAAGGCATCAGTTGACAGACCTGAAGACTTAGTGTTTCCTTGGCTCTGGTTCTTTTTTTTTTTTTTTTGGTTTTTCGAGACAGGGTTTCTCTGTGCATCCTTGGCTCTCCTGGACTCACTTTGTAGACCAGGCTGGCCTCGAACTCACAGCAATCCGCCTGCCTCTGCCTCCCGAGTGCTGGGATTAAAGGCATGCGCCACCACGCCCGGCGGCTCTGGTTCTTTATAGCCCAGCCTGTCCCAGATCCAAGCGACCTTCCTGCCTCATTCTCAATTCTGGAATTACAGGCATGAATAATGATACCTTCCTCCAATGAAAGCAGCTAAGTTTTCTAAGACAATCTCTTTTATTTAATGGGCTTACGGCAAGGGACCCATTAAGAACCATGGCTCAGGGCTTTGCCTATGGCAGTGCTGCTACACCAACTTCAGTCATTGCTGGGGGTTGTGTTTACACATGTATACACATACACACAGACGCAAACCTCAGACAAGGGACAATTTATTAGTAAGGAGACAGACACTTAACTGTGGAGACTTCAAGCTTCTCTGGCCTGCACTGGCCCTGCCCTTGCTCAGCAAGCTGGTCTTCACAGATGTCCATCCACAATGACCTAGGCTTTGTATACAGATCAGAAGCTGAGTGTCCCACTAGCTTTGCTCTGCTTCACCAGTGTTCCAGTGCCAGGGTGGGAAGGACCCTCAGGCGCTCACAGGTTGAAGCTCTTTCCCCATGTGCCCTGCTAGGATATATCATGCCCAGGAGACCCACCTCTACCACAGCAACACTCCCCTTCAGGGTGTCAAGGCGCCCCTGCCTGATTTTGACATCTTAAATTCAAACACTCTGCCTCAAAGCCTAAAATTGGGAGGATCAAGTTTTTTTGTTTTGTTTTTATTTTTTGTTTCACCATGTAGTCCTGGCTGACCTAGAACTCTGTGTAGGTCAGTCTGGCCACAGACTCAAGACATCTACCTGCCTTTGCCTCCTGAGTGTTGGATTTAAAGGTTGTCCACAACTGTGCGCAGCTACAGGGTGAGTTAATAAAAGGCAGTAGGGTTGTAGAACTGAGTCCAGCTTATCAATTTTACAACTACTGAGGGCCTACTCTGCTAGGCAGTGTTCTAGAAGCTGGGATACAGCTCACGCTGGCAAGATGCCAGCACCTAACAAGACAGTTCCCTGAGCATGAAGGTTCCGGTCTCTAATCTGTTTCTACCTATGCTCATCCTCCTCATCCCTCCCACTGTTTCCCAGGCTCCTCTCTGCCCTCAACAGCAGATACCCTCCCTGTAGTACCCTGGGCCTCTAGCCTCCCCATCACTCCATTCCAGTTGGTGACTCTTCCTGGAGGGGCCTTGACTGGCCATCCCCGACCCCAAAGGGCCTTAAGACCAAATGCCCACGCTGGTGCTTGATACGCGCAGAGCTGTCACCAAAGCCCTTGCCACACTCTGCACATTTGTACGGCTTCTCCCCAGTATGTGTACGCCTGTGTTTGACTAGATCTGAGCTCCGGGGGAATTCTTTCCCACAGAAGCCACACACATGGAGCTGGCTGGGTCCAGAGGGCTGGCCCCGCACTCGAGACTGAGGGACTATGGGTACAAGACCAGGAGGGTTATGTGGCCGCAGGAGAGTGGATGGTGGTGGTGCTGGTGGTCTGGTGCGTTCGCCCTGGTGGGTGCGGAGGTGCTTGACTCGGGCAGAGCTGTCAGCGAAACCCTTGCCACACTCGGGACAGAGGTAGGGTTTCTCCCCTGTATGCACACGATGGTGTTTTACCAGATCAGAGCTTCGGCGGAATCCTTTGCCACACTCAGGACACTTGTGAGGCTTGTCACCTGCCAGCGGTGGGGGTGGCTCCCCAGCCTGGGGGCCCCCGGGCTCTGGTTCTAAGCCAGGCAGGCCAAAGGGCCCGTCACTGGAATGGGAAGGGCTGCGGGGCGTCAGTGAGGGGCTAGTGCTCAGAGGTGCTGGAGGTGGGCTGGGAAGGAGAGAGGCTACAGGGTAGGCTGAGAAACTCAAGTCCTGGGGCTCCACATGGGTAAGGCGGTGCCGGAGGAGGGTGGAGCTGAGGCTAAATGTGCGGTTACATTCTGGGCAGGCATGAGGCCTCTGGCTGCTGTGGGTGCGGAGGTGCTTCACCCGGGCAGAGCTGTCAGCAAAGCCCTTGCCACACTCGGGGCACAGGTACGGCTTCTCACCTGTGTGCACCCGCAGATGCTTCACCAGGTCGGAGCCCCGGGCAAACTCCTTTCCACACACATCACAAGCAAAGGGTTTGGGTCCTAGGTGACTGCGCTGGTGGCTCAGCAGGCTGCAGCTCAGCACGAACCTTTTGCCACAGTCAGTGCAAATATATGGCTTGTCCTGGGCCTTGGGTCTGTGTGTAGCTGTCGGAGGTGCCGGAGATGGCTGCAGTCGGGGGGAAACCACCGGCCGGGGGAGCTGCTCCCCTCTGTGTGTCCGCTGGTGCTTTATTCGGGCAGAACTGTCACCAAAGCCCTTGCCACAGATGCCACACTTGTAGGGCTTCTCCCCCGTGTGTGTCCGCTGATGTTTTACCAGGTCAGAGCTTTGCCGGAAGCTCTTGCCACATTCGCCACAGATAGTGGGGCGTTCACCAGCAGGAACCCGAGATCGAGGCGTCTTGGGAGGACCTGGGGCTGCTGGCCGGACCCGAAAGGGCTTCTCCCCTGTGTGAGTTCGTTGGTGTTTGATTCGGGCTGAGCTATCCCCGAAGCCCTTGCCACAGACCCCACACTTGTAGGGCTTCTCCCCCGTGTGTGTCCTCTGGTGTTTCACCAAGTCTGACATCTGCCTGAAACTTTTGCCACACTCACTGCACACGGCAGCTCTGTCGTGGCTACCCTGTCCCCAGCGGGGCTCTTCCAGGACCCGGGGGACTGGGTCTTGAGGCTGACGTTTTCCAAGCCCTTCTCTGCGGACCCACAAGTCATCCCAGCTGTGGATGCCTTCAGGTTTGAGAGAAGCGCTTCGCACTTCGTGGCCTGGGGCTAACTGTTCCTCTTGCTTGAACTCTGAGCTATCCCTGTCCTGTGGAGCGTGCTCAAACTCTTCCACTGGAGAAGCCTCCATAGTCTCACGCTTAGAGCTGGGGAAAGAAAACAGAATTATAAATCTCACAGTTGGCTCAACCCCATCTTTTCTTTTGGTGCTACGGGAGTGGAACCCAGTGCCTCTACCCTAGTGGCAAATTCCAGTGACTTCCCAGTAAGACTTCTTTAATGGTGCGCGATCTCTACTGAATTTAGGGAGCACTAATTATCTATCTCTCAGTAATTATAAGTGCTACTGTGCTGCATCCCCAGCTGAGACAGGGGTTTCCATAACTTGCCCAGGCTGGCCTTGAACTTTCAGTCCTGCCAGGCATGGTGTTACATGCCTTTAATCATAGCACTGGGGAGGCAGAGGCAATAGTTCTGACTTCAAGGCCATCCAAGGAGGCTGCATAGTAAGAACTTGTCTCAAAACAAACAAACACCTTTCTCAGCCTCCCAAATCCTGGGATTAGAGGTGTGCACCACCATCCAGGCTTACCATGTTTTTAATTAACAGTCACTACACTAAACAACATGGGACCCTCAAAATCCTATCTATAATATTAGTCTTTTTATTTAACACTCATGGAAACAACGAGAATTAAGGTAATTTCTCTTTTTTTCGAAACAATGTTTCTCTGTGTAGAGAGGCTGTCCTGGAGTTCACTCTGTAGACCAGGCTGGCCTCTGCTGCCCTAGCAACCACATGAAAGTTAGTACAGAATAGCAAGTTTCTAATTCCCATCCACCCAAGCCTGTGTCATATTACAATATTTATTTCAAAAGCCTAGTATTTGGTCTACTCAATCTCTGTTTTGGTTTTTTTTCCCCCACCAGTTTTTTGTTTGTTTGTCTTGTTTTGTTTTGTTTGAGACAGGGTTTCTCAGTGTAGCTTTGGCTGTCCTGGACTCACTTTGTAGACCAGGCTGGCCTCGAACTGACAATGATCCACCTGCCTCTGCCTCCAGAGTGCTAGAATTAAAGGCATACGCCACCACATCCAACTTCCCACCAGCTTTTGAGACTGTCTTACTATACTGCCCAGGCTGCCTTTGAATTCTCCACTCTCCTGGGCTTACAGGCATGTGTCACTAACACACATCCCTTGTAAATTAAATGATCCTGTATGTACCTACTTCCCTATAGATACGCAGATACGGGGTGGTAGAAAAAAAAAAAAAGACAAAAGTAGCAATGATTCTAACTGTGGGTTCTACACAGCTCTGCTGTCCCAAGAGAGGCAAGAGATAAAAAGTCAAGGACAGACATCATTCTACAGCAAAAATAAAACTATGAGGAGGAATGTGGCTATGTGGGAAAAGATACTGAGACTAGTCTGAGCACGCAAGGTTTGTACTTAACACTAGGTTCACTAAGGCTTTTTTAACTAATAGAAATAAGGAGCCTGGGGAGGTTTTGAGAAGGCAGGCAGCGTTAGGGCTGGATTTACACCAGACTGGCTCCAGATCGCATGCTGAGGAGGAAAGAGCAGGGGAGGGTACCACAATTGAGCCAGGAGGCCTGCTACAGTAGGGCTGAGGGAAGTAAGGATGAGTGAAGGCCCGGGGGGAGGGGGAGAGAGCATTGGGGAGGATTGCCCCTCACGGCCTGGCACACAGTAGGTGCTAAGAAACCTTGGCTCCTTCCCCTCGGATTCTGCTCTGCGGCCCCTTTACCCACCTCCGACTTTTCCAGGGTCCCCAACCATCCATTACCTGTCAGCGCGGCCCTCACCTGTGCGGAAGGCTCTCAGCCGCTCCCCGGAGTGCGCTGCACGAAGGAGCTTTGCGCCCCGGGTCTGGGTCGCACGCTGCACCGTCGGCCCACGACCGGGGTGCGGCTCCGGTGATTCCGCGGGCACCCGGCGCCCCGTTCCCCGCCTAGCAACAGGGGCCCCCTAGCCGCCAGTCGTTTGGATGCGGGCACCGCGCCGCGCAGTGCCGGGAGGGGGCTCGGCCCACGTCCCGGGCGCCGCGGGGCGGGACGGGAAGCGGAAGCACCGGCCGCAGCGAGCCGCTCTAGGACCCGGAGGAGCCGCGGGCTCGGCGGCGGCGACTTTTCTAGCGGTGCCCTGAGGGTAAGCGCCGTGCCTCCTCGGCTGGTCTAACTGGCGCCGTGGGGCCCGACTGCCCGCGTGGAGCAACCGGAAAAGAGCCCGGGGATGGAGTGGGAGAGACCGAGGCAGACAAAGGGCTACGGAGAGCCGGCGGGCGGGGCGGAGCGATGAGACGGGGGGAAACAAAGCCCGGCGCCGGGTGGGGGCTGGGCTGGGGGCGCTCGGGCCGAGCTCGAGCCTAAGAGGCAGGACACTGCACGGAGACTGGTGCAAGAGGCTGGGTACCGGAGACAAAGAGATGTAGAAACCGATTAAGAGTGGCGGCAAGTCACCCAGGCAGAGTCAGGGGCCCTAGGAGGCGGGGAGCCTGGAGAGAAACAGGCGGGAGGCAGAACAAAGGACAACAGGCGGACACAAAGGTAGATCGGGAAACAAAGGAAGGCAGCCAGCTTTGCAAAGACCACGCACAAGGAGGGACTGAAGAATTAAACCCTGCCTCCATCTTGCTGGGGCCATGTCTCAAGGGACGCAGGCCCTAGAAGCATAGACCCAGGATCTCATCTTGTAGGCGAGCTTTCCTTTGTAGGGGTGAGTATCCAGAGTCTTCAGTCCTGCCACAAAAAGAGAGCTAACGGGGTTTTTTATTCATATGTATTAGCATCATACACGAAACATAAGTTTGAGGTAAAATTGAAACATGCATCGTCTGTCCCTTGAGTGCTACCAGTTTTAAAGAAAAGCATACAAATCATTAGAGAGGCCGGGCACGATGGCACATGCCCTTCATCCCAGCACTTGGGAGACAGAGGTAGGCGGATCGTTTGAGTTCGAGGCCAGCATGGTCTACAAAGCGAGTCCAGGCCAGCCAAGGCTACACTGAGAAACCCTGACTCGAAAAAAAAAAAATTTTTTTTTTTAAAAACAAATCATTTGAGAGTCTGGGCCAGTGAGATGGTCAGTAGGAAAAGGTGATTGTCACCAAGCTTGACAACTGAGTTCTGCCAGGGAACCCATGTGGTAGAAAGAGTACAAGTTGTCCCTGACCTCCACGCCCACTCGTACAACGCATCCCCCATGACTCCAACTTAAAAAGAAATTTCCAACTTTAAAAAAAAAAAAGCTAAAAAGTATACTGCTCCAGTCTGCCTAGCAACTTATGATGTCATTACCTACCAGCCCCTAGGTGTGCCCCTGCCCAGGAGTATATAAAAGGAGGAACCACCTATCTCTCTATTGTTTCTCTCTTCTCTCTTCCTCTGTCTCTGTCTCTCTGGGGCACCCTCCCTTTCTTCTCCCCGCATGCTCATATAATAAACTCCATATCATCTCTGTCGTGCGGTGCATATTTCATATTTAAAATTGGTCCCCCTTACAATCCAATGTCTTTTTTTTTTTTTTTTTTTTTTTTTTTTTGAGACAGGGTTTCTCTGTGTAGCTTTGGCTGTCCTGGACTTGCTTTGTAGACCAGGCTGGCCTCGAACTTACGGACATCCACCTGCCTCTGCCTCCTGAGTGCTGGGATTAAAGACGTGCACCACCAACACCCCGCTTCCAAAGTCTTTTTTTTTTTTGGTCTTTTGAGACAGGGTTTCTCTGTGTAGCCTTGGCTTGTCCTGGACCCGCTTTGTAGACCAGGCTGGCCTCGAACTCACAGCGATCCGCCTGCCTCTGCCTCCCGAGTGCTGGGATTAAAGGTGTGCGCCACCACGCCCGGCTCCCAAAGTCATTTTTTAATTATAGGAAAAAGGAGGAATCCTGCCTTAATCTGCCTAGCAACCTATGATGTCATTACCTACGTACCTGCCCAGGAGTATATAAAAGAACAAACCCACCTTGTCTCTTACCTCTCTCTCTTACTCTCTTATCTCTCTCTCCCTTCTTCCTCCATGCTGATATAATAAACTTCTCGATATCATATCTGTTGCCTGGCATCTTATTTTTCATATTTAAAACTGCTAATCTCAGAGATGGGAGGAGAAAGACCACTGACCCAAATCATCATGGCTAAGTTAATTAAAGCAAGCTTTTTTAAAAAAATATTTTATTTAATTTTAATTTATGTCCATTCCGTGTGGGAGTGTCAAGTCTTGGAGTTACAGACAGTTGTGAGCTGCCATGTGGGTGCTGGGAATTGAAACCAGGTCCTTTGGAAGAGCCGGCAGTGCTCTTACCCACTGAGCCATCTCTCCAGCCCAAAGCAAGCTTTGTTAGCTCATGTACATGGTGTTAGCATACTACCACAGTCTGCCTAGCAACCTATGATGTCATTACCTACCTGCCACTGGGTGTCTCCCCCCACCCCCCCCACCCAGGAGTATATGAAAGGACAGACTCACCTCTTCCCTATCTCTTCTTTCTCTGTTCCTCTCTTATCTTTCTCAATCTCTCTGTTTCTCTTCCTCTCTGGGGTACCCCTACCATTATAATAAATGTCTCCACATCTTATCTGTTGCCTGGCATCTTATTTTTCATATTTAAAACATGGCTAGCCGGGCGTGGTGGCGCACGCCTATAATCCCAGTACTCGGGAGGCAGAGGCAGGTGGATCGCTGTGAGTTCGAGGCCAGCCTGGTCTACAAAGCAGGTCCAGGACAAGCCAAGGCTACACAGAGAAACCCTGTCTCGAAAAACAAAATAAATAAATAAATAAATAAATAAATAAATAAAACATGGCTTGCCTCCCACTAAGGGAGACTCAAAAAGTCAGCATTAGACTGGAGGAAATGGGGTGGTTATAGCTCAGGGGTAGGTGGGTTTTCAGGCAAACAGATGGGGCTACAGCAGCAGAACATGAGAAGGTAGTCATAATAAAGTAGTCATAACAGCCTTTTGAAACAATGGTACAGTGCCTGGAGAGATGGCTCAGTGGTTAAGAGCACTGCCTACTGTTCCAAAGGTCCTGAGTTCAATTCCCAGCACCGACATAGCAGCTCACAATTTTCTGTAACTCCAAGATCTGACACTCTCACACCAACGCACATAAATTAAAGTTAAATAAAATGTTTTTAAAAAACAAAAAAAAGAAACAATGGTAGGGTTGCAAGACGGTCATAACTTTTTGGAACAAAGACACAATTGCTGTTTTCAGGAACAGGCAATGCAATACCATTTATAGTTTAGGTTACAAGTGGGGCATGTGTTAGGAACTACCCCCATTCCAGAACCAGGTGCACCCGCAGCCTGCCCTCAGTGACACAGTGCCAGCAGCCACATCATCACAGCTGCCATATCCTTTACAAAGTCCATGTCATCATGGTACCTCCCCCCTCTCTCTGGGGGAATGTGTAGGCTCTGTTTCTTAACAATTAAACTTTATTATACAACCCAACTAGCTTACACAAGAGGGAAAAAGGTTAAAGGGAAAAAAGAGCAACCTTCTGGTATCCGTTCCATGGGATGGGTCCCTAGGTGTCTCTGGCCTGCGAGCTGGTCCAGCCTGCTGCTGCTGTCTCCTCTCCACCTGTCTGTGTCACGTGGGAAGGGTGGTCTCTTTCTCCCATTGAGGGTTGATTAGAAAAACAATAGTCCAGGTGGAGTCCCCTGGTCTGCTTTCTGAATTCCAGGCCCAGGATGGCTCCACCCAGTCAATCTCAAGGTATCCATGGGTGTCCAAGGGTAAAGCCCACCAAGATTGCTTTCACCTTTGTCAAAGCTTACAGTCTTTCCCACAGGAATGTCTGTCTGTCTGTCTGCCTGCCTATCTGTCTGTCTGTCTCTCATCCCTACTCAGAAGTGGCCTTTGTGCCCCTCTCAATACATCTCTTGCATGGAGTCTATTGTGTGGTGTGATCTCTGCATATTCCTTGGCCCTGACCCACCAAGGTAAGCTTTGAACACCAGAGTATCCTAGTGCCCTTCGGAGGTCAAAGCCACACTGAGACCCTGCCCACCAGCTCCACTCGGAAACACATCCACCTCCTGGCTCACCCGTGCTTGGCTCATCCATCACCCGCAATTGGTGAATGATGCCTCTCTGTCCGCATCTGACTCTCTGGCACTCTTGGAGGTGGAAGTCCCCACCCTGCTCCAGACCCTTTCCCTTGGCTTAGGCTTCATTTTTTTAACCTTTTGTCTTGCCTCAAAAGCCCTGGCTTTTCTTCAGGCTTTTGACCTTTGACCCCATTCAATGAAGTGATGATCTACTGAACAGCTTCTGTCTTCCAGTTAGGTCCTCCCTGGATCCAGGGGGCACTTTGGACTTCAGGCGTAGGACCTTTTCCTCCTCCTCACCCATGGGAATGGTGTCACACACCTCCTGGCTTCCCTATGTCTCTTGGAGAACATCTGACCCCTCTTCACCTGGTACCTGACATGAGGGGCTCCAAGTTTTACTTTTACAATCAAATTTGGCCTCAATATCCATCCCTTAATGACTCCAACTGTAGCCAACTAGTGGCATCCTAGAGCCCAGTATTACTCAGGACCTGTTCAAATACTGCAAGCAATTGAGGGGAACAGAAAAGAGAGTCTTCATTTCCTATTTCTCTTGTATCTGCTCCAAGCCCAGTTTGGCTTTATCTTGTCTCCCCAACACACTGTGTGAATGCCCTGTGTCTAAGTTAGTCCATGAATCTGAAAGTTTGTTGCCAAGTGTGAGCCAGAGCCAGCACCTAGCAGGAGCCGGAGACAGCAAAGGGGTAGGTGAGCCGGAGCATGCACACACTGGGCACACCTCCCTCGTTGGCTATGTGCCTCCCTGCTTCCCCCTGCATCCTTCTGTGAACCAAGCCGCTGGTCTGACTCACCTAAGGTGTGCATAGATCATGTGTTTCTGTGAGCTTCTGCCACCCACAAAATTAAGATTCCAATTTCCAGAGTCCTGTTGTCCAGTGGCTGCTTGTTTCTCTACCTGCTAGCCTCTCCACCTGGGCACTTCTCTGACTCCTGCAGCCTGCTATGGCCCTGGCCTGCTGCACCTGTGTGGACACCTTCCTTTTCCCTCCCACCCGGAGCTACCTGCTCTATCTTTCTTCATGCCTTCCTGGGACTATGCTTTCCTTGCTTCCCCTTAGGAGCTGCCTGCCAAGGCCTGCAGCTTCCCTACACCCTCATGGCTCCTGTGATATTGGCGCCCTCCATCTGATGGAGCTGCTGCTTGTTTCTCCATCTCTCCTTCTCTACGTCATAAGCATCCCTCTGGATACCTCCACCATATCCCACACCTGGTATTAAAACAAAAACAAGTTTACATACTGTTAGTTCACAAGCCAGTCTGCTAGTTGAGCTGATCTGCTTCCAGGTTACTTAGCAACCTTTGACATCATCATCTGCCGTCCACCACCAGGTGTGGGCCAGAGGCACCAGATATAAAAGGACCAGGCGCTCTCTCTCTCTCTCTCTCTCTCTCTCTCTCTCTCTCTCTCTCTCTCTCTCTCTCTCTC
>OU015757.1:7663198-7674354 GCA_907169655.1 Acomys percivali | reverse complement strand
CTCTCTCTCTCTCTCTCTCTCTCTCTCTCTCTCTCTCTCTCTCTCTCCCACTGTCTCTCCATCTCTGTCTTTCTCTCTCCCCTCATGGTCCACTCAGGCCCTAACTCCTTTCCCCTTCCCTTCCCCCAAATAAATCTCTCCATATTAGACCTGCTGTGTCTCTCTTTTTTTTTCTTTTTTTTAAATTTATTAAGTATACAGTGTTTTGCCTGAATGTACACCTGCAGGCCAGAAGAGGGCATCAGATCTCATAGATGGCTGTGAGCCACCATGTATGTGGTTGCTGGGAATTGGACTCAGGACCTCCGGAGGAGCAGTCAGTGCGCTTAACCCCTGAGCCATCTCTCCAGCTAGAGTCTCATTTGTTTGTTTGTTTATTTGTTTGTTTATTTGTTTTGAGACAGTATTTCTCTGTGTTATCTTAGCTGTCCTAGACTTGCTTTGTAGACCAGGCTAGCCTCGAATTCACAGCGATCCGCCTGGCTCGGCCTCCTGAGTGCTAGGATTAAAGGCATGTGCCACCAAGACCGGCTAGCAACTTTATTTTTAATCATCACATTTGGTGCTGAAATCCAATGGGCTCTTCCATTGTCTTAACTGCCAGTCACCCCCATCTGATCTGGCGCTGAGGCAGCAGCCTGCCCTCTCCCACTGCCCGTGGTTCACTTGGCTCTCCCAGTGCCTTCGGCCACTCCACCTACAGTTAGGTAAGCAGATGCATGTAGAGGAATGTTAATTCAGAACATGGCTGTTCTGGCAAGAGACTACATCCAAAGACCTTCTAGGTCTGTGTGATCCCGCTGGAATACAAACACCCATTTAATCCAGGGGACAGAGGCAAACACATGTGAGTTCAAGGCCAGCCTGGTATAGAGCAAGTATCAAGTAAAGAAAAGCTTAGATCCAGGCATAGTGGTATATGCCTTCTATCCCAAATGAAGGTAGTGTTTAGTTTGTAGAAGGAAGCACCCATGTTTGAACACAGTGTCTAATCAAGTGGCAGAAAAGGTGAGGAATAGAGAAGATTTGACAGAATAGGATACGCCCAACTCTCCTGAGAAGAGAGAAGAAGAAAGGGAAGCTACTTCAGAGACAGTTTTACCAGGACAGTAATAGATGGGTTGGAGAGAGAGAGACAGAGACAGAGAGACAGAGACAGAGAGAGACAGAGAGAACTCAGATAAAGACAGAACAGACCAGAAAATGAGAAGGAGCCAGAAGATTTGAGCAGATGGCTGAGTTAGTTTGAGGCCAAGCAGAGCCATTCTGGGCCAAGAGAGAAGCCAGATTGAATAAGTCAGCAGGGAGAAGAGTTTGAGCCAGAACGGCTGAGTTGAACCAGCCAGCCCAGAGCTCGGAAAGGACAACTTAAAGGTGAGCTTATTAAGCAGTAAATCTAAAAAGTTGAAAACATTCTAGGCCTACGTTAGATTGTACAGAGACTAGAAACTTCCACGACTAGGCCTAGGTTAGCAGAAAGAGGCAGTTATTAGCCTCCCAGAGAACAAGTGAGCCAGGAGAGTAAAAGTTACTTTTACGGATACCCACTTTGTTTCCCATAGCCCAGATCTGCGCCACGGAAACGCTACTTTGGCTGCAGTGTGGTCGGCCCGCTGCCACTGCCACCGCTGCGCCGTGCATGGACGGTTTCAAATAGCCAGCCTGGGTGCGGCACCATGCCAAGAAAGACCCAACTTCTGGGACAGGATGCGTGAGCGCCGGGCTACCACCACCACCACTGGCACGCTGACATGGTCCTTGGACTGCCCTGGGCCGGCAGGAGGATGCAGGTACACTGCTCCATCCGGCACGGATCAGAGCCAGATGGGAACAAACCGACACCCCATGCCTGCCCCCGAGATCAGACCTTGATTTTCACCACTGCTGAGGTACGACTCAATCATTTATTAAATCTGATCCTAAATTTACTTAGAGATTCTCCCACGTGGCTATGGCTCTAGCCCCTACACATGGCCTGCCTTGCCCCATGCCCCTCCAAGTCCTTTACCCGGCCTGCAAGATTCCAAAAGGGGGTATTCTTTGCACCCTTCTTTCATTGGCTCTCTGTTACAGACCCCCGGCCTCGTTAAAAGCTTAACCTCTGTTCTTCCTCTCTGATGCCTTTCTATGCTCTCAAAGAAAATCTCTTCAAAATTATATATTTACAACAACTGTATATGATTCAACCTTGGTTCAAAACGTTTTTGTTTTTTAAAGATTTATTTATTTATTAAGTATACAGTGTTTTGACTTCATGCACACCTGCACACCAGAAGAGGGCACCAGATCTCATTAGAGATGATTGTGAGCCACCATGTATGTGGTAGCTGGGAATTGAACTCAGGACCTTTAGAAGAATAGACAGTGTTCTTAACCTCTGAGCCATCTCTCCAGCCTTGGTTCAAGATGTTTTTAACTACCTATGCCTTCACTAGTTCTTGGATGCATGCTGCTCCTACCACCACCAGCTGCTCTGGGGTCATCTGCAGGCTTCCTGGACAAAGGGTTTGCCAAAATAAATTCAAATGTAACTTTAGAATTGTTCTACAATGTTCTGCTATATTGCCAGCCATGGAAACTGTGATGTTTTAATTCTAGAGACATTCATTTGTTTACAATGTTAGAACTTGGATATTATGCCCAACCTTCATTCTCAAACACTTAAAAATCACTGTATTAGAAATATGTTTAGCCTTGTTTTCTGACTATGACAATGTTATTAATCTATAGTATAACTTTACACTTTTAAAGCTGTGGACTTTCTATAAACTAAATCATACAGGAAACTGTTCTGCTCTCTTTATGGACTGTGTTTGTGTTTTTTAAGGCTCTAACTTAACGGGGATGAAACCTAAAGTCTTAATCTTTAATGATTAAGATAAGCTATCAACCTTTAATTGATTGCAGGATTGAGCTTTATTTAATATTTAGATGTATTTCAAATACACATGGTCCTCAAATACTTATCTACAGAATATGGCATAATCACAGATCAAAGCATTCTATTTTATGTTTTCAGGGTGTAGTTAGAGCAAATAACTAAATACAGACATAAATTGCTTCACTCAGATATGCTAACCCTCAAGTTTGTCAGAGACCTGCTGAATAAACATGTGTAGTTTAGCCAGGTGCAGTGGCGCCCGCCTTTAGTCTCAGCACTCAAGAGGCAGAAGCAGGTGGATCACTATGAGTTCGAGGCCAGGCTGGCCTACAAAGCAAGCCAAGGACAGCCAAGACTACTCAGAGAAACCTTGTTTCAAAAAACAACAACAAGCCGGGCGGTGGTGGCACACGCCTTTAATCCCAGCACTCAGGAGGCAGAGGCAGGTGGACCGCTGTGAGTTCGAGGCCAGCCTGGTCTACAAAGTGAGTCCAGGACAGCCAAGACTACACAGAGAAACCCTGTCTCGAAAAACTAAAAATAAATAAATAAATAAATAAATAAATAAATAAATAAAACAACAGTTGGGCGTGGTGGCGCACGCCTGTAATCCCAGCACTTGGGAGACAGAGGTAGGTGGATCACTGTGAGTTCGCGGCCAGCCTGGTCTATAAAGTGAGTCCAGGACAGTCAGGGCTCCACAGAGAAACCCTGTCTCAAAAAACTAAAAAGATTAAAAAGAAGAAGAAAAGAAAGAAAAAGAACAACAACAAAACATATGTAAGTTTATTATGATAAACAAAGATTTCCAAATCCTAGCAGTAGTCCCTCAGAGTCTCCAGAGGAGCTGGGAACAGTGACAGATGGCTTCAAGCCTGGGTTGTGGTACGCTAACCACTGGACAAGATCGCCCCCAACGCCTCGCCCTCTGCTTGGGCCTGCCTGAACTGTGGGCAAACTGAACACCTGCAGAGTTATGTCTCATGTTGTCGAGAATGAGGTGATGTCAGGCACTCCCATGTTCTTCCACAGAAAGAGTCTCTTCTCTGTGGCTGATGGCCAGACAGCCTCTGCTCACGGGGCGTACCACCAGAGCCTGGGGCAACTGTCTATGTAGTGGACTTTGACTGACTAGTCATCTCTGCCATTTTTTTAATTGATACATAGATTCATTTTGGTTACAATTCATCCTTCTCAGGTGTCTGGTCACATTGAAGGCTAAGCTAATGTTAGCTTGGTAGCAAAGCAAACAATTAGTTCCTTAGCCCAAAGTAACCCATCATGTTACTTTATTAGTCAATTCACTAGCTAATTAAAACGACTGGATAGGAGATCTTTTATTTAAAAAGGGAAACATGTTTTCCCTTCTTACAGACCTCATGCTAAAGCTTCGGATGCTTTCTCAGCCCTCTCCATGTACAAGGGAACAGGCTGTAAGCGTCACTCCTAGAGCTACTGCTGCTAAGTCTAGATACAGTCTATCTTGTAACCAAACTTAAGTTGTTGTTGGTGGGTTTTTGTTTTTGTTTTTGTTTTTGAGACAAGGCTCTTCTGTGTCCTCTGTGCAGCCTTGGTTATCTGGACTCACTTTGTAAACCAGGCTGGCCTCGAACTCACAGAGATCCACCTGCCTCTGCCTCCCAAGTGTTGGGATTAAAGATGTGTGCCACCATGCCCAACTATAACCAAATTTAAAAAGCAGGTCTCAGAGACAACCTTTTACCATTCTTTTAGCTAAAGGACAGTGACTGCTCACAGCAATTTCACCTGTGTCTCATGGGAAATAATTAGGTAAGAATACAAAGGTTTAAGTTAAAAAGGAAGGCATTTTAAGGTTGGGAAATGCAAGTTATGAGGGCTAGAGTGTCTAAAAGGTGATTTAAGGCATCCAAAAATAGATTAAAATGCTTCAAATTTATTCTTGATGCTATGTTATTGGTTTTTAAAAAAGATTTATTTATTATTATGCGGGCAAAACACTGTATGCATAATAATAAATAAATCTTTAAAAAAAAAACAATAGCATAGCATCAAAATTTTGCCTACATGTAGACCTTCATGCCAGAAGCGGGCACCAGATCACATTATAGATGATTGTGAGCCACCATGTGGTTGCTGGGAGTTGAACTCAGGACCTTTGGAAGGTTAGGCGGTACTCCTAACCTCTGAGGCATCTCTCCAGCCCATGCTATGCTATTGTATTGACTGTTTAGAGCTTTGACACTAATCACTGGAGCTATGACTTATTAATCTAACTATGGTAAAAATAAATAAAAATAAAAATAATAAATAAATACAAAAAAAAAATTCTACTATCATAGTCCAAGCTCAAGATTTTAAATTCCTTTTGGTTCGTCTTTTAAATATATGCTTAAAACATTTCTCATTGTGCCAGACTTATATACACCCAGTCTTCTGGACAAAGGGAAGCAGCCCCTCTTTCATAATGTGTACTGATGCTGAAAATCAAGATCAAGTGAGCTTTCGCACCTCCTACTTCACAGAAGGCTGCTGTCTTCTCTGAGCTCACCATAAAGAGTGTTCATGCTGTTAACAAGGGATGTGTCTACTGCCTTTTCTACAACGTGTATTTCACTGCAGGCTGCAAACAACAGTGCTGTCTAAAATCCATCTCTTTTTGTAAACTTAAAAGGATTCCTGTAAGCTACAGGAAATCCACCTCTCGGGTCAAATGGAATCCAGATAAGAACTGCCAATCAACAGCCTACCATTCCCACCTTTCCCCGATTTCAGAGGGTGGGGTTACATCCCCTTTCCCCAATTGCCAGCTTTCTGCACCCAACACCCCTGATTGGTGCAAATGCCTCCCTTTGTCTGAGAGACTGCCGGTAGCTCCCTGGTTCACGGGGAGTGCAGGTACCCCAACCTCGGTCTTCATCACTATGGCTGGACCTTCAGGTAGGAGCTTTCCCTTCGGGTGAGATTCCTCTCCAGCACAGTGTCCCCACCTTCCTTAGTTCACTAGGTGAACTAAGACCCAGAGCTTTGACCAGTGCTGACAAGTTGCTGGAACAGATTGTGCCAATTTTTGAGTCAAACCTTGCTCTGGGGATGGCTGACCGGGTCCCTGACTCTACCTCCCTCCAGGCTCCCCTCTGGGATGCCTTCTGGAGAAATTCAAATCCCTACACCCGCATTAAGGGCTACTAAGCTTACATGCCTCTGCAACCTAAGTTGAACAGATCACATACAGGACATTGTGGAAGGACTGCAGGCTTTGTCCAGGGTGGAAGCAGTCTTGACGGGCTTTTGCCCCCTTGGAAACACCACGGACACAGCACTGAGGTGGATACTGTGATAGATTCAGAGGAGCCTTCCTCAGGACACAGACTGGGGACTCCAGCCAGGCTCTTAACATCGATGGGAGGAGGGAACGGGAGGAAGAACCAGAGATTGCAGCCCTAGAGAGGGACACAGGCAGAGAGGGGGAGGAGAAGGCTGCAGGTTCCGACCATGAGGGTATGGATTGCTTCCATCTGAGAGAGCATCAGTGTGTGGGGCCCCGAAACGCCTAGGAATTCGTCCTGTGGAGCTGATTCCCGGAAGATTTATTCTTGTTCCCCTCAGCCCCTCTTCCCTCTTGTATAGGATAGTTGGGTTGTATAATAAAGTCTAATTGTTAAGAAACAGAGCCAACAGATATTTTTAATTATTGCCAGCAATCTGGGGAACGGAAGGAGGTTCCCTACATTCAAGTTTTTTCTCGTCTTCACTCCAAACCTTCCACCTCTGCTTGCTCTCCCAAAAGTTTCAGATGTACACCTAAAAGAAAATTTCTCCCTCACCTACTTAACTTTGTCTTCCGCCCATATATATATGTGTTCCAGTGCCCTGCCAGGCTTCCTACATCCAAGACAGCGCCAAAGCAGCCACCCACAGGAGCTCCAGTCCAACTTCACAGCTTGTGCCAGCTGGACCTGCATTTTTCCTCCTAGCCACAGATGTTCTCAGACCCTGGACAGCCTGCTCTTCCCTGACTTGGCCAACACTTCAGCCTCTTGACCCCCTCCCTGTCGCTGCACCATTGTCAGCAGGCAGCAACCAAAGATGACTGACTTCTTCATCGCATATCCATTTATTAGCAACAAAAGGCTACAATGATGTGCTTCAGACCCGGGATAAACAGCCCCAGGTTCTCCCAGCATTCCTCTGTCCCTGTCAGCTGCAGGACATGGCTGACATACCCCGCCCTCCACCCTGAACCTTCCACGGCAGGGCCTCTTCCTTCCTCTCCGCCATATAATCTGGACATTTTGTTGCTCATGATTCTCCTCTCTGTCTCTCTGTCTGTCTGTCTCTCTCTCTCTCCCTCTCCCTCCCCCCCCCCACCTCCCTCTTCCCCCAACTTGCATGGTAGCCAAGAACTGTTCCCAATGAACATACATTTACACTGCTGTAACTTGTCTTACATGAGAAGCAGTCTAACGTCCTCATCTCTGCCACCTCTCCCTAGCTCCTGGGTTTTTTGTTTGTTTGTTTTGTTTTGTTTTTTATTATAGAAAAAGGGAGGAATGTTAGTTCACAAGCTGATCTGCTAGCCTGCTGATCCAATCCGCCTCTAGGTTGCTTAGCAATCTCTGGCATCATCATCTGCCACTCGCCACCAGGTGTGTGCCAGATATAAAAGGACAAACCCACCACCTCCCTCCTTCTCCCTCCCTCCTCTCTCTTGCACTCTCTCTAAGGGGTAGCCCCTTTCCCTTTCTCTCTCTCTCCCTCCCT
The DNA here is from genome assembly GCA_907169655.1 of Acomys percivali. Lineage (NCBI taxonomy): Eukaryota > Metazoa > Chordata > Mammalia > Rodentia > Muridae > Acomys > Acomys percivali. The sequence continues at coordinate 7,666,730 of OU015757.1, read as the reverse complement.
CCCCTCATGGCCCACTCAGACCATAACTCCTCTCCCCTTCCCTTTCCCCAAATAAATCTCTCCATATCAGATCTGCTGTCTCACTCTATTTATACTGATAACACACATCATAAACCAAAACTTACACAACAATCGCCAGTAACCTTTGTCTTTCATTCAGCCCAAAGCATTTGGTAAGAAAATGCAGATAATACAGCAAAAAGAAAGTCTTCACCTTTAAAGTGCATCCCTGGGGGCAGCAAATAAAGGTGCTTGTCACCAAGTCAGACAACCTTAATTTGATCCCTGGGATCCCCACATGGTGGCAGCAGAGAGCTGACTCTGGCAGGCTGCCCCCCCCTCCACCCCCACCACCCACTCCACCCCACCCCCGGGGCAATAAATAAAAATAAATAGGCTGGTCAGTAGAGGCGCACATCTTTAATCTCAGCACTCGGGAGGTAAAGGCTAGTAGATCTCTGTGAAGCGAGCCTGGTTTAGAAGTCCAGGGGCAGGGGCCGGAGAGATGGCTCAGTGGTTAAGAGCACTGCCTGCTCTTCCAAAGGACCCAGGTTCAATTCCCAGCACCCACATGGCAGCTCACAGCTGTCTGTAACTCCAAGATCTGACACCCTCACACCAATGTACATAGATTAAAGTTAAATAAAATATTTAAAAAATAATAAAAAAAGAAGTCCAGGGCAGCCAAGGTTACAGAGAAACACCCCATACATACATATATATACATACATACATACATACATACATACATACATACATACATACACGCACACATGCACGCTATTTGCGTTCATCTTTTGAGAACCACTTGCTCAGTGTATTTTCCTGTGTGGTGATTGGCAGTTTGGGAGTTTGGTGCTCAATTTTTATAGTTCTCTCTCTCTGTCTGCCTGCCTGTTTTTGAGTTGTCTTGCAGTTTATTTTGAGACAGGGTTTCTCTATATAGCTCTGGCTTTTCCTGAACTCACTCTGTAGACCAGGCTAAACTTGAACTGAGAGATCCACCTGCCTTTGCCTCCAGAGTGCTGGCTGGGATTACAGGTATGAGCCACCACCACTTTGCATATAAGACTTTTTGTTTGTTTTGTTTTATTTGGAGACAGGGTCTCAATATATAGCTGTCCTGGAGCTCACTATATAGACTAGTCTGGCTCAAACTCACAGAGCTCTGCCAGGGTCCTCTGGGATAGCATCTTGTACTCTTTTTTTTTTTGGGGGGGGTTTTTTTTTTGGTTTTTTTTTTTTTTTGGTTTTTCGAGACAGGGTTTCTCTGTGTAGCCCTGGCCGTCCTGGACTCACTCTGTAGACCAGGCTGGCCTCGAACTCACAGCAATCTGCCTGCCTCTGCCTCCCGAGTGCTGGGATTAAAGGCGTGCACCGTACCTGGCTCTCTTCAGTCTCTTTTTGTTTGTTTTTGAGATGGTGTTGCTATGTAGCCTCAGCTAGTCTTTTAGTCAGTGTGTATCCCAAGCTGGCCTCAAACTTCAGACAATCCCCCTGCCTCAGCCTGTCAAGTGCTGAGATCATGGGTACAAGACAACTGTAACTAGCTGCATTTTGCTTTTTGAGATTATTGAATCCCTCTCTGAGAAAAGGAGACCCGTTTCCACGGAGGATAGACACGATTTGGAAGCCAAGTGGATATGTTTGTGGAGGGTGCGCATTAGAAGAGTCTCGATTGCTGTCTTCACTTCTCTAGCTCTATAATTTAAGACAGGTCTCAACATGCAGCTCAGACTGGCCTGGAACTGCAAATCCCCTGGGCTCAGCATCCTAGGATTACACACAAGTACAGAAACCCGTAGCCTTTCCTTGTCTTTCTCTGCCTCTCCCTTCATCCTTTCCTCTCATCCTTCTCAGTGCCAGGATGCAGGTGTCACACTTCACACTCCATCTCCCTACAAATCTGTTCAGTCTGAAAAGAAGACATAAAGAGGAGGGACAGTGGTATCGTGTGCAAGGACGTAATTATCCCTTTCTTTTGCTTGTTATGTAAATGTGGTTTCTCTGCTGATGCTGTTATCATCAGTGCTATGAATCATACACTTGGCTGTCTTCCTCCTCCATGGCTGCGATGCTAACTGAATTCACCCTGTCTGTGTCGACAGAGGTTCATACAGGAGAGTGGTCCTTAGGTTAAGCTGACACCAGACTCTACTGCTGAGCTTGTAAGAGGCTGAACAACATCTCCATGAACTCATACCATACTCTAGGCACTATTCTGAGAGTGTCACATGGGTGCACTAGCTCAATGCTATCATCTCATTCAATTTGTTTTTTTATTTTTGTTTTATGAGACTGGGTTTCTCTGTGTAGCCCTGGCTGTCCTGAAACTCATTCTATGGACCAGGTTGGCCTTGAACTCAGAGATCCACCGGACTCTGCCTCCTGAGTGCTGGGATTAAAGGCATGAGACATCACTGCCTGACTTTCATTGTGTCATTGTGAGGAGAAATGATCAATGAAGCCATTGGACAGATACAGAAATGGAGTCACTGATGACACGTTATGGGAAGATGCCCATGGTCACCCAGCCCTGAGTGATTATATATCTCTATAATCATATGGACTGCTGGGCTGGTTGGGGTTTTTTTTTTTTTTGTCAAATTGATACAATTTGGAGTCATTTGGGAAGAGGGACCCTTAGGTGAGGATTCACCTCCATCATATTGGCTTGTAGGCAAGTCTGTTGAGGATATTTTCTTGGTTAGTGATGGATGTGGAAGCACCACTGCTGGACAGGCGGTCCTGAGTAGTGTGTTAGTTACTACTGTTCTATTGCTATGAAGAGATACCTTGGCTAAGGTAACGTACAAAAGAAAGTGTGTAACTGGGATCTTGCTTATAGTTTTAGGGGGTTGGTCTATGACCATCATGGAAGGTTTAGGTGAGAAGTTAGGGGGTTCAGGGAGGCCCTAGCTCAAAATAAATAATGAAGGAGCCAGTATCGCCAGGCAGACAGGCTTGGTGCTGGAGCAGTAGCTAAGAGCTCACATCTGATCCACAAGCAACAATTTGGCCTGGAAAGGGCTTTTGAAGTCCCCCGCCAGTGACACACCTCCTCCCACATGGCTGCACTTACTCCAAGAAAGATCCACTTCCTAATCCTTCCCGAACAGTCTACCGACTGGGAACCAAACATACAAATACATGAGTATAGTGGGAAATTGGCTATGAATGTTTACTATTAACCCACAGAGCATTACGGAAGTTACTATTTAACTAGCACATCAATAAAAGGCTCAGACACCTTGGGCTGGGCAGAAACTAACCCTTAGGCTACCTTGTTACCTCCCAGTCCCATGTCCCATACCACTTGCTTTAATCATTTCTGTCTGGGCTACTTCCCATCCATAATTCCCACAAGCACTTGCTCCTGCTGTCCACTGGGCCTTTTCTCTCCATCATCAATCCTCAGTGCAATCTCCCCACGGCCACTTGGTTCTCCCTTACACTACGAACTCATGGCGACTCTGCTTCTTCTTCTTCTTCTTCTTCTTCTTCTTCTTCTTCTTCTTCTTCTTCTTCTTCT
>OU015757.1:7651350-7661984 GCA_907169655.1 Acomys percivali | reverse complement strand
TGTGTGTGTGTGTGTGTGTGTGTGTGTGTGTGTGTGTGTGTGTGTGTACACGTGTGTTGGGAACTGAGCCAGGGTCCTCATTAATACTGAGCAAGAAATCCCATCATTAGCCAGGTGTGGGTAGCACACACCCATCCCAGCACTCAGGAGGTGAGGCAGGAGGTTAGTGATCTGTAGCCCATCCAGGGCTCCATAGCAAGACTGACAGGATGGCAACTCTATTGTGCTACACCTGCCGCCCTGAGAGGTTATAGAAGGAGAATAGGTCCGGAATGTGTGGTTGAAGCAAGAATAGATATGCACATGATAGCTGAGGATGTAACTCCATCATAGAACACTTGCCCAGCATCCATAAGACCCTGGGTTCCATCCCAGAAACACCCACACACACTCTGCAAAATCACTATGTGTCTGTGTGCTGCGTGCCCATGAACGTGCAGATGTGCGTGCCCGTGTTGTGCATGCAGAAGCAACACTTTGTGTGTCTTTCTCTAGCGCTGTCCACATTACTGCCTTGAGACACTGTCTGTCACTGAACTGGAAGGTAACCTTGGCCCCTGGCTGGCTAACAAGCTCTCAGGACCCACTTGTCTCCACTGCCCAGCGTTGCTATGATACCATTCCCATAGGCCTGAAGCGCTGGGTCCTCCACACACTCTGCCCACAGCAACAGTACACATTCACTCAGGAATTTGTCTACGCATTCATTCAAGGCTCCCTCCACTTCCCAAAGTAGTGGGGCGCATCTGTGATCCAGGAATTTGAGAGGCAGAAGGAGCACTGTATGTGTGAGGCGAGGCTGGCCTACATATTGTCTCAAATAAACAAGACAAGAACAGCAACACGCCGGCCGTGGTGGCGCACGCCTTTATCCCAGCACTCGGGAGGCAGAGGCAGGTGGATCACTTGAGTTCGAGGCCAGCCTGGTCTACAGAGTGAGTCCAGGACAGCCAAGGCTACAGAGAGACCCTGCCTCGAAAGACAAAAAAAAAAAAAAAAAAAAAAAAAAGAACAGCAACAAAATACCAAAACAAAACAAACCCACCAAAATGCACAGAAACAACAAATAAAAAGAACACATTAAACATGTTATTGAGGCTGTCTTAGACAGGGGTAGGGAAAGTGGTCACTGTGCTCCTGCTGTGAAAAGACACCATGACCAAGGCAACTCCTATGAAAGAAAACATTTAATTGGGGGATTGTTTATAGTTTCAGAGGGTTAGTCCACTATCATCCTGACAGGAAACACGGTGGCATGCCAAGTGTGGTACCAGAGTAGCTGAGAGCTACATCCTCATCCATAGACAGAGAGAAAGATGCTCAGCCTGGTGTGGGCTTTTTTTTTTTAAGATTTATTTATTTATTATGTATACAGCATTCTGCCTGCAGGCCAGAAGAGATGGTTGTGAGCCACCATGTGGTTGCTGGGAATTGAACTCATGACCTTTGGAAGAGCAGTCAGTGCTCCTAACCTCTGAGCCATCTCTCCAGCCCCCAAGGGCTTTTTTTTTTAAACTTCAAAGCCCCCCCTCAGTGACATACTTCCTCCAATAAAGCCACACCTTGTAATTCTTCTCAAATAATGCCACTCCTTGTGACTAAGCTTTCAATTACATGAACTGTGGGTCAAACCACCACACTCTTCTGACAGGACGATGCAGACTGGGTGGCGTGAACAAGCATGTGCATTCTCACAGTTCTGCAGATTGTAAATCCAAGATCAAAGTGCAAGCAGGGTTGGTCTCTAGGGATGTCCTCTCCTCTCCTGACAGATAGCCACCTATCTGTTGTAGCTTGACTGAGCCTTTTGTCTATACACGGGGTGGGAGGACTAGATTTTTTTCCCCTCTTATAAGGACATTATAAGCCACCAAACTTATTTAACCTTAATTACCTATTTCCACACTCTCTATGCAAACATAGCCACATAGGGCTTCAATGTATAAGTGGGGGAGGGGAGCATGACCATTAAGTTCAGGCCATAGTAGAGACTAAAAGGAATATAATAAATAGGCTAAAAAAAGAATAGAGAAGCCAGGCTAGACTGCACAGGCCTGTAATCACAGCACTGGAAGGTTGAAACGAGAGGGTGAAAAGTTCTAGGCCATCCTGGGCTACATAGAGAAAGACCCTAAAATAGTGTTGAAAGTGGAGAGTGTGCAGGGTCCAGATCAGATGGGGTCTTGTAGACTATGAGTGGTTTTAAAAGTGCAGAGGAGTTCATTTACACACCCAAGGTCACAAAAGTTACAAGGTTTGTCTATCTGTTTGGATGCTGCGGTTGTTTGAATAGGGTTGGCTCCCACAGACTCATATGTTTAATGCTTGGCTCATGGAGAACAGCACTATTTGGAGACGTGGGTCTGTCTGAGGAAGTGTGTCACTGTGTGTGTGGGGGGGGGGGCTTTGAGGTCTCCTGTGCTCACGCTCCATCCGGTGTGGAACCGAGCCCCCTTCTGCTGCCTGCAGATCAACACGGATAACTCTCAGCACCACGTCTGCCTGCACACAGCTTGTCCACCATGATGACAGTGGGCTAAACCTCTGAACTGTAAGCCAGCCCCAATTCAATGTTTTCCTTTGTAAGAGCTGTCCTGGTCGTGTTGTCTGTCCACAGCAATGGAAGTCCTAACGAAGACAGATGCAAAGCCCAGGTCCAGAAGACTCAGGGTGGTTCTGATGACATGCTGAAATATGGAGCCGATCCTTTACAACTTTGTGGGCTCTTCCTTCTTCCACATTTATTCACCCCCTTTTCTTCTTCCCTCTCAACCCAGATAAGAGAAAGAGAGAAAAAAAATAGAGGATAGAGAGGAAAGGAAAGAGATCCTTGAATAAAGTCAGGGGTCAGAAAGGGGAGAGTTACTGTTAGATTACTCCCTGCTAATTACGGGTGCCAAGTTCCTTGGGACAAGTTTGGTCTTCATTGTTATGATATCTCATTTCTTGTCATTGCTGTTTCTTCTTTGCGCAGGACTATTTAACAAACCGTGACCAACAGCAACCAACCAACAACCCATGTTCTCAGGAGCCCTAGTGCTTATACACCCTCTGAGAATCCTCCAGAATTCCAAACATCTCACAATAGCAGGAACTATCTGCACCTGGCAAAACCACGCCTCTGCTAGAGCGCGAAGCAAATCACCGTCAGCTGCTGTGAAGTGACCCCATTTCCCATACCCGGGACTTACACAAAAAATTGCCGGGAGTGCTGATGCACACACCTTTAAAGTAGTACTCAGGGAGGCAGAGGCAGGCGGATCGCTGTGAGTTTGAGGCCAGCCTGGTCTACAAAGTGAGTCCAGGACAGCGAAGGCTATACAGAGAAACCCTGTCTCAAAAAACCAAAAAAAAAAAAACCCATATTCTTATAATATTTCTGTGTTTTGTTTTTGTTTTCCCAGAGCTGAGGACAGAACCCAGGGCCTTGCACTTGCTAGGCAAACGCTCTACCACTGAGCTAAATCCCCAACCCCTATTTCTGTGTTTTTTTAAAGAGAAGCCAAAATTATAAATTTCTCACTACAGAAATATGTGTCCTTCATTTTACCTTGTGGAGTTGAGAGAGGTCAAGTGACTTGCCTAAGGTCACACAGCAAGTCGGTAGGAGACCTGGACCTTGTGAGGACCTCTTTCTGACCCCAAAGCAAGGATTGGCTCTTTGTTTACGTTCCATAGACTTCTAATCTTTATTCTGCCCAACTTCATTTATTCCTTCTGTTTGTTTCTACACGGAGACAGGCTTTCTCCGTGTAGCCCTGGCTGCCCTGAACTCATTCTGTAGACCAGCCTGGCCTCGAACTCAAAGATCCACCTGCTTCTACCTCCAAAGTACTGGGATTAAAGGATGTGCCACCACCACCCAGCCCACTTACTCATTCTCCTGTGCACACATGCACCTAACAAATCAAGTGTTATGAAGCACCCAGAATACAGAACTTAAGTTCCTGTCTCCAGAGTTCAGCCAGGGCATCACACACAGACAGAAGGACAAATGTGGGCACCAAGGGGCCTCAGAAGGATGCTAGGCACTTTAAAACAGAAAATCTGTCAGAGGCAACTGGGGAAGATTTCACTGAAGAACTGTTCACCTGGTGCAGAACAAGAAAACATTACAGTTGGGCATGGTGGCTCACACCTGTAATCCCAGCACTCAGGGAGGCAGAGGCAGGCATAACCCTGTGAGTTTGAAGCCAGCCTGGACTACAAAGGGAGTCCAGGACAGCCAAGGCTTTAACAAAAAAACCAAACAAACAAAAAAGAAAGAAAAGAAAACAGAGCTGATTGAATAGCTCAGTGGTAGGGTGTTTGCTTTGTGTGGAAGCTTGTATAAAAATGTCACCCTTAGGCTGGAGAGATGGCTCAGAGGTTAAGAGAACTGGCTGCTCTTCCAAAGGTCCTGAGTTCAATTCCCAGCAACCACATGGTGGCTCAAAACCATCTATAATGAGATCTGGTGTCCTCTTCTGGTGTGTAGGCATACATGCAGGCAGGACATTGTATATATAATAAATAAATAAATTCTTTTTTAAATGTCACCCTTAAGCTTGGGTATTTGAAGATTTGGCCCCCAGTTGCACTGTTTGGAGGGGTGGGGCAGCCTTGCTGGAGGAAGGGCATCACCCCGTGGGGGTCTTTGAACGTTTGTAGCCTGGCCCAGCTTCCAGTTCGCTCTATCTTTTTCTGTGTTGAAGGTATTATTTCTTAGCTCTGGCTGTCTGCTACCACACCCTGAATGATGGACTCTTATCCCTCCGGAACCATAAGTCAAAATAAAATTCCTTTCTTCTGTGAGTTACTCTTGGTCATAGTATTTCATCACAACAACAGAAAAGTAACGTTGACACACCTGAGCTGCATTAGGGTCCCAGCCCTAGCCCTGCCAGGGGGGAGCTCAGGGCCTGGAGAGGTGGCCCAGTGCTTCAGAGCACTGGCTGCTCTTCCAGAGGACCTGGGTTCAATTCTCAGCACCCACACAGCAGCTCACAGCTGTCTATAATTTCAGTTCCAGTGCATCTGAAGTCCTTCTCTGCCCTGTGTGGGCACTACATGCATGTGATACAAAGACATACATGCAGGCAAACACCCATACACATAAAATAACAAAACTAAAATGTTGTGGTTAACATAAAATATGGCTAAAATTTATTATTAGCCTTATAATTAGTGCGGTGGTATTATCTAAGCCACTATCACAATCAATAAAGACATAAACACCTGATAGATTTTAGAAATTTTAGAATAGCCTCATATCACCTGGGGCACAGCAGGTATTACCTCTTGAGCTATCTTTACACCCTGAGCCCTCATACTATGCATCTGTTGTAGTAATTTCTTTCTTTCTTTTTTAGTTTTTGAGACAGGGTTTCTCTGTGTAATAGTCCTGGCTGTCCTGGAACTTTCTTTGTAGACCAGGCTGTCCTTGAACTCACAGAGATGGGCTTTTTATTGGTCAAACAGGAATAATTTCCTCAGCAAGGTTTACACAACAAGAACAGGTATATCATCTGGGCAGCAACTAGATCTTGGGAGACAGTAATTAGCATCAGAATACATATCAGCCACCAACATAAAAAGATTTTTTAAAAAAGGAGGGGGGGATTCCATGTGCAAAGACAGCCACAGATGCTTGAGGAGGGAGACAGGTGGTCAGGCAAACAAAGACAGACTTTGCCTGTCAGCCAGAGTGCAGATGCATCCTGATGTCATTAAGGGAGTTCTTGAAGGGTTTGAATTAGGAATTTCTGGGCCTGAATTTTTTTTTTTTTTTTTTGGTTTTTCAAGACAGGGTCTCTCTGTGTAGCCTTGGCTGTCCTGGACTCACTCCGTAGACCAGGCTGGCCTCGAACTCACAGCGATCCGCCTGCCTCTGCCTCCCGAGTGCTGGGATTAAAGGCGTGCGCCACCACGCCCGGCTTGGGCCTGAATTTTGAACTATCTTTTTCATAGTTGTGACCAGATGTCAAGTGTTGGAACTCTACACCTGTAACCCCAGTTTTCGACAGCCAGAGGCAAAATGAATCAAGAGCCAAAGGTCATCAGAGACTACAAAGCGAGTCCGAGGCTAGCCTGGGCTACATGAGATCCAGTCTCACAAACAAAACCAAACAGGCAGGCATGGTGGCGCACGCCTGTAATCCCAGCACTCAGGAGGCAGAGGCAGGTGGATCTCTGTGAGTTCAAGGCCAGCCTGGTCTACAAAGGGAGTCCAAGACAGCTAAGGCTACACAGAGGAACCCTGTCTCTCAAAAACAAAACAAAACAAACAAAAAACCAAATCAAAATATCCAAAATCCATTGGGAGCTGGAAGTACAGTGGGACTTGAGCTTGGTAGTACCCAAGACTTGATTGAGTTCAATCTAACTACTGCACCCCTCAAAAAGAAACCATGCCTGAGCTGGGGAATTGCTGGCCCCTTCTAACCTCCAAACTTATTATGGTTTTTCGTTCACTAACACCCTGGAAACTTTGTTCGTTTTCTTTTTCCCAATCATCTTGCTAAACCCTTATCAGACTTGCTAAGGAGAACACCTTGTTTCCTCTCTGCCCATACCCACCTCTTGCCGTTAGGACGGAGGCCACCCTGCCGTGTGGTATAAACATGTGGAGAGCGAAGGGGCTGAAGCTATGTACGGGGTGACAAGAGACGCATCAGAGCTGTACCACGTGACTCATCAACTAAAATCATGCACTTCTCCTACAGAGAGCCTGAATTCAGTTCTTATTATCTACATCAGGCAGTTCGTGACTACAGGTCCAGGGACCCAGTGACCCACTCTGGCTTCCACACAGGTGTGCATAGCCAGACTCCCCAAAATATTAAAAAATAAAATCTTTGAGCTAAAAGAAGACGAGCCACCTGGGTCCCCAGCTCTCTTTTGAGCAGCTCAGCTTCCTGTACTGCCCCTCACTTCACCATCCCCCTCCTTCTTTGACATATTCAACTTCCTGCCCCACCAGAGGAAGTGGCCCGCAACTCCAGGTGCAGCAACAGCCAGCAGGAGCTATGGTGAGTTCTATGGGCCCAGGAACCTAGGCATCTGGGGCCTAGCCCTCTCCCCTGAGGGAACCCCAAATCAGTGTTAACCCCCAGTAAGTGGACTTCCTAGCTTTGGGGCCCCGGGTGGTATAGGGGCACACCCTACCACATCTAGGAGCCTAATACTGTCACCCTTTACCCCCACAGGACAAGGAATATGTGGGCTTTGCTGCTCTCCCCAACCAACTGCACCGAAAGTCTGTCAAGAAGGGGTTTGATTTCACACTCATGGTGGCAGGTCTGTGGGTTCTGGAGAGGGAGTCAGGGGTGGACACATACCTAGGAGATCCTGGCCGCTCTCTTGTCTGACCAGCTGGCCTATCCTGTGCACAGGAGAGTCAGGCCTGGGGAAATCTACCCTCATCAACAGCTTGTTCCTCACCAACCTCTACGAGGACCGGCAGGTGCCGGATGCCAACGGTAAGATCTGCTCTGCTCTCAGCCGGGCGGTGGTGGCACTCACCTTTAATCCTAGCACTCAGGAGGCAGAGGCAGGCGGATCGCTGTGAGTTCGAGGTCAGCCTGTTCTACCAATTGAGTCCAGGACAGCCAAGGCCACCCAGAGAAACCCTTGTCTCAAAAAAACAAACCAAAACCAAAACCAAACCCAAACAAAAAAAGATCTTCTCCTCACCTCCACCCCTGCTGCCATTCAGGTCTTCTCTCTGTGGTGTCTCTGGCCTCTTCCGGTGACATCAGCCTGCAGTCTCTTTCTATCTGGGGAGTTTGATGTCCACGGTTTCCTGAGATTATTTTCCTCCCCTGGGGGCAGCAGACGCCCAAGGACCTGGAGGAGTCCTGTTGCAGAGCCCTCTGATGCCAACTTCTCTGCATCCACAGCTCGAACCAAACAAACTCTGACCATTGAGCGCCGGGGTGTGGAGATTGAGGAGGGGGGCATCAAGGTGAAGCTGACCTTGGTGGACACACCTGGCTTCGGGGACTCCGTGGATTGCTCAGACTGGTGAGGAGAGGAGGAGGAAGGCGGAAGGCGGAGCTGCAGGTAGCTTGTCTTAGCTCCTTAACTCAAAAGGCGGCACCTGTGTCTGGAGACCATCTGGGCCAAAGTGTCCAGTGTTTCTTCTTTTGAGATGAGGTTTCTCTGGGTAGCTCAGAGACCTCAAATTGACTATGTAGCCCAGGCTGGCCTGGAACTCAAAGTCCCTCTTCTGGGATGGCAGGCATATGCTGTGCCTGGCTTGCTCAGTGCTTTCTTGTGGTTGTTTGTTTGTTTGTTTTCAAGACAGGGTTTCTCTGTGTAGCCTTGGCTGTCCTGGACTCACTTTGTAGACCAGGTTGGCCTCGAACTCACAGTGATCCACCTGCCTCTGCTTCCTGAGTGCTGGGATTAAAGGTGTGTGCCACTGCCACCACCATGTCCGGCTGTGATTGCTTATTTTTGTTTTTTGGGATGGTGTCACATTACCACAGGTTGTCCTGGAACTCACTAGGCCATCTTGGCCCCAAATGTGGCAATCCTCCTGCCTCAGCTTCCTGAGGGCTGGGATTGCAGTTGTGTTGCCACCACACTTCTTTTTTTGTTTGTTTGTTTTCTTGTAATGTATTTATTTTTATTGTATGTGCATTGGTGTTTTGCCTGCATGCATGTCTGTGTGAGAGTGTCAGATCTTGGAGTTACAGACAGTTGTGAGCTGCCATGTGGGTGCTGGGAATTGAACCCCGGTCCTTTGGAAGAACAGTCAGTTCTCTTAACCGCTGAGCCATCTCTCCAGCCCGCCACCACACTTCTTGATGCCTCATATGCCCCTTGCCAGTCGCCCCTGATGCCTTTGTTTGGAAGCAAAGAACTTCCTTCCCACTCCACAGCCCTGGCTAGTTTCCTGTTGTACCCTCCCCTGCGATGTCAGATATTACATTTCCTCACACTCCAGCTGGCTGCCTGTGGTTCGATTCATCGAGGAGCAGTTTGAGCAGTACCTCAGGGACGAGAGCGGCTTGAACAGGAAGAACATCCAGGACTCCCGAGTCCACTGCTGCCTCTACTTCATCTCACCCTTCGGCAGAGGGTCTGGAGGGGCGGGGCACCGTAGGGGGGGGGTGGTGGGGGACGGGGCACCGTAGGGGTGGGGTGGTGGGGAGGCTGGAGAAACCTCTGTACTCTAGAGATGAGCTCTGACTAACCCTGCGACCGCAGACTCCGGCCCCTAGATGTGGCTTTCCTCCGCGCGGTGCACGAGAAAGTCAATATCATTCCAGTCATTGGCAAAGCAGATGCCCTGATGCCGAGGGAAGCGCGGGTCCTCAAGCAGAAGGTATGGCTGAGACCTGCCCGGTTAGCGCCAAGTGAAAACAAGTGCCACAACAGAATCTCCTCGTCTCTGCTTTTGACTTTTTCCATCTTGGGGTGGCCTTTTTGGAGCAGGAGTCTTTAGACTAGGGTGGGGTTATGAGGAAAGGGTGCATGGATCTGCCACACGCAGCCGTCTCGCTAACGGCTCAGGCTCAGAGCGGAATGACTAGACAGCCCTGAAACTAGATGCTTGTCTGAGGAAAAGAGGATGGGCCCCACGGCTCCTGGCATCTCTTTTGTCCCATGGTAGTGATGACTGCCTATCTCACTGTCTTCAGAGGACAGGGAACCCACTGTCCGTTTGATGTCTGTCCTGTCTTTTTGAGTTTCTCACTAGCATGTCTCCGAAGCTCTGGTTTTGGTCATCTTGCGGGGCCAACTCTCACCATTTGTCCTTCGTATCTTTCTTTCTCTCTGACCACACGGTATCTCTATACCCTCCCTACCTCCGGCTATGCGATGTCTGTTGGTCTCACCCCAGCTTTTCTCTCCCTTTGCTCTGAGATCCGGGACCAGCTGAAGGAGGAGGAGATCAGCATCTACCAGTTCCCAGAGTGTGACTCTGATGAGGACGAAGAATTCAAGAGACAGAACGAAGAGATGAAGGTTTGACAGGGGGAGGTGGAAGGGAAGTGGAAGCAGAAGTGGAGGGGAAGGCTGAGAGAGAGAGTCCTGCCCAGGAGGAGCCAACGTGACTCCTGATGCTGCCCTTTAGGAAAGCATCCCTTTCGCAGTCGTCGGTTCATGTGAAGTGGTGAGGGATGGTGGAACCCGACCAGTGAGGGGACGCTGCTACTCCTGGGGTACCGTGGAGGGTAAGGCCAGGCATGCAATATATGAAACTGGAGGTGGGCTCCAGTCCTGGGAGTTCCTAGAAGTCACAAGAGGGGTCCTTGGGCTGCAAATCGTGGGTCCTTAGCTAGAATAGCGAGGTACTCCCAGATCATAAGGATGGAGCTGAACAGAAAGTTATCTGGTCCGCCCTCTAGTGGAGAATCCACATCACTGCGATTTCCTGAACCTGAGGCGGATGCTGGTGCAGACCCACCTTCAGGACTTGAAAGAGGTGACCCACGACCTGCTCTACGAGGGCTACCGGGCTCGCTGCTTACAGAGTCTGGCTCGACCTGGTGCCCGGGATCGAGCCAGCCGTAGGTGAGAGCCCGGCTATTTTGGTGCTTCCACAGCGCCTCCTACACACACACACACACACACACACACACACACACACCCTTCCTAGGTCCAATTAAACCTCTCCCACTCCGTTCCTAATCACAGAGACA
>OU015757.1:7609674-7644429 GCA_907169655.1 Acomys percivali | reverse complement strand
AGCCGCGCCCTTCGCCCTCTCTGCAGCCCGGGCGGGCTGCTCCGGGCGGCCCGAGGGGCGGCGCCTTCTGCGGCCTCCCCGGCGGAGGGGATGTGAGGGGCGGCCCGCGGCTATGGAGACCGGCCCGGCGCCCCTGGTGGCCCCGCCGCGCCGCCACGGCGCCTCCGCTGCCCCTTCGCCCCCGCCCCGGGGTTCCCGGGCCGGACCGGTCGTAGTGGTGGCCCCGGGACCACCGGTGACTACGGCCACTTCGGCTCCGGTCGACCTGGTGGCTCCCGGGGAGGCTCAGCCAGCCTGGATCCCGGCATCGGCACAGACGGCGGCTCCGGGCAGCACGGTGGTGGTGCTAACCCTGGAGGCCTCGCCCGAAGCCGCCAAGACGCAAGAGTCCCCCGCACCGGCGGCAGAGGCAGGAGTCGAGACATCGGTGGCCTTGGCTTCGGGGACAGACCCTCCGAAGACGGAAGAGGTTCGCGCCTCGCCTGTCCCGGGACCAGGGACCCCCACTCGGACCCCTTCCAGAACGGCACCTGGAGCCCTGACTGCCAAACCCCCGCTTGCCCCCAAGCCGGGAACCACAGTGGCTTCAGGATTGACTGCACGGGGTGGAGCAGGACAGGTGACAGGTGGACATGGAGCTGCTACATCAGCATCTGCGGGGCCCGCGCCTGGGGACCCTCCCTCAGGACCTGTCACAGGCCCTCCAGGGACGTGTGAGGCTCCGGTGGCTGTGGTGACGGTGACCCCAGCTCCGGAGCCTGTTGAAAACTCTCAAGACCTGGGCTCCACGTCCAGCCTAGGACCTGGCATCTCTGGGCCTCGAGGGCAGGCCCCGGACACCCTGAGCTACTTGGATTCCGTGAGCCTCATGTCGGGGACCTTGGAGTCCTTGGCGGATGATGTGAGCTCCTTGGGTTCAGACTCGGAGATAAATGGGCTGGCCCTGCGCAAGACGGACAAGTATGGTTTCCTGGGGGGCAGCCAGTACTCGGGGAGCCTGTGAGTACACCGTGGGCATCCTTGGGGGGCCTGCCCTTGGAAGAGGAGGTGGGGGAAGGGGAAGTGATGCACCTGGCCAGTCCTGACCCGGGGAGTCATTAGCAGGAGCTGCAGTGCTCTCTGAGCATCCTGGGGTTTCTGTGGTTTCAGAGTTGGAGAACCGGGATCAAGGCAGCCACCTAGGTTTAAGCCTAGACCTTGTGTAAGCCTGTGTCCTTGAGCTAGTGGTGTCCCTGTTTCTGTGCCTCAGTTTCCTCTGTGAAAGGAAGGGTTGAAGGAGATGATACCTTCTAAACAGCTAAGGTACCAGCTGTTTGGTATGAAACTCTTTTAACTAAAAGTCAGATATTCTGGAAGGTTGGTTGGGCCAGCGTTCTGGTAGAGATCTTAGGTCCCTGAGGGCAAAAAGGATGCAGGCACCTTCGGAAGGGGTTATCGGTGGGCAGAATGGTGGGGTGAGGAGGACTGGTTGATGGGGGGGGGAGACCCTGAAGGCAGGGCTTCTGTGAGAAGCCGGTCTTGTATTTTCACTGAAGGAAAGGGGTGGGGGTGGCCTCTTCCCCATTTCCTCATCTCCCCTGCCCTAGCTTAGCTTTCCTAGTTCCTTCCAGGGAGGGGCCTGAGTCACTCCTAAGGTGGGGGTGTGATTGCCCTGACTTCTTCCTTCCCTCTCTCTGGATCCTGACCAGCGTTCCTGTGGTCCCTTAACCTTCTTGCTGGTCCATAACCGGGGTAGCTCGGCCCAGAGCATCGCCTGAGGACGCTGCAGCCAGGCCCTGCACTGAGCACTCAAGTACTACTTTAAAAGAGCTCGCTGGTCTGGAGGGAATGTCCAAACAGTTGGTTTCCATGTAGTTGGTGGGGTTTAGCCTAGAGGTCAGAGGGCTCTGGGAGCACCTGGGTGTGAGACTCTGCTGACGAGGGTCTGAATCAGGAAGATGGGGTCGGAGAGTAATGTAGGCAGGGCTTGTAGCTCACACACCTCCAAGAGCTTGAGTGGGCACCAGCGCTCAGGCTGAACGCCAACTGAAGCTTGACCCTGGTCCGTCCTTCTGCACTTTTTTCAGTTTATAAGAAACAAAAGTAAAGCCAGGTGTGGTGGCGCACACCTTTAATCCCAGCACTCCACTCGGGAGGCAGAGGCAGGCAGATCGCTGTGAGTTCGAGGCCAGCCTGGTCTACAAAGTGAGTCCAGGACAGCCCAGGCTACACAGAGAAACTCTGTCTCAAAAAAAAAAAAAGTCGAGCTACCTCCCTCAAATAACATGGATCTGTGTGACTAGTGGACAGTCCTCCATACTAGTCTGTCCAGAGGAACTTGGTTCAAATTCAGTTTTAGAATATTGCTCCAGTGTCAAGCACTGGATGCTGTTTCTCTGCTTTGTAACTTCTTCACTTCAGAAGCTGTCTCCCATGAACACATTTTGCTCTTACAGGGTAAATTCCAAGCTCTCGAGGCTACACACTGGCTCCATGCTAGCTTCTTTGGTGTTCGCACCTGTCTGCTAGGCTCTGTATTAAATTAGTAGTCAATTGTTGAGGTCCATCCACTTGCCGGGAATGCTCTTCCCCTCCTTTGCCTCCTGGTTTTTCTTAACTCCTTTTGGCACACTTCTGATGTCCCTCTCCTCCAGGAAGCCTCCCCTGATACCTACTGTCCTTGCAATAATAATTCTTGTTCGAATCTTTGTCATTGCATTCTCATGTCATAGTGGACTTAACCCCCCTGCCCCCTGCCCCTTTTTTAGATTTAGCAAAGTTTATGTATATGGGTGTTTTACCTGCATTACGTCCATGCAACTCATGTGAGTAGTGCCCAGTGAGGCAAGAAGAGAGCATCATTGGAACTGAACTCTGTTTCTCAACAAGAGCACCTAGCGCTGTTATTCCTGCCCTTGTAAGCTAATGTTCCTGGAGGCGGAAAAGGCCCAGAGAATGTGGAACTATTTTATGACAGAGATGTAGTGAGAGATAATGTCTCTGTTTAAGGCATTGCCAACAACACAAAATAAATTAACATCGGTTGCGCTCCTATTTAATAGTCTTTTTTATATATTTTTCTTACTAATCCTCATAACTGTAGGTAGTGGCATCCCATTTATAGCTTGGGAGGAGACTGGTTACTCACATGTCAAGACTTCCTAGTTTCTAAGGGACTGGGCTGGGCTCTGAGCTTAGTCTGTGGAATTTCTAAAAGCCATGCTCTTTCTTCCATTTCGTTCTACTAGAACTGGCTTCTGTAAGTAACCAACCATTTCCAGACAGATGGATGAACATGGAGCTAACAGAACAGCTCCGGGGCAGGAGAATCATTTGCTTGGGAGTCTGGGGAGGTTGCAAAGAGGAGGAGGGGGGAGAAAGCCACAGATGGCCCAAGAACGCGTGTGGCTCACAGGGTAAGATGAGGCATAGAGGGCCACTGTTACTGCTACAGGCCATTTACAAGTCCTTTCAGGTGGATAGTGTCATTCACTCTACCTTTCAAATGAGAAACTGAAGCTTAGAAAAACTGACACCAGAGGCGGTGGCGCATGACTTTAATCCCAGCACTTAGGAGGCAGAGGCAGGTGGATCTCTTTGAATTAGAGGCCAGCCTGGTCTACAAAGCGAGTCCAGGACAGCCAAGGTTACACAGGGAAACCCTGTCTCCAAAACAAAACAAAACAAAAAAAGGTCACACAGTAAATAAATGGTAAAACTAGGACTTAGTTATGGATTTAATACAAAATGTGGCTTATATCTAATTATTATTTTTGGCAGTGCTGGGACTGAGTTCTGCATGACAAGTACAGTACCACTGAACTACACTCTCAGCCAGAATGTGTCTCTTCAGTATTAGCAAAACTGAATGTCAAAAGTGGGACTTAAATTCTCTGTGTAGAGAAGGAAGCCTTTTAAAGTGTGGTGGACAAGTCTTTGGATATCCAAGTATTCAGACATTTTGGTCTTACATAATTTCTAGTTTCTCAGTTCAGCCTGAGGGAACTGGCTGCCTCAGTTTCCCCAGCAGCCTGGACTGCTGCCACTGAACTCTTCTATACTTACTCCAATTCTGCAGAGAGAGCTCTATTCCTGTGGATGTGGCTCGGCAGCGGGAGCTCAAATGGCTGGAGATGTTCAGTAACTGGGATAAGTGGCTATCACGGCGTTTCCAGAAGGTTTGAGGGCTGTATGGTGGGCTGGGCAATGTGCAAGGGGCTGGGGGAGCCGGTGCTGCCAGAAACTAATAATGTCTGCCCTCCTAACACACTGAAGGTCAGTGGTGCTTGGACTGGGAAGGAGGACCCTTAAACTGTGGCCTGCCCGTGTCCACGTTGTCACATCTAGCACATGGGAGCAGTGTGTCTGGTGGGGAAAGCTTGGAGAATGTTCCAGCTCTGAAGCTGTCACCCTAGATGCCACTCTGCCTTAGGTAAAGCTGCGCTGCCGGAAAGGGATCCCTTCCTCTCTCAGAGCCAAGGCCTGGCAGTACCTGTCTAATAGCAAGGAGCTCCTGGAGCAGAACCCGGGCAAGTTTGAGGTTTGTGCAGCTATGGGCGTGGGGCTGTGTGGCATTGTTTCTGCAGGAGAAATCGGCTCTCCCAGATTCTGAGGTAATCCCTGCTGTCCGCTGCAGGAGCTGGAACGGGCTCCTGGGGACCCCAAGTGGCTGGATGTGATTGAGAAGGACCTGCACCGCCAGTTCCCTTTCCACGAGATGTTTGCGGCACGAGGAGGGCACGGGTAAGAGCCTGACACACATCTGTCCAAGGCTGGCCAAGCAAGTCTCGCCCTCAAGGGCTCTTAGAAGGGTGGTTGAGTGTCAAGCAGTGTTAAAAGAAGTACAGCGATGGAAGTGATATTATTGTCAAGAAATAAGGCGTTGCTGGGCGGTGGTGGCGCACGCCCTTAATCTCAGCACTCGGGAGGCAGAGGCAGGCAGATCGCTGAGTTCGAGGCCAGCCTGGTCTACAAAGTGAGTCCAGGACAGTCAAGGCTACACAGAGAAACCCTGTCTCAAAAAAACCAAAAAGAAAGAAAGAAGGCATGTGTTTTAAAACCTAAAGTAGCAGTGCGGGGCGTGGTGGTGCACGTCTTTAATCCCAGCACTCGGGAGGCAGAGGCAGGTGGATTGCTTTGAGTTCAAGGCCAGTTTGGTCTACAGAGCAAGTCCAGGACAGCCAAGGCTACACAGAGAAGCCCTGTCTTGAAAAACCAAACAAAAAACCTAAAGTAGCAAAGCTGTACCTCTGTTACTAACAATGCATTCTAAATACATATGTGGTCACTACTTAGTTTTAAAACTGCTTTGAAAATTCAGCATTAAGTGTTTTAGTTCTTAACATTTGGGAATGTTAAAGCTTGGTGTTATATATCTATTTGGAGAAGTTTTGAGGTTAATTTTCTTTCCTGTACCTATCCCCTGTCAAATTTGGTTCAACATTTTTTTGTTTTGTTTTGTTTTAAATATTTTATTATTTTATGTATGAGAGCTCTATCTGCATGTACACCTACATGCCAGAAGAGGGCATCAGATAATATTATATATGGTTGTGAGCCACCATGTGGTTGCTGGGACTTGAACTCAGGACCTCTAGAAGAGAAGACAGTGCTCTTCTTTTCCACTAAGCCACCTCTCCAGCCCTTTGTTTTGTTTTTTGAGACAGGGTTTCTCTGTGTAGCCTTGCCTGTCTTGGGCTCACTTTGTAGACCAGCCTGGCCTTGAACTCATAGATCCACCTGTGTCTGCCTCCACAGTGCTGGGATTAAAGGTGTGCGCCACCACACCCAGCTGGGTTTTATTCTGTAGGTTAAGCTTCTTCAGGATGAAATAAAGATACCACTCCTTACTAGTATGCGAGGTGATCTTAGGTTCCTCTGTGGCTTTTCTGTTGTATACAGCTATGTTCTCAGCCCTAGATGAACTTTAAGTATATACTTTCTTTATTTAAGGTTTTTCCTTGAGATAGGGTTTGACTACGTAGATGAGACTAGGCTATGCCACCACAGCTAGCTTTTTTTTTTTTTTTTTTTTTTTTTTTGGTTTGTTTGTTGAGAGTGACCTTGAATTTGCTGGATAATGCAGACTGGCCTGGAACTCGGTACTCTGCTGCAGCCTCTCAAATGCAAGACTGTAGATATATGCTACCATGCCTACCTCAAATAAACATGTTTAGCAATGTGTTCATCTTTCAACAAATAGTTATTTAGTACCGACTTCTGTCAGGTACTATTTTAGTCACAGATGACAGCAATGAGCCAAACCCAAAAGCTGTCTTCCTGCGTGAGTAGACAGTCCTAGATGAAGGAAAGCATGTGAAGGAGCGATAAGCGCTGGAGGGGTGAAAGCAGCAAGGAGAATGGACAGCGTGTAGGGTCAGGGTTCAAGAGCAGGACGCACGAGAGGCTGGCTACTTCCTAGCAAAGGGCAGAGAACTGGAGGAAAGGTAGATTTTGGTTATGCTAGAGGTTTTAGAGTCAGACTTGGTAGCTCATGCCTATAGTTTCAGGTACTTAAGTGGAACTAGAAGGGTTTGGGGGGGGTGGCCGTGGATCAAACCAGCACTTAGGGAGCTGAAGCAGGAGGATTCTCATGAGTTTAAGGCGCATGACGTACATCTTGAGTTCCCAGACAGTTTTGCTGGAGTAAGACTGTGTCTCAAACTAGCACGAGGTTTGGGCTGTAGGCAGGTTGGGTACTAAATATATTATAAGCACAAATTTCAGAAAAGGAGGGCTTGTTTGTTTGCTTGCTTGCTTTTTTGTTTTGATGGGGTTTTGTTATTTTTTGGGTTTTCTTTTTTCTCCCCCCCCCCCCCACCTCTGTGTAGCCCTGACTGTCCTGGAACTCACTCTGTAGATCATGCTGACCTTAAACTCAGAGATTCACCTGCCTCTTCCTCCCAAGTGGTGGGCTTAAAGGCATGCACCACCACACCACCATACCCTGTGGTTTTTGGTTTTTCTTTTTATAAGATTTATTTATTTATTGTGTATACAATGCCCTGCCTGCTTGTATCCCTGCAGGCCAGAAGAGGGCATCAGATCACATTATAGATGGTTGTGAGCCACATGTAGTTGCTGGAAATTGAGCTCAGGACCTCTGGAAAAGCAGACAGTGCTCTCAACCACTGAGCCATCTCTCCAGCCCCTGGTTTTTAGTTTTTCAAGAGAGGGTTTCTATGTGTAGCCTTGACTATCCTAGACTTGCTTTTTAGACAAGGCTGGCCTCAAACTCACAGAGATCCTCTGCCTCCCTGAGTCCTGGGATTACAGGCATGTGCCACTATACCTGGCTCAAAAAAGTTTTTGTTATTGTTGTTTTTGTTTTTTGAGACAGAGTTTCGCTGTGTAACAGCTCTGACTGTACAGGAACTTGCTCTGTAGACCACAGAGATCCACCTGCCTTATTCCTCAAGTGCTGGGATTAAATGTGAGTGGTACCACCACCCAGCAAAAAGGGCTTTTTGTTGTTGTTTATTTGTTGATACAGGGTTTCTATGTAGCCTTGGCTGTCCTGGAACTCACTATATAGACCAAGCTAGCCTTAAACTCAAAGATCCCCTTGCTTCTGCTGGGACTAAAGGCATGTACCACCGCTGCCTGGCTCAAGAAAGAAGCTTAAGTTGGTAATTGAAAGTGTGCTTATGAAGGATTAGGCTTGCTCACCCACAGGACGAGATGAGCTCTTCAAGCAACAAGTACAGGTGCAAAAGGAAGATGGGACCTGGTGTGGTAACATTCATCTTCTGATCCCAGCCTGGGAGGTAGAGACAGGTGGATCCTTCTGAGTCTTAGGCCAGTCAGACATGTAGAGTGAGACCTGTCTCAAAATAAATAGATAAATTATAAAGATAGGCAAGCAAGGCTTGAACCTGGAACTACCAATATTTTGGGAATGAGAAAATGAAAAATATATAAATGGGCTGGAGAGGTGGCTCAGCAGTGGAGAGCACTGGCTACTTTTCCAGAGGACCTGAGTTCAATTCCCAGCAAGCACATGGTGGCTCACAGCCATCTACAATGTGATCTGATGTACTCTTCTGGTGTGCATGTGTACATGCAGATAAAGCACTCATAAATAAAACATTTTTTTCCCGACAGACTAGCCAGGTGTATCTCTGCCTGTCCTGAACTTACTTTGTAGACCAGGCTGTCCTCAAACTCACAGAGATCCACCTGCCTCTGCCTCCCAAGTGCTAGGATTAAAGACCTGCGCTACCACTGCCCAGCAAATAAAGCAATTTTGTTTGGTTTGGGTTTTTTTTGTTTTTCTGATACAGGGTTTCTCTGTGTAGCCTTGGCTGTCCTAGACTCACAGGCTGGCCTTGAACTCACAGCGATCTGCCTGCCTCTGCCTCCCAGAGTGCTGAGATTAAAGGCATGCACCACCCACCTAACTGCAAATAAAACAATTTTTAAAAAGAAAACTAAAGAGAGAGGCCAGGTGCAGTGGCACACATCTGTAATCCCAGCACTCGGAGGCAGAGACAGGCGGGTCGCTATGAGTTTGAGGTCTACGAAGCCAGTCCTCTGTCTCAAAGAGGGGACGGGGAGCACTAGAAATCAGAAGCCATAGAGGTGGGGGTAAAGTCTGACTTCTGAAAGCAAAAAGAAGAGCCTCTATCTCAAGCTTCAGAAAATGGTGCTGAGGGATGAGTAAATAAAGTCTGAGGATTAGTTTGGCTGTAAGCCATTAGTGACTCCCCACCCCCACCCCCGAGACAGGGTTTTCTCTGTGCAACAGCCTTAGCTGTCCTGGGCTCACTTTGTAGACCAGGCTGGCCTCAAACTCACAAGAGATCTGCCTACGTCTGCCTCCCTGAGTGCTGGGATTACAGATGTACACTACCACGCCCAGCTCTTTTTTTTTTTTTTTTCTTTTTTGAGACACTCTTACAGTATAGCTCAGCCTCAGAGTTCTGGAAATCTTCCTGTCTTAGCCTCGAGTCCTAGAGTTAACAGTGTGAGCCATTATATCTGTCTCATTAGTGATCTGAAAAAAAGGAGTTTTGTGGGGAACACAGGGAAGTGCCGAGCAAGAGTGTAGTATATTTTCTAGAGAAACTTGGCTTGACTAGTAAGGAAGGAAACTGTGTTCTTTGAACAGTGGGATTAAGGGACGTTTTAAACAAGAGTAAGGACCAGTGAGGTGCTCAGTGGATAAAGACACTTGATTGACAAGCCTGACACCCTCAGTAAGGAAAAAGAAGAAACAGTCAGTCTGGAAATGTAGCTCAGTGGTAGAGTGCATGCCTAGCATGCTCAAGGCCCTGGGATCCATCCTAGTGCTGTAAAAGAAATGAAACTTGAAAAAGAAGAAAAATTGATGAAGCAGAAAAGGTAGCACACTGGAAGAAAGGCAGGCTGGGATCCAGGTGGATATGGTAGAAGCTACATTTTTGCATGTCTGGTGCCCAAGGATGTCAGAAGTGTGGGGTCATCGGGAACTGGAGTTACAGGTGGTTATGAGCCACCATGTATGTGAGTGCTGGGAACTAAGCCTGGGTCCTCTGTAAGAGCAACACAAGTGCTCTTAACTGCTGAGCCATCTGTTTGGCCCCCCCAAGTGTTTGGTTAGTGTTCGTTTGGTGTTGATCACTTTTATTATATATTAGGTAGAATAATCAGCTGTGCCACTACATTAATAAACAGGCGTGCCTGTCTCGCATGCATGAGTCTGATTTACAGCACCACAGAAAACCAAGTGTGGTGATGCGTGCTGTTAATCCTGGTATTGGAGAGATGGAAGCAGGAGGATCAGAAATCCAGGGTCATTTTTGGGTACAGAGCGCTAGAACCCTGCAAGAGTACTCAAAATGTTTTAAGAAGGAATAGTACTGTAGTTGCAGATAAGGTATAAACGATCACATCTGAGTGACTGGATTGGGATGGTACTAGCATAGACAGGGTTAGCAGTATGGCTGGGGGCGGGGAGATCTGGGAGGTGATGGATGCTTTGGGGCAGGAGATAGAGGTCAGAGGTGGAAGTAGCTGTGGAGCAGAGGAGAGAAGATGTGAATGAAGTGCAGGATGTAGTATGGCTCAGACTTGGTGGCTAGACTCTGGGAAGGCAGGAGGCTGTTTTTGAGTAGTTGGGAATATCAGGTATGATGGAACTCAGCAAGGAAGAGGAGCGGGCTAGGGCACAGATCTGCTTCAGTGCAGAGATAAGAGAAGGTGTGAGCTATAGCTGGCTCCCTGGCCTTCGAGAACCAGGACTACTGGACGTGTTGGGAGGGCTGATGAGATCCAGGGAAACAGATAACAGATCGCCTGCCCTGGGGTCTAAAAACACTTGGTTCCAGAGGAGGGGCGGAGCTATGGCCGTTGATAGGTTCCTCCAGAAAATGACCATGATTGCTTTGGAGGTAGCTACGGATAAAGGAGGAAATGGGTATGAAAGGCCAGGTCCTAGGGTACTTTGATGCTGACCCTCTGGCAGGCGGGGCTGGGAAGCTGTGGTGGTGACGCCCTGGGACTGGCTGAGAACGTGATGTAAGCGAGCGCTGGTCAGGGCTAGGGGCAGGCTTGACAACTGCCGTCCTCTGCACTCCTTTTTTTTTTTTAATTTTTTATTTTTAATTAATTTATTCTTGTTACATCTCTATGGTTATCCCATCCCTTGTATCCTCCCATTCTCCCCTCCCTCCCATTTTCCCCTTATTCCTCTCCCCTATGACTGTTCCTCAGAGGGATTACCTCCCTCTGTATGTGCTCATAGGGTATCAAGTCTCTTCTCAGTGACTCTGCACTCCATTTAGGCAACAGGACCTGTACCGAATCCTGAAGGCCTACACCATCTACAGGCCTGACGAGGGCTACTGTCAGGCCCAGGCCCCGGTGGCTGCCGTGCTGCTCATGCACATGCCTGCGGAGGTCAGCATAAGTGGACCTGTGTGGGGTGGGGGTGAGAAGACGTTGGCATGCCGAGGGAGGGAGGGCTGCCCACGCCTGCACTCAGGCCCCGCCTCCTTTTCCTTGCCTCCTTAGCAAGCCTTTTGGTGCCTGGTACAGATCTGCGACAAGTACCTCCCCGGTTACTACAGCGCAGGGCTGGTGAGTGGAAGCTGGGCTTGCTGGGCCGGGGCCTCCCCGGTTACTACAGCGCAGGGCTGGTGAGTGGAAGCTGGGCGCGCTGGGCCGGGACCTCCCGAGGCTGCCTGGGGCCCTGCCCTGCCTCACTTGGCCTTCTGTTCCTCTACCACTGAGGTTAACACCCCTCTTAGGTTTGGGTGTACCCTGAAGGGGCCAGCACAAGCCAGACGCACTCCTCACGGCTCTTCCCGTCACCTCTAGGAGGCCATTCAGGTGGATGGAGAGATTTTTTTTGCCCTCCTGCGCCGGGCTTCTCCGCTGGCACATCGGCACCTTCGGCGGCAGCGCATTGACCCCGTGCTCTACATGACAGAGTGGTTCATGTGCATCTTTGCCCGCACCCTCCCCTGGGCCTCAGTGCTGCGTGTCTGGGACATGTTTTTCTGTGAAGGTATTTCTGTGGCCATCTAGGCTGAGGGGCTGGGATTTGTTACTTTACTGGTAGCCCGTGAACAAAAGTATTGTTGGGCTTAGGCTTCATAATAAGCAGTCTGCAGGAAGGAAAAACAGGACCCATCTCGGTTCAGCCACCAACCTAGAGTCTGCTTGCCCTCCAAGAAGTCTACAACCCATTGCAACTTTCTTCGCCTGTAAGGCTCACAGAAAACAGCAGCAGAGGCTGTCTTTTCCTCCATTAGACAGGTTGAGATCCTGGACCTGATCTCTCTTTGCATTCCTCTCTGACCCTGTAGGCGTTAAGATCATCTTCCGAGTGGCTCTAGTCCTACTGCGACACACACTGGGTTCTGTGGAAAAGCTACGCTCCTGTCAAGGCATGTATGAAACCATGGAGCAGCTTCGAAACCTGCCACAACAGTGTATGCAGGAGGACTTCTTGGTGCATGAGGTAGGCCACGAGCCTCAGCACACCTTGCCCACTTCAAGGCATTTCCACATTGTCTATACTCTGGCTCCCTGTCGTCTGTCTAGGTAACCAACCTCCCAGTGACAGAAGCATTGATTGAGCGGGAGAATACAGCCCAGCTGAAGAAGTGGCGGGAAACTAGGGGAGAGCTGCAGTATCGGCCCTCACGGCGACTACATGGCTCCCGAGCCATCCATGAGGAGCGCAGGCGGCAGCAGCCACCCCTCGGCCCTTCCTCCAGCCTCCTCAGCCTCCCTAGTCTCAAGAGCAGAGGCTCCCGGGTAGCTGGAGGGGCTCCTTCTCCACCACCTCCTGTCCGCAGGGCCAGCGCCGGCCCTGTCCCTGGGGCTGTGGTCACTGCTGAGGGACTGCACCCATCTCTTCCTTCACCCACTGGCAACAGCACCCCACTAGGCACCAGCAAGGAGACCAGACGGCAGGAGAAGGAGCGGCAGAAGCAGGACAAGGAGCGGGAGAGGGAGCGGCAGAGGCAGGAGAAGGAGCGGGAGAGGGAGCGGCAGAGGCAGGAGAAGGAGCGGGAGAAACAGGAAAAGGAGCGCCAGAGGCAGGAGAAGAAGGGCCAAGGCCGGAAACTCTCCTTGCGTCGAAAGGCAGATGGGCCCCCAGCACCCCATGATGATAGGGACAGGTCAGCAGCTGAGGCCCGGCAGGATGCTTACTTCTGACCTCTTGCTGGGTCTGGATGGCATGGCCCTCCTCCTTTCCCTCCGCCAAGAGCAGGCATGACAGGGGTGTTCTCCCCATTCCCTTAGCAGGCTCTTCCTTTCTCTGAGGAAAGTGGCTTGATCTCCCTGACTCCTTGCCAGCTGCTGATCCCTGTATGGCCAGGACAGCCACAGTGCATGGGACAGTTACGTTTCCTAGGGTAACAGCGACCAAGTCTGGAGACTCTTTTGTCCAATTAGGCCCAGCTTGGGTCTCTGTCACTCCTACGAATTCCTTCTGGGGTGCTGTCTTAATTCGCCTTTTGTCACTACATTGGGTGGCTCTTGGCAATGGCAGTTCGCAGTTGCAGATTCTTACACTCCAGTGGCTTCCCCTAGATGGTGGAGCTAGGTTCCTTTTCTTGTCTTGGGGCCCTGCTTGTCACCCCAGTATCTTTCTGGGGCCAAGGCTGTTTTTTCTCTCCTGGATATCCTTGTGTTGTAATTATGTACAGGTCAGGTTGGCCTAGGGTGGGCTCTGTCTCTCCTCCTCCCACAGTGCTGCACTGCAGTTTATTTAAGGGGATATGCAAGGAAATGTCCTCCGTTTCCTTCCCACCCACGTCCTACTCTCTTCTAACCCACTGCTTTGTATGCTCAGGCCTCTGCTGTCTCATCAGGAAGCCTATCTTTCATTTTGTTCCTTTCCAGCCGTCAAGCCCCTCTCTGAGTAAGGGTCTTCCCTTGAGTCCCGGGGTGGAACCCAGTGTTTACATTCTCTTCTGTCTTGGCCCCACCCCAGTGGCGGTATGTGGCGCTTTGAGGAACCAGCAAAAGAGCCTGCTGTTATACCTGGATCTGTCTCCTGCCTTTATTTGAAAAGGGTTGTGGAGAAAAGTGGAGTCCCAGCCGGGCCCGGTAGCATAAGCCTGTAATCCCAGCGCTCAGGGAGGCAGAGGCAGGCGGGTCACTAGGAGTCTGAGGTCAGCCTGGTCTACAAAGCGAGTCCAGGATATCCAAGACTACACAGAGAAACGCTGCCTCGAAAAAAAATAATAAAAGAAGAAAAAAAGAACACACACACAATGGAAGTCTGAGTCCCCATAGGTGCAGTGCAGCCTGCTGATCCTAACAGGTACATCTAGACCAACAATTTCCAACCTTCCTAGTACTGCGACCGTTTAATACAGTTGTGGTGACCCTAACTATAAAAGCATTTTCATTGCTACTTCATGTTTACTACAGCTATAAATTGTAATGTAAATACCTGTTTTCTGATAATCTTAGGCAACCCCTGTGAATGGGTTGTTTGACCTGGGGGAAGGGGGATGTCACAGCAAACTCTAATTCCATATCTCATCAACAAACGCGGGTGGTCCGGCTCCTGCTTCAGCTTTGCCCAGGGCCTGCTGCCTTCACGGTCACTGACCTCCCCTCGTGGGACCCTCTGCATGGCTTCAGGACTGGGATCTCCTTTCCAACATGCTCGTGTAGTTCCTGGAAGCTGGTTGGGGCGAGGGGTGGGGTAGGGGGCTGAGAGTGGCTGTAAAACCACCA
The DNA here is from genome assembly GCA_907169655.1 of Acomys percivali. NCBI lineage: Eukaryota > Metazoa > Chordata > Mammalia > Rodentia > Muridae > Acomys > Acomys percivali. The sequence goes on along the minus strand of OU015757.1, from coordinate 7,630,266 downwards.
CAGTTGAGCTTGAGCTAGATTCCTGGTCAGCACTTGGTCAGTTCGTCACAGCAAGTGCACCCAACCAACCATACAACTCTCCCCCCCACCCGCCCCCCGTGGCTAGCTTGTAGCCCCACCTCCTCTACCCGGGGTCGGGATAGGAAAGGCATGGGGTTCGGCAGAGCTCCACTTGGCAGTTGAAGTAGCCGTGCTGAGAACTGTTTCCGGCTCCTTCCTGCAGCTAGGTGTCCTCCTGGCCTAGGGCCTGTGTTCTGTGCCCACGCAAGAAACTGATGTCACGTTGATTCAGAAAGGTGGAAACCACAGAGAAAGGCGTGGTCCATCTGGCCGAGCTCTTCAGCTCCAGCAGGCTCGCCCGGGCATCCAGCCTGCGGGTGGGGATGGGGAGGAGGTGCTCAGGCTTTCGCTTGTTCCGAGGGCTCCAGATGGAAAACTGAGAGGTCTCGCTGGCCCCACCTTTGCGGGAGCTGGACTCCATCACCTCAGCGGGGTGCTAAGGGGTTGGGCAGGCTTCATCTTACAACTGGCTCAAGGGCTTTTCTGGGCCTAAGAGCAGGGCACTGACTGGGTTCTGGGCACCAGCGCCAGCACCGCCTCCTGTGAGGGCTATCCCACTACAGAAACTAGGATTGAGTGTGGAACAGACACGGGGCAAGTGACTTCCTGGGCCCTAAAAGGAACTAGGTTTTGGAGATGCCTGAGTGCTTATAATCAGAAGCAGGGCTCCGTAAGAAAAACAAGGCTTTTTTAAAAATTGAGACGTTCTCATATTGTGTCCCAGACTGGCCTCAATCTCGCAACAACTGATCCTGCCTCTGTCTCCCAGAGTACTAGGACCGTTAGGTGTACAGAAACCTACCCATAAAAGAAAACTGAAACCCAAAGCCCCTCCTCGGCCTCTGTCCCTCCATCCAGGCCCTGGGGACCTCCTTAAGCAGACAGAACGCCACGTCCTCAGCAGAGTCTCCATTGCAAAGGAATAATAAACAATTCCCGCCATCCTTAAGCCAGGTGAGGCAAGTATGGAGTTCTCGCGAGTCTTTGTACTCTTACGTCACTTCCTGCGGGAGCGTCGTCCTTTGCTAATGATATACATCCGCCCGTTCTGGCCGTCTTTCGGATAGGAGTGAAGCCACTTCCGGTCCTCCATGGACTGCTCCACACTCTTTTTCCGGGTGATGGAGGCGGGTGCCCCGGAAGTAATACCAGTGAAAGCATCGCTCCTTCTCTTCCCCGCCTGATTCTGGGTTCCTAGGTGAGAGCAGACGAGTAGGACTGTTCAACTACCTGCGGGTTCGCTTCGCCTCTAATTTGTACGCCAGAGTCGAACATGGTCGAGCGGGTCGCTACGTGGAATTGGGGGTTCGAGGCTACTAGGGCTCTTGGGTCCGACCGGCCTTTGAGGGCACTCGGGTGGGAGAGGTGGTTGAGCTCTGCAGCTGCGGGCTAGTAGGAGAGTAATGACGTAGGGTAGCCTGACTTTTTTTATTTTTCCGGGTAGGAGTACCTACCTGGTCCACGCGGGGGCGGAGATCCTTCACTATCCTCCGGTCAGGGCCTCTGAATTGCGAATTCAATCCCGGACGTCCTGCCTCCTAGTTCTTCTTTCAGATGGTTTAGTGACCCTTCCTCTCTCAGACGGGACCTGCCATTTACCAGGAAAAATGTTTGTGGAGGCTGGGCGCTCTCGCGGTTCTCTCTCCTTACCTAATTTCCTTACTTCATATCTTTTTCCGAGGTCCAGCTGGAGGAAGTCTACTGCCAGACATGCCAAAGAGGAAAGTGACTTTTCAAGGTGTGGGAGATGAGGATGATGAAGATGAAATCAGTGTTCCCAAAAAGAAGGTGAGATTCCTAAGTTCTGTGGACGACTGAGGGGAAAGAAGAGGGGGAGAGCTGGGAAGCCAAAGAGAGGGTTAGCTTTCCCCGATGCACTGGGTTTGGAAGGATTCCAGATTGGGTACAGGTCCTGGAAGAGTTAGGAAAACTAGCCAGTAGTGTGTATTTCTAATTTGCTGCTTCGTATTCGCAGCTGGTGGACCCTGTGGCTGGAACAGGGGGTCCTGGGAGCCGCTTCAAAGGCAAACACTCTTTAGACAGCGATGAGGAGGATGACGAGGAGGAGGGGTCCAGCAAATATGATATCCTAGCCTCAGAGGATGTGGAAGGTGAGCTAATCCCAGGGCGTTAACTATGTTGGAGGGACAATCTGGATATGGAGGTGGGGGGTACGCCCTTTTGGTTTTTGCATGCCTAGCATGGGGCCCCCATGTCTTCGGTGCAGGTCAGGAAGCAGCTACTCTCCCTAGTGAGGGGGGTGTGAGGATCACACCCTTCAACCTGCAGGAAGAGATGGAGGAAGGCCACTTTGATGCTGATGGCAACTACTTCCTGAACCAGGATGCGCAGATCCGAGACAGCTGGCTGGACAACATTGACTGGGTGTGGCCCAGGATCGGTCCTGACTTAGGCTTGGGAATGCAGGTGCTGGGCCTGGGCCCTGGTGCAAATTCGTAGGAAACAATAGTTACCTTTTCCTAACAGGTGAAGATCAAGGAGAGGCCGCCTGACAAGCACCAGGTTTCGGACTCAGAAGAGGAAGACAGCCTGGGTCAGACTCCAATGAGTCCCCAAGCCCTCCTGGAGGGACTTTTGGAGTTACTGTTGCCAAGAGAGACAGTGGCTGGGGCACTTAGGCGGCTGGGGGCCCGAGGAGGCGGCAAAGGGGACAGCAAGGGGACTGGAAGGCCCAACTCCCCCCAGCGCCTAGACCGGCTTTCTGGGTTGGCTGATCAGATGGTGGCTCGAGGCAACCTTGGTGTATACCAGGAAACAAGGGAACGGTTGGCTATGCGACTGAAAGGTTTGGGGTGTCGGAGCCAGACATCCCATGACCCCACACCTCCACCTTCCCTGGACATGTTTGCTGAGGAAGTAACAGAGGGGGAACTGGAAACCCCCACCCCCACCCAGAAAGAAGGTAAGAGTGGAGGGCACAGGAGGGACGGTGTGGGCAGGAGGCAGGGCACCCTAGGCCCAAATATCCTCATTGTTTTAGAAGCAGAGTCAGCAGGAGACGGTCTGATGGATGTGATGTGGGAGTATAAGTGGGAGAACACAGGGGATGCTGAGCTGTATGGACCCTTCACCAGCGCCCAGATGAAGGTAAGCCCCTTTCTGTCTTGTCTGTCCATCTCAATTTCCGTCATCGTCCCTGAGTTTGGTCCTCTCTTCTTACAGACCTGGGTAAGTGAAGGCTACTTCCCGGATGGAGTTTATTGCCGGAAGCTGGACCCTCCAGGCGGTCAGTTCTACAATTCCAAGCGCATTGATTTTGATCTCTACACGTGAGCCTGCTGAGGGCGCAGTGTGGCAGCCCCTTATTTCTTGGACTTGGCAGAGGAGGCCCCAGCCGCCTCGGGCAGTGAGGATATGGGAGGCCACTTTTCAGCCAATTTCTCTTTCCCAATAAAAGCCTTGAGTGTGTATCAGGGCCTTGACTGTGCTGATGGCCAGAAACAGGCCTCTTCTGTAGCTCCTGTCAGCCTCACCTGGGTCCTTGAGTGTTTGCCCCAAAGAGCCTCTTCCTCAGATGCCTCTCTATGGAATCTCAGACTGCCTCAGTTTTGTTTCTCACCTTGGTGGCAGAGGTGGGGACCGTCAGGTGTCCTGTGATTTGCCCACCCTGACTTCTGCTTGTCGCGTAAAACTCCCCTGGAAGTCCTTCTTCTGCTGATCTTTGGCTTTTAGGGGTTCAGATTCTCGGTCCGGGCACCCATTACAGCTGGGTCCGGGCAGCCCCTTATAGCTGGGGTTTGATGTCCTATTGAGAATGCACAGGAAGTCTCTTAAACATGGGTTCTCCTCTGTCCCTAGTCTGACTTTTCTGTAGTAGTTTTCCTTAGCTCTTAGGTGAGGTATAAACTTAGCAGTGCGTTAGGGCCGCCATGTATTACGCAGGCACAGAGAGGGGCATTGACTTACTGGAGATGACACAGGAAATTAGAGCAGTGGCCCGGGCCCAGTGATAGTGAGTTCCCGTTTCTTGGCATAAAGCTTTTCCTTCCTGGGCCTTTCAGGCACCACAGCGTATATTTCCTGGGCCCCCACATCTCTGGCAGAGGCTAGTGCCTTGAGGAAACGCCACTGGACTGGTCCCCTTCCAGGAATCCTGAGTGCAGTGGGGCATTGTGGGAGGTAGACAGAGACCCTCCAGTCCTCACCCCTCCAGTCCTCCTCTTCGCTCGCCTCACCTGTCTGAGAGAGCCGCAGGGTAGTAGGATCAGGCTAGGAACTTGGAAAGTAGGAGCTCAGCTGTTGCTTGGTTGGGGGTACTTGATGCAGAGTGCCCCCCAACTACTCTAACAAACCCTGTTTACTGCCAGCCTAGACCACAATTTCTCTGACATCAAGAAGCCCATTAGTGGGAAGTCATCTGACTTAGTGTGTCACTAAGACAGCAGGAGCCCTCAGGGTCCTGTGAGGTGTTACTGTTGAAGAACTGGCTTTCAGAGATACTGGTGAAAGCTGGTGTCTTGGGATGAGTGAAATCATCACGCCGCCCGAGTGAGTGTTTCCTTGTGTTTGCTGAGGTAGATACCTAGTGCTTCCTTCCCTGAGGTGTCCTCCAGGGTCCTCAGATTTGGCCGGTCTAAAGCTAATTTCTTCCCCTCACTGCATTCTGAGGGCACTTCACTGATGACAGCCAGGAGAGGGCAGAAAATGGGTCCCCAAAGATACACAGACCCTGTGTGAATAGTACTTTATGTGGCAGAGGGAAAAGGGAGTTGTGCAGAAGTGACGCGCCTCTGCCTTCCCAGTGTTGGGACTAAAGGCGTGCACAAGATTGAGAAATTTTGAGACTGGGAGATTACCTTTGATTCTACTAGAAAAGGAACCGAGAGATGCCCAGCAAGAGAGCAGACGGCTAAAAGATGGAAGAGGATGTGTCAGGGTGCAGGTGTCCTGGAGGAACAGAGGAGACAGAAGATGGTTCTTCCCAGACAAGTGCAGCCCCACAGGGGTAGCCCGCTTAGACCCACTTTGGACTTGTAACCTCTAGAATTGTAAGATAATAAACCCGTGTCACATGCTTAAATTGTGGTGATTGATGAAGCACCAGCAGGAAGTGAGTAACCACCACTCTGGAGAGCCACGGCCACCATTAAACCCACCCTGCTCAGACTTGAGGTTGGGTGCATTCAGGGTGGTGTGACCAAGGACTCTGTAACACAAAGCTAGAGATCACTTGGGTGGTTTTTGGTTTTTTGAAACAGGGTCTCTCTTATACTTTTGGCTGTCCTGGAATTCACTATATAGACCAGGTTGGTCTCAAACATAGAGATCCACCTGCCCCAACCTCACGAGTGCTGAACAAACCACCTTGCTCCCCAATGGTAAAACTACAATGTAATTTTTTTAAAAGGAGGGTCACCGGAGAGCTGTCTGAGCAGTTAATCAAACCCAGGTTTGATTCTCCGCACTCACGCATTGGCCCACAATCATCTAATGCCTTCCAGCGTCTGCAGGCACCAGGCGTTGTATGGTACAGACATAACATGAAGTCAAAGCACCCATACACATTAAGATTTTTTTTTATTATTAAAACAACTCCATACTCTCACTTCAGCCAATGACTCCTCATTCTCCAGCCCTGGGACCCTGCCAGCATCCTGTCTGTGGGTGTTTTGGATAAATGAAGCTGCACAGCATGGATCGCTTCTGCTGGCTTCTGTCACCTAGCAGCATTTGTTCCCCACCCCCCATAGATAGGCTCGCTATCCCTGGCTGGCCTGGAAGTCACTGTGTAGAGCTACCTGCTTCTGCCTCAGGAGCTGTAGGACTGAAGGCATTCCACGCCACAGCAGCCCACCACGCCACAGCAGCCTCCACGCCACAGCAGCCCACCACGCCACAGCAGCCTCCACGCCACAGCAGCCCACCATGCCACAGCAGCCTCCACGCCACAGCAGCCCACCACGCCACAGCAGCCCTCCACGCCACAGCAGCCTCCACGCCACAGCAGCCCAAGTGCTTCAATCTTTGTTGGTACCATTACCTAGGCTTTACATTTTACATAGATTTTACTGGTTTTCCCCTACTGTTTGGTTTTTTTATTTTTGTTGTGTTTGGGTCTTTTGTTCGTTTGTTTTTGGTTTTGTTTTTTGAGACAGGGTTTCTCTGTGTAGCCTTGGCTGTCCTGGACTTCCTTTGTAGACCAGGCTGGCTTCGAACTCACAAAGATCCGCCTGCCTCTGCCTCCCTAGTGCTGGGATTAAAAGCGTGCACCACCACACCCAGCTATTGTTTGGTTTTTTGTTTTTGTTTTTTAATGTGCTAGCAACCGAACTAGGCTTTAAAAAAATTTTTTAATTAATTGGGAATTTCATACGACATTTTAATTATGTTTATTTCCCTTCTCCAATACCCCCTCATATCCAGCCTTGCCTCCACCCACCCAAAGTTGAGGGGGTGTCATCCACCCCCCTGCAGTGAGTCCCCAACTACTATCCTTGGCAGTGAAGTGAAACCCCAGGATTTGCATCCACTGGACAAGCACTCTACCACTGAGACCATTAAGCTTCATCCTTAACCCTTAAAAGTTAAAAAACAAAACAAAACATTTACTTGTGTGCGTGCACTCACACATGTCATGGTGTACATGTGGATGTCAGAATGGGACTCTGTTATCTCCTGTCATGCCAATCCTGGAGACTGACCTTGGGTGGGGTGTTCAGGCTTGACATCAAACACCTTCAGCTGAACCAGCCCCCTGGCTTCATTCTTAAACATTTCCCGGTGATGTCTATAAAGTGACGAGGTGTGCACTGGGCCCAGCTGCACCTTTCTTTTCACTTAACACTGTTAATGGCTGCTTACCGTTCGTTCTTAAAATGAAGTCCCAAAACTAGAAGGTATTTGAGGAGGTTTCCTGTGGTCGGACTCCAGCCCTGCTGCCTTCCCCCCATCCCCCACTCCTTTACCATATACCAGCCCCCAACTATTGAGTGGAGCTGATAGTTTTAGCTCCCAGCCCAGCTCAGATGCTATTACCCGCTTTTCCCTGCTTCCCTCCTCCCACCCCCACCCCCCACCCCCTGAAGGAGGAAAAGCTCCTCTTGTGGCAGTTTCTGATGTTCAGCCTACAGTTGTTGTGGGCCCCTGGTGGGGCTGAACATGATGCAGAAGAGTGGCAGAAAGATGCCGTGCAGTGGTGGTGCACGCCTTTAATCCCAGCACTCGGGAGGCAGAGGCAGGTGGATTGCTGTGAGTTCAAGGCCAGCCTGGGCTACAAAGCGAATCCAGGACAGCCAAGGCTACACAGAGAAGCCCTGTCTCAAAAAAACAAACAAAAACAAAAACAAAAACAAAAACCACACAAACAAAGAAACAAAAAGAATGGAAGAAAGCAGCTCACCTTGGGAGCCTCTGCGCTCGATTCCTCTTCCACTTGCCGGGTTGGTGGTGTTTTTTTCCACTGAGTCTGTACTAGATGTGTGAGCCAGCACTCTACCATCTTCCCCAGTCTTCTCCATTAGTTAGCCTTAGAGAGGTGACAGGAGATGGGCCGGCCAGCTTGTTTCCTGTCCTGTGTACAGGAGCAGCCCTCTCGTTAGGCAGACTGAAGAGTGAGGTGCGAGCCAGGCGTGGTGGCTCACGCCTTTAATCACAGCACTCAGAAGGCAGAGGCAGGCGGATCGCTGTGAGTTCGAGGCCAGCCTGGTCTACAAAGTGAGTCCAGGACAGGTAGGGCTGTTACACAGAGAAACCCTGTCTCAAAAAAAAAAAAAAAAAAAATGAGGTGTGATGGCTAGGCATGGTGGCTCATGCCTGTAACCCCTGCCCTTGGGAGGCTGAGGCAGGAGGTCAGGAGTTCAAGGACACCATCAGCTAAGGTTCTTGTGGGGCTGTTGAGTAAAAAAGTAAGGTGTAGTTTGCATGATGGTGTACAGATGTCTGACCCCAGAGTCTCTCAGCACACTGAAGGTGTTTTAGTTAATGTTTTCCTTGCTGTGATAAAACAGGACTAAACCAAGAGGTGATGGTGCACACCTTTAATCCCAGCATTTAGGAGGCAAAAGCAGGCAGTTCTCTGAGTCCGAGGCCAGCCTGGTCTACAGTGCAGTTTCCAAGACAGCTAGGGCTACACAGGGAAACCCTGCCTTGAAAATAATAAAACAAGGAGTTATGGGTGGTGGCGTACGCCTTTAATCCCAGCACTCGGGAGGCAGAGGTGGGCAGATCGCTGTGAGTTCGAGGCCAGCCTGGTCTACAAAGTGAGTCCAGGACAGCCAAGGCTACACAGAGAGACCCTGTCTCGGGAAAAAAAAAACTGGAAAATAAAGACAAACAACAAGGATAAATAAAAATGAACAGTCTAACAAAAAAGAAAAAAGAAACTAAGACAGAGCATAACAAATGTTCACACATGAACAAAACTCATAAAAAGTTAAAATTGGGAACCTTAGTATAAAAGCAAAAGACCAGCAAGGTTAGTAAAACGGCAATAGAGGAAGAGGAAGAGGAAGAGGAAGAAGGAGAAGGAGAAGGAGAAGGAGAAGAAGAAGAAGAAGAAGAAGAATCCAGGGCTGGAGAGATGGTTCAGTGGTTAAGAAGACTAGCTGCCCTCTCAGAGGGCCTGAGTTCAGTTCCCAGCAACCACATGGTGGCTCACAACCATCTGTAATGGGATCTGATGCCCTCTTACATGCAGGTATACATATGTGCATTCATACATTGAATAAATCTTTTTTTTTATTATTTTAAAACAAAAACCATCATGACCAACAGCATCTTCTGGAGGAAAGGGTTTATTTTATTTAATCAGTTAGCTCTCCGGTCACATGCCATCACTGAGGGAAGTCAAAGCTGGAACCTGCAGGCAGAAACTAAAGCAGAGGCCATGGAGGAATATTGTTTACTGCTTGGTCAGCTTGCTTTCTCCTGGCATCCAGGACCAGCGGCCCAGGGGTGGGATGGCCTACACTTAGGCCCGACCGTGAGCTGAACCTTCCTGTCAGTCATCAAGAAAATGCACTGCAGACGTGCTACAGGCACATTTGAGACTCTACCTTGTGTCAAGGTGACACAAAACTAACACATTGAGCCATTCTCATTCTGAGGAGCGTCCTTGTACCCTGGGCTCTGACCTTAAGCTGTAGGTGACACACCATCACTTTCAGTACACCTGACTTGACTAGTGCCTCTTTCCAAAGAAGTAACAGGAGCTGGGTGAGGAAGGGAGTCTGGACCCTCTGGGTGAGGTCCAGGGTGTTGGATTCTGCCCTGGGAATCTGGGGGACCCACGGAGACAGTATCCAAAAGTGGCTAAAAGGCACAAAATGAGGCATGGTGGGACATACCTGGGATTCCAGCACTCCAGAGACCAAGCGAGGAGCATCTCAAGTTCCGGAAAAGCCTGAGTTATACAGTGCCCCAAATAAAACAATAGCCAGGTGTGGTGACACGTGCCTGTAATCCCAGAACTTGGGAGGTGGAGGCAGGAGGATCAGGAATTCAAATTATCCTTAAGTTTACCTAACAAATTTAAGGGTAACCAGGGCTACATGCGATCTGTCTTAAACACCTGCTACCCCAAACAACAAAAACCCAACTAAGAGAAAGCAAATGGTTTTGTTCTGCAATCCAAGGAGGTTGGAGGGCTCTTAATGTCTGACGCACCCACCGTACCTTCCCACGAGAAGAGGCCCAACCCCACAGCATCCTCTGCTGCTTTTGGTTTGTGGTGTGTGTGTGTGTCTTGGGCGGTGTCCTTGTTTATTAAGATTTTACTTGTTTTCATGTGTTTGCAGGTTTGCCTGCATGTATGTCTGTGTCCCTCAGAAGGAGCTCTGGGAACTGTAGTTACAGATGTGAGGCGCCTGTGGGTGCTGGGGACGAACCGGAGCTGCAGCAACAGCAGCAAGTGCTCGTGACTGCGGAGCTATCACTTCAGTCCTGTCCTGCAGTGAAAGTTCTGGAATTTTAGTTTCTTAAAAATACAAAACAACCAACAACCAAAACAACAACAACAACAAGCAAACAAACAAAAAACAAAAACAAAAAAAAAACCCCAGAAAGCCAGGAGTGGTGGCGCACGCCTTTAATCCCAGCACTTGGGAGGCAGAGGCAGGCAGATGGCTATGAATTCGAGGCCAGCCTGGTCTACAAAGTGAGCCCAGGACAGCCAGGGCTACACAGAGAAACCCTGTCTCAAAAAAAACCAAAAAAAAAGTTTTGTTTTCTTTTTTAAATACAGAAATATAAGACTAGGCTTTTGCTTTAATCCCAGGTTTGGGGAATCCAGGGCCACATCCCAGCCGCTGACTATGGTTTGCCTCGAGCTCTAGCAGAGGCGTGGTTTTGCCAGCTGCAGGTAGGTGGGGTTGGTGGTCGTTCAGGGGGCGTGGTTTTGGTTTGTTAGTAGGTCGCGCTCAAAGAAGAAACAAGAAGAAAGAAATTAGAGTCAAGGGTCTCTACCTCTCCTAGTGATTCTGGGGTAACACCAGGGATGGGAGGATAAAGTGTGGGAGAAAGAAGGGCCCACAAAGTCGCGAAGTCTGGCTGCACTGTTGTTTTGAGACAACAAACTGGCCTCAAACTTTCCACCCTCCCATTTCCTCCTGGGTACGAGTATTTTAAAGTGTGGGACAGTGTCTGACCCCATCTGTTGTGTTACAGGCTGTGGGTGCTGAGCCTAGGCACTGGGCCTTCCGTGCTGTCTCACCCGCTGAAGCAGAAGACCTCAGCTCTGTGCAGCCTTGTCTGAAAGAAGAATCCAGTTGTGTGTGTGTGTGTGTGTGTGTGTGTGTGTGTGTGTGTGTGTGTTTCAAGACAGGGTTTCTCTGGGTAGCCCTGGCTATCCTGGACTCGATTTGTAGATCAGGCTGGCCTCCAACTCACTCTGCCTTTCTTTTTTTTTTTTTAAGATTTATTTATTTATTATTATGTATACAGAGCTCTGCCTGCATGTATACCTGCAAGCCAGAGGAGGATATCAGACCACATTATAGATGGTTGTGAGCCACTATGTGGTTGCTGGGAATTGAACTCATGACCTCTGGAAGAGCAGTCAGTGCTCTTAACCTCTGAGCCATCTCTCCAGCCCCTCATTCTGCCTTTCTGAGTGCTGGGATTACAGGTGTGCACCACCACGCCAGTCTGTCTATCTGTCCCTAAAGTTTAGTCAGAAGTTTTGGTGAAATTTTTTGTATATACCTTTGCCCATTTTTCAAAAATTGTAATTGGGACTGGTGACATATGCTTATAATCCCAGCACTAAGAAGGTGGGGGCAGGCTGGGTGTGGTGGCGCACGCCTTTAATCTCAGCACTCAGGGAGGCAGAGGCAGGCAGATTGCTGTGAGCTCAAGGCCAGTCTGGTCTACAGAGTGAGTCCAGGCCAGCCAAGACTACAGAGAAACCATCTTGAAAAAACATAACAAAACAAAACAAAACCTAAGTTTGAGGGACTTTGGCGTGGTTGTGTCCCAGTGTCCATGTGCTGTGTGTAGAAGCATTTTCCTGAGCTGGATGAGGCCCTGTTTGGTCTCCCCAGGACCATATAAACTACACATGGCATTTGTGTCCATATCCCCTGTAAGATCACACCGTAGGTTCAAGACAAGGCTGGGTTACAGAATTTATTTATATTATAAATATTTACGATATATCTGAAAAATCTGTTTTTTGTTTGGTTGGTTTGGTTTTTCTTATATTTATGGTTGTGAGCCTAGCCTTTAACGGCTGAGCCATCTCTCCAGCCCTGGTTTGGCTTTTCTAAACAGAGTTTCTCTGTGGAGCCTTGACTATCCTGGACTCGCTTTGTAGACCAGGCTGGCCTTGAACTCACAGAGATTCACCTGCCTCTGCCTCCCAAGTGCTGGGATTACAGGTGTGCGCCACCACACCCTGCTTACCCGACAAATCTAATGTTAACTGTTTTGTGAATTAAAGTAGACTTCTGAATATGAAAAAAAAAAATTAAGAGTGTCATGCTGCAGAGCTGGTGCAACGGCTAAGAGCACTGGATGCTCTTGCAGAGGGCCTGAGTTTAATTCTCAGCACCCACATAGAGGTCCACTGCCACCTTTAACTCTGGCTCTGGGGGAACGGAGACCCCTTCTGGCCTTCCCAGGCAGCAGGCAGGCACGTGGAGCACAGTCACACATGCAGACAAAGCGCCCAAACACATGAAGTGAAAGAAAAGAGTGGGGACACCTTCTGAGCAGCAGGTCATTAGGTGATTGTTTTGTTTTTGTTTTTTAAGATTAATGTATTTATTATTTATACAATGTTTTGCTTGCACGTGTGCCTTCAGGCCAGAAGAGGGCACCATAACTCATTATAGATGGTTGTGAGGCACCACGTCTTAGCTGGGAGTTGAATTCAGGACCTCTGGAGGAACAGCCAGTGCTCTTAACCTCTGAGCCATCTCTCCAGCCTCCTGCCACCACACTTAAAAAAAAAAAAGATTTATTTATTTATTATGTATACAGTATTCTGCTTGCATGCCAGAAGAGGGCACCAGATCTCATTATAGATGGTTGTGAGCTACCATGTGGTTGCTGGGAATTGAACTCAGGACCTTTGAAAGAGCAGTCAGTGTTCCTAACCTCTGAGCCATCTCTCCAGCCTGTGCTTTAAAGAAAAAAAAAAAAAAGAATTATTTATTTATTATGTTTACAGTGTTCTTCCTGCTGGTCAGAAGAAGGAACCAGATCTCATTATATGTGGTTGTGAGCCACCATGTGGTTGCTGGGAACTGAACTCAGAACCTATCATGGCTGGGCAGTGGTGGTGCACGCCTTTAATCCTAGCACTTGGGAGGCAGAGGCTGGTGGATTGCTGCAGGCTCAATTTTCTTAACCAATATATTTTATTAACAATTTAGTGACTGAGCATATGTCACTTATAACCCAACTAACCAAAACAATAGGAAATGAGGATTAATAGACACAATAACAAAACCTTAAGAATATCAGTTCCGAGGAATGATTCTCCAGTTGTGAGCTGCAGGATTTCTTCTGCTGGAACCTGGGGTAACCAGAACCCAGAGCCTCAGCAGGAGCCGGAGCCCCGAAGCCTTCTCTTGAGTGGTTCTCTCTAGGAGCGTCTTGAAGTGTAGCGATGAACAGCCAGATCTATCCCAAGTCTCCAAAAAGCCTCCGCCTCCAGTCCTGGGCTCATTTATATATCTCCTCCCAGAGTCTGCTCACAGGATCTTTTCAGCTGGCAGCAATCAAGCTCCTGCAAAAGGTAGTTGCTCTTCTAGTGAATTAACCTCACCTGTTCTCTCATGAGACCAGTCTGATCCAGCACTTAGGAGCCTAAAAAACAGGTTTATCACTCCTTCAGATCGCTGTGAGTTCGAGGCCAGCCTGGTATACAAAACGAGTCCAGGACAGCTAAGGCTACACAGAGAAACCCTGTCTCGCAAAACCAAAACAAAAAAAACAAAAAAAAAAAACAATCACATTGCTGTGCCAGCCTTATAGAGAGTTATCACACAAGCCTAAATAGCATATAACCTGCCACGCACCTGCCAGTTGGATCCTAGGTTGCAGCCCCGTATGTGTGAGTGCACTAAATGTCCTAGACCAGTGTAAGGCAGTGGTACTATTTATGCCCAAGCATAGAACAAGATGATACAGCCCTCCAAGTCTAGAATGGTAACCCTGTGTCACTGCAGCTCTATTTTAATTAGTTAACTAATCAGAGAGAGGAGAGGAAGTATGTATCCCCCCCCCCCCCCCCCCGTGTGCACGTGTGCGCTCGGGCAAGGGATGTGTGTGCTCACATCCTATTGAATGCATGTGGAAGTCAGAGAACAGCGATTGGGAGTAGTTAGTTTCCTACCACAGTGTGCCTGGGTACTGAAAGGAAGTCAGGCTTGGCAGCGAGCTTATTTACCCGTGGAACCATCTCTCAGATTCCTGCGCCAGCATATCTCTTAAGGCTTTGTTGTTGTTTGGCTGGTTGGTTTTGGCAGGTTTTGGCAGGCTCTCTCTACATAGCTGTCCTGGAATTCACTATGTAGACCAGGCTGTCCTCAAACACAGAGATCCACCTGCCTCTGCCTCTTGAGTGCTGGGACTAAAGGCGTGTACCACCACGCCTGGCATTTGTGTCTGTCTGTCTGTTTGAGACAACGTTTCACTGTGTACCCTTGGTTGGCCTGAGACTTGCTATGTAGACCAGGCTAGACTCCATCTCACAGAAATTTGCCTGTCTCTTCCTTTTAAATGCTGAGATTAAAGGTTGACATCTCTAGTTTTTGTTGGGGGGAGGGGTTGTTTGTTTGTTTTTTCGAGACAGGGTTTCTCTATGTAGCCTTGGCTGTCCTGGACTCGCTTTGTGGACCAGGCTGGCCTTGAACTCACAGTGATCCGCCTGCCTCTGCCTCCCAAGTTTGTTTTTGTTTTTAAGACAGGGTTTCTCTGTGTAGCCTTGGCTGCCCTGGACTCACTTGTGGACCAGGCGTTTGTTTTGTTTCTAAGTATACTCTTTGGTGCCCAACCCCGTTCCTGCTTTGTGTCCCCCGTCAGTGGCAGCAGAGATGGGCTTGAGAGGGTCCTTAGGTCTCCCACTGACATCTCTCACGGTCTCTGTAGAGGTCAGCAGGGGGCTCCGTTCTCTCTGAACACCCACGCAGCGTACGTAAGGACAGGTGTGCAGAGAAAGGCAGTTCTGAGAGACAGCTGTGACCACCAGGCTGAGGCTGGCTGGAGCCCTCCGGCCACCAACTCATCTGGGCCACAGAGGTGGAACACCTGACCTCTCTCTCTTAGAGGTAAGAAGATACAGCTAGTTGTGAGCTGCCATGTAAGTTCTGAAAATCTAACTCTTAACCATTGAGCCAACTCTCTTGAGAGGATTGTCCCTGGAAGTGCCCCAGCAATCATATATTTGGGCCTATAGCGTGCACTTAGACATAGCTGTAGGCATTTCATGCACATCTGCTCTTGGGGTGAGGGATTGGTATCCAAATGTCACCCTCCCAGTAGCTGGAATGTGGGGCCTGCAGGGGTACTTCCTGAGGGGATGGTCAAGATAGCTGAAGAAGAGGGGAACAGAAGGGTGCGGGGGAGGGAGGTGCAATAGTGCTACAGTAAGAGGCATAGGCTTCTTTCAATTTCTCTGTTGTTTGAGACATGGTCTGTCTTCGATTACAGGCAAATGTCATCATGCCAGCCTGAGTCAGGAGGTTCAATCACAAGCAGGTGTGTGTGTGCGCACGTAAACACACACATACACACACACACACTTTTACCAGTGTTACAGATGGAACCCAAGGCCTTGTTCATGCTTAGCAAGCTACATGGTCAGCACAGAAGTGTTTTCTTTCTTTCTTTCTGTTCTTTTTGTTTTTTTGGTGTTTTTTTTTGTTTTTTTGTTGTTGTTGTTGTTCATTTGTTTTTTGAGACAGGGCTTCTCTGTGTAGCCTTGGCTGTCCTGAATTAACTTTGTAGACCAAGATCACAGTGATCCACCTGCCTCTGCCTCCCCAGTGCTGGGATTAAAGGCGTGCACCACCACCGCCCGGCTCAGAAGTGTTTCCTTGACCCCACATTTGGGTAAGGCCTCCTGCTATGGCCACCATGGCCCTTGTACTTTCATACTAACTAATGGTCCCTCAGAGCTGGGGACCCTGGAAGAAGACATATCCCCAGGACTGAGTGGCCTTGAGGGACACTATGGTAGGTAGGTGGCCAGTACATATTAGCTGACAAGCTAGAAGGGAACGCTATGAGAGAGGTGGCTATGAGTGGGTGTGGTGGGATGGAGCCCCTGCTGAGATGCTGGTCCACATCTCAGCAGATCAGTACTGGCTCACTGGACCAGAACAAATTGAGAATTGAGGCAGTGGGTGATGTGTAGCCCCAGCATGTGGGAGGCTGAAGTAGGAGGATAGCTCTGAGGCCAGGCCACCCAGAGTCAGAGCCTGTTTCAGACAAGAAACACCAAGAAAAGGATTCAGGAACTTCCTGTTGTAGATGCAGTGAGCTTTTAGCCCGGCCTGTCTGCCAGCTGGTCTTCCTTTGCCCATGCTCTAGCTAACATTTTTATGTCATTTTTTAAAAAATATATTTTATTTACTTTTTTGGTGTGAGGGTGTCAGATCTTGGAGTTACAGACAGTTGTGAGCTGCCATGTGGGTGCTGAGAATTGAACTCCGATCCTTTGGAAGAGCAGGCAGTGCTCTTAACCACTGAGCCATCTGTCCAGCCCCTTATGTCATTTTTTTCATTCAGTTCAAATTTTATAACCTTCTAAGTGTGCATCAAAGAAATCCAGTCTTTACCTTACCTTTGTTGTTGTTGTTGTTTTGAGACAGGGGTTTTCTCTATAGTCCTGACTGTCCTGGACTCACAATGTAGACCAGGCTGGCCTTGAACTCAGAGATCCGCCTGCCTCTGCCTCCCCTGTGCTGGGATTAAAGGCGTGCGCCACCATGCCCGGCTTATTTTTCCTTTTGTTTTAAGAAATTTCATCTTAAGTCTGAAGAGTCAAAGAGAAGCACGCTAGGGAGACTTTGCTGCCTGTGTCTGAGGAACCTCAGCCAGGGACAAGGAGAGACATTTCCGAATGAGAACTTGTGATCTGACCAGAGCAAAGATGTCATTTTCTGTCAACCAAAAACTGAACTGGCGATTGCAGATATGGCGGTGTCCCTGGGCGGGATGTTCTCCAGGCAGCCTCCGGGTCCCCTGCCGCCCCAGCCGGGGATCCCAAGCCAGGCTTCGCTTCTGCAAGCATCCCCTGGGGCTCCGAGAGCGTCTAACAGCACTTTGGTGGACGAGTTGGAGTCCTCATTCAAGGCTTGCTTTGCTTCCCTTGTGAGTCAGGATTATGTCAATGGGACTGATCAGGAGGAAATTTGAACTGGTGTTGATCAATGTATCTAGAAGTTTTTGGACATTGCAAGACAGACAGAATGTTTTTTCTTACAAAAAAGGTTGCAGTGTCTGTCCAGAAACCAGATCAAGTTATCAAAGAGGATGTCTCAGAACTAAGGATTGAATTGCAATGGAAAGATGCACTGGTCCAGAAGCACTTGACAAAGCTGAGGCATTGGCAGCAGGTGCTGGAGGACATCAATGTACAGCACAAAAAGCCAGCTGAAATCCCTGAGGGCTCCTTGGCCTACCTCGAGCAGGCATCTGCCAACATTCCTGCACCTCTGAAGCAGACCTAAGGGCTCAGGCCTGTGGTGCAGCCTTGCAGCCCTGCCAGACATCTTTTCCTTATAGATGTGGCATATTGGAAGAACTCTGTTGGAAAATGAGTGGATGTTAGTCTATGTCCCTATCCCATTTTTATTATTTATAAAGTAGAACTTCAGTATGAAGCCTGGGCTGGCCTTGAACCTATGATTCCCTGCCTCAACTCCTCTATACTCTAAATTCATTAGTACTTTATAAAATGCCTGTATATTTAATAAACCAACTTAGCTTTAAAAAAAAAACACAAAAACTGAACTGGCGTATTTACAAACAGCAAACATTGCACAGAGCCCGTCAAGCCCACCAGGGAGGATCAATGCAACTTCCAGCTAAAAGACACACAGAGGGAGACACCAATCCACTTTCTGTGGTTTAATAGTTTCCCTGATTTCCATCAAACACATTAAGATTCCTGGTTTTCTTTTTCCCTCTGTGATGCCCCTGGGGGCTCTTTTGAGAGCACAGGATTGAGACCTTGTTTCTGAGGACGATGCCGAGAGTGGAGGGGTTTTCCATGGTGTCTGCTCTTTCCCCTGGCCTGGAAAAGTCCAGGAAGTATTAATAACAGAAAACACCAGCACTGAGGGTTTTTTTTTTTCACTTTTTTTCCCTGAGATTACAATATAATTACATCATTTCTCCTTTCTATTTCCTTCCTCCAAATTCTCCCGTAGACCCTTGCTTGTTCTCTATCAAATTCGTGGCCACCTCTCTCAGGAATTGTTGTTACATACATGTATGTATGTAGTAGATATTCCTAAACACATCAACAGGACCTGCTCGGGGTGTGTGTGTGTGTGTGTGTGTGTGTGTGTGTGTGTGTGTGTGTGCGCGAGCATGCACGCACGAATGCATGAGTGAGTGTGTTTCAGGTCTGACTTTTGGTCCTGGATAACCAGATGGTGTGCTCTGCCCTGGGGAAGGCCATGCCTCCTGTTCTCAGCGTTGCTCACTGTCCCCTGTTTAGGGTTGAGGTCTTGTGAGCTCTTCTCTGCCCATGTTAGCACATCTGTGGTGTCAGCGTGTTCAGATTATGTTTAGGCAGTCATGTTAAAGAGGGTGAAATACCAGTAAGGATACCTGGAAAAAGTCATAAGAATCATACCATTAAGCATCTAGTTAAAAATACATAGAATAAGCCGGGCATGGTGGCGCATGCCTTTAATCCCAGCACTCGGGAGGCAGAGGCAGGTGGATCGCTGTGAGTTCGAGGCCAACCTGGTCTACAAAGTGAGTCCAGGACAGCCTAGGCTACACAGAGAAACCCTGTGTTGAAAAAACTAAAAAACAGAACAAAACAAAAACAGAATAGGGCTGGAGAGATGGCTCAGAGGTTAAGGGCACTGACTGCTCTTCCAGAGGTCCTGAGTTCAATTCCCAGCAACCACATGGTGGCTCACAACTATCTATAATGTGATCTGATGCCCTCTTCTGACCTGCAGGTGTACATGCAGATAGAGCATTATATACATAATAATAAATAAATAAATCTTTAAAAACATATGTAGAATAGCCAAGCGGTGGTAGCACAAACCTTTAATCCAAGCACTCAGGAAGTAGAGGCAGGAGGATTGCTGTGAGTTCAAGGCCAGCCTGGTCTACAGAGCAAGTCCAGAACAGCCAAGGCTACACAGAGAAACCCTGTCTGGAAAAAACAAAAAAAAAGAACCAAATCCAACCAAACCAAACCAAACGAAACAACAACAAAAAAGCCCTATAATACAAGTAAATCTGTGCTTACATACACATATAGTTTACATGAAAAGGTCGCGCATCTGGCCTAACGATGCCCCCAAGAACCAAAGAGCACCTAAGAAAACCCCTGCCCCAGGCATGACAAGCCACTTTGGGTGTTAGTCGGAGCTGTCCCAGAGACCCCCAGATCACTATAGCCTATGGGTGTTGCCCTCCAGAGGTGGAAGGTAAGTCCCTGTTGCTGAAGACACAGGCCCGGGGGAGCCACTGTCCTCTTCTCCTTCCACAAGACACAATTCACACAGGGAACACATTCACACAAACATACAAAGGATGAGTAAAAGGCAAATGATTCTTTAAAACCTCTGCACTAAAGGCCTGGAGAGATGGCTCAGTGGGTAAGAGCACTGCCTGCTCTTCCAGAGGTCCTGAGTTCAATTCCCAACAGCTACATGGTGGCTCAGAACCATGGACGCCCTCTTCCGGCATGCAGGTGCACATGCAGATAGAGCACTGATAAATAAAATAAAACCTTAAAATAAAAATCAAAACAAAACAAAACAAAAAAGCCTCTGCACTAAGCCTGAGCTTTGAGCCCTAATTTGGCAGCGTATTACCAGGTGTGTGAGCTTAGGATGCGTGCTTCAGCCTTTATCAGCATCCCTCCTGTCCGTCCTGCTAGCAGTGTCATAGCCACAGCATGTGATCTCCTCACCCGGCTGTTTTCTTTGTTTTAACACAGGGTCTTATTATGTATCCTTGGCTGACTTCAACTTGCTGTGTAGACCAGGCTGGCCTCAAATTCATAGAGATCTGACTTCTGAGGGCAGGAATTAAAGGCGTGTGCCACCACCCCAGGCACTTATTTCTCCAAGGACGCCCCACAATTTTCCTCTTCCGTGTAGACTCCTGTGTTTCACACCTGCTTCCTGGGAGCCTTCTGCCATGTTTCCTCCCAGCAGGCATGTGGAACGGAACACACATTCAAATGAACTGTTTTTTCCTACTTTACTTTTTACTTTGCTGTGTGTGTGTCTGAGGGGAGTGTGGGCATGAGTACAGGCTCACCTGCTGCGGTGTGAGGGCAGAGGTCAGCAGAAAGCTTGTGGTAGTTAGTTTTTCTCCTTTCACCCTGTGGGTTCTGGGGATTGAACTCAGGTGGTCAGGCTTGGCAGCAGGCTCCTTTACCCACACGGCCATCTCCCTGACTCGCTACCTCATTGTTCGACCCAGGAGCGCTCGTTGCCCTTAGACATTGCTTTTTCTGTGGGATGAACTTCTGGACTTGGGTTGGTGGCAGTCTCACCTGTCCTCCTAGAACTGCCTTGTCCTGGGGCAGATTCTAAATGAGCATCTACTGCAGGCCCTGGGGAGCATGGAGGTGGACAGGAGATGCTCTTCCTTACAGGCTGACCTGGGAAGGTGAGGTCAGAACAAGAGACCAGATGGAAGGGAGGGAGCCAAGCAAGGGGGGTATTTGGAAGAAGGGGGTTCCAATGGAAGGCATCTCCAACGTACAGCTCCTAAAAGGAATCAGGCTTAGGATGTTCTGGGAAACCCCAAAGGGGTGTACTCACAGGGCTACATTGAAAGACCTTGCCTGAACAACAAAAACTGAACAAAGGGAAGGAAGGAAGGAAGGAAGGAAGGAAGGAAGGAAGGAAGGAAGGA